>OZ010576.1:77672260-77857260 GCA_963932145.1 Acanthosepion lycidas
AGGCTGATGGTTTTACTTGAGGGTATCTTTGATTTGCCTAAATTTCGGTCATTAATTCTCTGGTAATTTCTAGTTAACTATCAGCACTAATTATACTAAAGCATTTTTTAAATGAATTTTTATTTTCTATTGTAATAAAAGTTTTACAGTTCTTAAACTATGATTATAAATAGACAGTTTAATGTTTTGCAAAATTTTATAAGTAAAATTTTTATTACATGAAGAAAAGATTTCTTAGCGTTGTTTGAAATATTCATAGTGAAGTTAATCACAGTGTACAAGAAACATAAAAGGTAATGTTAATTTTTGTTGTTTTTATTTTAATCATTTCACATCATGCAAGGCATTAAAGCCACTAAGACACAAGGGGTTACTGAGTGAAAAAATAAGAAAAAAAGAGAAACATTATTAAGGAGTGAGAACAACAGAAGAATAATGAAGAAGACAGTAGATGATGATTGACATTGCATTTAAATTTTTGAATAGGAATGTTGTTGGAAAACATGGAGCCAGAAGAGAGTTCCACATCTGAGAAGTGCAAGAAAAGTAACTATTACGATAGAAGTTATGGTTGCATCTAACCAATTCAACTGTGAATGGATATCTCGCTACCAATCTAGTATTGCACTTAAATTCATAAAGTCTAGGTATCATAGCAAAGAGTTCATCTGAGCAATTACCATGAAAGTATTTATAGAAAAGATACAAGGAAACTACATTATGGTGGTGACAAAGTGACTGAAGCTGATATGTCAGGTAAGGACTTAGAACATTGCAGATTCTTCTTTGGATTTTATCAAAAATCTCTAAATATATAGCAGGAGAACCAGATAATATGTGGCAACAGTATTCAATGCATGGATGATTGGTAGATTTATAAATATGTAAGATAGATTCTGGAAAGAAAAACTGTCTTTCTTGATACAGTGAACCATCTTTCTTAGCAGTAAACTAGGCAATGGATTCAATATAATCTTTCCACTTCATATCAGCTAAGAATCTAAGCACAAGAAGGTGCAATGAATCACTTTCATGGAGGTTAATATCGACCATGATGATGGGAGGCTGAAAGGAGACTTTCAGGTGATTGATAATTGGAAGTTTCATTTTGGGGGTGTCAAAATTAACAAGTCATTCCTTGCCCCAGTTAACAATCAACTGCCAATTTGACTTTATCAAACTGATCAGACTTACTACTGAGACTGGAATAAATAATTTTGTCATTAGCATAGATATTGTTTAGAATTGATGTCATCAGGAGGGCCCAAAGTAGGTCCAAGGATAGAGCCCTGTATTAGTACAAAAACTCAGGGTTGGACAGTAGGGATTTGGGGACAGCAATGCAGAACCAAACAGTGTGGAAAGGGATTATCAATGGAGTTCTGACCAACCATAGGCAGGTCAAAGGATGATGATGACGAGAAGGAAGAGGAGGAGTACAAAAGATCTAGATGAGTAGCAGTTCAGAACAACTTTCATTTCATGATTTAACTTATTTTTCAGCTTAATGTTTCTCATTACCTCTGACTTGAAATGAGTCTATAAAGGTATTTTTACCCTTGCCTTTTAAATCTATGTCTTTGGCAAATGCATTTGTTCTACAGAACTCAAATGGTCAGCATGGGATTTAAAAATGTTAGGTTAATTTTGTTTTTAGATTTTTAGACTTAACAAATATTCCAAGTTGCCCTGATGAGCTGAACCTTCAAATCATGACCAAAACCAAGTTTTCATTCATCACTAGCAAATACTTTCCTTTTTAAACACATATTATTCTATTTTGAATAACATTAATTAATTCATTTATTCTGTTCATGCTTATTTCTTCATCTTCTTTTTAAACATGTTTTAAAATTAGTAGTTGTGATCCAGATACTAAACTGGCAAGAAGTCTATCACCAGGTTCACACTCCTCCCCAGTCTTTTAAACAGGTGTAGAGTTTATCCCTTGTTTCTTGTTTGGGATTGGGTTTCTAGTTCCTTCTAAAGTTTTTTCATTCTTTTTCACTCCAAGTCACCTCTTGTGTCTTAGTCGCACTCTCACCTTACTTAGGGTGAACTGATTAAAAAAAAAACAATAAATAAACAAAAAAAAAACACATATGGACAGAAAATGAATTCAGTAACTATACAGAATTATAAAGGAGTGTAAGACAAGGGTGTGTTGTTTCATTGAAATTATTCAACCAATACAGTGAGGTGATTCTGAGAGAAGTTCTATCAGGATTTATTATTGGCAGCCACAATGCAAAGAACAAAAAATATACAGATAACACCATGATGATTACAAATATAGAAAAGAAACTACAAGAGATAGTGAAGGAAAGCAAGAAGAAAGTAATAAATCTCAATTGAAAGAAAATAAAATTGCATGGTTGTTAGCAAAAGGATGAGCCCAACATGCAAATTAGAAATTGGATATACTAAAATCAAACAAGTACAAGAATTTAAATATCTAGGAACTCTTTTAAAAGAGGACAGAAAATGTGACACTGAAATCTAAAGGTGCATTGGGATAGCAAAAGATGCCTATCAAAAGCTAAGCAAAGTATTAAGAAATAGGAAAATTTCGTTTGAAACAAAGAAAATGATACTGAACTGATATGTAATATCAGTCTTCCTAAATGGCAATGAATGATGGACAATTTTCTTACAGATGAAGAAGAGACTTGAAGCAATAGAAATATGGTTCTACAGAATGATGCTGAGAGTACCACGGACCAAACATGTGAGCAATGACAAAGTTTAATGAAAATGGAAAGATAAAGGACACTTATAGTTAGTATCAGAAAGACAAGGTTGAAATTTCTAGGGCACATAATGAGGAAAGAGGGTTTAGAAAATTTGGTACTACAGGAGAGAATGAAGGCAAGAGGGAGCAGAGAAAAACAATGCATGACATACTGGGCAAGCTTGAGTGAATAGTTGGCACAGCAGGGGTTACAAACAAAAAAACAGGTATAACAGCACAACAAAATTTATTAAGACAAGAGATTGTGGAGAGCCATGATTAGCAATGTCCTGAATGGACATGATACAGAAGAAAAAGTTGTGAAATGCAAATGTCTCTGATTAATGAATTAGATGATATTTTTCATTTGAAAGTATAAAACAAATTTTCTTTCTGAAAAACTAATTTATTCATTTATTTTATAAAAACTCCTAATGTCACATCTTTTGGTTTAATGTTTTTGAATTTGTGCATTAGATAAAAAAAATTTTCAAAGGGTAAGATTTATGATCCTGAGTTAGAATCAGAGTCAATTGATTAAAGAATCTTCACTTTCTTGAGATTCTGCAAGATAAATTAGAGATTGTCATGGCATGTTTGCAATTACTACAATCTCAAAGCCATTTTTAACATTTAATAAAGGCTATCACTTTCTTTCCTGAAAATTATATCCTTACAATTCTATCACAATTAAAAGATAACACTGTTTTTCATTTCCTTGCATAAACAACTGAATTAAATTCAATCTGAATTGATTGAATTAACAAATTCAAAATTCTTATCTAAGCTTTAATGTTTTTACTTAGTATTGGTTTATGGATAAGTTAAAACTTATATAGTTTACAACATGCACAAAGCTGATACCTGGAAACAGAGGCCCTCACATATTTGAAATCAACTTCAGGTCTGTACACTAGAATAAAGTAAATACAATTCAGTCACTCTAAAAGAAAATTCTTTACATAGATGCAGAATAGCTTAGTACAAAAAGTCTTTAAGATAATTGTCCATGTGGTGTAATTATACCAACATACAGAAACAAATATTCCTTGAAAGAGTGTTAACAAAGTTGCTACTTTTAAGATAAATGTTGGTGTGACTGTTTTCTTGACATGGAGAATTGCATGGAACCAAGGCCATAAACAAGACATGCTTATGCAGCATCGTGACAAGTGGAGAAAGAGATTTAATATACTGGGACTGCATGGTGGCTGTCAAATGAAAAGAATGTTCCTTTCTATATTTAACAATATAGAAAGGAACTAACTCACATCTATTAGCCAAGGGTAGATAACTGTGATCAGTATAGTAGTTTTGTCTAATCTCGGCATTTTTCCTTTCATTTCAAGCCCCCTTTGTCAAATTTCGTCATTTCTCATCTCAGCATTTCTCATTTGAACATCACCTTTTTCTTACCACAGCTTTTTATCTCATTTCTAGCATTTCATTTGATCATCTCAATACCTCCTTTGTCTTGGCATTTCCTATGTAATTCCCCAACATTTCTCATCTAAGCATTTCCTTTCTCTCATCTCAACATCTCCTTTGTCTCATCCCAACATCTCTTTGTCTTACCTCAGCATTTCTCTCGTCTCATCTCAGCACTTCAACATTTCTCATCTTCTTACATTTGCTTTGTCACATCTCACAATTTCTCATGTCCTTTGTCTTACCTCAGCATTTCATCCCATCTTCAGTATTTCCGATGTCTCATCTCGAAATCTCTTGCATCTCATCTCAGCATCTCTTTTGTCCATCTGAATTGTGGTGTTAGCTTTTGGTAACTTAAAATATATATTTCCTATTTCCTCATTCCTAGACTTTTTTTTGGTGTGAGCACAGTTTTTTAAAGATCAGACTGGCTAATGGAGATCATGCTTCATTGCTTCAGAATGGGGATCATTTCTTTCATTTGCCTTTCTGCCAAATTCAGCTGATTGTATTTTCTACCATTGAATTTTCAGTGACAAATTTTGACAGACAAGAACAATTTTTGTGATTTGTTTTTCTTTTTGATTAAAACATATTTATATATTGGCCAATAGTAATTCTTCTCCTCACATATTTATACTTCAATAGAAGAGAGTCAGCTACTTATAATCTAAGATGATTCATGTTTTGTGTGCACAAATAAGTGCATTATTCTTACTTTTTAATGCTATTATCATTGGAATTATTTATATCTTCAGGTGGCAAAAATAGTCTTACAAAATATGAATGTTAGTTTCACTTCATACATTTCAAGTCAAATGATAGCCACAGAGATAAATTACAGTTTCTATGTGTGTATGAATATGTATTTGCATCTATAAGTTTAGGAGTGCTTGTCTGATTGTGTAAGTTTGAAAAATTCAGAAACTACTGATCATTTTTTACATGATTTCATTAGTAGTTTTATTGAGATCTTCTTAATTAGAAAACTAATTTGTTTTCATTCTCAAGCATTTTGAAATACTAGAATTTTGGTGGGTAACATACTGAAATCAACAATATTTAGCATTGTTGAGGTTATCTCTAATAGATTTTGTCAAGATTTACAAACATTACGTTTCATTCAATTTCACAAACCAATCAATGAAATTTGTATAAGCTGATTTGTTTGGAAAAATACTTTCACAAAACCCCTACTTTGTGGTTTAATCATTTTTTTAACTTATTTTAATTTTATAAGATTTCATGATGAACACTTTTTTTTAAGAAAATATATTTGTTTCCTTTTTAACAGTGAAGAATGAATTCTTAGGATTTCTTACTCTTGAGTATGCAACATACAACTGGCCATGCATAAATATTTCTTCATGGAGCCAAATTCAGACTTTTTGAAGTGTTTGGCCGTGTGATGTGTTTATAGTTCTCACAAATGCAGGGTGAACTTGAAACTGGATTCTTGCATATGTAAAAACTTAAAGGAAAGATATAGAAACATCAATAATGCATTTTTATTAAAGAAATATTTTAATCATTAAATTGTTTTTAAAATATTTGGGGTATTTTGCATGTTAAATAATAACATTTTTATTTTTTCCAAAAAATGAATGAAAATTTATTGTACTAAGTTAGGTAATCCTAGTAAAACCAACTGTACTTTTCACCCTTTTAACTGTTTGCACTTCTCCCCAAAATTTGTTTTTGATTGTTCAGTGCATAGCTATTTTAGTGGGTGTGATGGATGGATGGACAGACAGTCTAATGAAAGCCACAGAATTTTACATATATGTAAATATATATATATATATATATATATATATATATATATATATATATATATATGTGAGTGTGTGTGTATGTATATATATATATATATATATATATATATATATATACATACATACATACACACTCACACATACACATACACACACACACACACATATATATATATATATATATATATATATATATATATATATATATATATATATATATATATATGTAAAATTCTGTGGCTTTCATTAGATTGTCCATATATATGTATTTATTTATTTATTATAATTTTATCATTTAGGCAAAAACAGTTTACTCACTACAAAGATGCAACTTCGTTTCAGTTCTTTACACTTGCATCTCAACTGGTGAGAACCAAAAATGGTCATATCCAGTTGAGGTGCAATTGTAATGCACCGAAACAAAGTTGCATATTTGTAGTGAGTAAACTGTTTTTGTCTAAATGATAAAATTATAATAAATAATTATCGCCCTACTATCAGTATCAAGCCTTCTTTTGAATTAATGCTGTGAATATTAGAATTTTTATATTATTTTCATTCTCATTGCATCATATATATATATATATATATATATATATATATATATATATATACATACTGAAACTGAGATTTTTATATTGTTTTATAGTTAACTAATTGTAACTATAAAAAGAAACTCTAAATTAATTTCTGAGTTTTTAAAAAGGAAAAAATATAACAAGTAATCACACAGAAAAGAATCTTATATTAAACTGTTAAATAAAGAGATGCTGAAAAGTTACTGGCCTAACCCAAAATTGTCTTTTTTTAATTTTGACCTTTGATGATTAGGTTGAAGTGGGTTGGTCCAAGAACCTTTTTCCACCACTTTTGTATAAGCTTTATACATTTCCTAATGTCATTGGGGCTTAAATCATTTGCTGTTTTAATTATGAAATATGAAAAATATTTAGAAAATAAAACAGAAGAAATTCACAGGCATTTTTAAAAAAATTGAACCATGCATTGTAACCTTACTAATATCTTTTTTTTTGTATTTTCACTTTCAGTCATAACACCTTCCAAATGATTTTTTGTAATCATTGCTATTCACACAATTCACAACTGAATGTTTATAATCTATAATTTATTAACATTTTCTAGATTTTACTCTTTTTTGTTGCAATTTATTTTCTTTATTTTTCTCTTTTTTAATTGATTTGTACCCTGATTTTTCAAATCCTTAATGTAAGATTTAAAGCTAAATTGATTGGACATTAATTAGACTTGTTAGATTTTCAGAAAGTTAAACACCTTCAATTTCTATAAATTCCATTTATGGAACAAGTCAGCCATGACATATGAGGAGGAGCAATTTCCTGTACAAATTTTGATCATCCTTTCAAAAGTACGTTTTTTCTTTTTTTGCAATGCATTTATAAATATGGTTACATCATTAATTTCAGTGAAATTTCTTATTATCAGAGAAATTGTGTATTTGCTGTTCTGGTTTATTTATTTCCAATTGCAGTTCTTTTCAAATATATAAATATTCTTTTTTTCTTTTTTGCTGGATGTACTTGCTGTTTTTATGCAATTCTTGACAAACATCAGATCAGTTTTGTTAAAGTTTACAAACAAACTTGTTGAGAAATCATCATCATCATCATCATTACTCCCATGACTGGGTGTGGTTATAGGGTCATTGCGCACTTGGTCAGTTCCCTCTACATATCTGGGTTGAAAGCTAGAGGAGTATTCATTCATGCATAGCATGTTTTTAAGCAAGTAGACCTGTCAGATGGGCCCCTCCACTTCAAGTCACACCACAGCTGATGTTCACCAACTTGCCTTATTCATAGACATGATTCCCTCAGTGGAACCTTTCACCCCAGCCATTAGCTTCAATCTAGGAAGCCCTCCACTAAGCAATGCTGTGTCTTCATCACACTGGCTGCATGTATAACTATGGAGCCCAGTTTTCTTGATTGTGCTTGATGGCCAAAAACCCTACAAGAAAGGTAGAATCATAAATGGCTTCAAAACTTGCAAACATAATGCACATATTTCCTCCTCATCAAAGCAAAAGTTCCATTGGAATTTCAAGAAATTTTTGTGCAGTTTTGGTAAATATATCTGTTAAAATGAGATGTCAATATTATTTTCATTTTTGTGTAATTTAAATGACAATTTATTCATCGCACTCTCTCTCTCTCTCTCTCTCTCTCTCTCTCTCTCTCTCTCTCTATATATATATATATATATATATATATATATATATATATATATATATATATATAGACATATTTTTCTGCAAAAACATCAGAGGTACAAGAGATAGATTTAAAATAATTATAACAGAAAGCATTCATACATGTTTTCAAAAATCACCATCACAATGGCCAGAGTTGCAATAAGTTTGTTTTTGCAATACACCCCTTACGATGATCACAGAGGAGACTGAAACTACTTGGGTAAGAAAAAACTATGGCACCTTCCTTGAGGAATTTCAACTAAACATCAAGAAGGTGATTAGAGAATTATAAAGGATTATTATAAAAATAAATGGACATAATATTACATATTATTCAATGAAATATATGCACACATACACATACAAACACATACACACACATACACATATGTGTTTGTGTGCGTGTGTGTGTGTGTAATTTAAGTGTATGTATAAGGATTTAAATGAAATTTTTAGAGTGTTTAGAGATGTACAACAATCTGCCTGAGTATTTCTAATTTGTCTTCAGGTGAGCAAGACATTGTCAGTAAATGTTGAAAGTAAACTTAATCTATCTTCTTATCTCTTTTCTCATTTTCTAACAAAGAAAATTGCAGCCATGTCTCTTTCTTTGCTAACATCTTTTCTCAAAATTTTTTTTTTATTATTTTTCAAAGTAGCATTTCAACAGCTCAAGACCAGTCACCAGTGTCACCTTTGCTGAGATGAAAATTGTTTTCTATAACACGTGCAATAATTACTTTATCGTTATTGTCTAATGGGAAAAACATATTCAATATCGTTTTGTTCTGCATTCATGTTTTATGGATGAAAAGCTGCAAGATAACCATCAGAGTGGCATTGGCAGGTGATATAAACTTCTTTTTATCATTTTTTTTATTGTTTTATTTGATGGAAATTGTTGAGGCAGTGTGCTTACCAGGCAGCATCCATAACAAATAGATCCACTCATCTATTGTTCTGTCTTTAATTGCCATTTTAAAACGAGTCAGCTTATTTCTGCAAAGCTCTCAATCTTTCCAGCAACAAAACTCATCTTTTATCCATACAGTTTTTCCTCTTCATTCCCATGGCATGTTGCTCAATGAATAGGTAAGTATCAGTAAAAAGAGTTTTTATTTGTCTACAAATGATTGAAGATGAACATCTATCTAATGCTGAACTTTTAAGATAGCAATGAACAAAGAGTTATTAGACCTCTGGCTAAAATGATAACAACTTGCTGATTTATATAGACGCCCCAATTATTCCAAACTTTAAAAAGTTTTCAAAGGCTAAAACATTAATTCTGCAGTTACAATTGTCATTGTAATCATCATCATCATAATAATGATAATAATAATAATAATAATAATAATAATAAAAATAATAATAATGACAATAATAATAACAATGACTAATAATAATAATAATAATAATAATAATGACAATGAAAATAAAAATGACAATGCTGATGATAATAGTAATAATTGTAATAACAATAATAATAAGGATAATTACAATGATGATTAATAATAATGACAATGATGATGATGCTAATAATAATGACAATAATAATAATAAGGACAATAACAATGATAATAAAATGACAATGATGATGATAATGACAATAATAATAATAATAATAATAAATATAATGATAATGATGATGATAATAATAATGCTAATAATGACAATGTTAATAATAATAATATTAATAATAGTAATAATAAAGATAATGGTAATGATGATAATAATAATGATAATGTTAAAAATATTAATAATAATAATAACAGCAATAATAATAGCAAAATAATAATAATAATAATCTCAAGGTCCCAAAGGATTTTATGTTTCATTTTCTAGAACAGATTGAAACAGGAAATCCTCTGGGACTTTGAGATTGAAAAGGCGAAATCTAGCAGTCATCAACAAAATGAATTTTGCTATTCTGACAGATCAGAGAGCATATCTGAATGAAATTGAAAAAATAGATAAGTATCTTGATCTTGTCTGGGAACTGAAAAAGTTATGGAAAAGTTGACAGTTATACCAGTTACTATCAGAGTACTGCAAAAGATTATGAAGTGTCGAGGAAAAAAAAATTGGTGGAAATAGTAATTAGTGGAACACATGGAACCATCAAGCTAACAGTATTACTTAAACAATGATAAGACTAAAAAGACTGCTGGACTAATTAGTAGACTTGTTGTCACTAAATGTCCAGTGGAAACTACCAATTACTACCTGGTATGAACAGACAATGATTAAAAATAAAAAAAATAATATTACCATCATATTTGATTTAGTCATTTTTAACATAATAACCTGTCATTGCATGTTAATGCTGTACATGTCATTATCAGAGCACTTGCCTTATTAGAACAATTTGGTTACATAATAATTGTATGTTTAATTCCTTAGCTGGAGGTAATACAGACTTTGACTCAATGGAAACAGTGAGCAATAATTGAACAGTAAAAAGTAAGAACTAGATAAGACATTTTTGAATGTGGACAACAGAACAAGAATAATTTACCCTCGTAGATTAAATAAAGGGTTCAATTCAAAATTTCTTGAAGGCTACCCAGATTGACAGACACATGATGGTTGCTGGAGAGTGCAATAGACAAAATGCTGGGATAACAACAAAGATGAGGACATTAGTCTGAATACAAATAATGTAAATAATGATAACTCTTTATTTAACAATACCAAAAGAACTCAGTACATGCATTACTTTGCTGCTTAGTACTAGTATAGTAGCAACAGTATTAGTAATAGTATAGTATGAAGAAAATTTTTAATATCATATATACTTGTGTCACGTGTGATCTCATGTATTGTGCGACCCCCAAATTTTCACTTATGAAAAATGATTTTATCATGTATTTTGTGTATCATCTGAGTTCTTTTTTTAGAGATTAAATTACAATAGACTAAGCTCTTTACCTCTATATCTTCATCCCATCTTCTAGTGAAATAAGTTAAAAAAGTTATGGAGAATGATGAAAGTATCATTAGTAAAGCTATACTCATTGCGTAAACACATACAGCTATAAACAACCAAACGGAAAACAGCTAAACATCTTATAAATGTAAACAATGGAAAAGATGCATATTTGTAGTGTTTGTATTTCATAGTGCAATACTAATATATGAATAATATATGCATTATTATTGGATACAGTTAAGTAAAATATCACTTCTACCAAAATTATGTTTATTTTAAATACAGCTGTACTTTTTTACTACAGTAAAGGGATATATAGTTTGGCCAAAAGTGTAGCCAGAGCTAGCAGTACATACACTAAATTTATATCTTGTGTATGAAGCAAGCCCCTTAAAATTATCTTCAAAATTAGGTCTCCAAAAGTCGCACAATACACAAGTTTATACAGTATAATGTTTTAAATCATTTCACATCATGCATGGCAATAAAACCAATAAGAGACAAGTGGTTACTGAGTGTGAAAGAATAAGAAAAAAGAGAAATATTATTAAGGAGTGAGAACAATAGAAGAGTCATCAAGAAGACAGTAGATAATGATTGACATTGCATTTAAATGTTTGAATAGGAATCTTGGCTGGAATGCATAGAGCCAGAAGAGATTTCCACAATCGAGAAGTGCAGGAAAAGAAACTGTTAGCATAGAACTTATGGTTACATCTAGCCAATTCAACTGTGAATTGATGAGATCTTGCCTTCAATCTAATACTGAGCTTAAATTAATAAAGTCTAGGTACAATAATGAAGAGTTCTTCTGAGCAATTACCATGAAAGTGTTTATTGAAATGACACAGGGAAGCTACATTATGGTGGTGAGAAAGTGACTGAAACTGACATGCCAGGTAAGGACCAATAATATTGCTGACTCTTTTTTAGATTTTATCAAGAATCTCTAGATATACAGGAGGAGAACTGGACCATTGTTGTGTCCATAAAAAAATAAATAAATAAAAATTAATTATAGTGTCAAAAGTAATTATAACAAGTATAGTTATCATTAATTCACTCTTTCTAAAACAGTGAGAATTGAACCCACTTTTCTCCTTTACACACACGAACATTCTCACTATCAGACAAACAGTCAACATGGACGGGTCACCAACATGTGCATCAGCAAAAATGTTGACCTCTTTACCTTTTCAGGTCATAATAGTAACATTTTTCTCTTAGCACCAAAACCTCAGACACTTGTATTTTTCTAACTAAATTATCAAGACACTCATTACACATATTTATGAAAAGTATATGAGAAAGACTGTATACCCTTTACTTATTCTTTATCTTACCATTCTGTCAGATTCTGATCTATATTTGATCTACATTTGACCCTAAACTCACAATTTTACTCAGTATTACTCTCTCATGTCTCCAACACCAAATAACAACCAGATAATACTCATTTTACTGTTTCCATCTCTTGTTTATCATTTTTATGAGTATTTTTGTATATATAAATGTTAGGGAGTTATAACTCCCCTACACCATATGTGGCAGTAATATTCAAGGCATGGATGAATAGTAGATTTATATATATATATATATATATATATATATATATATATAAGATAGATTCAGGAGAGAAAAATTGTCTCGCATGACACAGTGAACCAACTTTCTTAGCAGCAGACCTAGCATTGAATTCAATATAATTTTTCCATTTCATGTCAGCTGAGAATGAAAGCCTGATAAGGTACAAAAAATCACACTCATGGAGGTTAGTATCAGCCATGCTGATTGGAGGCAACATTTATATGTTAAACAGCAATTTATGTGAGCCTGTTACCACATAACCTTTTAAAGGGGTAAGAAAAATACACAAATTCGTCTCCCATTTGTATTTCTTTGAGTTTGTTCCAAATTTTTGTCTCTGTTTGTGATATGTCCTGGAAAGGGATATATTTGTTTGAAGTAGCAAAGTGGTTATTGACTATTGTAACCGAGTAGGACAATCTAGCAGGTAACCATAATGGACTGGTCCTCATCATAGTGGTAGGCAATAGGCATAGCCAATAGACGCCCACCTGTACCTCCACATCAGTCTGTATTTATGGCTGACACCAGCCAATCATATTGCTGTGAGAGGGGAACCCAGGTGTATGCATATTCATTACATCACCTCCCTCTGAGCTAAATTTTCCCGTGAAATTTACCTTCAATATTTTCTTTTTTTAGGGTCTGGACTTAATCGATTGATTTTTTTCCTAAGTCTTTTTCGCCTCAATTCTCCTTGCAGTGGTGGAGTTTGACACACTGGTACCTCTGGACTTGAGGTCGGGGATACCTCCATTGGCGAATGTTGACTTGCTGGAACGGGAATTTCAAATGTATCAGACACGATTTCCATTGGAATCTCTTCGGTATTTTCCGTGACCTCTGTACTGTGTCTGGGTCTCAATTGATTGCAATGTTTTTTGCACTGAAATTTCCCCCCTTTTATGTCATATATGAGTGACCTGTCCAATTCTTTTGGTTATTATTCCTTCTTCCCAATACATTTTTCCAGCCCTAAAGTTCTCGAAAAAAACTTTGTCACCTGGCTTAAACGCTTTAGTCATCTGGTTTTCTTTTTTAGCAGTTTTCTTCGCCGGACTAGGCAACAGCCTGTCGAGCACAGAACGTATTTTTCTCGCAAACATTAACTCTGCTGGCGATAACCCTGACGTCGTATTCGGATTTGGCGTGATTCTATATACTGCCAAAAATTTCTGAATACTTTTTTATTTTTCCGCCTGTCCAATCGATCTTGGATGATATACTGGCGTTGTTACGTGATCAATGGCCAATGATCTACAGAATTCTTTGAATTATCTTCCCGTAAACTGCGTTCCGTTGTCGCTGACTAAAGTTTTAGGGAGTCCAAAGCGACTAAAAATTTCATTAAGTGCGTCTATTGCATTTGTTGCAGTCTGCACTTAACAATTTCTGGCCACTTAGTGAAACTGTCCACAATGATCAGGTAATAAGATCCATTTATCAGCCCTGCATAGTCGATATGCAATCGAATCCATGGGACATCTGCCTTTGGCCATGGTTGAATCTTTACCGGTGGATCCCTTGCTGCCAGTTGACATCCTCTGCACTGTTTCACCAAATTTTCTATGTCTTAGTTCATCCTCGGCCAATAAGTATAGCCTCTCATTAGAGATTTCATTCTCGAAATCCCTGGATGATCAGTGTGAAATTCTTTCAGAATTTTATTTTGCAGAGTAACCGGCATTACAACTCTATCTGCGTATAGTAGTAATACCTGTTAGCAGATTGAAAAAGGTGACACACTAATTCCTTCTTTAGTTTCGTTCAACCAGACTTGCTTTTTCATTTTTTTAATGAAATCATCGTTCACCGCTGCTTTTTTCACATCTTCTAGCGTAACCGGTAGTTCTCTAATAGTGTTGCATAACAGACCCGACAATTCACTTTCGTCTCTTAGCGCCGCTATTACTGTTTCTTCCAGTGGTTCCGTATATTTCGGTATCAATCTTGATAACCCATCGGCTTGACCTAGCTTCTTTGAAGGCACATATTCTATTTTGAAATTAATTCAATAGAATTACACCCCAACTCTGTAGTCGATTTGCCGTGTGAATTGGTATACCTTTTTTTTTTTGAATCAAATATTGTTAACAGCGGTTTGTGGTTTGTTTGCAGAATAAATTCACTTCCGTATAGAAACATGTGAAAATTTTTTACAGCGTAGATTACTGCTAAATTCTCTTAAATTCGTTTTGACTGTAACTTCGTTCCGCCGGTAGTAACGTTCTTGAGGTATGTGCTAGTGGCTTCGTAGATCCGTCCTCGAATTTATGAAGCAATACTGCACCTAGTTCCTCATTACTGGCATCTGCTGCTACAATGATTTTCCTTTTCGGGTCGAAATGCGCTAACAATAGGTCTGCTAATAGACAGCTTTTTATTTTTTTTAATAGCCTGTTCGTATTTCGACCATATCCACTTTGTGCCAAATTATTTAAAGGGGCTCTCATATCATACATTTTTGGGATATAAATGCTATAGTAACTTACTAATCCCAAGAAGGTCTGGAGTTTAGCCACATTATCAGGTACTGGCATATTTTTTTTATAGCCTCAGCCCTTTCTGGATCCGGTTTTCTTCCTTTACTATCAATGATCTGCCCTAAATATTTTATCTTTTTTAAGAAGAACTCGCATTTTTCAGCGCTCAGCTTGAACCCGTATTCCAAAATTCTCTGAAATACCGCTCTAATATGCGTTTTGTGTTGGGCCTCGTTTTCACTTTTAATCAAAATATCATCTAGCCAACATTGTGTCCATTATTTGCTGGAATAGACTTGGAGCTACCTTCAATCCAAAATGGAGACGATTTAGTTTAAAAATCCCTTTATGCGTGTTTATTGTCAGGTATCTCAAACATTCTTCACTGACTTTAACCTGAAGGTAAGCCTCCGACAAGTCCAACTTTGAAAACACTCTAACTCCGTTTAATTTAGTGAATATATCCTCCGGGGACGGTAGAGGGTACGGGTGGTCTTTCACACAATCATTTAAACCTGTCGAAAAAATCAGCACACACTCTGATTTTTCGGTTTTTCTTTTTTATATATACGGTTGGAGACGCCCAATGCGAGTAATCGACTTTGTTACAGAAAGAATTTACCGGTAATTCCCATAAATTAAACTTTACGATCCAGTCTAAACCAAAGAGATTTACTGAACCAGGGAGCACATACACTTTCGATTTGTGAAATTTTCCCATGAACGAAATGTTATTAAGTTAGTGCAAAAATAATGACGTAATAATGTCGTTTTTTGACGTCAAAAAATACGTCAAAAAACGTCAAAGACATTATTACGTCATTATTTTTGCACCAACCTAATACATTTTAATTCACCTCTAAACTTAAGTCTTTTTCCTGACACTCCCCTGGCAATTTTGTCTGTGTTCGTCAACGGCGGGTAACCGATTTTTTTTCCATGTTTGCTCGTTTATTACCGAGAAATCACTTCTTGAATCGAGAATAATTTTACGGTCTGACCATTTATTTTTACATTGAGGTATTTTCTTCTTTGACCCTCCTCAATTCCGTTTTTAGACAAAACTACGTTCACCTTTGTTTGAGATTTTGATTTTACTTTTCTCTGTTTTGCCCGACAATGGGAAATTCTATGGCCTACACACCCACAATTAAAACATATTTTATCCCTAAAGAAACAATCCTTCTTTATATGCTGTCCTCCACACGAACTGCATATCATTTTTATTTCTTTATTTTGTATCCACTTCTGTTGTCTAACAGATTGTACTCGCGAAATGCTCTTCGCCTCAATCCGAGTATTATCTTTTTTTATGTTTATAAGTCGCTGACATTCTTCCGTTATTTTTTGTAGCGTAATCTTCATATCCCGTTCCATGATAGTTAGGATTCTTGATCTAATTTCTTTGTCCTTCGGTGTCGTTAGATCATGCACAAAAATTAGGCACTTGAACATGTTGCTTGACAATTCCTTTAATTTAAACGCCTCACATTGTGCGTTAACCATAACTGCATACGTGACAAAATCGTCATCCTCTTGTTTTACGATATTTAGGCACTTGTATCGTCTATGAAACAGACTATCTCTTTCATTGAAAATTTTCGACAAAATTTCTACTGTTTCGCTGAATGTAATTTCTTCTGGCTTCTTTGGGAGGATTAAATTCGCGTATTTTGTATTTTCTTCTGTTCCCAACTTCTGCAACAACAGAGTGATTTTTTCTTCATCGGACCATTGTTCGCATCTTTTCATAAATATTGTTTCAAACGTACGAAAATCAGCCGGAAACGTTGAACCACTGTCAGGGTCGTATTTAAATTCAGAGAGTGAATTTGAAATTCCTTCAGCAGAAAAAAATCTAGAACCCTGTTCTTTTGTTGTAGATAATACGTCTTCCCAAAGTGCTTTATTGTCTTTTGCCTGTTGTTTGAATAACTTTTCAAACCTTTCTTGTTGCTGAATAAATTGTTGTTTTTGTTGTTGTTGGAATTGTTGCTGTAAAGTGACTTGTAGCACCTTAGTTAATTCCGCAATTTGTTCCATTCTGCCAACGTATCCATAAGAAAAACTTTTGCTCCAATTTATGTAGACAATAAAATTTTCTAAGTCCAAACAAGAGGGGGTGTCAATTTCTTACTTTCTGTAAGCGTTGCACAAGTTTTTACTTTTCTAACGTTTCTCGTTAATAAGCGTTAGAACAAAAACGAGGGAAAAATTACTTACTTTCTGTAAGCGTTGAACAAGTCTTTCTAACGTTCTTCGTTAGAAAGCGTTGTCAACTATATATATTTTTTTCTTTTGTTTTAACTTGAAAGGTCTTTTTGAATCTCGTCACCAACTGATATGTCCCGGAAAGGGATATTTGTTCGAAGTAGCAAAGCGGATTTGGACTACTGTAACCGAGTAGGACAATCTAGCAGGTAACTGTAATGGACTGGTCCTTGTCGTAGTGGTAGGCAATAGGCATAGCCAATAGGCGTCCACCTGTACCTCCACATCAGTCTGTATTTATGGTTGACACCAGTCAATCATATTACTGTAAGGGGGAACCCAGGTGTATGCATATTCATTACATCAGTTTGAAAAGGTTTTTCCTTTTTTGTCCATTTTCTGTTTTGAAAGATATATTCTTGTTTGCTTTTAGTTTTCAAGGAGCACTTCCTAAATAAATAGATAACAACATGTTATATTCTATGATAATAGGAATATATACTTGAAAAACAAGGTGGATAAAATAAGTAAAGGTTTATTGTAAAAACCAATACAATAAGAATAAATGTAACAGTTATGCACAAGGTCATCGCAAGTCGATCCAGTAGTGAGTGCTACTATTGGAAGGTCATTAGTTCTTGCGTAATTCTGAGTTGTACTCAACAGATCCCAGCTAGAGTATCTAGCAACTGCCCTACACAGTCACATGTGGCACAAGGTCAAATTAAATTTGGGGTTCCTGAGCCTGTATGCTTGGCCAAAAAATCCCCGTACACCCAGCATAAACGGGATTGGTTCTGTCTACCTCCTCTTCTGGGTTCCTCTATGCCTGAAGGTAGAGAGTTCGAACAGCATGACTGAAAAAGATTTCACCTAGATGGTATTTACTAGCCTTCCTCACAAGGGTAGATATGGCACAAGGCTGAGTTTAACGTGGGACATCCAAGCTCCCCGAACAAGACTCTGCCCTTTGGCATAGCCTTGTCCAGGTTCCTCTCAGCCCAAAGGCAGAAAGTTCAACCACATAGCTGAAAAGATTTCAGCTAGACAATTTTTACTAGCCCTCCATGAGGGTAGATGTGGCACAAGACTGCGTTTAATGCGGATTTTCTGAGCTTGTAGGCTCGGCCAAAAAATCACCATAGTACCTGCATAAACAGGAATGGGTCAGTCTACCTCCTAGAATGAGAGTTTGCCGTTTGGCAGAGCCTCGTCTGGGTTCCTGTCAGCCCAAAGGCAAAGAGTTTGACTGTATAGCTGAAAAGATTTCAGCTAGGTGGTATTTACTAGCCCTGCCCCCTATGAGGGTAGATGTGGCACAAGGCCAAGTTTAATGTGGGTTATCCAAGCCTGTAGACTTGGCCAAAAAATCCCTGTAGAACCGGCAAAAAAATGATCGGGTTGGTCAACCTTCCTGAATGAGATTCTGCCCTTCAGCAGAGCCTCGTCCGGGTTTATCTCTCTGCTCAGCAGCAGAGAGTTCGACCATCAAGCCAAAAAAGATTTCAGCTAGTGTATTTAGTCACCCCCATAATGAGGGTTGCATGTAGCGCAAGGCTGGATTTAACGTGGGTTCTCTGAGCCTGTAGGCTTGGCCAAAAATATTCCCTTTCAAACCCTTATAAATGGGTTCAGTGGCAGTCTACCTCGCTGAACGAGACTCTGCCTTTTGACGGAACCTCGTCCGGGTTCCTCTCTGTCCGAAGGCAGAGAGTTCGACTGTGTAGCCGAATAAAAGATTTTGGCTAGTATATTTAGCCACCCACCCCATAAGGGTTGTATGTGACACAAGGTTTATTCATGGAATCTCCAAACCTGTAGGCTCAACCAAAAAATGCCTGTAGAACCCACATAAATGGGTTCAGGTTGGTCAACCACCTCGAACAAGCCTCTACCCTTTCGGCATAGCCTTGTCTGTGTTTCTCTCTGCTCAGAGGCAGAGAGTTTGACCGCACAACCAAAAGATTTTGGCTAGACTCTGTAGTCCATTGACTTTCAGATACTTATAGTAAGTTACTACCTATAGTGTAGTCTCTCATAAGGGTGACAGGTTATTCCATTACATGACATAGGTATAAAGTGTAAATTTTTTCGTCGAGACTAGTGGTCAGTTATAACTTATTTCTCATTTACTTCATTGAGGAGGAAAAACATGCATTATAAATTCTTACAAGTGTTAGTAAGTGCTCTAGGCATTTATGATTCCACCCAAATATACGTATTTCTGCTATTTTTAGATTAATCCTCAAAATTCACTAACAAGTCATTTCTTTGCTTTTATGACATAGTTTCTGTGTTGTGCTTTAGACTTTCTTTCCACAGAATTATTGAACCTCATGAGATGATTTTTGCTGTTCAAAAAATTCACTTTGTTTTATTAACTGTATTTTTTTGGCATATGAGAGGAAAACTCTTTTTTGGAAGTTTGCATGTTACAAATGAAAATAAAACAAAACAAAAGATTGCTTTTTTTCTATATGATCAACTTGAGAAAAAAAGGAAACTTGCTGTTAGTAGACATGAATCATAACATTATTATTATTATTATTATTATTAGCTGATTATTTATCAGCTGGGGGGAAATACTTGTTTCTGTTCTAACTTGCATTCTTAAACATATCTTTGAGATATTTTCCTGGAAGAGAAATAAAAAAAATCATCATAATGTTGGGAAATTATATTTTTTGTTAAAGAAGTAACCTAGTGGTACAGAAAGAAAAAGAATCATTTATTGATTTGATAGTAAGAACCTAAAACTAGAATCATTAAAAAAGAGAAAAAATTCTTGTTATAAGTGATGACTGAATTCTTTCTATTCTATTACCATGTACGAAGTATCTTCTTCTTCCAAGAATTGTTTTCATTATTGAACTTATTCTTTTTCATTGGTATTTTTCAATCAAACCTTAATTATTCTCATATAATATTTCGTAACTGAACTTACTTGTGAGTTCCTTGAGCATTAATAAAGCTAGATTTTGAAATATAACAATTATATTTATTAAGTCAACAATTTAAAAAGTAAGAAAATAAGTGAGAATAATCAGAATATATTGTAGAATTTGTGAAGAAAAACTTTAAAAATGTATATAAATTAAGATTTAGTAAGATTAAGAAATTAGAACAAATTAGATTTAAATTACAGCAGACATATTATTAGAACATATTCTATTAATTACTCAGTTTCAGACAAAATATAAACCTCTTTTTATTGAAAATTATTAATAAGAAAATATCTAAGAGTGGATACAAATTTAAAATTTAATTAAGTTACAATTAACAGAGATCTATAAAAATTATGCAACATTTAAAACATGGAAAAGTATAAATCTGCAAACTTTCAGCTTTTAAGCATTTAAAGTTATTAAGTCATTAGAAATTTTATACTTGTCAATTAACAATTTAAAAGCAATGTCAATCGCTATCTACTATCTTCAAATAGAGCTTAGCATTTTTCGATAAATTTGTTCATATTCTTGTGCTTGATAATCCAGCCGTGCTGTATGCATAAGTAAAAGATAACATGACAAGAAGTCAATCTTTGCATCAACAAATCTTCCTGAGTTGACTTTCAATTGTAAATAAACTTCAAAAGAAGAAACTTAACTTAAAACCCTAATCTGGCATCTCAGCTTCAGTCACTTTCCCACCACTGTAATATAGATTCCTTGTATCTTTTCTATAAACACATTCATAGTAACTGTTCAAATGAATTCTTCACTATGGTACCTAGACTTTATGAATTTAAGTGCAGACTGGCAATGAGGTCACATCAGTTTACAATTGAGTGGCTAGATGTAACTGTAAGCTCTATGCTAACAGTTTGCTTTCTTGCATTTCTTATTTGTGGAACTCTGGCTCCATGCTTTCCAGTCAACTTTAATCCTCAAAGATTTAAACCCGATGTCAATCACTTTTTACTGTCCTCCTGATTACTCTTGTTTTGTTCTTGCTCCTTAGTAACATTTCTCTTTTTACAAACTCTTTCACACCCAATAAATCCTTGTGTCATAGTAACTTTACTGCCTTGCTTGGGGTGAAATGATTAAAAATAAACAAATTTTGTAAAACTACTACAACAGTTTCTTGAACATAAACAAATTTGTATTTCCAATTTAACTGCTTTCTTCTCTTCCGTTCTTTTTTGTGGACATATCATTGTGAACATTTTGCCAAGGCCAAATTTTCAGACTAAATTTCCACAAAATAATTTTAATGGAAGCAATATCATATTTGAAGAATATTTTTACATCTTATAGTATGTCAAGGGCAATTATTTTCTCTGAAAATATGTACTAAAATTTGCCCTCTGTGCAATCTGAAAAAAAACTTACTCTATAAAACATCTTATTCAAAGCACTGCAGACAATACAAATGATGGGTAATTTGGCTTTTTAAAATTGAAATTGTGCAGTGCACTATTTTGAATCAATGTCAGTTTTAAAATAGCATATACTCAGAAAAGGCCATCTTGAAAATGGCAACTTAAAGTAAGATTAAAATCATCCTGTTGAATAATGCAAATATTAACATAGATAGTGTCTTTGAAGATAAACTAAAAGGTGTTAAACAATTAAAGACAGATACCTAATAATATGTAGCTCAACCCATTGTCAGAATAATTGCAGTGAGGAAATGTAGCATGGTATTTACAGGTTGTTAGTAGTATTGCAAATGATCAAGGCATATTCCAGGGCTATCTATAACTGAGTTATGTTTAGCTGCAGGGATTTTAGTAAGGTGTGCATCATGTTCTATACTTGCTCAATGGGGTTTAAATCTGGCAAACATAAGGGCCAATATAGTATGTCAGTGTCTTTGGAACCAGTTTCATGTCACTCATGCATAATGGGATGTGAATTCTTTTGTTGGAACAAACCATCATTAGTTGAAAACAGTGTGATCATAAAAGGATGTAAATTCTTGACAAAATTCAAAGAAGTGTCCGTAATGTAACTATTCCTGAGCTGGCATTTTGAATTCACTTTCTTACCAACATGACATGACTTCCCTCTGTCTTTTCAACAAATATTTTCATGACAATTGTTCTGATGAGCTTAACTCCTTGATACCTCAGCTAATAGACTGGCAACTGTTTTACTGTTGAACAAGCTAGATACAACCATCAATTCTATTCTAATAGTTTCCTTTCTCTCACTTCTCACCTGTGGACCTCCCTTCAGATTTCTTGCTTCCCTGCCACCTACAATCTTCAAAAATTTAAATGCCAATCACCATCTGTCTTCCTGATTCATGTTCTTTTACTGTTCTTTCTCCTCGTTAAAGTATTTTCATTCTATTTCAATCCCAGTAACCTCCTGTGTCATAGTGGCTTTATTGCCTTATTGGGTTGAAATGTTTTGTAACAAATTCTGTGAATATCATAACCTTTAAAAAGATTTTAATTTTGCTAGTTATCCTTGTGAATATTAACTGAACATGGCCTACTCCATTACCGAGGTACCATCAACTTGTAGTATACCCTACTAACATTCTGGATCCATAGCTCATGCCATCCCCTTCACACAAACTCAACTGTCTGCTAGATTATGTGAACATTGTTCAAAAATAATTGTCCAAAAACAATTATTCAAAAATAATTATTCAAAAAATATTTATTTGAATTGTAAATTGTTTGAATGAGAATTAAGCGAAAGGACAATTATACTAAATGATAATTATTCGAAATGCAAAATTCTTTATTGCAATAAAAATGTAAAAATCACAAGAGGAAATACACAAATCATAATTATTCAAAATACAAATATTGTTAATGAAACAATTAAGTAAGTAAACCTTAAGTTATATGATACTGTATGCAAATAATCAACTACTAAAGAGTACTCATTAAAAGATGCCACTAATTTTTTAAATTTTCCATTTACATTGCAGTATTTTTTGGTGCTTTTGATATTTTGGCAACTTGCTCTTACTTTTGCAATATGAATTTCTTGCAAGTCCTGCTCTCTTTTAAGAATGTCTAAGAATTTCTATATTGTGGGATGATGGGATGATACTTGCTGCAAAAATAGCTCTATGCCATCCTTCAAGGGTGTTACTAGTTCTAGGTAAATCTGCATTGACTCTCTCAAAGCAAGGCAACATTCAAACATAGATATTTTGAATATATATCATTTAGTATAATTGTCCTTGTGATTAATTTTCAATCACCAATTTACAATTTGAATAAATTGTTTTTCGAATAATTGTTTTGAAACAATTATTTTCAAACAATTATCTTGATACAGTCTGTTAAGAGAGCTGGAAATGTGATTTGTATGACCAAGTGAGAAATGCTTGTCTTCCACTGTTCAATGTCAATGTTTGCTTTCCCTGGACACAGTACCCTAATTGATGTTATAGTGTGAATATTGATGGTGTTGTATTTACCAAATATTTGTGGATGATCTTGACAGTATCTTTCATTGGTTTACCTAATATTTACCTAAGTATTTATTAGAAAAAAAAAAAAAATAAAGATGGCTTAAGAGAATCTAGAAGAATGTAAATGAAGTTTTTGTTTTCTAGAAAGATATCCTAACAAAGTATAAAAATGTGCTATATGCCTTCTCTCCATCACTGAAAAGGAAAGGTAGTTAATGCTATAAAAGCTGTCTTTATTCACAAATCTGTCATGTCATGTCATGTTGCAAGAGGTTGTATTTATCTATATGCTTGGAAAGTATCTTTTTTTCATGGTGTCTCCCTAAAAACTGTTTTCTGTACAGACTGGGCTTCACTAATTGGCCATTCAGGGTCATATGATTAGCCAAGTTTGGCTCATATTAATTGAAGACAAGAAAGGAAAGTTAATCCACCTGAGTAGTGTAGTAGCAGATGATGGAAAATGTGACACAGAAATCCAAAGGAGGATATGAATAGCAATGGTTGGTTGGTTGGTTGGATTTTATGGCATATCAACCACTGTGGGTCATTTAATGCCAAATTAAGGCATATATATATATATATATATATATATATATATATATATATATATATATATACATACACACACATATATGTATATATATATATATATATATATATACATATATCTATACATATATTAAATATACAGTACTATCAAACATATAGATGGCAACATTATTTTTTCAAAAACGCATAGCTGGCAACATTATTTTTTCCAAAAAACATATAGCTGGCAACATTATTGTTTCAAAAACATATAGCTGGCAACATTTTTTCCCAAAAAACGTATAGCTTGCAACATTGTTTCAAAAACGTATAGCTGGCAACATTATTTTTCTGAAAACATTATCTGAAGCCTTGTTGGACGTAGTTTATCATCATACCCAGGATGCTAAGAATAGCAAATGAATCTAAGTAAAGTATTAAGGTTATTAGAAAAATATTAAAAACAAAGAAAAGAGTACTGAACTGCTGTGTAATATTCAATCCCTTATATCAAAGTGAATACTGGACAATTTCCTTACTGATAAAGAAATGATGAAGCAGCAGAGATGTCTGTTGATGAATACTAAGGATACTATGAACAGAACATATGAACAATGAGGAGGTTTTAAGGAAAATAGTAACAACAATAGACAACAAGGAAACATTTTAGTTGTAATGAGAAAAAAAAGAAAAAGATGAACTAAACAAGGGAGGGCTTGAATAATTTAACTTTAGTCAGGGGTAAAAGAAATTGATTTAGTTAAGAACTTTTGTTTGAATGAGAGAACCATCATTGCCAATGTCTGTAAGGAATTACTTCTTAACGCCAACTAACATTTAGAGTTGAAAAAATGAGTATAATTTTTTAAAACTAAAGC
Source organism: Acanthosepion lycidas (assembly GCA_963932145.1). Classification (NCBI taxonomy): domain Eukaryota; kingdom Metazoa; phylum Mollusca; class Cephalopoda; order Sepiida; family Sepiidae; genus Acanthosepion; species Acanthosepion lycidas. The sequence continues at coordinate 77,697,437 of OZ010576.1, forward strand.
TCATCTGACACAAGGCTTGGGAGCCACTCAAGGTAGAGGGTCACTGTTAAAATGTTTATGATGGATAGGGTGCATGATATGAACAAAACAGGATGGGGTGAGAAGTAAGGATAAGAAAGATAAATAATGATTAACCCTTGACTAGAAGAAATTAAAATTGTAGTGTTCAGGTAAGAATCTCTAGGATTTTAAAGTTCAAAATTAGACATGGGTTTCACAAATTCCAAAAACCAAACCCACAAATAATTTTGAACTTTAGAATGGTGATGTTTCATGAATCTGTAATGACAAATGCAGAGATGTAGATGCTTCTAAAATTTTTCCTTATCTGAAAAAAAAAAAGAATTTAATAAAATTAATTCTCCCTGAAATAATGGTACTGATTCTTGAGTCAATTTGTAAACTGGTTTATATCTACTTACTTTTCTCTTTATATAGAAAATCATTTTCTGTTTTTTGTTCAATCATAATTCACTAATCGTATGATATTATTTATCTTAATATATTACCTGAAAATTGCATTTATTATTTAATATTAGCTCTATATTTATCCAATTATATTGAGATATGTTTTTATAAATTCTTAATTTTTTCATTGTAAAATTTCAACAGAATCAAATCTGAACATTTTACTTAAATTATTTCAATTCTTCTCATCAAATCCAGTTTAATTTCCTCTTTGCTTATCACTGTTTTGGTTGATAATAGAATTATTTTCCTGTGATTTCACAGTTTCACTGTTGTACATCATTAATCAGAGTTGGGAAAAATAAGTAAATTTTATAAATAACTTGATTAAAAAAAATCATGGAAATAAATAATTATTCTGAAAATATTTCTGTGTGAATTGATTCTCAATGAAAATTATCAAGGCTTTAACAATTCACTAAAATAAACATGCAATATGGTTGAGTGGTAAAAAACATCTATAATAAAGGATCCACTTATACTGACTGAAATGACCTAGCTATGGATTCAAGTGCTTATTATGGTTACATCAAATTTAGTTTCAAGAAGGGTTCTGCCAACTATGCAGGTATTGTTGCTTGTTTTTCAGACATTTTGAACAATAGCATCAAACTTTTATTTATAAAAAAATTCACCTGGAAGACCTTGAAGAAAATATCTAAGCTCTAGAAAATCATTTACAACAGTGTATGGTGAATATATGTCACCATTTGGATGATGTCATTTTTACGACCAAAGGAATAAAAATTGTAGCCCTTTGTTAAAAGAATAGTGAAAAAGATTTTTCAATGGCAGTAACCTTGTTTTTTTTTTCAACCTTTAAAATATAGGAGGTATTTCTGCCACATCTACCCACTGATGTGAGGACAGATAGATCCATCTTCAAAACTCTGGAGTCGGGATGTTGAAGGTAACATCTAGCAGCTAAGTGACAAACATTTTACTTATATTAATTATATATATATATATATGTATATATGGGAAAATGTATGACAAAGTGTAAAAAGTTTTCTTGTGGTGTCTTTTGTCCTCAAGGATGAAACATATAAGAAGAAAACTTTTTCCACTTTGTCATACATTTTTCCCAATATTGTTCTTGATATATAAAAAATACATATTTGTTATCTCATATATCTATCTATCTATCTCTCTCTCTCTATATATATATATATATATATATATATATATATTTATATATATATGTATATATATATATATATTTTTTTTTTTTTTTCTGTTTATACATCATTTTTATGGATACAACTTATTTTAGTATAATGCTCTGTTTTTAATTAAACAGTATTAATTACATTTACTGGCCTGAATGCTTGAAAAATTTCATAGAAAATATGTTCTCTGACAGGAATCGAACCTGTATCCCATACGGAAACCATCATTTGGCCTGATGTGCTATTAACCATTCAGCCAGCTAGAAAAGTTCAAATTACTGTTTATAACTTTACTGGCTAAAAGTTCTCTGTGGTTGAATAGTTAACAGCACTCCAGGCTAAATGATTGTTTCTGTATCGGATACAGGTTCGATTCCTGTCAGAGAATGCATATTTTCTACAAAATTTCTCAAACATTCAGGCCAGTAATTAATGCTGTTTAATTAAAAACAGAGTATTTACTCAGATAAGTTGTATGCATAAAAATAATGTATAAACAGAAAATATATTAAATCATTTTTTGGATTTAATCCATTTCATATATAGACCAGCATTTACATTTACATTTAGATAAACATTTAAATTCTCTTGTATTACACTGCAACAAAGTAGGACATAACTTTAATTTCACCAGTGCCAGTCTTCTCAAAAAAAGGAACATAATTCTTTAAAGAGAACATATTATGAAAATATATCTATAGCAGCATTACTAACTATTAACACATGTTTAAAAAACTACATTACAACACCTTTTTCCTAAAGATCGATTATTCATGAATCTAACTTATTATCTCTTCCAAATACATAAAAAATGAATATGAAAACAAAATACACACAAGATATACTAATGAAAAATCATTAAAAATATTCGGATTCTGCTATGTCTCACTAACTTTTACTTACTTTAACCTCCAGAATGTTTTCTTACACTTATATTATTTGTTACTTCCTTATTACATGTGACACGTATCCAAACAAAACATCCTACTGCATCTTACTAACTTTTACATACTTTAGCATCAAGAATGTTTGCCACACATATTTGAATATTATCTGTTACTTCAATACACGTGACATGTATCTAACCAATAAAAAAATAGGCAAACACAACATACCATTAATCTACGTCTCTTTGCTTTTTATCATTTTTTATCAATTCAAATTTGATCTCTGACAAAGCTTTGTTAAAGTGAAACATGTTAGATTAAGATCTGTTTGCTATTTGTTCTTTATCCTATCATATATATATATATATATATATATATATATATATATATATATATATATATTTTCATAAAAAACTATGGTTAAGCTTTTTATTTAATTTTTCTTGTGCTCAAATAAGAGCTATCTTTTCTGGACAAAGGGTGTGTAAGAACTGTCCACATGTTTTATATTTCTGAGCGCTTTTGGCTATCTCTTTAGCTATTATCAATGATGATTCGATTTTTCAGCTTAATTGAGTATGTGTGTTCTGTGTATGTCTTAGTGTGTGGTAGGGATTTTTTAATTTCCGAATACGGTTATATATATACGGTTATATATATATATATATATATATATATATATATAAAGTATATATTAATAAATATACATATCCCTCACTGCTAGCATGACTCTATGCAATCTTCAGGTGCTGGCACAATTTGAATTATAATATACATGGTTATCACAATGTTGGCACAGTTATGCTGGGTTTACAGTTTTTAATTTTAAAATTTTAAAATTATATTTGGCAATTAAAATAAGTGGGAGTTATATATCAATATAAAAACAGAAAATCCCAAAATTATATATTTCTGTGGTGAATATTAATATTTTAATTTAGTTCTTTTTGATTTCTAATTAATTAAATGATGAGAGATAATACGTAAATTTATTAATATATACTTAATGGCTCTCTTATATCATGTAGAGCACTGTTTTATTAACACCAGCACTATATGTGTGATATATTATAATTATTAAATACATACATATATATATATATATATATATATATATATATATATATATATATATATATAGGATATACATGTATGTATAAGATATACTCTGGAACTAGTCTGTATTAAAAGTCAAGTTTTCAAGAGGTCAAGGGCTGTACGAGCAGAAATTAATATTTAGAGTAATGTCAAAGATATTAATATTTCAGTAATGAACCTTACTGTGATAAATATTAGAAATTATATTACAGATTGTCTAATCATAAAGTGATACGTGGGTAAGTCTAAGCAAACCGCAAAATGCTTGCTATACTTTTTATTCCCAAGTTTGTGGCAATTAATATCACTGATCAAATTTTTAAAATTATGAATAATCCTTCTCAGACAAAGAGGCAACTGAAGGGCCCACATCATCAAATGTGTATATAAAAACAGAACACACCTTGTGTAAATAGCAACACTTTTTGCCTACATCACAACAGACACTAGTTCTATGAAACTTACCAATTGTCTCTTTACCCTGGTGTCAGCATAAGAAAGTTGAAAGTTTGGGCCATATTTCTTCCAAAATGAACTTTGGAGACTTTCTGATGGAATTTTATCATGTCTCAGAAGGTTTATTTGTAATTTTGAAAAGTTGATGTCTAAAATTAATCAACACAAAATGTCTGTTGTCTTTAATAATATTTGCCTTGAAACACCAATGATAAATGCATAAAAAAGAAAAATTGAAAAATATAAGCAGTAAATTGCTGATACCCCCTGAAGAGTGTATGGAGAGGTTTGCCTATGAATCTCTGGAGATGGGATGCTGAAGGTAACATCAATCAGCTAAGTGATAAACTTTTATTTTACTTACGCTTTTGAATCTCACCATAGTTAATTTGTCAGCAAGGAGACTTCCTGATTTTATTGGTCTGGAGAGGGAAGTCTCCTCATGCGGTACCATTGGAAAGTGCCTAAAAACCATACCATGGGTTGACTCAAGGCTTGTAAGTGAAATTGGGTTGATCGTACCCTTGGGGACCGTCAATAACTGTGCTAGCACAAAGTCACAAGTCATTGTAATCAAGGGTTTGAATGCGCTGGCCTTGTTCAAATTGTTTATCATGCTAGATAGCATGCTCATGTCCAGAATCTGTGACTAAGGTCAGCTCAGCATAGTTGCAGTATAAACCGCAGGTGGGCTCTGTGGGTGTTGAACAAACACAGATGTGACTGAGTGGGTGTCTGCAATAGAGATTGGTTAGCCTCCATAGTAGAAGGGTATTCTTGAATATGAGTGGCTATTATTACTATTATGTATAGGATATACCCTGGGATTTGTCTGTATTAAAAGTTTTCATTGTGGCCTACATGCTCTACTTAAGAAAAAAAAAAATGTTTTAATCTAATATACTTATTACAACTCAAAAATTGGATCTGTCTTTTGTTTTTTTATTTTTTCGTTTTATTCCAGATTGTTGTGTCTTACTCTTTTCATGGTTTATCTATCCAAACAGAGATTTATGAAATGCTAACAAAAAATAATTTACTCTGTCAATCAGCCAAATGGAAAACATACTTATCTAGAACTTATATCTTGGCAGTGTAAATGTTAACTCACTTAAATTTCAACATAAATCTGTCTAGATATCAGTGAAAATAAAAAGAATAAAAGAAAACAGTAAATGTTTCAGATATAATAAATAAATATCAAAACAGTAGGTGCAAGCATGTGCTGCGAATAGTTAAAAAAAGATTTAAAATCCTTTTTAAATAAATATTATATACTTATTTTATTATAGTATTTATTAGATGTACAGGTAGTGCAATGGATCTTTTTCTTCTATGTGCTATATCCCTTCAGTGTTTAATTTGTTTTCATATTGTTTATTAATATACTAAGAAAGTACCTTTAGAAATTATGTGATTATTTACATATGAATCTGCATTCTGTCTGATATCAAATACCTTTAAAAATTATGTAATTATTTACATATGAATCTGCATTTTGTCTAATATCAAATACCTTTAAAAATTATGTAATTATTTACATATGAGTCAGCACTATTGTCTAGGATCAGAGCATTCTGCTTAAGATCAAATGTGTTGTTCCACAGCCAATACTTGAATATCTAGGATCAAAGGTATTTATAACCAGTTTTTACGAGAATTTCTAGAAGAAATTTTATAAAATCATTCACTTGGACTGTTGATAAGAATTCATTATTGTCAAGAGTCTCTGAGAAATTACAAAACCCTGAGTTGACCTTTGATAAGTACTGAACATTTTTACTTCTAATTTAATAATAATTACTGCTCTAGTCTTATATTGTGCACATTATTAGCTGAAATTCTGTTAAATTTAATATATGCTAAATTATAAAATTTTGCATATATTATTTATATTTTATTCTATAATATTAGGTTGGTGCAAAAATAATGACGTAATAATGTTGTTTTTGATGTTAAAAAATACATCAAAAAACGACATTATTACGTCATTATTTTTGCACCAACCTAATACATACATGTATATGATGTCACACATTATGAAATGGGCAAAGTCCGACAATTATTTTAAGACATTTAAAAAAAGAAAGAATGTATAAACATAAAAATGTCTTAAAATACATGTGTATATATATATATATATATATATATATATATATATATATATATATATTTTGAAAGAAAAGATGTATGACAAATTATATCAGTTCGCATATATTATTTATATTTTATTGTATAATATATATATATATATATATATATATATATATATATATATATATATATATATATATATATGTGTGTGTGTGTGTGTGTTGAAAGAAAAGATGTATGAAAAATTGGAAAAATTTTTGTGACACATTTCATCTGTTAGGGCTTTATTGGACTGGTTTTGTTTATGTTGTGTTAACTGACTACATATTCGCACAAATGAGAAATGCTGGGATATTCAAAATTTAGAAATAATTTTTTTTTTGCAATCTCGTGAAATTCATCTATATTCTTTTCCTTTTTCTTTCCATCAACTTTGTTATTAAATATCCAACATTGTCATAACAGAAAATATGCCAAGAATAGTGAAACATTGTAAGAACCTGACACACATATCTCCAGAACACAAAAAAACACAAGCATACATTTAAATTCTTGAAATTATATACATGTTGTATGCCAGGTAACTTGGTTGGTTGATTTTGTTTAGCAGCATATCAACCTGTATGGTTTATTTAATACTGAAATCTAAATATTTTGGACATAATTTTATGGCTTTGACTAAATATATTTTGAATGCAATTGTATGCCTTCAACTACAGATAAAATGTATTTTTGGTATTTTACTATAAAAATCTAATTTTATACATTCATTTTGTTTGGCAGGGTTCACTATTTGTCTATAGACCCTAACAGGTGTTACCACCCCAATATGGGTGGACCTGGGAACAACAGCAATTAAGAGATGGTACCATACCCATCAAAATCTCCAGTCTCCTGATCAGAGGCCTTCCTGCCAGATGTAGTTTATTGTCACACCCAGGACTCGCCAGGTAACTGAGAACCAATTATAATATAAAGAAAACAGAAATATAAAGACACTTATATAGATGTTCAATGTATAAAAACAGAAAAAGGTTACCCTCAAATCTGGCCTTGGAAATAAGTAATGTTAATGATAAGTGTTATAAAATAAGATAAGACATATCTCGGCTGATTTACAGGCAAATGCTCAAGAGTGAGAGCCGGATGTGAACGAGACAAAGCCCCGTCACAAAATGGCCATTATCTTCGTTTACAAATGTTCCCGACACTCGAGTTCCGGTCGAAAAATAAAATAATATTTAAAGTGTTCTATTTTTCGTCCAATAAAAATGTTTCCCTCCTAATTATACTCGCTTCGTTTTTCGAGCCTGTTAAGCCATAAAAAAAACGCTATAAAAGGGGTCACACGGAAGTTCAACAGGCAGTCACAGGTGGCCAGGGAACAGACCCGTCATGATCAGGCCGAGCGGTCAGCAGCTGTCAGCAGGGGAGCATCAACCACCGTCAACATGTGTGAAGTACTATGAGAGATCGACCTAGATCCAAAGCCGGTTTATGAACTATACTACAAGGTAGCTGTCCCAAACCCTCACGTTCCTGTTGAAATAAACCATGTAAATCTATTTCTGCTGTTGTCGTATTTCTTTCTTGCAACCATACGCTTGTGTATAACATAAGGAAACATTTCACATTCATTGCTCAATCAGCCACTGCTGCCTTTGGTTGAAATTTATAAAATCTTTCTATTAAAACATTTTTTCAGGAAAATAGGTTTTAATGTCAAGTTTGGTAGCTGTTATCACTCTTTTCAGTATTGAAGGAGGTTTCCTTCCTTGATTTTGTTTGAGGTAGTGTGGAATGTCAGCAACTTGATTATATAATCATTTTCTCCTGGATTTGGTGATTATTGTTCATGTGGATCATCACAAAATGTTCTTGGTATTCTGGTACCACTGGTTGGTCAGCCTCTCAGTGAGATTCTAGACATTGTAATTAGAGAATTCCAATCAGGAGAGCTAATCCATCATAAAAATTCAGGATGTGGAATTAGTAAGTACTAAACACTAATGAACATTGTATTAACTAGGCTCTCACCATTATCTGAAAGTCAACTCCTCATAAGCCAATTTGGCTTTTGTTCTGGTAAAGGGTGTGATGATGGTATATATGTCATCAAATAACTCTAGGAAATTGCATGCCTACAATCGTAACCTCACAGTAGCATATGGGCACAACAATAGAAACTCACCCATGAGAAACTGCCTTCCAAACTTTGACTCAACTGAATGTTTATATCTGATCGAGACGAACTATATAGGTCCACAAAATAATACAGGGTGTTCGGGCTAAATTTGACTGATTTTTTTTAAGGAAAACAAAGTGAATATCTAAGCCAAAAATCAATTTATTGGAAAAATAGAGAAGTGGCATACAGGTTCTAATATTCAAAACACAATTCACTCAAAGAAGCCATCCTCAGGGCTTTGATCCTACTTGGGAATCTGGCACATGTGACCTTCACAGTGTTTCTAGGGAAAGTTTCAAATGACTCCTAAATCCTGTTGATCAACTGAGTTTTGGTGTTACAAACAGTGCAGTTGGTGTATTTCTCAATTGTGCCCCACACAAAATAATCCAAGGTTTTCTCAGGCCTTTTCTGTAAGAAGTTGACCATTACACTTCTTGTATTACAGGTAGTGGAGTTCTTCATTTAAGCTTCATGGTATAAATGGCAACCCCCATTTCCTGCATCATTCCATTGATATTTTCTTTTGCAGTTGTTGGAAGAATTCTGGTGTATGAAGGCAATCGGAATGTCTGCTGTATTCCTTCCTACAAGACATGGTCTCATAGTCTCTGTTCAAAAAGAATTGAGCAGCTGTCATGTTTGTGGCATTTTGATGCCCAGCAAGAATCATGATGATGCAGATTACCCTTTTCTAATATTCAGGTGGCTTCCACCCATTCATGTCAGTTAAATTTTGACACCTCTAAAACTAGTGATTAGGCTTCACAGTGCCAGTCACTGTTTACAGATATTCCAAACCAATTTATAAAAGTAAAAACATTAAACTCTTTCAAATTTAGCCTGAATACCCTGTATATATGTAGCAAGGACTCCAATATGGAAATATTTCAAATTTCACTAGGAGTATGACAAAGAACAAATGAGAGCCTAAGTTTATTTAAATTTTTCTTGAATTATTCCCTGTGCGTACACAAGCATATATGTGAAGAGATGGGCACTGATCATTTGATCTTGATTTTCATCCCAAGGCCAGTGTACTGATGATGAAGGAGAATATGCTGCTGATGATATAGATATTCATAGTTGGGATAAGAATGATCTTGAACAAAAAAAAAATCAACATCCTTTACTAAGTGTTTTTTTTTTATGTACAGTGAATTGTTTTTTTAATCATTTCACACCAAACAAGGAGATAATACCACTAAAATGCAAAGTTTGTTTTTTCTTCTTTTAAGGGATATAATGATAGCATATATATGTCACCAAACAGCTACAGGAAATTATATACCTGCTAGATCAACTTTACAAAACTATATGAGAACATCAATGGAGACTCCTTCTTCTTATCCATTAGAAACTGCCTTCCAAGCCACTGAATGCATCAATCTAATATAGGAACTTTATAGGTCCACAAAATCTAGCATATCTGGTTAGGACTTCAATATGGAAACATTTCAAACCTCATCAGGTGTACAATGAGGAAATGAGAGCCCCAGTCTAATTATTTTTTTCCTAAATTATGCCGTGTGCATTTACAAGCATAGCTGTGAAGAGATGGGTACTGATCATTTTAGCATCTCATACCACACCCCAAATGAATCTGTGATTAGAAAATAACATTCTTGTTCCCTCACCTGGGGTCAATGCACTGATGATAACATCATGAGGACAATGCTGATAACATAGGTATTCACAGTTGGAATAAGAATGATCTTGAACAAAAAATCAACATCCTCTACCAAGATATAGGACTCAAGATAAACCTTTCCAAAACATAAACTATGATCTAGAAATGGAATGAAAGCAGTGATGGCATGTACCATAAATCCATCATAAAATTCAGGATGTGGTATTAGTAAATACTAAGCACTTCAAATGTCTTGGTGTATGGATCAGTTATAAAAAATGGTTTATGCATCAGTTATAAGGAAACTGAATATAAAATTGACTGCAGAGTGGGTAGTTTTGCCAAATAATGTAAATTGCCACAAACCCAAAACAATCTAAAAAAAGTCAAGTCATATTCTTGAATAGCCTCATCAGATTGAGACTTCCATACAATTGCTTTCTCAGATTAATGGTTAAAAATTGATTCAAGTGGATGAAGCCAGTTGGTCTTATTGAGGAACATCCCTCTTTAGACCTTGTGGACTGGTGCTACAGAATCACAAAGAACTGTACCAAATAAGAGAAATCACATCACTTGAGGACTACCAACAGCAGCAACAGCTAAAATATATAGCACTTGCAAAGAAAATAATGACATTATCCAGATGTTGACATTCCACACTTCTTCAAACAAAAGAGTAAGAAAAATGCCTCTGTCAATACTGGAAAGAGTGATAACAGTGGACTTGAAGAATGTGTTATAATAGAATGATTTTATAAATTTTGACTGAAAGTGACACTAGCTGCTCTCTCAATGAATACTTAATGTTTTATGATAAAGAAACAACTGAAATGACTATTACTATTGCCATTGTGGGGGCGATGTTGAAAACTCTCAGCCAGACACTCCTGTGTCTTATAGAACATGTGGGAAAAGTAGAATGCTACTGCAACACATACAGCAACTATCTTAACCAGTATCAATGGCACTGACATTGAGACTGCAGGAAAACATGGGTTGGTGTCATATGGCCTTCATTACTCTTGACCCTTCCCTCCAGTGCTGTCATGGATAGCATGAACCACCTGTTCAGAACCACCTGTTGTATCTTTTATTCTCTGTAATCATTTTCAAGAAGCTGGTTGTTGTGATTTTTGGCTAGTGTCATGAATATAAGATGCTTTTTCATTGTCTATATCAGATTGGAAGCTGCTCTCTTCTCTTGAAATGTCTGAAACTGAAATGAGAATGTTCACCTTTGGCATATGCCATGCAATTTAATGTTAGGTCATTTGCCATTTGTTAAATCCATTTTCACAAATACCTGTATTCAGAGAAATGACTAAAAATATAATTGTTCAGATTGATTTAAAATAGGCATGAACACTGCATATATATATATATATATATATATATACAAGTATATGATTGGTGTATATGGAATGAATTCCAATAACCAACAATTACTATTCTTAAAAGAGTGCTCAATACAAAGTAGAGCAGATATAATTATTTATTTTTAAAGAAAAAAAAAAATTTATAACATAAATATGTTATAAAATCACTACAAAAATAGCCATTTTGTTTCAACACCCTCGGTGTCTTATTAAGTGATGACGTTGAATGTAAAATAAACCATTTATTTTACATTCAATGTCATATCTTGATAAGACACCGAGGGTGTTGAAACAAAATGGCTATTTTTGTAGTGATTTTATATCATATTTATGTTATAAATTTTTTTTTTTTCTTTAAAAATAAATAATTATATATATATATATATATATATATTATGCTTGTGAGATGTGGGTGGTTTACTGCAGACAAATGAAAAGGATTGAGAGATTCCACTAGTACTGCTTATCCTTGGCATTATCTGGCAAATGTTTGTTACTGATGTAGATATGCTAGAGAGGAGTGGCTGTGATAGTATTAAGTCCTTGATACTAACATATCAACTTTGGTGGGTGAGTCACCTTGTCAGAATGGATGGCAGCTGTATTGTCTTATGGTGAGCTGTGAACAGGGAAGAGAAATGTCATCAAACCTAAGATGTGCTTTAAGGACTGCATCAAAGATGAGCTGAAGAAATGCAATATTCCTTGTGAGCACTGGGAAGAATGTGCATCTGATCGCAATAATTGGAATGATGCTGCTCGGAGTGGAAGGTGTCACTTTGAGGAGAAGAGGAGGTATGCAAAAGCTTAAAAGAGATGTGTGTAAAGGTGGCCCAATTGAACTTACTGAAAACACCCACAGGCAGCTTGATCTGATGTGTACAGATTGTAGTAGAGTGTGTTTGTTGATGGCTGGTCTAAGGAGTCACTTCAGTGTGCACCAATGGAGGGTGGCAATTGACTATAAAGCTATAGATGCCCAGTAACTGAAATATGATATTTGTAGTAAGACATGCGGGTCCAGAAGTGGTTTCATGCAACATTTTAAATTGTATGATAATATAATACCCACTGATGCAACTCTTAAGTGTCCTGTTTGTGCCATAGTCTGTAGGGTCCCTTGCTGGGCTAAAGAGCCACATTCGTTTAGCACATTAGTAGATATTCTTCAAAAAGATATGTAGCAATGGTTGTACTCAGACATGAGTTGGCAAACACCATATATATATATATATATATATATATATAGGTGCCATATTTCCCCAGCTAGATGTTTTCCATAAAAGCTGTCTGCGTGCAATCTGTGGAGTTAAGCTTCAAGATAGGACATGTAACGTAATATTAGAGGAATCGAGACTTTTATCATACAGTCTCAGTTACGCTGGACTGGTCATGTCTTGAGAATGTCTGATGACAGGATACGCAAGATCCTAATGTACAGCCAGTTAGATCAGGGCTACAGGAATGTAGGACGCCCATGTCTAAGATACAAAGACAAGCTGAAAAGCAACTTGTCAGCAGTTAATATACCACATAACACCCTTGAGTGCTTAGCTTTGGAGCAGGTAGAATGGAGATCAACGTGTTTTAGTGGACTCAGAAATTTTCAATCTGCTTGTCTGAATCATCTTCAAGAAGTGAGAGCAAGATCTAAAAGGTCAGCTAATCTAAAAGTGATCTCATCTCACAATCCTCACACCTGCTCCATATGTGGCCTCCTTTGTAAATCACTAGCGGGTCTTAAATGCCACTTAAGATTATCGCATAAACTTTCATAACTGAATCAATAAGCTGGCAGATCCTCATACGTCAAAACCGACAGGAGAGTCCATTATTATATATATATATATATATATATATATATATATATATATATATATATATATATATATATACAGAGAGTGAGAGAGAGAATTAATATAAGTAAAAGATTTGTCTCTTAGCTGATTGATGTAACCTTCAGCATACCATCTCCAGAGTTTCATAGACAGACCCTCTGGGAATGACTCTCCACTTGTCAGGAGGTACAAGTAATTCTATATGTATGGATGTATTATTTTTTTTGTTAAAAATATTTGAAAGATAAATAATTGAAATTGATTATTCTGAATCAATAATAAAAACTTTTGAAAATCAAAGTTTACTGGGAAGCAAGAAACTGGAAGAGAGTTCCACAAGAGAAGAAACAGTTACATGGTGAGAGATTTTATTATTCAACTAGAGTGTTGTTTATCATACTGGAAATAAATATACATAATTCCATTATTGATATTGTTGTAATGGAATGTACCACTCTCCCTATCGCCTATGCAAACTGACTATATCAGTAGATATATGCAGTGAGCACAGGATATACCTGGCAACATGCTTCAGGGATTACTAGCCTGCTAACCAATTCCCTGTCTTTCAGTAGTGTATTCTCTTTTACAATAAATCTCTTTCATCTACGTGTGTGTTGCTCTTTCTTCACTTGAGTAATACCTTTGTCTGTTTGTAGCCTCTTTAAGATATTTACTTTTTTTAATTTCAGATATATATGAAGTCTGCCATGCATCATAAGAAAAATATAACCGCAAAAGAGAAGATATTATTCCATGATGTCAGATAATTTTGTAAAAATTTAACAATGATCATATAATATTTGAAAAAGAAATTGAAGATACTGTCAAGATAAAAACAAGAAAAAACAGACTTAGAGAATATCCCAAAATGATATGTGAGAAAAATTAAAAGAAAATGAACTTACAAGCAAAAATATTTGAAGCAGCTGAATGTAAACAGAAAGAAAATATATAAAATATCAACACCGGCTACAGATATGAAAGCAAACTACTACTTTTATTTAAACGTCACAAAGAGAAATGTATAAGTTGGGTGAAGAATTACATGAAAACTGATTTCTCAACATTAGTTTTTAATGATGAATATAGAACTACATTGGATAAGCCTGATGGCTGGGTTAGAGGTTGGATCCTTCAGGGAAATAAACAACCAACATGATTTAGAAGGCAACAGGAGTATTATGTCTTTTTCGATTCATGACTGACTAGGCAGAAGATTTTCCATAGTAGGCTGCTGTTTCTTTCTGTGGTAGACTAGTTGGCAACTAAGACTATAGGATCCAATCTGCTCTGCTATTTAACACGTAGGTGGGGAGAGAGGAATTGGATTCATACCTTTTCCAAGGGTATTTGCATGCAAGTGAATGTAATGAATCCGACTGGAATTTGAAATTGGCTTTCTGATTTCTGATTTTGATAGCTGATATCTATTGCATCACAACACACAGCCATTATATTATATTAAAGACAGTAGTATAGTAGTATAATATCTTCTATCAAAGTTGATGATGGCATCAAGATAAATGCAGAGAATTATTGTAAGTTCTTTGACAAGACATTTTTGAGTGATACAGGTCACAACCAAAAAGCTTTAAGTTAAATATATTCATGCAGCGCCACAGTTTTGTGAAACCTAAGGCTTAAAATGAAGTTTTAAAAATCAAAAAAATCTTTCTTGAAGCTTTTATTATAGTTTTAATTTCAAGCTAATAGATTAAATTTAATATTTCCAATAAGCAAAATACTTTGCTGTATTTAAAGACTAATTTAAATTGACTAGAAGGAATTTTCATTTTGAAATCAATAACATTAGCTGATTTTAGCGGCATTTTTAGCTTTCTGTCATTGCAATGTAATTCTCTTTATCAAAAAAATTTTCAAAAATAAAATATACTTTCTTGAAATTTTATTTGAGTAATATTAGCTGATTTAAAGTTTAATTAATCTGATTTGAATCAAATATTACTTATTTTAAGTTTAAAATATCACAGAAATGCATTTTTAATATGGCAGTAATTGTTTATTTTAGGTGTTGACAGTTTGACTGCTTGAATGACAGATGGTAGTTTATCTATTTTTTTCTACATTCGATATATGTGTAAAATTTAATTAAGGAATATAATGTGAGAATCTTTGTTATATAATTTTTAACTACTCAGTAATCTTAAAAATTTATGAAAATATTCTAATGTTATATTGAATTGTAGGTACTTTGGTTTTAAATTTACTATAGTTGTCATTCTTACTTTCTGATAATGTTGTGTATGGTTGTCTGTATTTACAAAAATTGGCATAAAAGAAAATTTCAAAATGCTATTTTAAAATATTGGTGTTCAAGGAATTGTACTAACCTATAGTTTTTACTTAATAGCAATATCACCTAAAGAGTAATATTCATGTAAGTCGATTAATTGATTGATTCATTTTTTACAGCTTATCAACACTTTGCAGATTATTTAAAGCCATAAAATGGTATTAGATTGTAAGAATTTATTTTTCAAGAATAATAATGTTTTGGTGATAGAAACTACTTACTAATTAACCACTAACTGGGGGAAGAAGAGGTGGATTCATGCCTTTCTCAAGGTATTTGCACATAAATGAATACAAGGAACTCAAGTGAAATAGAAACTGGGCTCTCTAATTAACAATTCCAAGCCATTACACCACTGTTATGGTGAAACACACCTATTCTATAGTTAATAGACTCTCCCACCTAATATAGGTAGGGGTAGTAAGAGAAACGAGGGTTAGTCGATGTCGGACGACAGTTAGTCAAATACGAAAGTAGTCAGCGACCACAACAAGATTACTCTGCATAATACCTATTATATCAAGTTCCTAACGTTTTGTACGTCGAAGCTATTTAAGACCAATTTAGTACAAATACAATCCTCCACTGCGAAAATAACTCCACAACAACCACCCACACATCTAAGCTTACAGCACCTGGTATTTCCAAGTGGTCACCCATCTCGGTAGTGACCATGCTTGATGTTGCTTAACTTTGGTGATCATATAAGAATCAGTGTTTTGTGATATGGCTGTAAGCCGTGTAAGGCAATTCTCCATCACATTCTGCAAAGTCAATGAAAACAATATTTAATGAAAGATAAATAGAAACTTCTGCATCTTTAATTTGAAATTGATAAAGAATTTAAGAGAATTAAAGGTTGAAAGATTGATGTAAGTTATAGAATATCAAGGAGCTCAGATTAACATGCAACATATAACAATTTATTCAGTCCTCGTCTGGCAGCTTGGCTTCAGTCACTTTCCCACCACTGCGAGGTTGCATCCCTGTGTCTTTTCTAGAAATACTTTCATGGTAATTGTTTGGATGAGCTCTGCACTATGGTACCCTAGGCTTCTTGAATTTAAGCACAGTACTAGACTGGTGTTGAGATCTCCTCAATTTACAGTTGAGCTGGCGAGATGTAGCTGTTAATTCTAGGCTAACAGTTCCTTTTCTTGCACTTCTCACTTGTGGAACCCACTTCCGGCTCTATGCTTTCCAGCCGACAATCTCCAAAAATTTTAATGCAAAGTCAATCACTATCTACTGTCCTCCTGGTTATTCTTTTCTCTTCCTTCTCATTAGTAATGTTTCAGTTACTAATTCTTCCACACCCAGTAACCCCTTGTATATTAGTGGCTTTACTGACTTATTTGGGTTGAAATCAATTTAAAAAAAAAAAAAAAAGGAAAGGTATATAGAATATTTTTTCAATTAAATAGATGGTTCTTTTAGATTTATGTCGTTTGTTTGAATAATAAAATTCGATACCAAGAGAAAGATTTTATTATCAATATATTGAATAAGGACATAGCCAAATAATTACATCATATATTTTACATATTAGTTAATAATACCAATTACATTGTGAAATTATGAACCTTGCATAATAAAATTTGATGTGTGTGTTTGTGTGTGTGTGCAAGCATTTGTAAACATGTCCATGAAATAATTATACACTGAACTGGTGATTTATTATTGATCATAGCTGAAGGTCATCTGGTCATGTCTTAGGTCATTTCCGGGTGCTCATTCCTCTTTGCAGGTCAGTTAGTCAAACCAGAAGCTGAACCTGCTTGGTCATATCTAGGGTCATTCAGTCATGTCTAAGTTCAGTTGGTCATACTAGGTGCAGAGGATGGTCGGTCATACTGCCATGCTAGTAAAACTAAGCAATTGTATATAGTTATATTGGTCTCTCCCACCTCTCTCTCTCTTACTCTCTCTCTCTCTCATTTAAAAAAAAAAATAACATTGACAGCGATAGGGGAACAAAGACTTACTCACAATTATTCTTTTATTGTGAACAATAATACAGGAAGTCATTTTACCATAAATAAAGAAAAGAATATTGTTTCTCTTTCACTTGCCGTAGTCGGAAATTGTTCAATAATGTAATTAAAATCATTTTAAAAGTTTTAACAAGAGCAGTAAGACTTCAAATAAAGAAATTTTAGAATTTACCTCCTTTAAAAATAAATTCTGTTTTAGAAAGTATGTTCCAGTGCATTTTATTTAGATGCTAAAAGTCTTTTGAGTTAATTCTTTCTTTCAGGGTCCAGTGCTCTTCAAATTGGGTAAAAGAAATCATTGATGGTATTGCCTGATCAGAAATGAATGGAGCTAAGTCACTCTAGCCAGCATGTAATTTGATTGAAAGAGCCAAAAATTTAATAACTCCATGCCTACACAGTACCTCTGGTTGTGATATAGATCTGTTGTTGTAATTATGCCAAATTGTAAAAGAAAAATGATTTGCTACTCTGTATACTAACAAAGAATCATAACATGATCAATAGAAATTTTCAGTGCCAATGAAACAAACAAGTCTAAAAGGCTTTTGTGTTCTTTTATTATGATGTATATTCTAAATAAGCAGCCATTATAAATACTTCATTGTCTGATGTTTGCAGTCATTGCATTGTTCTTAGGCTTTTAAAATTAAGGACCTGTTCAACCTTTTTCTTTCATTATATGATTCATCTGTATTTTGGCTGTCAATTCACTCTGTACAATGCAATCACCTTTGCTTCAGTCAATTAAAACTTGTTTCATGTCTTTATGATAAACTCAATAAATTCTGAGAAAATATTGATCGAATCAGATTTTCATATATAATGTGCAACAAAGTTGTATGATATTTTTGCATTCATAACATTTCAGTATTATAATTTTCAAGAACAAGAATATACTTGCTAGAACTTGCCTGATTGTTCAGCTCATTTATTGAGTTGAGTAATCATTATCCTTTTGTAGAAGGATGCTGATTACTTCTGAGGATGATGAGAATATAATGGACTGAACATATGAGCAACAATAAAGTTTTAGAGAAAATGGAAAAAAGGACATTTATACTTATCATCAGAAAGTGTTGAAATTTCTATCACACATAATGAGAACAGACGGTTTGGAAAATTTTATTCTCACAGGAGAGGTTGAAGGCAAGATTGATAGAAAAAAAACAATGCATAACCTACCTAGTGAGTTTGAATGGAAAAAAATATTTTGGGGGAGATAACCAAAAGACAAAATTTATTAAGAGTTACAAAGGACAGGAAATTGTGGAGAGCCATGATGGAATATGGCACATAGAAGAACAATGTCTGTCATGAAATTCATAATTAAGCCTTAGTTGTCATCAAAATTTATGTTGTTTTGAACAGTCTTGGAATATGGTTCATCAAACATTTATTCTGGATTTCTAATTAGGTTTTCCAAATTCCATGACAATATAGATGATACCAATCTCTATAAATTGCCAGAATCTATCCTGCACATTTATAAGTCTATCATTTATTCATATACTGAATATTGCTGCCACATCTGTTATACTGCTTTTGCAATATAATTAGAGATTATTGATAAATTACAAAAAAAATCTGCAATGTTATTGGTCCTGACCTGACATCTCGGCTTCAGTCACTTTCTCACCACCATAAAACAACTTCCTTGTGCCTTTTCTATAAATATTTTCATAGTAATTGTTCTGATGAGTTTTTCCTTTTTTTCCATAGATACTGATGGTGGCTGTAATAAGAATGGTAAGTAAGAATGCATTGTTTTGGTGTAAGCAATACTGTGGTACATTTGGGTCAGTAACTGGAGCTAGCTAAGTTTGATTTTAAGAGAAAATAAAACCAGTCTTCCTCATCCCCCACTTTTGACCTTGTGCATACATTTTTGTATTTTACAAAATAAATATTGCTTTCATTTTTGGTACATAGACTATATGAATTTAAGCACTGTACTAAATTGACGGTAAGGTCTCATCATTTTACAGCTGAATTGGCTGGATGTAGTTCTCATTCACTTCTCACTTATGGAACTCTCTTCTGCCTTTTTGCTTTCCGGATAATTTTGATGTTCAAAAATTTAAATGCAATGTCAATCGTTATCTTCTGTCTTCTTAATTCCTGTTCACCATTGATCTTAGAAAGCAGTTTCATGCAGCTGACAGTTTAAATATTTGTGAATGGGTTTGATCCCACACATAGCATTGATATGAAAATCTCAATCTGATGAAGCTATTTAGGAACATGACTTGAGTTTTCAGGTTGATGTTTTGGTTTTGTAGCAATTTGTGGTATTGTGTGAAACTACTTCTGGCACAACCTATTTTATTTTCAAGTTTTTTTTCTCCTATACTTAATTTGTTATAACTGACCCACATGCCGAAGTATATGAAGTGTTTAGTATTTACTAATTCCATAGACTGTAATGTGCTGTTGTTTCTTGTTATTTGGTATAGTTCTTTGTTTATAATTCTGTGGTTCCAGTCCATGAAGGTCAAAGAAATAAAGTCCTACAGGGTTAGAATTCACTCAAAACTATTTTAAACCATAGACCTGAGAAATATTATACAACAGATAGTTGTATTTTTCTCAAGTTTGGCGAGATAATACGTGACATTCATATGGAAATCTCAATCTGATGAGGCTATTTAAGGATTGACTTCAGTTTTCAGTTTGATGTTTTGGTTTTATAGCAATTTGTGTTGTTGGGCAAAAAGGTCTGTGCTGGTAGAACTAAAAAATTGAGCTTGTCAGAACATTTGCCATGGAAGTAGTGATAAAATAGCAATGTTGTGTTTGTAGGAAAGGGATGCTAATCTGTAAAATAAGTCATCAACCACAAGGCTGCATACATGTTTTTGAATTTATATGTTTTTAAAAGTTTGCCGGAATCATTGCCAACATAAACCCCAAACTGCCATGATTTAAACTTCAGTCATAACAAAACACCTGACAGTTGTGAATTCAGAATGTAATTCATACCATGAGTACATGAGCACACTTGGCACATCAGAAAGTCCATCAGCAGAAAAAGGAACTGTCTCTTGCACAGATTATGTATAGCAAAGTTATTTGCATGGGACACTCCTGAATACTTGTCTGCTGATTCCATTGCCTACTGCAATAAACATGCTAATTGCAGCCATTTTTTGTGGCTATATTATTATTTTTATTTATTTATTAAACATATCATTATTTATTAACAGATTTTTTGGAACTTATTATTTATTAAGGTATTCTCTGTATTTTCATTAACTACATGTTTTACCTGGATTCACTATTAGTGGCTACAGTTTTAAAAATATAAGATATGCAGATGACATGGTGTTGATAGCAAATAGAGAAAGGAAACTACTTTAACTTTTGCAGAAGGTAGTGAAGGAAAGCAAGAAGAAAAGACTAAACATCAGTTGCAATAAGACTGAATGCATAGTTGTTGAAAAAGGAACAGTCCAATATGCAAATTACAAATTGAGGATAACAAAATCAAAAAGGTGAAACAATTTAAATACCTAGGAAGTGTATTAACAGAGGACAAAAAGTATGATATAGAAATCTGAAGTGGCATTGGGATAGCAAATGATGCCTTCCAAAAGCTAAGTAAAGTATTAAGAAAGAGAAAAAAAAACTGAACAGTCATATAATATCAATCTTCCTTATATGACAGTATATGCTGGACAATCTCTTCACAGATGAAGATGAGAGTTGAAGCAACAGAAATTTGATTCTACAGAAAGATGCTGAGAATACCATGGACCGAACATGTGAGCAATGAAGAAGTTCTAGAGACAATGGTAACAAAAAGTACACTTAACATCAGAAAGAGGCAGTTGAAGTTTCTGGGGCACATAATGAAGTAAGAGGACTTGGAAAATTTGATGCTCACAGGACAGATTGGCAGTAAGAGAGACATTGGAAAAAAATGCATAACCTATCTGGTGAACTTGATGGCAAAGTGAGGTTTGAGAGAGATGTCAAAAAGTTATTAAGAGCTATAAAGGACAGGAAAATGTGAGAGCCATGATTGACGATGTCCTGAAGAGACAGTACATAGAAGAAAAACTGCTAAAGATATGAAAATATTTTTAACTTATTTAATATTGCTTAACAATTTTTAACTTTTATCTGTTTTCATATCAAGAGTTTAAGCCATTTCTGACATTGTGCTCAGAAAATTTCTTCAAGTTGATTCTGGCATTTTTTTTCAGTATATATTTAAAGCATTCTTTTTTATATTCTGACTTTGAATAATTTTGTAATCAGATTAGAAAAAAGTCTAAGAGAAGCAATGGAATTCTGTTCTTATTATTACTTTCACAATATTAGTTTGTTAAATGATCTGAGTAAATATTTCTCCTCCTTTGAGAAAATTCAAAAAATATTTCTCCTCCTCTGAGAAATTCTAAAGACAAATATGCAATTCCAGGTGTCAGTAATAATGATGATTTTATTTTATTATTGCTTCTAATTTGTCCATTTTTAACCTTTTTCTATGATACTGCAGATGTGATGGTAGTGTAACAGACATTGACACAGAAAATGGTCCCAGTGAGCTGCGTTCAAATTCTGGGCTAGTCTGTTGTGTTCACTTTTATACAAATGCCTTTGAGAAAGTGATGAATCTGACTCTTTTCCTCCAGTTGAGGGTTGAATAGCATAGTAGACTGGAAACTCTAGCCTTGGTGGCAATCAATATAAGAGAAGCAGCATGAAGAGAAATGGGCTGTTCAGATTATCTTGCCTAGACACACATAGTATATTACTTGTTAAGGACCACGTTGAATCAGTTTTAGCCATATATTCCAAGTTGATTTTAGCTAATGACTGAAATTAATTCAGCATAATCAGTACAATCCTGAAATGGAAATATGCTACTGCCTCTTATACTGAAAATTTGTATTTTTTGAAGAAATTATTTTATAGTGCCCATTTTACTGGCATACTCATTTTTTTAATGTGGAAGAATTTGACAGCAAGTAATTTACTAAAATGGGTAATTTTGGCAATCATCAAAACACTGCCTGTAACTTTATAATGCAACTCTTTTTAAAGATAGTAGCCTTCTAAAATGGGTCAATTTAGACTATGTTCAAAATACTGCCTGTAATGACTTACTTCCATAATCTAACACTTGTCATAGAAAGTTGTTTTTCTAAAATGGGTTAATTTAGGCTATGTTCAAAACAGTGCCTGTAATGACTTACTTTCATAATGCAACTGTTTTTAAAGTTAATAGCCTTCTAAAATGGGTTAATTTAGGCTATGTTCAAAACAGTGCCTGTAATGACTTACTTTCATAATTCAGTCCTTGAGCCAGCATAGAAATTTATTACTTTGTACCAGTTAAAGACTGTTGCTATATAAAAACTATCAACATTTTTATAATTTTATGAGATAGTAGCCCTGATAACTTCTTATACCCAGATTAAAAAGGATTTTTTTATAAGTTAATCACTTAACATTTGCTAAGTAATGTACAGATGTTACAAATTATTTTTCTTTCTATATTAAAGTTGCTAAAGAAAAACAAGTGTTCACTCACACTTAAGACAATGAACACAGTTTGTAAATAATCCATCAAAATCACATTTGCCATTGCAAAAATAGTGTATAAATTTAAACTAATATAGACAACTAGATGCATATTCTTAAATGTTAGTTAGATGCTGTATTCTGCTTCTTCTATGTGCTGTGTCCCTTCAGGATGTTGGCAATCATGGCTCTCCACAATTTCCAGTCCTTTGTAGCTCTTAATAAATTTTGTCTTTTTGTTATCTCTCTTAAACTTTGTTCCACCATCCATTTACACTAGTTTGCTAGGTAGGGTATGTGATGTTTTCCTCTTGCATTCAATCTCTCCTGTGAGTATCAAAGTTTCCAAGCCCTTTTTCCTTATTATGTGCCCTAGAAATTTCAACTGACTTCTGTTGTTAAGTATAAATGTCTTTTTTGTTTCCATTTCCTCTAAAACTTCATCATTGCTCACATATTCAGTCCATGGTATTCTCAGCATCCTTCTGTCAAGCCACATTCTTCATTTGTACAGAGATTGTACAGAATTCACTGTCATATAGGAGGACTGATATTATGTAACAGTTCAGTACTCTTTTCTTGGTTTCTATGAATTTTTTCTCTTTCTTAATATTTTGCTTAGCTTTTGTTAGGCATCTTTTGCTATCCTTATGCACCTCGGATTTTGGTGTTGCACATTCTGTCCTCTGTTAAAACACTTCCCAGATATTTAAATTGTTATACCTGTTTGAATTTGGTATCTCCAATTTGTTATTTGCATATTGGGCTGTTACTTTTGGTAACAACCATACATAACCATCAACTTATAAAATAATTAATAAATCACATGCTAGTGGCTGTAATATTTTGATCATGACCAAAGAACTAAAATGGTGTTCAAATTTACTAAAAGTGTATTATGAATTATTGCTTAAGGAGGAAAATAAAATTCAATGGGATGGTTATCTCCCTTTGTTTGAATATTTTAGTTGAAGTAATTTAATGATTGCATAAGAGTGGATCAATATTTTCATAGCTTTTCACATAGGTGAATTTTGATTTGAAATTTTCACTGTATAATATTTCATCCATGTGATTTAATAGTGAGCAATGGATTAAGTGAAGTGATAAGAAAGGAGATTATGTTGAAAAAGAAGCATTTGTTATGAAATCAAATTTTGTCATGATTATGCTACAGATTTATTGATTTACCTTCTAATTTCATATCCAGAAAATGCTACCAATGATGTAGGACTGTATCAATGCAGCACTGTATCAATGCAGCTAAAATTGAGTTCATAGGCTTCAACCAGCCAAGGCTCAATACAAACTGTTTCAGGTGAATGAATAAAATCTGTTGAATATTTTAAATACCTGGCTAAGAAGTGAGATAAATTCTACTGAAGAGGATGTGAAAATTTGCATAGCTAAAGCCTGGGCCACCTTGAATAAAACAGATATTAATCTGGAAATCTGATCTACCAGACAACCACAAGCAGAGATTCTTTCAAGCCCCTGTAGAGGCTGTGTTAATGTATGATGTCATTGATGGACATTAACTAAAACCCTAGCGTCTAAGCTTGATGGAACCTACACTTGGATGCTGAGAGCTATACTTAACATCTTCTGGAGACAATATGCAACTAAATCACAGCTCTATGGAACCATCCCTGATATTTCTACTGCCTTATTTGAACATAGAATGTGCTTTGCAGGACACTGCTGGCAAGCAAAACAAGAACTTGTGAGTGATTTATGTTCTGAACCCCTAGCCATGGAGCAATATGATTTGGTCACCTAGAAACCACCTACATTGACCAACTATTTTATGATGCAGAATGCCTCCCTAATGACCTTCTGACCTTGATGCAGGACCGTAATGGTTGGTGTGATAGTTTCATGAATGTCTGAGCTAACTCGATTGATAAATATCCTTTTATTTTTCATAATGATTTGATCAACATTTCAGCAGACAACAGATACCTGGGGAAGGCTGGAGGATATATGACTGAATGATAATGGTAATATCAACTGTTTCTTTATAAGGAAACATTTGCCATTTATTGACTGAGCAGTCAGTGCTACTTTCAGTTGAAATTTATAAAATCTCTCTATTAAAAAAATTTAAGTTTCTCAAGTTCAGTCGCTGTTGATGCTCTTTCCAGTATTGATGGGGATTTCTCTTCTAGCCTTTTGTTTGCGGTGGTGTGGAACATCAGCATCATGATTATGTTGTTTTTCATTCTTTGAGTTACATGTGCATTCCATTTTAGTTGTTGGTGTTGTTGAAAGTCCTCAAGTAATGTGTTTTCTCTTATCTGATAGAGTTTTTATTTTGTGATTCTATAGCAACAGTCCATGAGTTTTGAGAAAGTATGCTTCTTCCTGAGGTCCTACAGGCTTCATTTAGTCCAAGTCACTTTTAATCATCAAACTGAGAAAGCAGTTGTATATACAGCTGACAGTTTAGATATTTCTGAATGAGTTTGGTGCCATGCATGGAATCCATATAAAAGTCTTGATCTGATGAGACAATTTCAGAGATTGTTAAAAAAAAAAATGAAAAAATAGCAAAGCTAAGTAAATTATCCCAACTCCACTACACACAATGATGGTTAGCTTTAAGAGAAAATAATAAAATTAAAAAGCAATTTATAAATACACTTGTGCCTAAATCAGCTATCTAAATTTTATTGTATAGGGGAATATGAAAATACTGAAGATGTTGAAACGCTGAACTTTTAAACATATTTTTTCAGATGTGTCTGGGCATGTAGCATAGCCAATTTCATTCAGTTTCCTTATGTTTTTGTTTTTATCACTTTTATTATTAATTATTATTAATCCTAAATTGTGACAATAGAAGACCTACAAAGATAGGTGAAATGTTGTAAATGTTTAAAATTTCAGTGTTTGAACATCTTCAACATTTTCCTTTTGGTGCATAGTTATAACCAATGTTTGTATTTTTATATTTAACCTCTAATTCCTTCACATATTTCTATATTTACCCTCTACTTCCTTCACATATTTTTATATTTAACCTCTAATTCCTTCACATATTTCTATATTTACCCTCTACTTCCTTCACATATTTTTATATTTAACCCCTAATTCCTTCACATATTTCTATATTTACCCTCTACTTCCTTCACATATTTTTATATTTAACCTCTAATTCCTTCACATATTTCTATATTTACCCTCTACTTCCTTCACATATTTTTATATTTAACCTCTAATTCCTTCACATATTTCTATATTTATCCTCTACTTCCTTCACATATTTTTATATTTAACCTCTAATTCCTTCACATATTTCTATATTTACCCTCTACTTCCTTCACATATTTTTATATTTAACCTCTAATTCCTTCACATACAGAATTCCGTCAACAAAAAACATTACTTTAGTCCAATGAAGTCCTAAAGGACAAAATGTATTTCTTACAATTTTTTTACCACTTCATTCATTTGCCTACTATTTTATTGTATAAAATTCTCTTTCATTGTTTTTTTGTCTAAAATCAAAGTATTATATCTTGTTAATTGAATAAAGTTAAAAATTATTTTGTGAGCTTAATATATCTAGAATATAATTTATTTTTAATCATATGACATGTTAATATTATTTGTACATATGGGAATTTTTACAAAAATGACTTTAAAATTTAAAAATTTACATCTGACTTGAGCTAAAAGTATCTAAACGATATTTTGACATGAAACAGTTTAAAAAATTTTTCAAATTTTTTTTTCATTTAAAGTTGGTTCACTGTTTCCTACCAGAAAATTTTTCTTTGAAGATTCAATTTTGTGCATTTATAAGTGTACCATTCATCTGTGAATTGAATATTGCTGTCACACTTCGTCTGGTGTTTCTGCTATATATCTCAAGATTCTCAACAAAATCCCAAATGAATCTGCAATGTTATCAGTCATGACCTAGTATCTCAACTTCAGTCACATTCTCACTGTCATAACGTGGCTTCCCTGTATATTTTCAATAAATATTTTCATGGCAATTGTTCTAAGGGCTTCCCTCCACAGTGCCTGAGTCACATGAATTTAAATGAACTACTAGATTGATGACAAGATTTAATAATTTTACCTTCTGATATAACTAGATGTTATCATAAGTTCTATTCTAATGGTTTCCTTTCTTGCCATTAGAACTCTCTGTTTGTTTCTTGCTTCTCTGTTACCTATAATCATGAAAAATTTAAATGCAACATCAATTGCTATCTACTGTCCTCCGGAATCTTGTTCTTCTATTCTCATTTCTCCTCACTAAAGTCTTCTCACTCTCTTTCACTTTCAGCAACTTATTGCATCTTAGTGACATGATTGCCTTGCTAGGGGTGTAATGATTAAAAAAAAGAAGTTAAACATGTGAAAATCATTATAAAATGAATTTAAGCTTTTATGTATTAACCTGTACAAAATAACCTGATTTAATAATCAGTTTATTCTGTTAACCCTGTTTTAGTCATTTGATGAACAATTTCCAACCACAAAAGGTTATTATAGATAAATAATACCTTATTATAAACAGTATTTCTGTGAGATGTAATTATGTTAAACATTCTAGAAGCAATATAATTGCTTTTATAATAACCCCAATAAAATGTCTGAAATGTTTTAAATGAAATTAAAATTATGTATAATTTTTTAATAATGAAAATAAATCACTTCAAATCTAATCCTTGACATGTTTTATCTCTCAGTTTCATAATTATGGAAAACCATTCTAATATTTTAAAAAGGAAGGGAAAACATTTGATAAATGCATTAGACTTGTGAGAAATAAATGATTTTATTCTCTCAGAAGTATCAAATGACTGCTTATGACCATTTGAGAATACTAAGTGCTTCATATAAAATCCAGCACCTCTTGGCATGTACTTAATCTTGGAATACTTCTTGTAATGAACCATAGTCTCCAGGGATTCAATGTGGTCTGACTATGATCCCTGTAGAATGCCTTAATAAGAAATGGATGTATTTTCAAAAGCTACAGATAAATGGTATCTAAGTTTAGACATATTATTTCTCTGATGTTTAAATATTAACAGTTTAAGTGACATTTTGATATAAAAAAACCTCTTGAATGGGAAAAAAAGTCTTCCAAATTATATAAGATGGCTTTGTTTAGTTTAGAGGTTTTATTTTATTTTTATTTTTTTATGTAAGAATTAAATTTTATTTGATCTCCTGGGATTGAAACATTTGAAGGAACTGAAAAAAAAATTAGCATTTTTTTAAAAAAATCACCTTTTGCCTCTTTGAAAGAAGACGTACCAGCTTATCATGCCTAAAATAGACTTAGTGAGTCTTTATATGACTGGTCATACTAAAAGTCAGTCAAAAATAATAAACAAATAAAGCAAATTATATATTTGGTGCCAACAGTAATACACCATTTACCTAGATTTATATGTATGAAGATATTCAGTTGCGGAAGTATTTTTACATGATCTCATAACAAGTTCATTATTTTTAGCCAAAAGAAAGATTTGATCTCAATTTGAGGAAGATGATTTTTTTTTTAATGGCAAGAAAGAATGAATCTTCTTCTTCTTCTTTTATATGCTGTGTCCCTTCAAGATGTAGGCGATTATGGCTCTTTACGTTCTCATATTTCATGTAGTTCTCAATATGTTTTGTCCTTTTGCTACTTCTCTCAAACCTTGTTCTGTCATCCACTTTCTTAAGCACTCTAGGTATGTCACACATTGCTTTCCTTTGTCTCTCTTTCCCTCTATCCACCCTGTGAGTATCGGATTCTTCAAGCCCTTCTTTAACTTACTACATGTTCCAGAAATTTCATCTGCCTCTTCCTGATGTTAAGTATAAGCTTCCTCGTTTGCATCCTCTCCAAAACTTCATCGTTGATCACATGTTTGGTCCATTGTATCCTTAGCATCCTTCTGTAGAACCATGCCTTCATTGCCTCGAGTCACTTCTTCATCTTTGAGGAGACTGTTCAACATTTGCTACAGTAAAGGAGGACAGATATGATGTAATAGTTCAGTACTCTTTTGTTTGTTACCAACAAAATCCTCCTGTTTTGTAATACTCTGCCTAGCTTTTGGAATGCATCTTTGGCCATCCCTATATGTCTTCAGATCACAGCATCATACTTACTGTCTTCTGTCAGAACACTTCCCAGATATTTAAACTCCTGTGTCTGCTAGATTCTAGTATTCCTGACATTCAAATCGCATTTCAGGCTCATCCTTTTACTGATGACCTTGCATTCTGTCTTCTTGTAGTTTATGCTTAGTCCTTTCATCTTACTCTCCGTCGCTACCTTCTGTAGGAGATTTAGTAATTTGGTGAGACTATTTAACATATAATTAACATGGAATAATTATTATTATATAAATTTGATGTAATATTGGAGATGACCAAATCCAAATTCAAATCCAGGGACTTCTCACTCCTGTTGAAAAGAACCCCTTGCAGATCGGATTCTTCCACTTACTGATGACCACGCATTCCATCTTCTTGTAGTTTATGCTTAGTCCTTTCTTTTCACTCTCCTTCACTACCTTCTGCAGGAGATTTAGTAATTTCTTTTCCATGTCTGCTATCAGTACTGTGTCATCTGCATATGTTGTCAAGATTGTGGCTGCCAATGGAGAATCCTGGTAGGATTTCCAGTTCTTTCAGAATTGCCTTGCTGTATAGATTGAATAAAATCTGTTGAGAAGACACATCCTTGCCTTACACCCCTTTCTGTTTTTGTATATCTGCTGAATTCATTTTCTATCTGCATGCAGGCTGTTTTCTGCCAGTATAAGTTCTTAATTATTCTAATATCTTTACCAAATATATCAAGGTTGCTGAGCAATTTCCAACAAATCTTTGTGGCATATTTTGTTGAACACCTTTGCATAGTCTATAAAACATAGCTGCACATCCTTCTGCATTTGTATTGCTCTTTCTGATAACATTCTGAGCATAAATATCACGTTCCTTGTTCTGGTGTTTTTAATGAACCTGCACTATTCTTATCCTATCTTTGGCCTGATTCTGCTGCATGCTCTATTCATCAGAATATAGATGATAATTTTTGTTATGTGGCTCATTAGGCTGACTGTTCAGTGGGTTTCACAATATTTTGAGCCTGGTTTCTTAGGCAGTGCTATGAAAATAGATCTGCTGAGATATTCACATATATCACCACTGTTGTATATTTCATTTATTTATTTATTTCTGTAATCTTGTCTATGCTAAAATCATCTAAGGCTGTCAGCATTTCTCAGTTTGTATTTTGGATTAAAAACAAACATTTTAGGAAATACATAGATAAAAATAAATTGGCCTATTTTGATGATTGGTGAGTTATTAAGGTATTAAAAAATGACATTTCTTCATTAATTTCTTTTTCTTTTAATGTATAGTAAATTAGATTTTGATTTTTCCTCTGAATCATTCTGAATGCTCTCAATAATAAAAATTCTCTTCTTTTTAATATTTGATACTTAAAAAAAGGCAGACGATGATCATATCAATATAAGGTAAAAAGAAAGATCATATCTGAACTAAATAAAAACAAGGAAAATATATGAATCAAATAAAAATTAAGATCATGAATCAAATAAAATGAAAGGTCAGACTCAAATAAAAAAATTTAAGATCATACTGAAATCAAATAAATACTAGAATAATGTCCATGTTAAAGAAAAATTGAAGTTATATTCATATCAAATGAAAATATCACACACAAATCAAATAAAAATTAAAATAATATCCATATTAAATAAAAACTAAAGTTATATCCATATGAGAAAAAATATCACACACAAATCAAGTAAAAATTAAGATTATACTCAAATCAAATAAAATGAAAGATCAGACCCAAATGAAATAAGAACTCAAATCATACCTGAATTACATGAAAAATAATATCATACTCATATCAAATGAAACAAAAGATCATATCCAAATCAAATAAAAAGAAAGATTATACATAAATTAATCTAAATAGTGAGCAATTAAAGTGTTGTTCTTTCATTATTAAATCTTATTTCTTTAATTTCCTTAGCAATCAATATTTGGAATGAATAATAGTAAGATCTTTTCATTATGCATATAAATCATATAATGTAAAACAAAAGGTCTGTTTTTTTTCTTCTGTCGGCCATAAAGCAAGCACTTATTTCTTTTGAAAAGCCTAATATTCAATTAAGAACAATAAATTCAAATTAATGAAAAGAGAATGAAAGATAATGTTTTGAGAAAATGCATTGCACAAAGATTTTTATAGAAGCAGGTTCTACTTTGTTTTGTTCTTTCTTGACAATTTGGATCTAAAAGGTGAAATTGTATAAACAGGAAGAGAAAGAATTGTATTAGGAAAAGTGTCCAAGATGTGTGTGCCATGAGAAACAAGACAATCAACTTTGTGTTCATTAAAGAGTACCT
This sequence comes from Acanthosepion lycidas, assembly GCA_963932145.1. NCBI lineage: Eukaryota > Metazoa > Mollusca > Cephalopoda > Sepiida > Sepiidae > Acanthosepion > Acanthosepion lycidas. The sequence goes on from OZ010576.1 coordinate 77,728,899, forward strand.
TTTAACAATCCAATCAAGTAAAACAATTAGGGAGAGAAAGGCTGATATCATTGCTGCTACTGCTGCTTTTGATCCAGCTTGGCATTGAAGATGATAATTGCTAAAAGGTAGATTGTTCTTTGTACAAGATGTCAGATACAGTTGATGGATGTCAGCCATAGGGCAGAAGACTACTGAAGGCTTATTTGTGGTAAATATAAAAAATGTAGCAATATCCTCATGAAAACACAATTAACTAATTCATTAGTGAATATAAGACAAAAAATAAAGAAAAAATAAAAATAAAATGGTGATCTTACTATCATCTAGTTCTGCCAATCAGCAGAATACTGCTGTTTTTGAGAGAGTCTATTTGTTTGTTTTTTTTTAGCTTAGGCTTTGGAATTCTTTGTTACTTAGAAAACGATCAGAGTTCACAAAAGATTTAAGTGACATTAATCTGAATTTTTGCCCATATAATATGCATGTATAAAATTGATTCATTGAAATATTTCCCAAAGTCATCATTGTCTGTGGAAGCACAGACACCTTGTAATAATTTAATGTATTTCTTTTTATATCTTGTTCATAGCAAATGAATAGATTATGACTTTGCAGGATTTATAGACTTTTAGTGAATTTGATGAAAAAAATGATTTTAATCTGACAGACTACAATAAGAATTAAGAAGTTCTCTTCTGTATAAAGGATCTTTTAAATCAATAACTTGAATTTAATTTATCAAATATAGAAGAACAAAGAAATATACAGTAACTTGAATTATAAACTTTGAAAAAAAACCATTGTCTAGAATGAAATTATTATTTTGGTAATGATTGGAAAGTGTTACATTGTAAAATCTATAAGACAGGCCAGAAAGTTATTATTTTGATAATGATTGGAAAATGTTACGTTGTAAAATGTATAAGATGGGCCAGAAATTTGATTGTCAGGAAATAAAGAATATTATCTGTCAGTTAAATTAATTTATTTTGTTCTTCATTTGATTAATCTGGAAATGATCAAAGACAAAATCTAGACATTGTTGCATCCTGTTTGCACTCCCACATTTTTTTAAAAACAACAGTAAGGTAAAACTTAAACAGCAATCATTGTTAAACTGATACAAGATATAAGATGGCCTCAAAGTATAGAAAAAAAGTGACCCCAAAGAGTAATGTTTGGTCTACGGACAGTGATGTAGTTGAAGAAAGTAAAATACTGTGAGGTGCCTGGTCCTGCCCAAGGTTGCATCTGACCATTGTGCTAGAGAAGGGGGAATGGTAGTCATAATGATGCCTGCACAATCAAAGGTTGTGGGGCTTGAGCAATTTTTGCCATTAGCTTGAGTGTACACACTCAGGTTCTTCATGTTAAACCTGGCCTTCTGTCACATCTCATTTCAGTGGGGAGACTGGGATAAATAATAACTCCAGCTGCCATCCATGCAAGCCTCCAGTTTGCCATTGTCTGTGACTCCAGCAGGTCTCCAGCTCGTCATCAGCTGCCACTTCAGCAGGCCTCCAGCTCGCCATCAGCTGCCACTCCAGCAGGCCTCCTGCTTACAATTGGCTGTCACTTCAGCAGGTCCCCAGCTCGTCATTAGCTGCCATTTCAGCAGGCCTCCAGCTCACCATTGGCTGCAATTTCAGCCTGCCTCCAGCTCTCTTTTTTCCAACCATCATCGCCAGTAGCAACGATATGTAATAAACTCTCTTAGTCAGTAGAACATTCTTCTCACGCTCTACATGCAGAGATATTTTTTGCCTTGTACACTGTAAACTTATTTTTGTTGATGTATTTTCTTTAGCAAAAATAAACATAGTAATATATTTTTTTACTCAAGTTTTCATTTTGTTTGTTGTCGTCTTCTGTCATTCAATGTCTGTTTGCAAGCCAATATAACACCCACAACAGTATCATTAAAAATAATTGTATTAGAGCACATGTTGATAAGAATATATCAGGATGTGTCATTCATTCAAGGAAATTGCAACTGAAACCATGGAGTGATATAAACAGTAATGTTATGTAAGTGACATTTGGTTATGTATTTTCATTTGGGATGCACATCAATAATGTTATTTTAAGGCAAATATTTGCCTTAAAGTAATATTATTGTTATTCTTTAATATTATTAAAAACAATAAAGAGTTTGTGTCTAAAATGACCAACAATACCCTTTACAGCAATATGACCAACAATAAATTTTATAGTAGAATTACAAATAATAAATTTTATAATAAAATGACCAACAATACATTTTATATTAAAATGACAATAAAAAAGTATAGAAATACATATTTATAGTAAAATTATCCAAAATATATTTTAAAAAAGTCAGCGATACCTTTTATCATCTCTACATCTTTTTATCTAAAATATCTATCTATCTATCTACATATCTATCTATCTATATATATATATATATATATATATATATTGTTTCAACCTTTGGAAGTAAAGTCTGATGATCCGCAGTTCTTTAAAAGGGCTGTGGTGAAGTAATTTATTTCATGGAACCTTAAAGCGGTCTGTTTTTATTTAAATTATATATATATATATATATATATATATATATATATATATATAGTAATATTATATGAAAAGATTATTTAACTTTTAAATATCAATTTTAGCCCAATTTTGAAATTTTCTTGGTAAGATTTCCAGTTTTCAGGGGTTCTGTTTTTAAATGGTATTTCCAATTTTTTTTCAATTTTTTTCTATATATCTAAAATATATATAACTAAAAAGATACATTGCCTTGAAAGTATAAAATTATGTACAAAATATCTGTGGCTGATGGTATAAAATATTTAGATTTTGGCATTAAATAACCCAAAGAGTCTAATATGATGCTAAACAAAATCAATCAACCATTTTGTGTTAATTAATTTTTATGATGACTTTCCAAATTATGAATAATCCTTTTCAGACAAGAAAGAAATTTCATAAGAAAATGTCCAAGATTCATTTTAGAAGTAATGTACAAGAAATATGGTCTAAGCTTTTGACTTTCTTAAGTCATCAAGGGTAGGTAGGAACAATTGGTGTTTTATAGAACTAGTGAGTGTTAAGTTATAATTGTTTCTATTTATTGATGGTAGTTTTTGTTGTATGAGTATTGCTTCAGGAATCATAAGTCTGTTTTCACTATTTGATTTGTCTTTATATAGTAAAAAGAAACTCATGATCTTCAACTGATAGAATTTCCTCCCTGTCTGAGAAGGATTATTCATAATTTGAGGAAAGTCAATCATTAAAATCAATTGACACAAAATGCCTGTTATTTTTAATAATGTTTGGCTGAAAAAATATTTGCTGTTTAAATACACAGAATAATATTGCATATATATATTATGAGGATAAGTAAAAAATTATCTGCATTATCTGCCATAACATATCTTTATACAAGTATGGTAACAGAATGGCTTGAATAAATGGCTTGTATATGTATGGATTTGTTTGATACATCAAATGAAGGAAAATGTTTTAACTTATGACATGCCACACAATGTTGTATGTTATGGGTAAATACAATCAATCAGCTTTCATTACTAAGCACAACAGAATATACCATTCAATCCAGCAGATATACTATTATATTTTCTTGTGACACCTTAGGAGATCTGCATATTTTTGTTGAGCCTTAGGTAGAAATCTGGCTAGAAACATGTGTCAATTGTCCAGTTGCAACTAAATTCTTCCCATTGGACTGTCTTGTCATACCTGGTGGCACATATGCTGTGGGTATCATATTGTTTGCACTACTATGCTTATAATTAATCGAACCTGGTAAGGGTACAGGAATATTCATATAAATACTGTTGCTTACATTGATACACCACCAAAGTGTCATATCCAACATGCACAGTGATTCTCCCAAATAAAATAACTCTGAAGCCTCTTAAAGGACCACAATCCAACCACTCTCAAACAGCTTTAATTGAACAAAAAGCATATATGCATCTCGGTGGCTTGACATTTGTTTGTTGTGGTCATTTTCACCACACTGAAACTTATGCACCTAAATGCAGAAACAGTGCACTGGTATGAGTGTTATGATGTCACAAGATGGCCAAATATTTTTAAAACTTTATCAGAATATCAGATTATCAGTTAGCACGCACACACTGTACCCAGGTCAGAAATGATATTATTCCTCAGGGTGTTGGAATTTTATTTTCTGTCAGTACACACACACACACACACACACACATATATATATATATGTATGTATGTATGTATGTATGTATGTATGTATGTATGTATGCATGTATGTATATAACACTAAGACACAAAAGGGAGAGAAAAAAGAAGGGAAAAGGAATAAGGAGAGAGTATAAGGTGACAAGAAAATGGTGGAAATGAGAAATAACCACAACATTGTACACATATGCACATATACACATGTATTCACACACACACACACACATTCACACACACATACAAAACAGAAAAACAACCTTACACCAATAAAAAATGCATAAATTATTTCTGAACTTAATTTAGAAATAATGAAAATGAGAAGCAATTGCTGAAACCTCCTGATGAGTTGGCCAGACATCTATGAAACTCTGGAGTCAGGGTGCTGAATATAACATCAATCAGCTAAGTCACAAATTTTATATTTGTATTAATCCTATATATATATATATATATATATATATATATAGTCAAATCTTCACCTGGTTGATCTTTATGCTGATTCATAATGCTTAGATTTTACTATATATATATATATATATCTATATATAGCTTTTATTATTTTAGTAGGACCAAACAATGTCATTCATCGTACAAAACATCAGCTGTATGCATCCCACTTTCTCAAATGAATGATTAAAAACAACTTTGAATGAATGAAGCTTGTATGACTTAACAGGAACCATCCTTTTTGTTAAACTTGTAGACTTTTTGTAAACTAGTTCTATAGAATCAGAAACAAAGAATTGTACCAAATAAGAGAAACTATATCACTTGGGGACAACCAACAGCAGCAGGAACTAAAATGGACAGCACATGTAACTTGAAGAGAGAATAATGGCATCCTTAGGATGTGGACATTCCACACTACTTCAAACAAAAGGTGAGGAAGGAAACCTCCATCAATACTAGAAAGAATGATAACAGTTACTGGATTGGAGAAACTTATTTTTCCTGAAGAATTGTTTTCATAGAAAGATTTTATAAATTTCAATAAAATGTAGCACTAGGTGCTCGGTCTGTGTATGTTTCTTTTTAAGGAAACAACTAATATTACCATTAACATTAATCATACAAACTAAATGTTTCATAAAGTCTAGAGTAACAACACAGAATAAACATAAAGATCAATCAGGTGAAGATTTGATCTGTCTTTCATGCATCTTTAGTTTTGTAAAATGCATTTTATTTAAATTGTTTTTTAAGTAGAACAATATGCAATAATGTCCAATTTTAGAAAAGTGAATGTGTAAGAATATAAAATTGCCAATTCTGCAAATCTGATCCTGATTAAAATGGCAGTAAATATTCTTTAAAATCTGTTCTATTCTATGAGGGTTGGCAAGTGTACCAGAATACAACAGCTGGTTGACCAGTTGTTGTATTCTGGTACACGTGCATATTTTTTAGTCTACCAATTGTTGTCTCTACTTACATTTATACATTGGTCAACCTATGAACTTTTTAAGGGCCCAAGTAAAATTAAATTTATCACAAAAAGAACCAAGTTTAAAGAGCAAAATTGGGTGCTACTTAAATATGTGATCTATGTTCTGAGTTTTATCTATCAGAACAACAAAGCACTAAATTATATGATCTATGAGTTAAGAAAATTCTTTACATTGAAATATATATATATATATATATATGTATATATATATATATATATATATATATATATATATATATTAATATTTTTTATTGTTCAAATATATATATATATATATATTAATATTTTTTATTGTTCGTATATATATATATTAATATTTTTTATTGTTCAATATATATATATATATATATATATATATATATATATATACGAAATAAGACAGGAAAAAGAAATAGTCTAATATACTATAATAATATACTAAACATATAATACCATATGATAAAAAACTAAAGGAAATTATTATTTTAACTAACAATATCACTGTCTGTAAATATGATAAATAATGCAAAGGTAAATTATTATTTTAGCTAATAATATCACTGTCTGTAGACATGATAAAAAACTAAAGGAAATTATTATTTAACTAATAATATCACTGGTTGTAAGCATGATAAAACAACTATGGAATTTATTATTTTAACTAATAATATCATGTTTGTAAACAGTTTGAATGTCATTCAGAAATGCAATAAATAAATTTGGGGCATTGAATCAATAATTTAGATTATGATAGATCACATATTTTAGAAGAATTATACAAGTAGATCTCATACTTAAGTAGCACCCAAAAGTATTTATGAGAAAGAAGTTTAACATTCAAAATTAGAGAACAAACATTGTCATTTATATTTATAGGTAATTTGTCAAAAAAAGAAAAAAGAAAAAGAAAACAGAAAAAATATGTTTCCAACAAAATATGTCAACATTGCAATATAAACAAATATTCTTTTTTTGTCTTCAGCATTGTTTCTTAAGTTGATACAATGAGAAACCATTGGAAACTTGAAGATTCACTCAGGTGTCCAGTTACCACATAAAAGACTCAAGGGAGAACAATTTGTGAAGTTAATAAATCTAAGAGTGTCATTTCCAGAATATTAAAACTTTATGAGGATACTGTCTTCTATCTAAAAAGACGCATAAAATCACTCATCAGAATTGGTTTGTTCAAAGACTCTCCATCGGGGCTTGTTTTGATACAGTAGTGAGCACCTTACATCAGGTAACTGAGGACTTTGTAATGAAAGTGTCTTGTTAGGCAGTGTTACATTATTTATATGAAACAGAGCATCAGGCTTATTTTCCTGCTGTCAAATTTCTTATCAGCAAGAAGACCTAAAAAGCCAAACTTTCCTTTGCAAATAAACATGTCTGGACCAATGAAAATTAGGCAAGATGGTTTTTCAGCAATGAAAGTAAGTTTAATTTGTTTGAATCTAATTGTAACAGTATATCAGATAGTGGATATCAGATAGTGGATATCAGATACTGGAGTCATAGTGGAGTAATGGATAGTGGTTCGGATTGAGGAATTGGACAGCTGAGTTCAAATCCCATTTGAATCCATTACATTTACTTACATTGGGAAAGGTATGAATCCTTTTCTTCTCTCCCCCAGCTATGGGTAAATAGTAGGACAGATCGGGTTCTATAGCCTTGGATGGCAACTGGTCTACCACAGAAAGAAATGGCAACCTACTGCGGGAAAAAAATCTGCCTTGTCAGTCATGCATTGAAAGATACATGATCAGCTAAGCATGTATCATGCATGGCACATAACTGACTGACTGATATCAGATATTGTAAAGGTGAGAGATTGATTTTCAGAAAAAAAGAAATTGCATTAGAAAAAACGTTAAATTCAGAGGTGGTAGTATATTGATATGAGAAATGTTCTCTGCTGCTGGTGTTAACCAACTTATTTGGTTACATGGCAAAGTAAATGCTCCAGTGTATAAGGATATTATTCAAAACCATATTGTTCTTTCTCTGGGAACATCTGTGCATGAGCTCCTTTTTATGCAAGATAACAATCCTTGTCATAATACAAAAATAGTCACAGATTTTTCCAAATGTTGAGATCATGTCCAGGCCCATGTAGTACAGATCTCAATCCAATTGAGAATCTTTGGATTATCATTGCTGACAAAAAATCAGCAATAATAACTAATTTTCAGAAGAAACTCCAGGGGGAATTGAAAAAATCATGCCTGAATCAAGACCTATGGTTATAGATAGTTATTTTCTAAACGTAACTTAGATGTGGCACAAGGCCGAAAGTATGAGACATCTAGTGAGGATCAAACTCATTTTTCAGTCATAGCTGATCTAACAAAACAAGCTTGCTAACCATTACACCACACTGAGGTACCTCTATAGTTACAGATGTGCAGAAGTAATTAAAATATGTAGCCTATACATGTATCATTAATATTAAGTATCAATAATAAGGCAATATTGTTGTTAATTTAATATTGAAAGCATTTTTGATTGAAAAAAAAGTTTTCTTGTTGAGTTCTGTAAGTGGATATTTCACAAAATTTATGCAGTTGCAATAATCTTGAACTTTCCCAAAGTTTTGTATACAGCTTTGTCACAGTACCAAGATGAATATAATGAATAATGTTCAATTCCTTAAGACTGAATTTGCCAGTTCATTTTATAAATGCTTTGGTGTATTCCCTCTCTCTATGGCAATCTCTTCTGTAGTATGAAATATTTTCCTGCTTTTAGGAGTAGGGAGAAAAAAGATAATGTTTCCCTACCCTGAATCATAAAATAAAGCTTTTGACAGTATTTATAGTTAAGGTTGTCGAAAGCAAATATTAAAATTCTATGTAGAAAAACTTTCCTAACTAAAGTAAATCTATAAAACTAACATCATTTATAATCTGCTGTCTACTATAGAAAAGTCAAAAGCCACCATTAATGCATTGTCTCACATTTTTATAGAAAACGTTTGATCATAAAATTTGTTTAGAAAATATACTTTAAAATAATTTATATTCCTAAAAATTTCAACAAAGATTATTTGTTATATGATACTGGTTTAAAAACAAAAAAAACATAAGAAATATATTTAAAAAAAGACAATAACCAATATACGTACATTGTATATGTACTAAATGAGATGCATGGGAGAAACCAAATTAAATACTCCAAAAATATAATGAAAATCTATTGATTGTTTTTTGTTGCCATGAAGAGTTCAGGGTACAAATGTTTTAAGGGCTGACATTATTAAACTGAACCTGACCAATTTTGGAGATGTCTTTTGAATTATTATATTATCTGTGTTAAAATCTAGGCATAACAAGGCATATATTCAGTTATGGCCAAACCATTAAATAGAATAAAAATAATAAAACAAAGATAAAGTATAAAATGCATTTTAACTTACAAAATTACACATCCATATCAATGAATATAGCACTAAAAATTAAGGTCTAACCAGTTAAGATTTTGTTGTTCTGGTAAGGCTGATTGAATTAAACTTATGCAGAAGAAATATACTTATTTTAAATTATGTCAAAAATATTCCTTTCATTGTAGATTCATCACTGATATTTATGAAGTAATTATCTTACATGAGAAAATAAACAGGAAAAGAGTAGTAATAATAACATGATAATATTCAGTAGTATACTTCATTCATGTGAAAAATTTTAACTTGAATAAAATTGGATTGAAAATGAAATAATCTCATTTAGATTTACTTTAATTAATTTTTATTATATTTCATAAATTAAGAGGATTTGAGAATTTATTCTAGTACATAAGTATACGAATTAATAAAGTACATAAATTGAGAGAATTTGAGAATTAATTAATTATTTCCTTTAAAGTCTATTTAGTTATTTCCTTTGAAGCCTCTTTAAATATTTCCCCTGAAATCCCTTTAATTTCCTCTGAAGTCCCTTTAATTATTTCCTTTCAAATCCTTTATATTTCTGTGGAAGTTACTTTAAATATCTCCTTTTTAATTATTTCCTTTGAAGCCTCTTTAAATATTTCCCCTGAAATCCCTTTAATTTCCTCTGAAGTCCCTTTAATTATTTCCTTTCAAATCCTTTATATTTCTGTGGAAGTTACTTTAAATATCTCCTTTTTAATTATTTCCTTTGAAGCCTCTTTAAATATTTCCCCTGAAATCCCTTTAATTTCCTCTGAAGTCCCTTTAATTATTTCCTTTCAAATCCTTTATATTTCTGTGGAAGTTACTTTAAATATCTCCTTTTTAATTATTTCCTTTGAAGCCTCTTTAAATATTTCCCCTGAAATCCCTTTAATTTCCTCTGAAGTCCCTTTAATTATTTCCTTTCAAATCCTTTATATTTCTATGGAAGTTACTTTAAATATCTCCTTTTTAATTATTTCTTATTTCTGAAGTCCCTTTATTACAACCATCTCCATCCAAAAAAAGCATAACATTTTAAAATAATTATAATAAAAACAGGTTCAGAAATACTCCTTCTTTATGTGCCATGTCTCCTCTCAACGTAGATGATCATGGCTCTCCACATTCTCTTGTCTCTTTCAGTTCTAAATAAATTCTGTCTTTTTTCATTTGCAAACTCTGTTCCACTATCCATTTTCTCAAGCTTGTCAAATATGCTATGTGTTGTTTTCCTCTGCCCCTCTTGCTCTCCATCCCTCCTGTGAGTAACAGATTTTTCAAGCTCTCTTTCCTCATTATTTACCCCATAAATTTCAACTGTCACTTCCTGATGTTAAGTATAAGTTTCCTTTTTGTTTACATTTTTTCTGAGGCTAAATAAGTAAATACAATTTTTTTCATACAAATTGCAAAAATAAGCAAACATTGTTGACTGATTAGAACATGTTTGGAGATATGACTCTTTGCCATTGTTACTGACTAAGCAACATTGTTTACTTCAGTTTACCTCTAAATAAGGAATTGATTTTTGAATGAAATTTACTGGTCGTTTTCTGTGGCAATCAGCTAAATGATTGTTAAAATTCATAATCACAAAGCTTATATAGCAAATAAAAAAAGATTGCTAATTCCAAGTAAAAGTATAATAAAAAGTTAAATCTCTTGAAAAAAATATTTTTCCATCAGAATAAGAAAGCTTTTAGCATAACTTTGATTTCAGCATCTTTTTAATGATTGAACTTTTGGACCATTATTATTTGTAAGTCATAAGTTTGTGAAATGTAAGTGTTAGACACAGAAACATATTAAAACAAACAGGTCATGTGACATAAACTATTAAATATTTTTTATTAATAGATTCTTCTCAAAGAAAAATCTAAAGAAACCTTGTATCTTTTTTATTATTGTCTGTTCCTTGGCTCCAATAAAAACAATCTTGCACAGTAAAGTGAATGAAATGAAAAAACATATTTAAAAAAAACTTAGAAATATGAATAAAAATATATATTTTTTGTTTTTTCCATGGTAAAATTTGAAATTAATTTTCTCAAAGGAAAATAAATGTTTGTTACTCTTTATTCATAACTCTCTTTTCTTTTCAACCCCAGAATATCTTCTTTTGTCTTTTAGTGAATTTTTTTCTTGATTTGATTTCAAGGCCTTCTCCTTATTTGAAACATTTTTCTATCTCTTTCATTCTCTCTCTACACATTGTTTTCTCTTTTTCAGCTTGTCTTTAAAATCCCACTTCAAATTTTTGATTGTCTTTCTGGTTTTGTGTGCTCACTCAGTTTCCTTCTCCTTCATCACTTTGTTTTTGGTTTTTATTTGCCAAGGTTCTTTATTTAAAAAATGTATTATTTTTTTCATTAAAGAAACTGGGTATTTCTTGTTCCTTGAGTATTAATGCAGGCAGAATCCAATTATTCACAGCCAGCCTATAATCAGATTAAGACTACATTCAATAAGTACATGAAGATTCTTAGCTGTCAAGTTAATCAGAATGCCTGCATAAAGGAAAGATAAAAGGAACGAAGAAGAAGAATGAAGGAGGAGAAAGATTGAGTAAAAAAGAAAGAAATAGATAAAATATAGTGAAAGAATAGTAGTAGGAGGAATCTGATGAAGAAGAAGAAAAAAAAAACTTCATGAGAACAACAGTGAGAATCAAAGAAGAAAAGAAACACATGATAAACTGAAAAAAAAGAGGCTTAAAAAGTTGAAAGGAAAAACGATGGAAAATTAATATAAAACTGAAAACCTGGAAAAAAAGATTAAACTTCTTTTTAAGGCATAAATTTGTAGATATATGATAAGAAAAAGACAACTATTCCATACAGCAAAATTAAATTGCTGGTTTTCCAAATTTTTATAGCCTGTGATAATGCCTTTGGCTAATGCATGAAATTTTAATTCTTCCATATAAAAGCAATGGCAACATGGATGGCCAAGGGAGACAAGCATGAATATTCAACATGGTTTTGGCTATGATATTATGTCTAATGAAAGAGCTGGAAAAAAAGGGGTTGGCATATACAGAATGACTAGGATTTATTAGATAAGAATTCTGTGAAATAATGCAGTAAATTGTTACTTCAGGCAAGTGATTAGCAGGAATTAATTCTCAATTTAATTTAAGGTAATAATGGTGGAAATAATACAAAACAAGTGCAAGAAAATCTCCCTGAAAACTTGTCATTCTGGGAATTTAATGGATCAATTCAAGTCTTCTTTTTCAAGAAAATTCCATCGAATTCAAAGAAACAAAAGAATTAAAATCTCAAAATACAGTAGATAAAAGTTTCTGGCTGTGTGAAGAAGATTCGGTTCAGTGAGGCTTTGCTGGAGTTATTTGGATAGAAATAAAACAATGGAATCATGCATAAAAAGAAAGATTTAAATTAAGAATATGAATTTCATAGTAAAATGCACATGAGATATTTTCAAAATGGCGTCCTGATCTTGATGCATGGATTTTTCTGAAGCCAACAGTGTTACTAAATCAAAAGCAGAGCAACATAACATCTGATTTAAATCAAACAGATATTCAACTGAAACGAAAAAAAATCAATAAACACAGTTGATTTTCAATTTTTAAATTTGTTTAATAATTCTTTTCACTGGCAACCAGACAATGTTTTTAAAAACTTTTCAATATTGTCAGTGTTATTTATTTTTACTATATATAGTTGTCTCTTCTGGGAATTGATAGTGCAATGGTTATGGGCATGAAAAGAGAATTTGGTGTGCTGAGTTCAATTCCTATCTGATTCTGTTTCATTCACTTCACACTAATACCCTTGGAAAAGGTGTGAATCCATCTTTCTGGGTTAAATATATCATAAACTGCATATAGTAGATGATAAAAAACAAAGTACCACGAGTGAGATAGAAAGAAAAGATGAGATATTTGTATTACCAATATAGAAAGGATCTAGACAGAAAATCACTTTGTGGGCAATGGAGTCAGTAGTAAGTGATATAAGCTTCAAGTAACAGAGGCCACTGGTGATTTCTATGGCTGGCTGCCTGCCTGCCTACTCGGCTGCCTGTAACTTTTTAGAGTGTAGCAAGCAGTTTCCTTTCAGGTGGAAAGAAAAGAAGTTGAGATATGTGAAATAAAATTCTTTGTATTGCCCATATAGAGAGGATCAAGGCTGAATGTTTCTTTGTGGGCAATGGAAGTGACCTGGAGGAAGGTGGAGTCAGTAGGCAGTGATGTTGAAGCTTGTATTGAGTCAGTAAACAGGTCACTAGTGGTCTCTATAACTGTCTACCTGCCTATTCTGCTGCCTATTTTTGAGCACCAAAAGTGATGTCCTTTTAAGCAGCCAGGGTGGATTCATGACTCAATATTTTTCTTTTCATGCTTTTGTTTTAGTGACAACGTTTGTGATTGGCTCCTTTTGAATTGTATTTTAGATTTTAGTAGGGGATTTGTTATTGTGAGCCAGATGTGATACTCAGAGTTCCTGCACAGAGAGCAACTTTTTATTTTTAATTTTGCTTTTGTGGCATTCACACCTGGCTGACAGCTTAGTTATATAATGAGTAGTCTCTTTTACAGTGAAATTATTCTCGGATTTTTTAATCACTCATTTATATGCATATTATCTAATCGTTATTGTGCAGGATAAGTACTTAAGTATATATTCAAAGAAGAAACATTTTAACACTTGCACAGGCATTAATGATAACCAATAAGGGTTTTCTGAAGTGTGGTTATTGCATATTTACTTTAAATAGAGCTATATTTCTCCATATTTTAGATGGGAGAAGTTGCTTAGCTCTGGGGATTCCAGCCCTGTGGCAGCACCTTCTTCATTTCAGTAAGAGAAGAGGGATCAGTGCTAGCAATTTTTGTCCTTGACCACTAACCCTATGTATATATATGGTGCTCCCCTTGTTAAAACGACATTGTGTCACATCCTGCCTTAGTGTGGAGGCTGGGGGAATATACCAATCCTATATGGGATTCTCTACCTTATTGGCAATTAAACATTCGAAAGATAGTTTCATTCTGTATAAATTCTTCATAAATGGTACATACTAACAATTATAAATATGATTACTATTTATTGGCACAGTTTTAAAAGAACTATGTGATGATGAAGAAGAAAACCAAGTTTGACCTTGAAAAAGAATTTGTGTTCTCTGTGCTGTCAAAAAAAAATCAGAATCTAAATCGGATTGATAGGCCTCGAAATATGGTAACTGTTGGTACTTCCCTACTAATCTTGACCAATCACAACATTTCTTATCCCAATAAAAGAACACTACTTTGGAAGACTGGCAAGAGACCCTTGGCTCTTAATGTCTGAAAAACCTTTTCCCCTAAGGGTATCTTGCTAGTCTTCCAAAGTAGTATTGCATTGTGCATTGTAGATATAGATTTTTATCCTTTTTGATTTATACTCTCAACATTTTCTGGTGTTGAACCTGTGATACTGATTCATGACCTTTGGAATTACAACCACTGAACATTTTATTTTTAGATCTGAACTTCCCTTTTGCTGTTTACCACAAAGTAGTTCTTGCTACAAATAAAGTAACTTTTTGTGGTTTGTTAACTGAAAGAAGGATAAGAGTAAAAAAAAAGCATTGTTTTAGTACCTTATCTTAAAAATGGTAACTAAAAATAGTAAAACAGTATTTGTTTTTCATTATTGGTTAAATTTTGATAAAAGCGGTATCAAGAGATGTTGCCATTTGATAAAGTGTTGACTGTCTTTTATGACGCATGGCTACGGGGCAGAAACATCTGGAAAAATGAATGGATGATTAGGCCTGGTAGATGACAAATAAAGCAACTTTTGTGTAGCAGAAGGACCAAACAGAGAGAGAGAGAGAGAGAGAGAGAGAGAGAGAGACAGACAGACAGACAGACAGATAGACAGAGAGACAGACAGACAGAGAGACAGAGAGAGGATAGAGACTGTCATTTTCTACTTCTTTGTCTAATCTCTCTTCAGAATGTTGGGATCATGGCTCTCCCCAACTTTCTATTCTTTGTGACTCTTATTAACTTTCATCTTTTTGTTATCCCTCCTAATCCCTGTTCTTTCATTCATTTACATGGGCTCATTAGGTTGGCTATTTGCAACTTTCCTCTGTCCCACTTGCTTTCAATATGCCATGTGAGTGTCGGATTCTCTAAGCCTTCTATCCTCATTATGTCCTAGAAATTTCAACTGTCCCTTTCTGATTGTAAGTATAAGCATCCTTTCTTTTCCTATTTGCTTTAAAATTTTCTTATTACTCACATGTTCAGGCCATGATATTCTCAGTCTACTTCTGTAGAACCATATTTCTCATGGCTTTTCTTCGTCTGTGAGGAGATTTTCCAACATTAACTGCCATATAGGAGGACTGATATTGCATAACAGTTTAGTACTCTTTTCTTTGTTACTAATGAAATTTTCCTGTTTCTTAAAACTTTGCTTAGCTTTTAGAAGATATATTTCATTATTTCAATGTGTTTTCAGATTTCAGTGCCTCTTTTTCCATCTTCTGTTAGAACAATTTCAAGATATTTACATACTTCCTTGATATTAACACCTTCAACTTATAGTTTGTATCTTGGGCTGTTTCTTTTGCTGACAACCATACATTCTGTCTTCTTACAATTGATGCTTAATCTTTCTTCTTGCTTTCTTTTACTACCTTCTACAGAAGTTCTTGCAGTTTCCTTTCTATCAACACTGTGTTACTTGCATAAACCCTTGCACAAGAAGTGACAATGTAGTGATCACATACATATATACAGTTCAAAGTACAAAAGTTTGTGGTCACTGCTGATAATTTTTTTTTAAATTGGCCCCAAAAAGTAATTGCTGTGTACTTTAAATAAGACAGAATTATTATACATGGTTAAAAAAAAAGTGAGATATTATTTTTATTAGATATTTTATTAGTAAAAAATGAAAAAAAAAATTTTATGATTAAATTTTGCTCTTATCAAAATGTCCTTTAGCCTTGATTACAGCTGCACAAATTTTTGGCATTTGTTGCAAAAGTTTCTCAAAGTATATACTTGATAATTGATTCCACTATTTATCCAATGAACTCTGAGAGGGTCGTTTTCATTTTCTTTCACATTTCTGTCAAATTCCTCCCATGTTAATTCTGGGGTTGCTTCAAACTTTTGAACTGTAGTGTATAAAATTGACCAACCCTTCTCTCTCTACATCTATTTTCTGACCTTTAAGAATGATTTGAAATAATATGTTCCTGGTTAATACAGAATACAATTAGAGCTGTGATATTTTCCTATTTAATATTTTTGCAATTTTTTTTAATAATGGTAAAGGAAATGGACAACAATGATGCATAATGTTTTTGTTCACAATCTCTTATTTGATTTGTATCTATAGCCAAACAAAACTCACTAAAAGTTTTCAGTGATTATGCTGCATCTCTTCTAGAAGAAATCTGGCAAATTCTCCAACAGAGATTCCAAAGTATTTCCGGCCTTTCCACACACTAGCAACAGGGCCTCATAAAAACACTGTTTGATACAACAGAACATCCTACATTGAGCAACTTTAAGTTCTACTCTGACTACCTTGGAATGTTGACTTGAAAGAAGAAATTAATCTTTTCTAATTGCATTCTTTCAATCTCTGTAAAATGTAATTACAAACTATAATGTTTGTTTCTAAGCTTTCAACCTTTCAGGACAACACAAACATGTATATACCTGTTTAAAAAAAGGTGACAAATCATTTTATTCATTATATATTTTTTATTTTCTGCTTTCTTCATTTTTTTTTTATTTTCTCTGCAATTCAATTTGTTTGTATTTTTGTGCAGTTCAATTTCTTTTTATTTTTTCTTTTGTTCAATCAATATTTTCTTTGTAGTTTAATTTTTCTGTATTTTCTGTATAGTTTGATTCATTTTTATTTTTGGGTGCAGTTCAATTTTTCTGTATTTTCTGTATAGTTTGATTCATTTTTATTTTTGGGTGCAGTTCAATTTTTCTGTATTTTCTCTGTAGTTCATTTTTTGTATTTTCTCTGTTCAGTTCATGTTTGCTTTGTTGGTCAATTTGTTCATATTTCCTCTGTAGTTCAATCTGAATTTTCTGTGCAGTTCACTTTATTTGCATTTTATGTGCAGTTCATTTTTTTTGTATCTTCATGCAGTTCAGTTTCTTTGTATTTTCTGTGTAGTTCAATTTATTTTTATTATCACTGTAATTCAATTTTTTATTTTCTCTGTTGTTCAATTTGTATTTTCCCTGTAGTTCAATTTGCTTGTATTTTCTGTGTGTCATTCAATTTGCTTGTATTCATTACAAACATGTTTATCTGTTTGTTAATTATTTATAACTAAACAAGAAAGAAATCCTCTGAGAAAAATTTAAAACTCTGTGTGAAAATTATCTTTACACAATTCAGATGCAAAGCCTATTCACTTTTCTATGTATATATATAGGTGTCTGTCTGTATAGAATGAGTGTCATGACCTTTTTGGTAAAAAGGGTGTCTATTCAATGATTCATCATTAAACCTAATTGAAATGTATGATTTCATTTCTAAACCTTTCGCAAATCTCTCAGATACCATGTCCTTTATAAGCAGTTCATTCATGTATCTGCTAGATGCACCATACCTGAGGCTATAAATCTCTACAAACATGTACTGAATCCTAAATTTGCATAAATACACAGTACATATATCTGTGTATGTACACATACTCCACTGATATGCATGCATATGTTTGGACATTCATATGCAAATGTACACATATGTGCACATTTATTCATGTATACACACTGATGTGAATATGATGGATTTATTGCATATTTTGGTACAAACGAAAATTACTTTGTATCTGCAAAAGTTCCATCTTAAGAGTAGCCATCTGGGATGTCACCAAACTTTTTCTTATATGATGTCTATGAGGGTTTCATCTACTCTTAAGACTTAGAACCATTCCTAAATATATTTTTAATCCAAAATTTCTCTTAATTCAAATTAATGATGAGATTGCTACATTGGTAACAAAAAGAATTACATTAATGCTTAATTTATTTCTTCTCATTAAATTTAAAATTTAACCAGAATCAAAAACTTGTCACTATCCTGGAAATTCTTTTCAAAATCTTTCACTGATTTTAAGTTTACTTCCTCTCTAAAACAATGAATGACTTTAAAATTAGATCCAAAAGTTATTCAACATTTTATATTTTGTTTTTTATTTAAGTTTTTATTTTATTAATTTTAAGTAACATTTTTGATTAAACTTATCTAAAATTTAAAAATTACAAAATAAGTCACAATTCAAAGTATATCTCTAATTCAATTTTTTTATTTATCCAATGTTTAATTCTGCAATAAAGTAGAATAATAAACATATTTTCCTTACAATGTAATTGTTAATTTCTTAGTTCATCAAAATGTCTGCCATTCATATACTTAGCACTAAAGCAATTTCATTCAGAAACATTATAAGCTTAAGAAATGAGTAAGTTTCTTTGGTAACATGATGAGAAAAAAACATTTCTGTGGTGTCTCCTGAACTGTAGGAGTGCATTTAGCTATTGGATTGTTAAATCAGAGTGTGTATCTTTGTTTCTTCAGAAGTTCTTATATGGTTACAAAAAGCAATTTCTCTCATCTGTAAATGGAAAATAGCCTTAAGATGCATAAGGAAAGGAAAAAAAATGCATGCAATCCATCATGGTAGTCAGGGATAACTAAACTTTTACTTTTTTCATTATCTTATATTAACTAATGAATTAGTTAATTGTGTGTGCATGTTTTCATGAGGATATTGCTACATTTTTTATATTTACCACAAATAAGCCTTCAGTAGTCTTCTGCCCTATGGCTGACATCCATCAACTGTATCTGACATCTTGTACAAAGAACAATCTACCTTTTAGCAATTATCATCTTCAATGCCAAGCTGGATCAAAAGCAGCAGTAGCAGCAATGATATCAGCCTTTCTCTCCCTAATTGTTTTACTTGATTGGATTGTTAAAAGGTACTCTTTAATGAACACAAAGTTGATTGTCTTGTTTCTCATGGCACACACATCTTGGACACTTTTCCTAATACAATTCTTTCTCTTCCTGTTTATACAATTTCACCTTTTAGATCCAAATTGTCAAGAAAGAACAAAACAAAGTAGAACCTGATTCTATAAAAATCTTTGTGCAATGCATTTTCTCAAAACATTATCTTTCATTCTCTTTTCATTAATTTGAATTTATTGTTCTTAATTGAATATTAGGCTTTTCAAAAGAAATAAGTGCTTGCTTTATGGCCGACAGAAGAAAAAAAACAGACCTTTTGTTTTACATTATATGATTTATATGCATAATGAAAAGATCTTACTATTATTCATTCCAAATATTGATTGCTAAGGAAATTAAAGAAATAAGATTTAATAATGAAAGAACAACACTTTAATTGCTCACTATTTAGATTAATTTATGTATAATCTTTCTTTTTATTTGATTTGGATATGATCTTTTGTTTTATTTGATATGAGTATGATATTATCTTTCATGTAATTCAGGTATGATTTGAGTTCTTATTTCATTTGGGTCTGATCTTTCATTTTATTTGATTTGAGTATAATCTTAATTTTTACTTGATTTGTGTGTGATATTTTTTCTCATATGGATATAACTTTAGTTTTTATTTAATATGGATATTATTTTAATTTTTATTTGATTTGTGTGTGATATTTTCATTTGATATGAATATAACTTCAATTTTTCTTTAAGATGGACATTATTCTAGTATTTATTTGATTTCAGTATGATCTTAAATTTTTTTATTTGAGTCTGACCTTTCATTTTATTTGATTCATGATCTTAATTTTTATTTGATTCATATATTTTCCTTGTTTTTATTTAGTTCAGATATGATCTTTCTTTTTACCTTATATTGATATGATCATCGTCTGCCTTTTTTTAAGTATCAAATATTAAAAAGAAGAGAATTTTTATTATTGAGAGCATTCAGAATGAGTGATTCAGAGGAAAAATCAAAATCTAATTTACTATACATTTAAAGAAAAAGAAATTAATGAAGAAATGTCATTTTTTAATACCTTAATAACTCACCAGTCATCAAAATAGGCCAATTTATTTTTATCTATGTATTTCCTAAAATGTTAGTTTTAACCATGTATCCAAAATTCTAACTTAAAACTGACTGTGCATTAATAATGGCTACACTTTGTTGCACTTAAATATCTTTAAATAATGAAAATCAAGAATATTCAACCTATGTTATTATTTCCATACCATATTTAAATGACAAAGTTTTTGTGTATTCAATTAAGCAAGTAGAATTAATTTTTTATCATTTATATGCAATTTTAATTCTAATATTTTGTTTAAACAAATAAACTGCTTTTTTGTATTCTTGATGTTCTTAATATGTATTGGCTGATCCAGGCTTAAGACTTTGTCAATAAAAAAAAAGAACTTATTTATTCTGAATTTTTTCAAAAAGTTTTTTCCTTTTTTCTTTTTTCTAGCCAATTAAACAATGGACAGATTTTAATAAGGGTGAGAAATCTATCTATCTATCTATCTATCTATCTATCTATCTATCTATCTATCTATCTACAGGGTGAGATGAATAAATTGTTGTCTAAATTATGCAAAAATTAAAATAACACTGACATGACATTTTAACAGCCATATTTACCAAGATTACACAAACATATTTTGAAATACAAAAGAGGAAATTTATTCAATAAAATTTCCATTAGCTTCAACCATGGCCTCCAGATGATTTCAGAATCTATTGCAACTCTTCTGGATGTTTAAATTGGTGAATGCTGCCATAATCCTTGCAAATCAGTTCCATCTTTGGTGTTACCATGAGTATTGTTAGTCTCTTGCTCAACTTTGCCCCAAACATAATAGTTAAGAGGGTTGCAGTCTGGAGAATTAGGTGGCCAGATTTAAGGATTGATGTGGTCACACAAATTGTCTAATAGCCATCTTTTTTATCAGAACTATCAGAGTGGCATACCTTTTAATCCCCATTAGACTCATCTAACTCTTTCCGAATCTTCTACACTGACCTCAAATTAACACCAAAACACTCTGAAATGTTCTTATTGGAGCTTCCAATTCAAATGCTAAGCAGCACACTATGTTGTTTCCAAATTTCTGGTTGAGTGAATTGTGCCATGATGTTCTTTTTCTTACAGATGGTGCCCAACTGACCCTATTATTCTGTGCAGTTGACTAAATAAAAAACAAACAATACACATCAGTGAAATTAAAAATATAAAATGGTGATAGTTTACCCTGTATCTATCTCAGTCTGTTCATATCTATCTATCTATCTATCTATCTATCTATCTATCTATCTATCTATCTATATATATATATATATATATATATATATATATATAGTAATATTTATGAAAAGATTAAAAAAAAACAACTTTTGAATATCTATCTGTTATATTCCATGCTAATAGGAATATATACATGAAAAAACAAGATAGATAAAATAAGTAAAGATTTATTGTAACAAACCAGTATAATAAGAATAAAGGTAACAGTTATGCACAAGGTTGTCACAAGTCAGTCCAGTAGTGAGTGCTACTATTGGGAGGTCAGTAGTTCTAGTGTAAGTTTGAGTCATACTCAACAGATCCCAGCTAGACAATAATTACTAGCCTCCCCAATAATTACTAGAGGTAGGATGTGGCACAAGGCCAAATTTAATGTGGGGCAATCCGACCCTGTAGGCTTGGTCAAAAATTCCCTGTAACCCTGCATAAATGGGTTCGGGTTTGTCTACTTCCCTGGCTGAGACTGTGCCCTTTGTCATAGCCTCGTTCATTTTCTCTCTGCCTTTAGGCAGAGAGCTGAGTAACAGAACCCAGCTAGACTCTGTAGTCCACTGACTTACAGATACTTATCGGTAGTTACTACCTATAGTGTAGTCACTCATGGGGGTGACAGGTTATTTCATTACATCACTACCTTTCTATCTATCTATCTATCTATCTATCTCAGTCTGTTCATATTTATCTATTTATCTATGAACATCCCACAGAATAGACACTCACACACCAGCATATAAATTTTATAATTCCCACTCTCATTAGAAATGAACATAATTATTTATTCAGGAAATACTTCAAGGGAGTTGTGATAAATATTTTACCATCTATAAGCACACATCAGACACACTATATTACATCACCAAGTTGCATAAAATCCATACTTAAAGAATCTAGAATATGTCTGTCTGCTACCACAACTGATATAAATTAAATTCTTTCAATCTCACAGAAAATGTCTTCAAATCAACATGCAGAAAATCAGCAAAAGTGGATAAAAATGCATATCAGATGCACACACACACACACACACACATGAACAAATGAATATACATTATCATCTGAATTCTGCATGATGAACTAGAATTATCATACACATACACACTTGGGTTATACATACAAATGCTACTTATAACAGCGATGTATGTGAGGTCTGTTTAACCAATGAAAAACAAAGACAAAAATTATAAATAGCAGAATTTTCTTTTTCTCCTCCACATTTCATTCTCTGATGAAGCTTTAATAAAAAGAGAAACATGTTAGATTTATAAATGTTTCCAATTTGTTCCTTATCCTATCATTCTGTCAGATTCCAATACATATACATATTTGACCTATATTTTATTCCAATTCGTACACATATATGGGAGTAAAGTTGAATGAGAATCTGATGGAATGGGAAATATATAAGGCAATTTAGAAACAGTCTTTACTTTAATGTCATGTTTCACTGAAGATCCAAATTCATCAGAAAAAAGAATTCTTTTTCTTCTAAATTTTGTATATATATTTAGAGCTATTTTTGGAAAACCTGATAGTTGGCCTTTTGATTTATTAATGGAAATGATCAACCTATACAACTGAGAAAACAACAACAGATCATGAAATAATGCTTGGGGCTATTATTAAGGTTAATAAAATGATGAGATGATGAAAAACTGATGATAATGTCAAGATAAATGTAAAGAGATATTGTAAGTTTTTGGACAAGATATTTTTTTGCATTGGTGCAGATCACAACAAAGAAGCATTAAGATAATGAGTTCCTTCATATTTTGAAATCTGATTAATGGACATCTTGCCAAATAAAAAAGTTTCAGCAATACCAAATTAATGGAACGCCCTCTGAACTCTGAAGATATTAATCCTATAGAAAACTTGTGGTTCATCATAAAAAAATAGATTGATATGAGAATGGAAAACAATATGCTAGCAATAATGTAGTGGAAGCAATAACATGGGGAAATGTTGTGATTTGGCTGATCTTCAACAAGTCAAAATGAATTAAATCTCAATAAATTTCACTGTGGTACAATCAATGAAGTTCATCATCAGACTCTTGATAAGTTATCTGAGGTGACTGGTTTGCTTTGGTGTCAATGCCAGTGAATGTTAACAGATTTGAAGTTGAAATATGTTTCTGCAAAATCATGTTTCAGTTTTCTCCCAGAGCATCAAAAGGTGAAAAAATGAACAATTATTTGAATGCAAGCCATAGTATGAGCAAGTAAGTTCAAAATGACCTATCTTCTTCTTTATGTGCTGTGTCTCCTCAGAACATAGATGATAATGGCTCTCCACAACTTCCTGAACCTCTTAATAAACTTTGTCTTTCTGCTATTTCTCCTAAGCCCTCTTTACCCCATCCATTTACTCATTTCTTTGCACTTTTGGCCTTCAACCTGTCCCATGAGTATCAGATTTTCCAAGCACTCTTTCCTCATTATATGCCCTTGAAACCTCAACTGTCACTTCCTGAAAAAGATAATTTATTATTATTGGATATTTCCTCTTACAGAAAAATTATTTTTATTTCAAACAAAATTTACATGAATGAGAGAAAAATGTGATTTACCTTAATCATATGAACATTTGATTTCTGACTTTATAATTCAAACATTCATCTGTTTAAGATAAATAAACTTTTTGTATCTGTTTGAATTAAAATCCACTTTTCTGATGATGACAATTGTTCGGCAAAATGTATCAAAATAAAAATTAAAAAATTATCTTATATATTTACTATTCCATCCACATGTTATCCATATGCAGATACACTCAATATAATGAAAAACTACAGTACAAAATCAGGCAAATCCTTCACAACAACATAAAGGTGCTATAGTACCTAAATAGCAAAATTCAACTGCAAATACTTGGGATATTGAGTATGACAAGCAAGTAACTAAAGATCAAAAAATTACATAAAACCTTAGACCTAGCATACTAAATATATTTCAATAAAAAAAGCAAAGAAAAGCAGAAGATACAAACTCCAATGTGAATAAAAGACAAAATACATGAGGCATGATATTTAATAAATTAAACTTACAACATAATTCAGTTGAACAAACTGGTTTAGAAAATGGCTAGTGTTGGCTGAAAGTGATTAGATGTGGAAAGATATATTTACAAACATAAACAGGAAACCAGGAAAATGATTAGAAATATTGAAAAAGCAAATGAAAAAATAATCAGCAAGGAACTGTTGTTTTTTTTTAGTCAAATGTGCATAAATGAAAAATTTCCGCCCAAATATGACCATGATATATATATATATATATATATATATATATATATATATATATATATATAAACATATATATGATATTAAAGAATAGTAAAGATTGATTGTTCATATATTCTTCTTATAATATGCATATATATTAAGCTGAAGAAAGAAGTTCAAGTGATAAAAAACAATAAAAGTAATAATATTGATAAAAAGATTATTTTAAAGGTATTTATTGTAGGCCTTTTCACCTACATATATTATCCCCTAAAAGGTTCAAATTCCATTTTTGCTTTGGATGATGAAAGGACACAGGCATATCTGAAATTTTCAATTTTAAACATCTCTGATCATGCTACTTTTTAGTCAAAAGGCCTACAAAACCAAAATACAATGAATCTTAGTCTTTTTATCAGTAGTGTTATTTTTATTGATTTTACCACTTTAATTGGCTTACTATATCTACACACACACAGACACATACATAAATATATATAATGGATTGCATTGGCCGGGAATTGAACCTGGGCTGCCTGCATGGCACTCATTAGTCTCTGTGTGTGTGTGTGTGTGTGTGTGTGTGTGTGTGTGTGTGTGTGTGTGTGTGTGTCTGTCTGTCTGTCTGTCTCTCTCTCTCTCTCTCTCTATATATATATATATATATATATTATGTAGTTATTAGAAAAGTAGATTTAATTAGAATGAACTTTATGTAAAACTCATGCTGCCATCACTGATTTTGATTTGTAAAAAACATGTTTGTTCTCATAATCCTCCATTTTCTTGAAACACTGCTTAATTAAATTCCAATTTGTAGTTTAATCTTGCATTGGGAAAAATACAATGGCTAAATATTCCAAGTGAAAACTGTTCATTTAGGCTCTGATCAAATATAAAGTGACATTGACAAATGAAAAACCATCACATTTCTTTATTCTTTCTTTAATAGTGATAAAGCTAAGATCATTATTGTTGCATTAATCAAGTTAATTATGTAGCACAGCTACATTCCCATTTAATAATGGAATAATTAATGAAACATTAATTATTAAAAGCATCAATATTATTAGGTAAATTTGAACAGGATTAAAGTTTAAGTTTTAAGAATTTGTGATTGTCCATACACAGAAAACAATGGCTGATTGCTTTCTCCTTTTATAATATCTCTATTTGCACAGACATTCACGCACATATAGATTTTGCATATAAAAGATACACTTATATACATAATGATATATTGATTTTTACATGTACATATAAGTAATATAAAACCAGTTTAATTATATATATATATTTACAGTCTCAAACTGTTTTTTTTAAATCTCATAAATTCTTTATCTAATGAAAACTATTTTAAATCTAAATATGTAGTTTTACCTTTGTTTATTTCAGGTCAGATTCTTAAAGTTTAATTTATTTTTTTCATCTGAAAGGATTTATTGACATTTCACTGTTTCAATTACCTTACCTTTTCATTACTAACAAAAAAAAAAAAAAGAGAAAGGAAAAACAAAACAAAAATGAAAAGCCTCAAACGCAAATGAATATTGAGTCTTTTGCTCTAAAATTCTTTTAAATGACCCCTTCTTAATCTGGATAAAAAAAAGAACCCCATTCAATGGTTAGTTTTTCAGACCTAAGCCACATTGTTGTTTGTATTCTCTTTCTTTTCTATTGGCTACTGTCTGATTGTGGAAGAGCTTCTCTTTTTAGCATTGAATAGCTTATTATTCATTGCCAGTGACAACCCATAGTTCAGTTAAATTTCTTTCAGCACTCTCTAAGATCTTCCTTCACACATGCGTGCTTTTATTTGGCCTCACACTCAAACAATTTGCCTAATGACAAGCAGCTGTATTCAAAATTGTCTGATTATTTATCAACTGGCTGTAGCTTTCTCCCATGAATTAACGACCTCTTAGTCAAATAGACCTCATTTGGAGGGGAACAAGCTACTCCTGAATACCTATTCTAAGGTGTGGGCCCATCTCCCTCATTCCAATGAATGTTAATTTTCTTTATTTTTTTTCTCTTCTAAGTAGAATTACAGCAAGAAAGATAATGAATACAAAGATGTAGCCTCGAATGCAAAAGGAAAAAACAACCATCGTGGGATGGTAAGAGGTGGGTCAGTGAAAACACATATGAAAATTCATCCTGCATATATAACAACTTTGAATAAAACTTATGAAGTGAGATAAAAGATTACTTTTAAACGATATACAAACATCTGCTCATTTCCTTTCAGTTTGAAATTAAAATAAATTAGCTTTTGCCAGTTTGGGTTTTGTGTAAACGATCAAATAGAAAATTTGGTTTTGGAATTAATTCAGAAATATGCATGAGAGATTTGCTGTTTAGGATTTTATGTATGAGTTGCATAATTAATTTTTATTTTATACATAAATTGGTTAGTTTTATTCTGTGGTTAATCTTTGATGATAAAGAGATTTATCGCCTGAAGCACTTTCCAGTTTAAATCTCAATTTTATTACCTTGTTTAGAATAATAAACCCATACATATCTCCTTTTTTCATAATGATTTCAAATTGTAGTTTTACTCAAAATTTCTTTTATTTTCTGGGTGGTGGTTGCCAAAATATTACCATAAACCAATGTTAAGCTCAAGAATAACAGTTTTGGGCACAAAGCTAAAGAGGTTACATTTTAGTGTTAGCATCACAAAACCGACATTCCTAAGGATCTTAAAATGATTTAAAACTAGCCTTAAAAATTACCTCCTATGTTTTGTAATCTTACTATTGAAATTGCCGTGGCATAACTTGTGCTTGCAAGTCAATTTGATTGATTTGTCTTTTATTATTTCCCAACATTATTTCCAGCTATATAAAACCTGAAAATATTCTTAGATTGTTAAAATTTTTTGTAGACGATAATGGTTTTTACTGACACAAATTCTACTAATTAACCCATAGCTGGGAGAGAAGATGTAGGTCCATACCTTTCCCAAGAGTATTTGCATGTAAGTAAATATAACAAATCCAACAGGAATTGCAACATAGTTCTCCAATTTCCAATTCTGAGCCATTATAAATTACACTACCCACACATCCCAGCTTACAGCAGCTGGTATTCACAAGAGGTCACTCATCTAGGTATTGACTTGATTCACTGTTGCTTAACGTCAGTGATCATAAAAAACAATGTTTCAACTTGATATGTCTGTAAGCCCTTGCAATTCTATGCTCTACAAGAAATGTGTTTTGGGATATTTCTCCCTCATATGCTAATGGTAATATTAACTGTTTCCTTTATAAGGGAGCATTTTGCATTCATTGATTAAGCAGCCAGTACTGTTTTAAATTGATATTTATCAACTCTTTCTCTTAAAACACATTTTTAGGAAAATCAGGTTTCTCAAGTTCAGTAGCTGTTATTGATCTTTCCAGTATTGATGGGTATTTCTTTCTGAACCTTCTATTTGAAGTGGTGTGGAATGTTAACATCTTATGTCAGTATTTTCTTTTTGAGTTACATGTGCTATCCAATTTAGTTGTTGCTGCTGTTGGTAGTCCTCAAGTGATTTGCTTTCTGTCATTTAGTACAGTTTGTTGTTTGTGACTTCTCTAGCATCAGTCCACAATGTTCAAAGAAGGATGGTTTCATCAAAATCATCAAGCTTCACTCATTCAAAGCCTTTTTACACCCTTAATGTTAAGAAATGATTCTATATAACTGAGAATCTAAATATTTCTGAATGGGTTTGGTGCCATGCATGGCATTTATATGAAAGTCCCAATCTGACGAGGATATTTAAGAACATGATTTGAGTTTTCAAGTTGATGATTTGGTTTCATAGCAATTTGTAGTATTGGGCAAAACTATCTCTGGCACAGTCTATTCTTTGTTCAATTTTTTTTCCCTATACTTAATTTGTTATAGAGCACACTATCTGAAGATAGATATCTTCAAGTGAAACATGTAAAAAGTTTGAGTAAAATTGTTGGACTTGAATGCATGAAATGTTCAATTATACAATTTAAAGCAAAGTTTCAGAAATGGAAATTTTGATCTGTAAGACCATGTACTTTCAAGTGGGGTCTGTAATCTTTGATGATAATTAAATCAAAATACTGATGAAAAATAATCCAGATTACATGACACTGTAAGACATTTAAAACACTTAGCTACATAAATTGCTATGAGGTTTGAGTGTCTCATGATTTAATGGGAAAAAAATTAATGAACTGCATTTAAATTGTGATTCTCTGCTCAGATACAAAAAATAACTAATTTTTGAAAAAAATGATCACAGGCAATGAAAAATGGATTGTTTACAACAGTGTGGATTGAGAAAATGAGATAAAACACTGTTAATCACACCAAAAGCAGCTGTGCATCTGGAAAAATGATGCTGTGTATCTGGGGGTGTTTGAAGGAAATTGTGCATTACAAGCTCTTTCTGTAAAATCAGATATTGAATTCAGATAAGTACTACAGCTTGATAAATTAAAGGCAGCAATCAATAAAAAGTATCCAGAACTGGCCATTCAGTAGAGTGTTGTCTTCCAAGAGGGCAATACCAGATCTCACATCTATTTAAAAACCTGACAGAAATTGGTACATCTTGGCTGAGTTAACCTACAACACCCTGCCATACTCACCTGACCTTGAACCTTTGGATTACAACTTATTTTGATTCCTACAAAATTCTCTTAATGAGAAGAGCTTCAATTATTTGGATGTCAGTTAAAACCATTTAGTTGAGTTCATAAGCCAGAAAGATGCCAGTTTTTGAGAGGAAGGAATCATGAATCTATCTCAAGAACAGTAAAATGCAGTGGAAAAAATGGCACAGATGTGGTTGAATAAATCTATGTGCAAATATCTAAGTGTTGTCATTGAAATTCACTTAAAATGCGACAAAAATTTGTTCTGACCAGTATAATAAATAAGTAGTTTTTCAATTTGAGTTCAGTTTTTCGATTTGAAATATACCTTGCTATTTACTATTGTTTTATATTTGTAGGCTGTAGAATTGAAATGTTCTCAACATTTTTTCTCAGTCTTTTTATAACAGATATCTTTTTAATGCAAATTTTTGATCATTCCTTTACTAAGCTTGTTAATCATTTACATTAGTTTGTCTCATATGCTTCATTTTGTTGTCTGTCTTTGCTAATTTCTGTTATTGTTAGCCTATCACACTTCAAACAACAAAAGATCTTATCTTGTTTTTCCCATGATGTTTTACTGTCAAGTTGTGTGTTCTTTTTATGTATATTTCCTTTAGTTCTAATTGTAGTACATTCCTTTTAGTTATTGCTTTTATTTTTGTCATGTTTTACAGCTGGTCTTTCTTTGTCGAATCAACTTGAGAAGTTTTTTTTTTTTTTGCTTACTTTTCCCATTACTTTTAGATTACCCATTGTCCCAAAGTTTTCTTTAATTTTTTACTGAGTACTTATCAGGATAAATCTATTACTATATATTTTCTTTATCCTAAATTCTTGATTTTGTTGATATGCTTTTCATGCAGACATAGATCAAAACTTTAAAACTTATTACTGTATTCTGATAACTATTTTTAATATTACCTTATTCTGATAACTATTTTTAATATTTATTACCTTATTCTGAAAACTATTTTTAACATTACCATATTCTGAAGACTATTTTTAATATTACCATATTCCAAAGACTAATATTTACCTTTATTACCAGTTTCCACCTCACTTATATTGTGGACTATGAATTATTTCCATTAGTTTCTCTTCATTACTTCAAGTTTTACTCTTAATCTAAACATTTAATTTTTATCTAGAAATCCTTCTTAACTATTTTTCTTTTCTGTTTGTTTATTTCTTTGTACACTATATATGAAAAAGATTAACTGAAATGAAATGATTAATTATTTTGATCAAATTTATATAAATAAAATTTTTTAATTTTTACAGGGAATAAATGATGAATATAATGATTAAAATGCTTTAACTCAGAAGGACATTGATTGGAAAATTTTTTTTCCTCTTCTGGTAAATCCTTCACACGCTTGAATTCCAGTCTTCTGAAAGGAAAGTAATGTGTTTTTGGGATGTGGAATTCCTCAGAAAGTTTGATGAACTTCTTTCTGTAGAAAGGAATAAAAAGAAAAAAAGAAGTGAACCATTATTTGTACAATGGAATTTTATTTTATACTCAAGAACAAAAACTCAAATGCACTGGGTAAACATAAGCAAATATACATATACATACATGTCTCTCTCTCTCTCTCTCTCTCTCTATATATATATATATATATATATATATATATATATATATATATATATATATATATATATGTACACACATAGATACATACATATATATATATATATAGAGAGAGAGAGAGAGATATCCACACACATACTTACATATGAGTCTTCTTGTCTGTTAAAAAGAATACATGATGCAAATGAATAATAAGGAAGAAAAAAGAAATTAATAATAAAATAGACATAATCTGAAAGCCTGTAATAAATAAGTAAATAAGAAAAAGTATGGAGTTTTGAAATGAACATTTCATACAAAATGAATTTTGTAAGATTTCTGGATCCAGACATAATAAGATTACAAGTTCCTGAGCATAAGAGAAAAAAAAAATTCCAAGAAATTTAAGATTCCTAAAGAATTAAAATCTACAAACTACAAGACGAGGAGCTAAGCGCATCCAATAAATCCCAGGCATTAGATCTCTTGTGTGCAAATGCAGAAAATGTACAAGGTTTGTCAGCAAGAGTGAAAAGTTTTGCAAGTTTGTCTTGTTGAATGAAGACTTGGAGTTGTTAAATCAAAAAAGACAAGTCAATGAAATAATTTGGATTCTATCACCTTGTCTTCTGGATTTGGATTCTATCCCCTTGTCTTCTCGTTGATTATTTGTAGTGATTGGGAAATGTGCTAATTTCTAAATGCTACATACTGTACTTCATAAAAATGATGGTGAGTTATTCATCCTTGTCACTACCGTCATTGTCATCATCATCATCATCATCATTTATCATTTTTACCTCCATACCACATACATAAGCTATGGACAAAACTTTTTACTTAAAATTTTTGATATAGATTGTTTATATCTGTAATAACAAAAGTATTATGATCAAAACAACAAAGGTGATGTTCTTTTATGGGATATATCCCTTCAGGGTGGGTGTGGTCAATTATGACTCTCTAAAACGTCCCCTCCCTTGTAGCTCTAAACTATCATTTTTTGTCCCCCATTTTGTCCTTCATTCATACAATGTCATTCAGTATGGCCTTCTTGCCTTCAGTATGTTTTGTGAGTGTTAAATTATCCAAACCCTCTTTCCTCATTACATGATGACATAACTGAATAAATTATTGAGTTATGACAAGGCTCAGAACTCAACTTTAAACATTTATATATCAGAATTATAATTATTTATAAATATTTTAATATTCATTTCATAAATTGTATCATCAGGTAACGTAACAAAATATGATTTATAATTTTTAATTTACTCATTTAACATAAGTAAATTAAAAATTATAAATAAAGATATATCTTCTTGGGACTGACAGACACCCTATGCATTCATGAACAGGAGTAATGGAGGAAAATCAAGACTAGATGTTGACTAGGTTGTTTTTCTTTTAAGTTTGAAGGATGTGATAATCAAGACAATATCTTCTGTAGAACCACATTTCTGTTGCTTCAAGTCTCATCATCTGTATGAAGATTGTCCAGTATTCACTGCCATATAGGAGGATTGATATTACATAACAGTTCAGTACTCTTTTCTTTGTTTCTGTTGCTTCAAGTCTCGTCATCTGTATGAAGATTGTCCAGTATTCACTGCCATATAGGAGGATTGATATTACATAACAGTTCAGTACTCTTTTCTTTGTTTCTATTGAAATTTTTCTATTTACTTAAATTTTATAAGGCATCCAATGCACACTCAGATTTCAGTGTCACACTTTCCGTTCTCTGTTAAGAACACTTCCCAGATATTTAAATTGTCATACTTGTTTGATTTTAGTATCTCCAATTTGCAATTTGCATGTTGGGCTGTTCCTTTTGAATTTTATCTATTTGCAATTGATGTTTAGTCCTTTCTTCTTGATTTCTTTCATTACCTTCTGCAGGAGTTCTTCTAGTTTCCTTTCTATGTCCGCTATCAACACTGTATCATCTGCATATCATTACATTATAAACCCTAGGTTGATTCTCTGGCTGTTGAAGAAAAACAAATGGGCCTGAGCAGGTGTCTCCAACAGGGATTAGATAACCACCCTGGCAGAAGGGAATCCTTGGAAATGAACAGCCAAGCATTTGTTTTACTTACTTATATTAGGTTGGTGCAAAAATAATGTCGTTTTCTCACATAGTAACATATGTGAGAAAACGACATTATTTTTGCACCAAACTAATACTTGTAGTATTTAAAAATTTACAGAGATACTTCAACAATAACCTTAAGAGCAGTTGGAATTATACATTTTTGTTAAGTATGTACATAGTGTTTTTCTTGTACTGTGGAAAATTTGATTTCAAAAAACTGTTTTAACTTAGTGTCCTGTTTGTAACAGTTGGTGCATATTAGCATTACTGTAATTAATATTCTCTACTTGTTAGCATTAATGTTATGATGTGGCACTATGCCGCTAAATGTTAATGATCAAATGAAAATCAATGTTATATATATATATATATATATATATATATATATAAAGGTTCCAATTTACCGATCAGATTTATGTAAAACATTTTGAGATGTGGAATTATCATTATTATATGATTCATCTTGCTTGTTATACTCAAAATATTTCAGCTAAATCACTTAATCTTCTTTTATGTGCCATGTCCATTCAGGATGCAGGCGATCATGGCTTTCCACATCTTCCTGTCTTTTGTAGCTCTTAATAAATTTTGCTATTTCTCTCAAGCCATGTTCTGCCATCCATTTACTCAAGCTTGTCAGCTATGTTATGCATTGCTTTCCTTTGTCCATCTTTCCCCTTAATCTGTCCTGAGAGTATCAGATTTTCCAAGCCCTCCTTCCTCATTATGTGCCCCAGAAATTTCAACTGCCTCTTCCTGATGTTAATTATAATGTTTTAGTTCAACATTCCAAGTAGGTTACAGAGTATAAGACACCTGAAGAAGGCTGGAGGATAAAATAGTTGAAACATTGTGAGTATAACAGCTAAGATTAGTATACTTGTCCAAATAGAAAAGTATATAATTTGGGTCAAGACTTTATAATAAACTGGCCAGAATGTTTGTCACAAATAATGAACTTCTCTATAGTTATTGCAACTTTAAATTTATATTACAGAAATAATTTTTATAGAACCACATTTCTGTTGCTTCCAGCCTGTTTAGTAAGAGACTTGAGATAACAGAAATGTAGTTCTATAGAATGATGCTGAGAATACCATGGACTGAACACGTGAGCAAAAACGAAATTCTTGAGAAAATGGAAACAAAAAGGACAGTTAAAATTATCAACAGAAAGAAATAGTTGAAATTTCTAGTGTACATAATGAGGAAAGAGGGCTTGGAAAATTTGATACTCACTGGACAGATTGAAGGCAAGTGAGATAGAGGAAAACTAACTTACCTAGCAAGCTTGAGTAAAGGGATGGTTGAAGAAAGTTTAAGAAAGTTTAAGAAAGATAACAAAAACACAAAATTTATTAAGATCTACAAAGGACAAGAAGCTGTAGGGAGCCATGATCACCAATGTCTTGAAGGGACATGGTACATAGAAAAAGAAGATGTGTTTAGTATCCATTACATCTGATTTCTTTATGATATAAAATCTGCAATTACGCCAGGCAATACAAATGCCAGTAAAGCTTGAAGAACATCAAAAGATCCATAATCCCTGGAGGGACTATGAAATCAGTCAAGTGTGGTCATGTGCAGAGAGAAAAGTGGGGAGATCATCAACATCTGTGGAATGAACTTAAAATAATAGAGATCAACACTGAAAAATGATAGAAAGAATCTGCACAAATCTAGAGCAAAAGCAAAATGGGCATCTTCTTATTTTATATGCCATATACATACAGGACATAGGCGATCACGGTTCTCCACAATTTCCTGTCCTTTGTAGCTCTTAATAAATTTTGTATTTTCATTATTTCTTATAAACCTTCAATAACTTTTTCAGTAGGCCTAATGTAAGTCTACATTATATGCTATCTTCACAAACAATGTTATATGAATAATCTAATATGAACAATATAATATACATAATCTAATATGAACAATATACATAACATAATATGGACACTATATGGTATGTTTAATCAGGAAAAAACATATTATTTCATCATGATGTGGTAGTTAAAGAGATTATATAGGTGTATCTAATTACTAGGTAGTTGTTAGTTCAGTTCCTGATTTAGGTAGTAAAAGTTTGTAGACTCTGTCCTAAAGCAAAAGGGGCATCTTATTCTATATGCCATATCCATACAGGACATAGGCGATAATGGTTCTCCACAATTTCCTGTCCTTTTTACCTCTTAATAAATTTTGTATTTTTGTTATCTCTTATAAACTTTGCTCTGCTATCCATTAACACAAGTTTGCTGGGTAGGTTATACATTGTTGTCCTCCTGTCTTCAATCTGTCCTGTGAGTATCAAATTTTCCAAGTACTCTTTCCTTGTTATGTGACCTTAAAATTTTAACTATCTCTTCCTGATGATAAGTATAAGCGTCCTGTTTGTTCCCATTTTCTCTGAAACTTTGTCATTGTTCACATGTTCAAGATATTCTCAGCATCCTTCTGTAGAACCACATTTCTATTGTTAAGGTTGTGTCTGCCAGTAATGAATCTTCGTAGGACTATTAGTTCTGTCAGAAATGCCTCACTGTATAGGTTGAATAAATCCAGTGAGAAGACACATCCTTGTCTTACACCCCTTTTTATTTTTGTATATTTATTGAACACATTTTCTATCCATACGAAGGTGGTTTGATACCAGTATATTTTCTGAATACTTCCAATATCCTTGACGACTCTCAAAAACAAATTAACTGAGAAGAATTAACTGGTACATGATATCACAAGGATGAGGATAATCTCTACTGTGGTAGATTGAACAAAGAAGCTGTTTTGAATTTCCAAGAATATGAGAGGGACCTGAAGAAAGCAAGTGAGTACAATAGCCAAAACATAATGGCATTAACGCCCAAGATGAGGACATTAGTTTGATTAGCCCAGTGTATAATAATGAAAATTTCTCATCCTTTCATTTCAGGGAGAGGTTAAAATCTGATTGGTTTATATTAATTTTTCACATGTTTTTTGGGAGTTTTCAGTGTTCATGTTCAAATTGAAAATCTTAATATTAAAAGTAAAAAGTATAGAAATGGTAACATATCTCTAATGTGTCTCTAATATTATTTTTGTTTTGGCCACCTTAACTAATATATATATA
This sequence comes from Acanthosepion lycidas, assembly GCA_963932145.1. Lineage (NCBI taxonomy): Eukaryota > Metazoa > Mollusca > Cephalopoda > Sepiida > Sepiidae > Acanthosepion > Acanthosepion lycidas. Next base: position 77,764,920 of record OZ010576.1, read on the forward strand.
TATATATGTGGCATTTTTTTTTAATTTATAAGAAATTTAAGCAAGAATTTATGTACTTAATGAATAGAAACGATTTTATTTTTTATGTTTGAAGTTTATAAAATAAATTTCAATTTTTTACTTTCCACTGCAGATGATTTTGAAAATTTTCAACATTTCTGTTTATCTTTTCTGCTTTAAATAATTTTGCATTTATCAGGTTACGTCCTTTGAATTATTTGTCCACACCTTTGCTTTATTCATTCACTAATATCATTGTTTATTCATAAAGTTCTTTTCATTATTCTATTTAATCAAGCAAAGATGACACCTGCAAACTAAAAGGTAAGGTACTTACAATCTTATCAAAGCAGTGATAATAGTTTTTTTTTCTGTTAGAAAAGTTTTGATTGTTTGTCTTTGTGACATTGTTGGTATTTTCGTTGACATCAGTTTTACCCTCCTCCAAGTTTGCCAATAGAAAAATTCAGGTCCAACCAGTTGAACAAGTTATTTTTTGCCAGTTATACAACATCAGAAGGAACAGAAACAAACAAAATAAACAAACAGTTTCTTGTATTGAATGATAAGTTTGAAGAGGAATTAAAACAATTTCAATGTAGTACTTGTTTGGCCCAATTTTCTTTCATAACTTTTATAAGATGATCGAAAGAAATATAGATGTGCTTCGTTAAGACTTAAATATTCATGAAGCATGAGTTTGGGAAAATTATTTTGGTTCTCAGTTTTTTTTAAATGGTCAGACAACAAAAGTGAATAGAATTTTACAGCAGGACAAAGAGAAAGAACATATTATAAAAAGGAATGGAATATGAAAACAAACAATGTGTAATGATTTCATCAGTGGGTGTATTTGTGAACATTCTAATATCCTTGAGATGGCAGATGTCACAATGTAATTTAAATTGCCAGGTGTATCATACATGGCTTTAAGGATGGTGCTAGTCATAATGCAATGCTTACCTTGATTTTATTAAACTTTTGTTTGAAAAAAATGCTATTTTGTTTTTTACTTTTCTTAATAAAAATATTGTAAAAGTGATTAAAAAAAAAAAACTATTCACAGGTTTGTATTTAGACTTTCTAGATGTTTTTAATTTTCAATCTAACATCAGTATAGTAGACGTCAACAGCAGTTGAGATCATATATCCACATTACCACACCACCACACCACTACACCAGCACACCATTACACCAGCATACCACTACAACAACATACCATTACACCAGCATACCACATGGCAGTTAATTGTGAATTCCATAATCCTTTCCATGTTTTTATAATATGTGCATCACCAGGGTTACATACCATTTTGAATATAGAATTGGTATTCCCTTAGAATGGTTGCCAGTCACTGCTAGTGTACCCTCCAATTTGTAATTTGCATGTTGGACTATTCCATTTGCTAACAATCATACATTCTGTCTTCTTGATGTTTGGTCCTTTCTTCTCGCTTTCCTTCACTACCTTCTGCAGGAGTTCTTGTAGTTTCCTTATTTCTGCTATCAATAATGTGTTGTCTTCATATATTATGTTGTTAAGATTTTGGCTAACAAAAATGATTCTCAGTAGTTCTAATTCTCTCAAGAATTGTTTTACTGTGTAGGTTGAATAAGTCCAGTAAGAACACATATCCTTGTCTTGCACCTCTTTCTATTTTTGGATATTTACTGAATTCATTTTCTATCCGCATGCTGGCAGTTTGCTCCCAATATAAGTTTTGGATTATTCAAATATTCTTCCTACCTTCAAAAGCCTCTTATCATGCATAAATACTTAATTCATTAGCCTCAGCTGAGATCACAGTTTAAAACCCCACATCACAGTTAATTGTGAAATCCATAATCCTTTCCATGTCTTTAGAATATATGCATCACCAGAGGTAAATATGGTTTTGGATTCAAAATTGGTCTTCTCCTTGACTGGTTGTCAATCCTGGCTAAACAGGCTAGACAGACCATGAATCAATAGATTATAAAGTTCTTTCTCACTTTTTTAAATTATGAATTTCTTTCAAATTAAGGGTAAAATAAGTATAGAGAGAAGGGATGGATCCTTTCCCAAAGATATTTGTTCAAGAGAAAATGTTATGAAGTTGACCAGAATTTGAACTCAGCTTATTTCAAGCTGCTAACCTGTTCATCCTATCTTCTCTTTTTCTTCATAATCCTTTCTATGGTTGTATAGTACTACTTTGCCAGGGCTAAATATTGTTTAGAATTAAGAGGTGTCTTTCTCCTCAACTGGCTGCCAGCTACAACTAGAAAGCCCAGTCTGCTTGCTATTTATCTCATAAACAATGAATTCATAGACTGTAAAGTTCTTCCTTTCTTTTTGCAAAACTATGAATTCCATTCAAATTAAGAGTAAATACAAATATAGTATTATTGCACATTGTTAGCATCAATGATATTGCTAATTTACATTATTTTTTCAAAGTTCTACAAATATTAGTATAGAAAGGGGAATTGGTAAACCATGTTAAAATTCCAGCTAGATTGTTGCATTCACTTTCACACTAATACTGGTGAGAAAGGCACGAACCAATCTCTTTTTGTCCCAACTGACAGGGCAGACTGGGCTACAAAATCAACTGGTACAGGCAACTATTAGGTTGGTGCAAAAATAATGTCGTTTTCTCACATGTGTTACTATGTGAGAAAACGACCTTATTTTTGCACCAACCTAATAATTCTAAATTTTTACTTTTTCTCCAATGATACTTTCCATTTTCAAATGTAAAAAAAGACAAATAAAAGGAAATTATTTTACATTTATTAAAGAATCCTAAAGAATTTTATATTTTTATATAACTTTTGTTTGTATTAGAAATGCAAATGAAATTATCTGCCACTCTTGTGAAATAAAAGGTTTACTGTGTTGAATTAAAATTTTGTTTTAATCATTAATTTTTTTTCTCATCTTTTAGACAGTAATTTTGGGATGTTTAAACCAAAATTTGTTTTATTGTTCTCAAATTATACATTTTAACAAGCAAAACCAGTCACTTTCTTACTACCATAACATAGCTTCCCAATGGCTTTTCTATAAATATTTTCTGATGAACATTGCTCTCTGGAGCTTAATTTTTAAAAGTTGTTATTTTTATTCCCCACACCCCGCAGACATATTGTACATACGGGAACTAGTTAGGACTTCATAGAGATTCTGAGGTATTATGGTGGCTGTAGTAAGAATGGTAAGTAAGAATGTGTTATTTTGGTGTAAGGAATACTGTGGTATGTTTGAGTCAGTAATCATGTCTAGCTAAATTTAAAACAGACTGAAGACCCGCCTTCCCCTATCCTTCCTTTTGGCCTTGGGCCAGATTTTTGTGTTTTCAAAATAAATATTACTTAATGGTACCTAGACTCTATGAATGCAAGGTCTCATTGTTTTACAATTGAATTGGGGAGATGTAAATGTACATTCTATGCCGTTTCTTTTCTTGTACTTTTCGCTTGTGGAACTGTCTTTCGGCTTCTTGCATTCCAGTTAAATTTGATCTTCAAAATTTTAAATGCCATGTCAATCATTATCTTCTGTCTTGTTCTTTTAATGTTTTTCTTTCACACTCAGTAATTCTCTGAATCTTAGTGACTTTGTTGGTTTGCTTGGGGCAAAATAATTAAAAAGAATAATAATAATTTTCCTGTGATATTTTTGGAAATATGAAATAGCTCAATGAAAAAAAACTTATTAATTAAGATACAAAAGAACTCATCTGCACCTCTCATAAGAGATGCTGTTTTTATGCCAATGATTAAAGACTTGGTCATCTATGGTCATTGTGTTTGAAGTAACACCAAGTTTTCTGAAAGGAAAGTGTTCCAATATCTTATACTTTTAAATAATCTAGATTCTTTCTTGATTTCTATTAACTTATTAATTGATGTAGGTATTAATTAATTACTAATTATCTCTTAATTAAAATTGCATGTACCTATTGTTCAGTGTTAAAATTATTGCCAGCATAAAGAGACGTAATGAAAATAATAAAATGGACTTAGAAGAGTAGATACTTTTAAATCTATTTACTCATTTGATAATGCATGTTGATGTACAGGCTTATTTAGTCATTTGGTAATATGGGTTGTCATACATGCTTATTTAGTCACTTGATAATATGGGTTGTCATACATGCTTATTTAGTCACTTGATAATATGGGTTGTCATACATGCTTATTTAGTCACTTGATAATATGGGTTGTCATACATGCTTATTTAGTCATTTGGTAATATGGGTTGTCATACATGCTTATTTAGACACTTGAAAATATGGGTTGTCATACATGCTTATTTAGTCTTATAGGTTGTCATACATACTTATTTAGTCATTTGTTAATATAGGTTGTCATACATGCTTATTTAGTCATTTGGTAATATGGGTTGTCATACATGCTTATTTAGACACTTGAAAATATGGGTTGTCATACATGCTTATTTAGTCTTATAGGTTGTCATACATACTTATTTAGTCATTTGTTAATATAGGTTGTCATACATGCTTATTTAGTCATTTGTTAATATAGGTTGTCATACATGCTTATTTAGTCATTTGTTAATATAGGTTGTCATACATGCTTATTTAGTCATTTGGTAATATGGGTTGTCATACATGCTTATTTAGTCATATAGGTTGTCATACATGCTTATTTAGTCACTTGATAACATGGGTTGTCATACATGCTTATTTAGTCATTTGGTAATATAGGTTGTCATACATGCTTATTTAGTCACTTGATAATATGGGTTGTCATACATGCTTATTTAGTCATTTGGTAATATAGGTTGTCATACATGCTTATTTAGTCATGTACATGTACGTGCTTCGGATCAGCACAAACAATGTGAAAGCTCTTTGAAGGTGACTTCTGTTTGGAACTTAACTGCTATTTATTAATTGAATGAAATGTTGAAATCTGAAGTTTATAAAAATACATATCACAGGTTGAACAACTGTTTACTGCCTTGACGATCTAATTTTTATTTTGTTATTTCTTGAATATAAAAGTCTTTACTGACCTTCTCATAAAAATAGTATAATGTGTTTTCTTCAGTACTAAATACCAAGCATCTTTCAATTGAAACTTTAGATAAGTTTTATCAGACTTATTGAAGCAAAAAGAAAAACAGCAAATTTACTGTGATTTTATGGTTACACAGATATATGCAACCAAAATAATGTTTATTATTGTACAGATGGTGAAACTGGAAAGCCATAGAAATATTTCTTTTCCTTTTTCTATTGAATAAGAATTTTTTTGTGTAATCCATAAAATTAATCATCCATGATAGATTAGAAAAAAACAGGATGGCAATCAATCTCAAAGGCAAAACTTTGTTAGGGATTGTCCTTTGTAGATGGACAACTGTATCCTCGATAAGAAATGTCCCATTGAATCGTGCACCGTAACTACTGGCAAGTCAATACCCATATGAAAATAATTCCATAATGTTAACAGAGAAGGTATTTGTGGTTATCAAAAATGATTTAGGAAAAGTAGATCTCACAATTATTTAAGGTTTATGCATGCTTCAAGGTGGCTAGGCAGCATGTCTGATTGATTTGTAAGGGTTGTGGTACTTTTAATGGTTAACAGGTTGGGGGTGGATTAGCAGAGTGTTTTGATAAATGATTATGGGCTGCTTTTTAGGATTTTGTAGATTGGAACAGACAATTGGAATGCATGCTTTGTAGTTTAAGGCCTACAATTTAACAGGTGAAGGTGGGCAGATATAATTCTTTTAGAAGGAATCAGTTGACTAGGTGAACTGTACATTCTATGCTGTTTCTTTTCTTGTACTTTTTGCTTGTGGAACTCTTTTCCAGCTTCTTGCATTCCACTTAAATTTGTTCTTCAAAATTTTAAATGCCATGTCAATCATTATCTTCTGTCTTCTTAATTCCTGTTCTTTTATTGTTCTCTCTCCTTAATAATGTTTTTCTTTCACACTCAGTAATTCTCTGAATCTTAGTGACTTTGTTGGTTTGCTTGGGGCAAAATAATTAAAAATAATAATAATAATTTTCCTGTGATATTTTGGAAATATGAAATAGCTCAATGAAAATAACTGATTAAGATACAAAAGAACTCATCTGCACCTCTTATAAGACATGCTGTTTTTATGCCAATGATTAAAGATTTGGTCATCTATGGTAATTGTGTCTGAAGTAACGCCAAACTTTCTGAAAGGAAAGTGTTCCAATATCTTATACTTTTAAATAATCTAGATTATAAGCAAAATTGAAAAATAGATTTTGATAATCTGGAAAAAAACAATCACTGGACTTATTCTTCTTTTTGTAAAGTCTTCATACATATTTACATTTGAAGTGAAAATTCCTATTTGAATGAAAAAATAATGAATAATTTCAATCATCTTCATTTGGATGAAATTCATGCCTGCTAATTATTCAGTTGTTTGCATTAAAAGACATAATTCACATGTGAAGATTGTGTGGTTGTTACATTGAAATCTTAAAAACTATTTTAATATTTAACATTATCAGTTATGGTCTTGAATTCAGTCATTTTCTTGCCATCATGACATGGCTTCCCTCTGTCTTTTCTATAAATATTTTCATGACAATTTTTCCATTGAGCTCTTCTCCTTGGTACTACAACTGCATGAATTTAAGCTTGCTACTAGATTGGCAAATAGGTCTTGTAATTTTACTGTTGAAATTGTTAAATGTAATTGTAAGTTCTATTCTAATGGTTTCTTTTATTGCAGTTCTTGGTCATAGAACTCCCTTCCAGTTCTTTGCTTCACTGCCACATATATTCTTCAAAGATTTAATACAACATCAATTGCCATCTTTTGTCTTTCTGAATCATGTTCTTTTATTATCCTTTCTCCTCACTAAAGTCTTCTCATTTTCTTTCACTCCTGGTACCCCTTGTGTCTTAGTGATATTATTCTCTTGCTTGGGGTGAAATGATTAAAAAACAATTTAAACTTGTTGAAACAAATATATTATTCATTGAAGTCAAGAGTGAATAAAGATTCAAATTGATATTAGATTTGCTATGTAATGAAACTTGCAACAAAACATGAAACAAGTATTGGGTTTTGCCTGAAATGAAACAAGAGATGTGGTTGATTCGCTGAAATTACTATCACTGATATAACTTTTGCAGATGATCTGGTTCTTGTATCCAATGCTCTTAGGCAAGCAAAACTGTTTGTTTTCAAATTAGTATGAGCTGGATTCAATATAATTTAAATTAAAACAGAATTCATTTTTTTTAGTCAAGCAGAAAGTGATCTTATAACACTCAAATGTGTCAGACTGAATGAAATGCATGATTTTTTTTATCTGGGATCATGGCTGAACTTACGAAAGAATTGCTCTACTGCAATTCTTTCGTAAGAAATACAGAAAATAAATAAAATCTAGAAGGGCAAATCTTTAAAAAATGTCTATACGTGCAACTCTTTTGGTGGACAGATTATGGTCTGTGGGCTGCATACACCTCAGTTGTTGATTTTATCTGGCCTGCAAAGACACAAAAAATATTGTTTTCTTTAAAACACTATTAAAAACATTTGGTATATTATGGTTAGATGCTGGAGAAAATAGTAATTTAATTTAAACAGGTAAAAAGACATGAAAGGCAGAAATGATATACATTTAATGTTTATTTTATTTTCATAAACAAAATCATAAAGCAATGTGAATATGCAATCTGTCTTATGTACCTCAACAAGTAAACTGAATCCTGATAATGAAAAAATTCTCAACTGCACAAATCTTATTAACCGTAATAAATTTATTAAATATGAAACCTATTTCTCATATATTTTTGCAGTTTGCTCAAAAGATGTGTTGACTAAACAAATGAATGGACAAATAATGTACACATGTATTACTATTATTTACAGTGTCATTGTGAAACTCTTGTTGTTTTTTGGGATACAACACACTTGTCATAGGGTTGACAATTATACAGCCCTCAATGAAAAATGTTAGCACACTCCTGCTTTAGTTCAAAATTAAAAATAGTCCTCCTATACATGTCAAACAGTTTTTTTTTTTTAAGCATTTCACCCCAAGCAAGACGGGATGCCACTAGCATGCAAGGGGTTACAGAGAGTGTGAACAAAAGTAAAGAGGCATGATAGAGGAAAGGATGAAGAGAAGGACGGGGAATAAATCAAGGCATCTGAAGATGTCGATTGACATTACATTTGAATAGTTGGAGATTATAGCTGTCAGGGAAACAAGTAATAGGAAGGGAATTCCACAGACAGGAGGTGCGAGACATGAAGTGATGGCTACATTTAACCATTTCAACAGTGAAAGGGTGGAACTGAGATGACAGTCTAGTTGCACATTTAAATTCATGCAGTCTGGGAACTAGTGAAAGTAGCTCATCGAAGCAGTTACCATGAAAGTATTTGTAGAAAAGACAGAGGGAGGCAACGGCACATCTGTGAGAGAGTGACTGTAGGTGAGATACCAGATTAGGGCTAATCACATTGTATATCTCTCTCTAGATTTTGTTGAGGACCTTAAGATGAACAGCAAGGACACCAGACCATATATGGCAGCAGTATTTCATGTAAGGGCAAATGGTTGATTTATAGATTTGAAGGATGGACTCAGGTGAGAAAAACTTTCTGGTGTGACACAGGGAATCAACTTTCCTTGTGGTGGATTGTTGGAAATTAACAAAATCTACATGTTAAGTACACTATACTACTGAGAATCAGCTGGAAACAATATTTGCACAATAAAAGGAACCTATTAAAGATTATGGACCCCAATCTGTGAAAGGCAAGTGTAGTTTAGTGGCCATTGCTGGAAAAGTAAGCACGAATCTGTGCATCAGCTTATACAGGGTGTTGCAGAAATACCTTCCACACTTTAAAGGTAGACAAAAAGACCAAAGTAACTGCTATTAAAAATTTATTTCACTTTATTTATTTAAACAAAGTGCTACAGTTTTTATTCATTTGGTTTTAAAAATGACATCCTCCGAAGGATGGCCACTATTTGTCATACATTGTTGTAAATGATTTCTAAAATTTTCTATCACCTAAATTTTGACTGGTTCCAGGTGTATTTCTTTTAATCACTGAACCTGTAGCCTTGAGATTTTCAACCTATAGCAGTATCAATTTTCTATCAAGAACAGCATCATTTGGATGTAACATGAAATGAGCATGAAATATGCTCTGTGTTGCAATTACAGATTCAGATGTCTTAAAAAAAAACATTTAAAATGTGCAAGGTATTTCTGTTGCACTTTGTATTATGGGAATTAAATTAAGGGAAATAATCAAGAGGGTAGAGAAACAAGGACCTTCATTGATCAACTCATGGATAACATTGAAATCAGAAATGAAGAACTTGGTAGAGCTAGGAATAAGATAAATGGTTGTGAAAGGAGTGATCAGAAGTTGTCATTTGATGACAATCAGATAGATAGATATATTGGAATTTATTTTAGTGGGCAAGATTGGCAGTGTTTTTGGATATGTGAGCCTAAGACAAACTCAGAACTATAAAATGAAGAAAACTATATTTTTAATCCTTTTTTTTAAACCTTATATAATTCATAGAGAGGCATGGTGGAGTAATGGATAGTGGCTTGGATTGAGGAATTGGAGAGCCGAGTTTGAATTACAGTTAAATCCATTACATTCACTTACGTGCTAATACCCTTGGGAAAGGTATGAATCCTCTTCTTCTACCCCCAGCTATGGGTAAATAGCAGGACAGATCAAGTTCTATAGCCTTTGGATGACAACTGGTCTACCGTAGAAACTTACTGTGGGAAAAAATCTGCCTCGTCACTCATGTATCTTTCAATACATGATTGCTTAAGTATGTATCACATATGGCACATAACATATGTAATTCATAATTTGGATCTCATAATATAAAGTTATGTGCGCACCTCAAAACACTCTAGTGATGATATCAAAGTAAATAATATCAGGAAAATTTCATTAGCAACAAAGTAAAGAGTACTGAACTGTTATGTAATATCACTCTTCCTGTACGGTAGTGAATGCTGAACAATCTACTCATAGTTGAAGAAGAGACTTAAAGAAACAGAAATGGGGTTTTACAGAATGAGAATACCATGGACCAAACATGTGAGCAAGGATGCAGTTTTAGAGAAAATAGAAACAAAAAGGACACTTACATGCCTTATCAGAAATAGAAATTTGAAATTTCTAGGGTAGATAATGAGGAAAGTGGGCTTGGAAAATTTGATACTCACAGTCCAAATTGAAAGCAAGAGACAGAAACAGAGGAAAACAATGCATAACCTACTTAGTGAGCTTGAATAAATGGATAGTGGAGCAAGGTTTAGGAAATATATACAAAAAGACAAAATTTATTAAGAGCCACAAAGGACAGAAAATTATGGAGAGCCATGATCGCCAATGTCCTGAAGAGGCATGGCACATAGAAGAAGAAGAAAAAGAAGAAGAAGAAGAAGTAACATTTAATTCATTAGAAACAAAGAAAAGAGTACTGGATTGCCATATGGTATCCATCTTCTTATATGGCAGTGAATGTTAGACAATCTCTCTGCTAATTTAGAGGCAGCAGAAAAATACTGAAAATTCCATGGATGGAGTGAGTAAGGAACAAAGAAGTCTTAAAGAAAATGGTAACAGAAAGAACACATATACTCAGAATCAGGAAAAGAAAGCTGAAATTCCTTAGGCACATAATGAGGAAGAAGTGTTTGGAAAACTTAACACCTACAGGGTATATTGGAGGCAAGAGAGATAGGAGAAGGCAGTGGGCTACTTACCTGACAAGCTTGTTTGAATGGATGGCAGAATGGTAGTGGGTGAGGGATTAGCAAATGAAGGAAAACTGCCACATGTGAAGGAAGGTTGTGGAGAGCCATGATCACCAATGTCCAGAAGAGACATGGCACATAGAAAAAGAAGCATATTCCATATGGTTCACAAGTTGAACAAAATATCGGAGTAAAGCTGAATTTGTCCAAACCTCCCAGATTAGTTGATGAAAGAAAAGAATGCAGCATGCTGACAACTGCATATTCTAATATTGGCAACCCAAAGGAAAGGCATAAAATTTTAATTTTATCATAGCGTATTAAAACAAATATCTTTTCCTTTACATTTTTGTGAACTGATTGTCACTTGGAAGACAAACTGAAAATAAAAATTATTGTGGATATTTGTAGTTATTTTGACTTTGACAATTCTACATAATTTGGCTCTGAAATAAAGAATAGAAAAGAAAAAAGGAAAAGAAAAAAATGGTTATTATTTTCTTGACAGCTGAGAGTGATATTGTCAACAGAGACAACTGTTGCAGTCCAATCAGTGGTCAGTGTTTTTGGCCACAGCTGAATACTAAGATAATTGCAATGAAATTTCTAGATACAATTGTTTATCTCAGGTTTTATTTCATAATTTTTTAATGAGCCACCTTAATAGCAACCTAGGCATTCAGGTTGAATATTACAACAGTTGACATGTATAATGGGAAGAAAAAACAAAAGAAGATTGTTTAAATGATAAGAGTTTCTTTTTTTTTAATCAGGCATTAACCAAGCAATTGAAAGAAAAGTATGTACAACTTTATTTAAAATTCAGAAAATGATTTGTATGATTTCATGCATTACTTGTTACTTGCACAAGTAAAAATTAATTAAATGTCATGATTGGTTATATCCTGAAGAGATTCAAAACATAACCAATCATGACTCTCCACGGCCTCCTTTTCCTTATTATCTGTGAATTGCCATGTATTCTTAGGGAAGACAGTGGAGTAGTTTCCCATTTCCTTTTTGATGGTTTGAAATTCAGAGTTTTCCTTCTCTTAGATTAGTTGCCACCAATGCTTGAGTGCCTCTACACAGCTATTTAACCTATAGCAACAGGGAGAAGAAATGGACTCATATATTTCCCAAGGCTATTAGTATAAAAGTGAATGCAACTGACTAGCCTGGGATTAGAACTTGGTTCATTGATTCCACTTTACATTACATTACTTACACATCATATCTTTTCAAAATTTACTTTTATTGATATATTTGTATTGATTAAATCAGATCAGTAATTGCCCAATAGATTTGTATGTGTCTGTATATATTTACAATGCATGTGCTTAAATATGTTTGTTTTTAATTTTTATTTATTCATTTTTATTTCAATATTTAAAAATTTTTAGATTTTTATTTTTTATTATTATTTGTCTTTTTATTTTTTTATTTTAATTTTTAATTTTTGAATTATTTAATGCTTGCATTGATTTCACCACATCAGTAAATCACTTTTCCAATAAATGTGTGTTTGTGTGTATGTGTACATGTATCTGTATATGTTTACAATGAATCTGAATTTTTAAATACATTTTTATTATTTATTTATTAATTTTCAATTTTAACTTTTTAATTTAAAAAGTTTTTTTAATTTTTTATTGTTTTTATTTATTAATTCTTAATTTCTACTTTTTTGAATTAAAAAAAAATACTCTTAATTTGTTATTCCTTGTTTGTATTTAATTTAAATTTTTAAATACTTTTATTAGTTGTATTAGTTTAATCAAATCATTAAGTGATTTTCCCAATATATGTGTGTGTTTGTGTTTCTGTATATATTGTGATTTCATGCAACATCTGTCTAGATAATTTTATTAAATCTAAACATATGAGTTATAAAAAAAAAAAACGTTTTTTTTTTTGTCTTGACAGCTCGCTTAGCTTTTTTAAAAAATAAAAACCAGCTATACAAGTGCAATGGATATGTTACAATGACATTTTTCTTTTATTATCCTTGCCAATTTGACTTCATTTCTTTGATAAGACACATAAATAATAAACTTTTTAATTTGAAGATTAAAACTCCAAATAAAGTGACCTGGAGCTGTGATCTGCAACCTTAATCTATAACCTGAAGCAATATTCAACTGATTTTGAGAATTCCCTCGTAGACAGAGATAAATGAAAAAGGTTCATTAAAAATATCAAAACAATTATAATTCAATTTGTTATCACTTTTAATAAGTGGAAATTCTTTAACTAACTGTATAAATATATGTTAGCTATTTTTACTTTTTATTTTTAGAATTATTTCGCCTCAAGCAAGGTGGTAATACCACTAGTATGCAGGGGATTACAGGGAGTGAAAGTGAAAGTGAAAGAGAAGACTGAATATAGGGAGGATTTATGAAAGGACAAAAGATAAATGGAGTTCAAGAAGACAGAAGATGGCAACTGACATTGCATTTCAATTTTTGGAGATTGTAGCTATCATGGAAGCAAGGAAATGGCAGAGATTTCTATGGGTGGGAAGTGCAAGAAAATAAACTATTAAAGTAGAAGTAGTGGTTACATTTTGGTATTTCAACAGTAAAAGGGTGGGACCTAGATACCAATCTAGTACCACATTTAAATTCATGTAATCAGGGCACCAGGGAAAAAAGCAAAGCAGTTGACATGAAAATATTTGTAGAAAGGACATAGGGAAACTACATCATGTTGGTGACAAAGTGACTTAAGTTGAGATACCACATCAGGATTGATTACATTGCCGATCCTAATATAGTCTGATATATTCTGATTATTTGTTGAAGTTTTAAGAAAAATGGTGTGAACTTACCATTCACATCATGTTATCAACTACATTCTACTCTGGCCATGATAATAATTTTTTTTTTGTTTCTTTTTAATCATTTCACTACAATGCAAGGGCTTACTGGGAGTGGAAGAGAATGAGAAGACTTTAGTTTAGGAAAAAGGACATCTAAACTCAATACATTTTTTGTTGTAAGTCTTATAAGCCAATGTAAATCTAATATCAATTTGAATCTTTGTTCACTCTCGACTTCAATGCATAATTTCAATAAGTTTTAATCCTTTTTTTTAATCATTTCACCCAAGCAAGGCAATAATACCAACTGTTGTTGGATATTGGAAATTACCAATAACACATATGTTGCAATTCAAGGAATGAAACTTTTATGTTAATGTTAGTGAACTAGAACATCTAGAATAGTTTATATTTTAAGACTTTTTCATGTTTATACATTCTTTTTATAGATACAAATATTTAAGTAAATGCTGTTTATAATAAACAGTATTAAACAACATTTACTGGCCTGAATGTCTGAGAAATTTTCACAGAAAATATTCGTCCTCCAAAAATTCTGTGAAATTTCTCGGACATACAGGCTGGTAAATCTTGTTTAATACTGTTTATTATAAATAGAGCATTTACTTAAATATTTGTATCTATAAAATGTCTTAAAATAATTGTCGGACTTTGTCCATTTCATAATAGTTTATATGTTTAGGTTAGACAAACAATGTTGAAAGAATTTACCAATGTGTAAGATCGATATTATTTTTATAAACTCTAACAATTTTTCTCTCCAGAATCTATCATATATATCTATAAGTCTACTATTCATTCATGCTTAAAATTTTGCTGCCACATATGGGCTGGTGCTCCTGCTATTTACATTCAGCTCCTTGATAAAATCCAAAGAAGAATCAGCAATATTATCAGTCCTGATCTGGCAGCTTGGCTTCAGTCACTTTTCTACTCCCATAAAGTTGCCTCTCAATGTCTTTTCTATAAATACATTCATGACAATTGTTTGGATGAATTCTTGGTTATGGTACCTAAACTCTGTGAAATTAAGTGCAGTACTAGACTAGCATTGAGATCTCATCAATTTTCAGCTGTAAATTCTATGCTAACAATTTCTTTTCTCACAATTCTTGCTTGTGGAACTCCTTTCTGGCCCTATGCTTTCCAGCCAACTTTAATCTGCAAAAGTTTAAATGCAATGTCATTCACTATCTACTCTCCTCCTGATTACTCTTTTTCTCTTTCCAATTATTGCTAATGTTTCTCTTCCTAATTCTTCCACACCCAATAACCCCTTGTGTCATAGTGGCTTTACTGCTTTGCTTAGGGTGAAACCAATTAAAAAACAAAAAAAAAAAACGAAAAGAAAAAACAAACAAACAAGAAAACCATATCACTTCAAATAGTAATTACAATTAAAATGGGCAATACGTGTAACTAGAAAGTGAAATAATGATATAATCAAGATACTAACTTTCTACCAAAAGTTTAGGAAGTAAATTCCTATAATTACTAGAAAGATCAAAATAGCATTCTTTTTTATCCTGAAATTTGTTTTAAGAAATTTTTTTATAAATTTCAACCAACACTAACTCTAACTGCTTGGTTAATTAATGTCTAAAGTTTCCTGCATGGAAACAGCTAAACAAGGCTCAAGAACCACTCAAGGTAGAAGGTTACTGAATGAGGTTATTGTATGAGCATGAGGAGGTAGAAGTGCCATTTATGAGGCTATATAAAAAAGATTCTAGGTTTGAAGAGGTTAAGATTGTAGTGTGATTGAGGATGAATCCTCTTCAGAGTCTGTTTCACAAAGTAGCAGTTCCTGGGAAGAACCTATCAAAGTGGAACTTCCATTCTACTAATGTAATATAAAAGGAATGAGGATGATTTGTCCCAGTGTATGTAGCATGGCAGGTCTTAGCTGCAAAGGTCAAACTGGTGGAACTAGGGAATGGAGCTCATCAGAACATTTTTGAAGTGTTTGTGGACTGTCATAATTAAACTTGTGAAGTGCTTGTGAACTTTCATAATTAAACTGATACAATGAATTCTTACAACCTGAAAAATTATTTGTTACTCAAAATTTGATATTATTTGTCGTGTTATATTTTAATATGGCACAACAAATATTATAAAATTTTACTACTCAAAATTTGATAATATTTGTTGTGTCATATCAATATTCCAAACATGAGTTGCGATTGTTGTTCCAAATTTCTTCTATGGTACACTTGATAAAAAACATAAAATATTAGACCCTCTGCTACATACCACAAAAGTAAGTCTTTTTCTAATGAACTTCTTTTTTCAATATTGGTAATTAGAAGAGTGAGGTTTCTTTCATGGGTTCTTTGATATTTTTGTTGATAATTTCACTTAGAAAAGTTGCATGATTAAGTCATTTTTCTATGTAATGAATTTTCTAATTAGATTAATGTACCCTTGAGAAGCATGCAGTATCTATCCTTTTTCTATTTTTGATTGTACACATGTATCTCTTTCTCTCTCAGTTTTGCTTTCATCTTTTTTCCCAATTAGTTATTGCCTTGAGATATTTAATTGGACACTTAATTAACATGAATTTTCTAGAGATACCTATTATCAACTCTGTGGTCCTTTCATCAGTTCTGCTTCTGAAGACTGTATTATTTAATTTCTTTGCCTATAAAGGCTTCAATGAAAAATGTAGACATCTTTTTTTTTCTACATTTTTCATTTAATTATCACTTTTACTACATCCAAGAATATCAATGTTATATCAGTAATGATGACATTTCTAGTGATATAGCTTTGGAAAATATTTCTTGATTATTCAAAGCAGATAGGTACAATGCTGACAACGTGAACTGATTAAGATATATTGATAAAGATAAGTATAAAAGTAGATTTAGTTGGAAACATACATGAGTCTTCCTTAGAGATCCAGTCACTATTGTTAATAATGAACAACTGAAATTAAATTTTGCTTTATTGCATAATGTTGCCTTCTCAAATTAATAAACAATGAAAAGTAAAGAACATTATAGAAATCTGATTTCTTGCATTAAATTATGAAGGAAAAAAATTAATTTAGAACATTTCAATGTGATGTTCAAATTAGATTAGAAATGGAATTAATTTTCCTTAAGCTTCAAGGAAATAGATTAGAACTATTCTGATTATTAAGAATTAATGTTGAACTGCAAGACGTGATATTAAAATAAGTTAAATGTAAGAAAAAAAAAAAGGAAATTGTCTTTTATAGCAAACAGTCCAGAAAAATACCATAGACTGTTCCTGATTTATATTACTTCCTAGAAACATTATTTGATCATTTTGTTATTTGAAACTGTATGTGAACTTCCACTGAAGTAAAGACATTTGAATAAAATATGAATAAAATATAGTACTTTGTTTTAAGTTAACCATTCTTTCTTTTTGTATATAAACACTTGGTTTTTACCAGATTTTTGGCTGTCATAAAATTTATTGTATAAAATTAACTTGTTTGTGAATGGAAAATTGCTAAAATACAAAGATGTTTCATAAAATTTTACCAGCCAACTAATGAAAATATCTGATTCAAATAAAATTATTGTAGTTACTTTTTAGTTTTGAAATATGTGTTCATAACAAGACTAAAACATTATACTTTAACTTTTAGGCAAAAATATGTTGTTTTTAAGCTTTTATATGTCTTTTTTTATTTACTATAAGAAATTAGTTTTTCTCTTCAATCTACTTAGCATTTTCTGCTGAGGTCTTGTCCCCTATATTAAACACCAACTAGAAAACAAATAACACTCAGCAAATACTAAGTTTATTAACTTGTAAATACTGATGGAATACCACATTGATTTCAATCTCTATTGTTCCCCTATTTAGCCCCTTCAGAATATGACACTTCATAGATTTCTTTCTATTCATTTCCCACTTCATTTTCGTGGCATTTGTTCCTCAATATATTTGCACAGATTTGTCAAACAGGTCACCTGCTGCTTTCCACTGCTTCTCTTGCCTTTGATGCACCCTGTGAGTAGTGAATTCTTTAAGCTTTTCATCTGTCCGTGTGTCTCAAATATTTCAACTGTAATTTTATGATTGTTTTTGGTTACTTTATCATTCCTATTCTCCTTTAAAACTTGCTGATTTTTCACATGTTCTGTCTATGATATTCTCAACACATATTGCTTCAAGCCTTTTCTTTATTTGTGATCAAATTGCCCAGCATTCACTCCCATATAAGAAACTGAACATTATATTGTTGAACAACACTCACTTATCCAAAAGTGTGTTTTCAGTTTTCAATAATAATTATATATAATATAACAGGATGCATTAAGCAAATAAGACATATATCTGTATTTATCTATCATACTTTAGATAAGAATGCTGTGGCTTGGGCTGTGGCTTGGGCTGTGACTTGGGCTGTAGCTTTATATATCTCAAAGGTGTTTGACAGGATTAGGCATGCTAACTTTTTTTTTTGCAAGCTCAAGTGCTCTGGTATCTCTGTCCTAATATTTGAATTAATCCAATTTTTCTTAA
Source organism: Acanthosepion lycidas (assembly GCA_963932145.1). Classification (NCBI taxonomy): domain Eukaryota; kingdom Metazoa; phylum Mollusca; class Cephalopoda; order Sepiida; family Sepiidae; genus Acanthosepion; species Acanthosepion lycidas. The sequence continues at coordinate 77,783,054 of OZ010576.1, forward strand.
CAAATTATGTAATGAATGTCATAGTGAATGGGTATGATTCTAAAACATTTCAGATTAATGTGGTAGCCTCCTGGGCTCCTATACATGGAGCTACATTATTTATTATCAATTGTTAATTGGTGCAAGAAATGGCTTGTAAAGTTCAACACCTCCTAAACAAAACTATCTTTCAATAATCATAGAGAACTTTTTCTGACCAATTCTAACCCTGAGGAGAGCAACTCATTCCACCTTTTTGGTCTCATGTTTTCCACTGCTATGAAGGGGAATGATTCTATTGAATTAATTGCTAGGTCTGCTGCAAGCAAAGTTGGTTCACTGTGTCATACCAGAAAATTTTTCTCACAAGAGTACATCTTGCACCATTCGTCTGTACATTGAATATGTATATGGTCTGGTGATCCTGCTATATATCTTGAGATTCGTGACAAAATCCAAAAATGGGTTTGTAATTTTATCAGTGCTAACCTGACATCTCGCCTTCCTTTTGACTTTTCTATAAATATTTTCATAGAAATTGTTTTAATGAGCTCTCCACCTTTGTACCTCAACTGCATGAATTAAAGTATACTACATGAATGGCAAATAGGTCTTATTCTTTTGTTGTTGAAATAGTTAGCTGTAACTGTATTTCCACTTCTCATCTCTGGAACTCTCTTCCAGTTTGTTGCTTCCCTACCACCCATATTCTCCAAAAAGTTTAATGCAATATCAATAGCCATAATTTGTCTTCTTGAAACTGTTCTTTTATTGTCCTTTCTCCTTATTAAAGTCTTCTCATTCTCTTTCATTTTCAGTAGCCCCTTGCATCTTAGTGACATTATCTCCTTTCTTGTGCTGAAATGATTAAAAAAATGTTTGTTTGTGGATTCTCATAGTAAGGTAATTATATCAATATCTATGGTGTTATGAAAAAAGCATTTATTTTACACAACGCATATTTATTTTCAACATAATCTCCTTCCTTACCTTTTAACTTAATGTGTCTTTATTGATTATCATAGATCAAAGATTATACAGTGAAATGTTTAGATAGAAATTTAACTAATAACTGACTGTATTAGATTATAGACTTATTGATCCATTATTGTAAGTGCTTAACACTACAGTTTATGATTTTTAACCTGTTGATGCTTATAGCTCACAACTCAGAATTTAATTCTTGTTAATTGAGACATATTAAAACTGAATCAAAAGTGATATAAATATGACTTGTTTTTAGTAAGCAAATGTTAATTCAGGTAATACAAGCAAGAATATATATTGTGTACTTCTTGAGAGAGATGGCAGCTGAAGAATTATTGTTTGAAGTACTTCTTCACAAGAAATAAAACAATAGCTTGAATTTAACATGACCAGAAGTGAATTTGTTTGTGACTAATTGATTTAGGTCTGTTTGGCATAACATATTTCCAGTGGATGCCAGTTAGTGTTAAAACCCAGGGAAAAAGCAATACTAATTTTCAAGACAGATGGGCCCTCCCCACATGAAAAGTTGGTACAACCTTAGCTTTCTACTCCTTTCTGAAAGCCAAAAATCTCAAAAAGTTATTTATTATTGAAGTTATCAGGACCTACGTGTTACTTGTTGCCTTGTGAATTTGTGATTCTGAGGATTGTGAAAATGTCAAAAAGAGTCTGAAATATATGTTAATTAAAAGAGTAATGCAGAAGAGAAAGTGTCTGACATTATTCATACATCAAAAAGTTAATTCTTGGTGTACCATTATTTCATGTTATTTAAAATATTATTGTGTTGTAATCACCAGTGTAAAGGACTCAAAAGAAACAGATCAATTGCTGAAATATACAGATGATCAGAAAACATTGAAACTCTGGAAAAATGTTACATAGATCAAAAAGTGAAAATCCTCTTGGAAATTAGGACTTTAATACTTACTACTTTCAGGATATATAGAGATAAAAAGAAATTCTGAATTCTGAAATTTGTCTGGCCCCAAATGCTTCAGCTAAAAGATTATGTACCTATACCGTTAAACTAAGTAAAAGGTCAGTAAGACTGAAGAAATCACAATAGTCAGTTACACTCTTACTGGAGATTTATTTAGGGAATTAATGGTATGTTAAATTATACTTTTTTTATTCATGTTTTCTGTTATTATTTCAATTATTATTTTGATATGTTTGTTTGAATTTTTCAGATGAGGAATTATCATTATTATAACATTATTAAATGCTAGTTGTGCCAGTATGCTCATCTAGGTTGTTATACATACTGAGCTTGATTTTTTTTTTTTTAAATTTATGGTTTCAGTCATTTACCGATTGGCCTTCTTCAGGTATATTTGTTTTTATTCAGTGTCCTTCTCAGATTTTGAATGTATTGCTCTCATTATGTTCTCTCTAGTCTTATTCATTTTTGTATTGCTTATTCATTTTTTCCACAGAACCAGAGTATAGGAAGTTTTAGCATTACCAGACCCAGGGATTAAACTCATAACTTCTAGCAAACCATATATGTTTTAATCAACACTTTAATACATGTGTCTCTTTGATAGCCTGTGGTATAATTCTGGTATCTTAAAATTAATGTCTGTTGTCATGTATCTTGAATTAGATGTTGAAATTCTTTTTAAGTGTTCTTTCTTTCTTGATCAGAGGCTCCATAATGGTATCTATTTATATGCTTTGCTTACTCAGTGTCTAATGTGTATGTTGATTCTTTGCCATTTTATCATCTATTGTTGTTCTTTCTCAGTTATCATGACTTGATGTCTACACCTTTCCATTCTCCATATGATCAGCCATGCTAGATTCCAACATCGCTTCATGGACCGATGCTTTTTGATGTTATTCCACCTTTACATTTAATGTTCCTCCACCTCTACTTTCACACTATTGTATTGTTTACAACAACTGCAGTGTATGGAATGCATACAGTTCTTTGTTGTGTTTTCTTTTAAAGAAGGCTTCATTCAGGAGATATATCACCAAAGTCTTGAAATACTTTTGAACACTGTTCTTGCTGTATGAACCACAGATTATTTAAATATTTTCAGAAGCACTCTTTATGTATGGTAAATAGAAGAAAATGATGGATTTTTGATTGTTGTCCTTGATTTGTCTACCTTTGTTCATGGAAGCTGTTTGCAGAATAGCTGTTACTTTAAAAAGATGTTTCTAATGGTGATCATCTCCTGATCATATTTGTCTGTGTGGATTCTTATTTAGTTATTGTTTATTCCAATGTTGTAGGTAGTCAAAAATCCTTTTCTTAACACTGAATAGATGGCGGGAAATTGCACTCAAGTATTGAGCAGTTATTGTTGACTTATGATGTCTTGAATTTATACTCTGTGTGAGAGAGTTGTTCTGTTTCTTTTTCAATTGTGAACTCTATGGAATTAGGATCCAATTCTGGCAATAGTTTCATTGGTTGGAACTTTGGTAAATATATTCACAACATCCAAACTCACCATCCAATTGAACAGAGAGAATTACTTTTAAAAATTCATATTTTTTCTTGAAATAACATTCTGAATTTATTCTATATATCATTATCTCTTTACCCATCTTCTGGAGTTCTCTCATTCTAAATACATCTATCTGTTAAGACAGTGTGAACTGTGTATAAATTTTTAATAATTTAGAAATCAGAACTAAAATACACTGATCAAGAATATGCAAAGTGCTGACACTGAAGCAGACACAATATGCTTATGTAAGTATAAATAGATGTATATATGCAAGTCCATATAGTTCATTGTATACATTATAATAAGATATAATTATTCTTTACATACAGACACACACACAGACAGATGTAACAATTAGGCAATTATTTGGCCTGGTTTATAATGAACCTTAAAGTGCCTGACTCTCTATTAATTAGGATTCATTAATGATGAGACAAATTGCTCATTAGGCTGCTTGCAATTTTTAATCTACTCACATACAAACATTTGCATGAATCTGCAATTGGTGTAGACTAAAGAGTAATTCTAATTGCATGTCTTTTATCACTGATTTCAGCACATATTAATTTACACAACTTGATGAGTAAAGACTGTTATTTAGACCAAAGACATATAAAAAAAATTTACAAGTACAAATCTATAAGTATTAAGGAATTTTACTAGTTTCTGATTGTCAGTTAACTTTTGTTTTGTTAGTGACTGTTTTAGGAACAACAGATTTTACAAGAATAAATTCCTTAATAGTTATGTATTAGGTTGGTGCAAAAATAATTTCGTTTTCTCACATAGTAACATATATTAGAAAACGAAATTATTTTTGCACCAACCTAATATTAAGGAATTTTTACAAGTTTCTGATTTTCAATTAAATTTTCTTTGTTAATGACTATTTTGGGAACAAGTACAAATCTGAGAAGAAATCTTTTTTTTTAATTTCAGAAGTTTCCATTGAAGTGTCTACATATTTATTTTCTTGCTTTTTTATACGTTATTTTACAACTAACGCTGATGAAATAATGTAGTCAAAAACAGTTCCCCCTTTTATTAAAATTAGTATGAAATTGTAAATTTAATTCATGTAGCAACTGAAATAATTTTGCATATTTATTGGATAATAAGTAATTTTGAAATTTTTGTCTGTACTGATAAGATAGATATAATTGTAATTAAAAAATATTTTAACAATGGCACATCAAAGATTGAGAAAAATCTAAAAAAATGAGAAAACCTAATAAATGGGAAGAGTGTTCAATAAATGGGGTGGTTGAGAAAAGATTAAAAACAAGTCTTTCAAACAATAAGAACACCTTGAAAAATAAAAATAAACGTCCATCAATGTCTTTAACAAAATTAAAAATATTTCCATGATGTCTTGCCAACATTAAAATATAAATAAATGTCTATCAGTGGCCAACAAATAATATATATCCAAAAATATCTCAAAATAATAACTTAAAATTGTTATAAATACATGTATGTTAGCACAGGAGAAGCTACAAAACAGCAATACTGCCAGTTAGGTGAAAGAAAAACATTGTAAATATAGAATTCTTTTGTATTTGCTGATACAGCAGATGTGAATAGAATGTCTCTGTGTAGGCAAGGTGTGTGGATTTTGAATGTGGGTAGAGTTGGTAAGGTCTGGAGTTGAAAAGTTGGTAGGTAAGTTGACTGAGATTATTGTGGGATGTCAATCAAGGCTTGGACTGGATTAGTGAAGCTATGAATCTGAATTTGCCGATACAGAGGATGTAAGCAGAGTGTCTGTAGGTGAGAATGGTGTGGGTGTTTGGAGATGGGTGGATCTTGAGCAAATATGTGCATCAGGTTGGTTGACTAAAGTCATGGTGGTGATGTTGAGAGCATATCAGGTGTTGACAGCTGCATTCTGTGTCAGTCATTTGTGTGGGACTTTCTTAAAAGCAAATCTAGTAGGCCCCTGAGCCCATCTTTTTTCTTTGGTAGCAACATTCATGATTGGCTTCTTTAATGTTGTATTTTTTTATTTTTACGGGGATTTGTTTTGTGGGCCAGAATTGATGCTCAGAGCCCCAGCTCAGAAAACAATATTTTTATTTTGTGTTTCACATGTAGAATGAATCAGAAATCATATTTAATTTATTTTAAATGTTGTTACGTGTATAGTATTTGTAGTTTAAAAGAATTGAATACAAAAGATATTTCATTAAAATATATTTCATTAAAATATATTTCATTAAAAGAAAGTTTGCAATGCAAGTTTCCCACCACAATATATTTCAAAACGAAAATTCCAGTAAAGTGTGTATAGTCATAATCTATATAGCAGGAATGTTGGAAAACAATCTGAAAATGAACAATTAGGGATGGATGGACATTTATTTAACACTTGAAAGTAGGTTTCATGGCTGTGGGTCATTTTTCTGTGTGGTTGAAGAACTTTATAGCCCCCTGGAAATGACATTGTTGTCTCGGATCCATTGCTGGTAATCCATAATCCTGAATAAACATAAAAATTGCACTTACCATAAATCACATTTCATAACATTCAGATTTGCTTGAAGCCCTGAAGAAAAATGAAAATTTGGTTCAAAAAGTATTTGATAACACAGATTTATTTACTTATTTTAATTAAGAATAAAATTATGCTTAATTTTTCAGAGAATATACAAAAACTAAAGCCATGAAAGACTCAAACCCGGTGGAGAATAAATCAATGTATAAGGTGTTCCTAAAGTCCAGATACACAGGAAATCTCATTAACTATATTTTTTTTTACATTCAAAGATTAAACATTGTTTTGTTAAAAGAAAAAAAGATTTGACTTCTTTTTCTGGGGTATGTTAAAGGAGAAGGTGTACTCAATGAAAATCACAGATGCAACACACTTGACTGAATACGTAAAGAGTGAATGTGCTAAAATTGATGGCAATGTGCAGTTATTGCATTGAGTTCATGTGAATCTTGCAAAACTTTGTATCACAAATGATGGTAATCATATTAAAGATGTTATTTGTTAATATTCCAATTCAACAAAATGTTGAAAATTTCATTTCTTTTTACATATTTGCCTATAAATCTTTAGAGACACCCTGTATATAATGTCATCAAAATAAATAGTTTTATAAGGTTTTTTATCAGATTCATTTTAATATTGTTAATTTTCTGATTGCAACAATGGCCATTGGAAACCTTTTTTTCTTTTTTTCTAGATGCATTAAACTGAAAATTGATTTGATATCTAATGAAAAGTCCTAATCTTGTTGGAATAATTGTTGCAAAACAGAATATATATAAATATATATACAACTTTGATTTAAGTCAAAAAGTTCTTTAATTGCAAATGAAAAGATTTTCATAAAACACATTATAGAGTTATAAACTTCTATATGTTCTACAAAGATTCAGGTTTATTCCTGTTTTTATTGCAAATATTTTAATGGATTTCTAACATTAAAATCTTGTTTTCCTTTCTTTCTGATACTTTAATGATCAAAGGGTTTAATTTATTTCATTAATATTCTTTAAAGTTATAAATGATTCTGAGAATCAGAAAGAGACAGCTGAAACTTTTGAGGCACATAATGAGGAAAGAGGGCTTTGAAAATTTGATAATCACAGGACATAGTGAAGGCAAGTAATGCAGAAGGAAATAACAAGTAACCTACCTTATGAGCTTGTATGACAAAAGAGTGAGTGGGAGGACTAGTAAAAAAAGCTAAGATTCACAATGAATAGGAAGTTGTGAAGAGACATTACTGCCTGTGTTCTGAAGGGACATAGCTCATAAAAGAAGAAATGACTTAAAAAGATGTCCGGCATTGGAGACTTGACACATTTGCCCTTTATTTGCGTATATTATTAAATATTTTGTATTCATGTTGTAGAGTTGTGCTTGGAATATATTACATATTGGTTTTTGTTTCTATTTTTGCATTTGTCCTAAAGCAATGAAACATGCCAAGTTGCACATACATCATTTTTAGTGGAGCTGTCATATAAAGCAGCCACTCGTTTTTCTAAGCTGATAATTACTACCCATGTATGAATGCATTTTTGGCTGGTATTGGCTATACTATTAGGTATTATTTTGTAGGTTTGGGTGAAAATGTCCAAGAGGAAGGAGCTGTCTAATATAACAATGAAGAATATTGTCAAAATGGCTGAATCTTGTAAATCATATTTGGGTATCACACACATGCTGGATTTGACTGATTGTCCTGTTTGCAAAATTATTGCAAGGCATAATTAGACATTGCAGAATGTAAAATATTGTAGCCAGACAAGGAAGACTATCTAGAATTCTGACAAGAAAATTGAAATTATCTCACCATTTCAAAACAATTTTCATAGTCCTGAATGAGATGTGTAATGGTGCAGAACCATTCATTTTGCCTCACACTACAAGACAGCAACAACAAGAGAATGAGTAAAGAGTTTGTGTAATGGTAATAGGCCATATATCAGTCTTTTGGTTATAGTGAAACTTTTTTTGCAGTGTCAAAGGACATAAGGATTTGACTGTGGAAGATTGGAACTGTCTTCTGTCATTTACTAAATCACACTTCAACATGGTTGTGTTGGATGGCATCAAGTTTGTTTCATCATCAGTCAAAGAAGTGTTCTGATCCCAAATGCATGTATGGTATTATGAGACACATTGTGGTGAGGTTCATAATGATGATAGGGATGCATGTCTGTAAACAGCATTGAAGGTAACTTAGATATATTGCAAAAGTGAGTTTTTAAGATCTGTTTAGAAATTGAATGTATATATTTCAACAGTATATCCCAAACACACTGAACAAACAACAATTTCTTCATGATGGCCAGCATTTCAAAGTGGCTTCCTCAACCCCTTGACCTTAATCTGATTAAAAACCTTTGAGGAATTTTAAACCAGTATCATGAGAAGCAATGTATTTCTTAAGAAGGTAAGGAGTTTTTAAGCTATAATTACAATCAACATATGGATAAAACTCATTGAGTTGGTGCCCTGAAGAATGTCAGTTGTAATCAAAAAAAGGAGAAAGAAAACAAATATTAATCATTGATTATATAGTCATCAATGTAGGAAATAATTCTTCTGAGCTTATTGCTTTTCTATACATAATTTTGTATATTAGATCAAAGCCATATTGTATAGGCTTGTTTTTAGCCTTTTTGTCAACTAATTTTGTAAATTAAATACTTTAATATAGCTAACCAAGTGATTTCTACTTCTCAGTATAATATACTGTTTATATTTTGATAGTTTAATCTGACCTCTAGGGTCATTAAAGGATAAATTTGGACAAATATCTCTTTTGGATACCATTTTTGGCTTCTATCACAACTGTGTTGCAGACAAAGTATATTTTTAAAAATCAGCATCAAGATATATGATTCATTAGATGGCAGTTGTATGATGCAACTGTTAGTCATGATTATAGATAACAATAACAAATGATTAACACAAATAGTAATTTCTCTCAACTTCAATAAGAGGCATAAATTTTAGATTAATACAAAACTGATCAGCCAAATTTACTACATCTGAAATGTTATTTCTTTTTTTTTTTTATTGGTATCACCCCATATAAGGCAGTAAAGCCCCTAAAACACAAGAGGTTACAGGGTGTGGAAGAATTAGGAACAAATAATTATTCAGAAAGATTAATAATGAATGGGAAGAGGAAAGAGTAATCAGGAGGACAGTAGATAGCGAATGACATTACATTTAACTTTTTGCAGATTAAAGTTGGCTGGAAAACATGGAGCTGGAAGGGAGTTCCACAAGCAAGAAGTGTGCAAAAAGAAACTTTTAGCATAGAACTTACAGTTATTCAGGCTTTGTTTGAATGGAAGTCCTATGCATGTCAGATTTGATTTCTTGAACATTCAGGCCAGTAGATGTAGTTGGATAAAATATACTGTTTAATTAAAAATATTGTTTAATTTTTTTTAATTAAACAATATTTTTTGAACTTCTACTTGAATATGGGTATCCATCAAAATAATGTTTAAACAAAATAAATTAAAAATAACACACACACACACACATATACACACATATATATATGGTCAAATCATGTTGAAGGTACCCAACTCTTTGACTGCATAGTTAAATTTCAAAGTCATTTTCGTAATTATGTTAATTATCCACCGACAAATTTTAAACAATATCTGCTTCTTACAGAATGAGATGTTTTTTCAAAGCAATGGGGTAAATCCACTTTTGCAGTTAATGTTAATAAAATTTTGAGTGGATATATCCACTTTCCACAGCAAAAGGTTTAAATTCACCTGAAGTAAAAATGTCAAGAATCTATTTTCTTTTATTCACCTTCTGTCGATCATATTTGATGACAATTTATTCATTTTTATGAGCATTTCTTTCAGCATCACATTGATAATTACTCTTTGCTGTTTGCACAGGAAATAAAGGTTGGTCTGTCTTTTGTTTGTAACTTTGATGTGATATGGACAGGCCGAGTTCAGATGAAAATCCCTTCTGACTGGGGCTTGAATGCTACCCACATCGATAAATCTCAAGTGAACCTGACATTTGTGAAGTTAGAAATCAAGAGCAAAACAAATTAGGTATTGATATCTTAATCTATGGTAAAATGTACCATGCCATTGGGAAGGAAGTATGGACAAGGAATGATGCAAACGTGCACTCCTGTTGCATCCTTAAAGCGAGGATAGAATATTATGGCATGGCAGTGAAGGGATGCACAAATGAATGCTTGCATTCTGATTAGAGTTGGCTGGCATTTCTTCTCTGACTGAACATATCATATCATTTTTCAATCTCACTGTCAGCCAAAACATAATGTCAAGGAGCTGTCCCTATGAACTTATATCAAAAGTAAAAGTTATTAATATGTAAAATGAACATCAGACACACTTTGTTTAATATTCTTCTTCGTCTCTTCCTTCCTCTTTTATGCATATAAATAGTTGTGTGGATTCATCAGTGTACCTTTGATATTAACTGGTCATCTTTCATGGACTTGTGCTGGGTTGGATAAAAGCAATTGCTCCATAAATGAAAGACAAAAAAAAAGTCAACTAAAGAAATCTACACAATGCAATGATTCCCTGTGTTCATATCATCAATATGTAACAAATTCCACATATTCTCATTGGTTTCAAGTTAATTCAGAAATTTAAGAAGAGGTAGTTTTCTTGTGTGTAAAGAACAATTTTTATAATATCATATTTTTTTTTTTTTAAATGACATATCTTTTCAGGACATGATCATCACTCTTTACAGCATTCTTTTTATTTTTTTTATTTTTTTTTTATTTTTTATTTTTTTTTACAATAATATTTGCTTTGTACAAGGCCAAAGAGTCACTCTAGTATGATCATAAACTACATCCAACAGCCCCTGATTAGAAGATTGGAGATTTTGAGGAGCATGGAACCACCTTGGAATTGATGTTGTTCCCAGTTGTTCCTGGGTCCCAGCTATGGGTAAATAGTGAACTCCCAAACAAAAGCAAAAAAACACTATGAAAGTATAAAAATACATTTTTATATAAAACCATCACCAAATATACATATTTATAGCAAAATTACCAACAATACCTATTTATAGTATAGATTTACTTGTAGCCTTAAATTGTGTTCAAAATATTTAGATTTTGGCATGAAATAACCCATAGAGGTTAATGTGCCACTAAACAAAATCAACCAAGAGCCACTCAAGGTAGAGGGTTACAGAGTAAGAGGCGCAGTATAAGTGAATATGTAGGGTAGATAACAGTTAGCTTTAAGCTGGAACAGGTTAAAATTGTAATGATTGAGAGAGCACCCACTTGGGAATGAGTTTCACAAAGCAGTAGTTTGTGGGAAAAAGCTGCTTGAGTGGAACTTACATCTCACCAGTGGAATACAAAGGAAATTAGGGTGGTTTGTTACAATGTGTGTAGCATAGTGGGTTTTAGCCATGAAGGTTAGAACTGGTGGAACTAAGGAATGTAGTCTGTTAGAAAGTTTTCTAAGGAAATAGCAAGAGAGCAACAAGTGACTTGCAATGTTTCATATGTGGGGAAAAATGAGAGTAGGGTGGAAAATAATCACCTACAATGATGTGGTAGAAACTTTTGGACTTTGTCAAGACTGGAAAGTGAAAACTGGAAAATCCCACTTATATATATGGCAGCAGTACTCCATATTTCGCCTTGATCAAGCTCTTGTAATTTCTTTCATTTTCTGTGAATTGCCATGATTCCTTAGAAAAGATTGTCAAGTAATTATCCTCTGCCTTTTTTCTTTGCTTCTGAATTGAAGGTAGGCCTTCTCCTAGACTGGTTGCTGAATCAAGGTATGAAAGTCTAGTCTACCCTACTATTAAACAAATAGCTGGAGGTAAAAGAGATGGATTCATGTTTTTCTCAAGGGTATTAGTACAAAAATCAATTCAACACATTAGGCTAACATCAGCAATAATCAAAATCTATATGCCCTACATACATTAAGATTGTAGCCTGATGTTTAAAAAGCATTAATTTTACACCAAACATATATATATTTTTTTCGACCTAATCTCTTTCTTTGTCAACCTATTTAATACTTCTTCATTAATCATATCAACTAAACATTATACAGTGAAAATATCAGATCAAATTTCATCTATTAAACTATTTCAGCCTTTAGACTAATTAATATAACCTTGAATATATTATCACATGAATCGATAATATAATTCATGGTACCATAGGGACTGTTCAACGTGTACAAAAATACAATAGCTGTTGTATTTTAGTACACTTGCATGTTTTTTAGTCTACCAACTAAATGTCTACTTACATTTAAATCTTGGTTAGTGTATGGATTTTTCAGCCAATACACACATATATATCTATTTTTTTTAGGAAAGATGTATGATAAAAGTAGAAAAAAATTTCATGTGATATGCTTTGTCCCTTAGGACTTCATCGGACTAGGTTTGTTTTTGGAAAGATGTATGACAAACAAAAGTGTTCCTGATATATAGAAAATTATGCATTATTATCCCATATATTTTGTAAGAGAAAGATGATAATTGCTATTTTCTCCTCTGGGAAAAGTTGCATTGTTTTGAGGTTTGTTGTAAGATGTTGATATTTTTCTTATATTCCATGTTATTTTGATGTTCCTTATATGTCTTCAGAGTTTTGTGCTATAATCTTTATTTTTGTTATTAAATGATGTGCCTGGGGACTTCTTGTTATTTTTATATCTATATTTGGTGGTTTCCTTTGGATCTTGCAGTAGCTTTGTATATGATGTTAGTTTCTAGGTAGCTATTATTTATTGAGTATTCAAACTTTGATCTGCAGTTACACTGGTTGTGTGTATGTCTGGTGTAATGGTGGTTTTTTGTTTTTGTTAAAGATTTGTAACATAATTTTAGTGTTGCTATAGCAAAGTTTTAGAATGTTTCTCTTGAATATTTTATGAAGTTTTTGATTTTGAGAAGTCTTTGTGAATGAGTCTGATTAATCTTTTATCAATATTCTTTTTAATTGTATGATGGGTGGAAGAATATATTCCATTTATGTTCCATTTATTATTTTGTTTGGTGTGAATACTACTTTCTCTCTATTTCTCTCTCACTCTCTTTCTCTCTTTCTCTCTCTCTCTCTCTATATATATATATATATATATATATATATGTATACAATTTCTTTTAATGATTTTTACAAATATTTTCTAAATATTTGTCTTCACTTTCCAAATCAAACTGAATGGATTTACAGTTCTTTCTAAAGTCTACTTCAAGTCTACACTTCTAACATCTCTGCCTGAACTCTGAAATTTTATTTACTGTTTATTTTTTTTTTATTTTTCTGCAGTAAGAATAGATAGCTTCACCTATTATCTGGTTCACACTCCTCCCCGGTCTTTTGAACAGGAGTAGAGCTTTATTATTTGTTTCTTGTTTAGGATTGGGTTTCTGGTTCCTTCTAAAGTCTGTTCATTCTCTTTCACACCCAGTAACCCCTTGCATCTTAATAGAATTATCGCCTGGCTTGAGGTGAATTGATTTATATCTATCTATCTATCTATCTATCTATGCAAATTTAATACAGAGTTAAAAGCAATTTTATTTTCAGGCATATATATATATATATATATATATATATATATATATATATATGTATAATGTATATATACACACGCACATATATGTCTGTATATACATACATTATACGTACATATATATATGCATGTATAATATCTCTAGATATAAATATATATATATATATATATATATATATATATATATATATATATATATAAGATTAATACAAATATAAAATTTTTCACTTAGCTGATTGATATGATATTCAGCACCTCAACTCCAGATTTTCATAGACAAATCCTTATATATATGTGTATGTGTGTGTGTATCTATCTATATATGTGCAAATATATATTTATATAAATTTATATATGTGTATATAAGTTTTAAAAAATGGGCATTTTAAAAAGTATTCATTCATATATAATATATATACATGCACACACAAATACACACATGCACATATATAATATATATATATATATATGGAAATATATTACAAATAGGGTGAGGAAAAACATTTAGATTTACCATTTTCTTCCCCTTCTTTTAATATATTTGCATATATTATGTGTGAATATATACGTTTAAATGTCCGTTCTTAAAGCTAAAATAAAAAATTTGTACCTGCTACCATAAATTATATATATATATATATATATATATATATATATATAAGCACAATGTTTTAAAACAGAAAATATATATCCTAAAACTTTGATAATCACATGTAGATTCACATATTTAAACCTATTTATTTTTATTTCATGGAAAATCTAAAGTTTTAATATTCTTTCTTTTTGTACTCATTTTTTTATTAAAGTACTTTTATAACCTTTTTCTGTATAAGAAATTTAAAACTTTTCTACAGCATTATAAAAGCTGTGAGTTATAAGCCATAACATAATCAAGCTATGCACAAGAAGCAAGAGGCCATTGAAAATTTGACACACACTCATAGGTACACATATGAGTCGATATATATATATATATATAGTAAGTTGTAAGTTGAGAAAAAAAGTGCTCCAGAATAAATCTGAAGCCAGAACAATGCAAACCTGGAATTCTTTTAGTTATATAAAATATAGTACGCAAGAAATTGAAAGCTATAAAATTAAATATATTTAAGAGACCTGTAGATGTGCGTATATGTAACAATAACAACAACAATAATAACCTTACTTACATGATGTGAATATCTTACAAGCAGATGCTAGAAAAAGAAGAAAAGGAAAGAAAAAAAGAAACAGAAAATGAAAAAATGTGAAAGCTGTTGTGGTAAACAATGCTTAAATCGATTTGAATTATTTTTCACTTGTTGGTTTTATTCCCATAATCGTATGTAAATATCACAAAAAGATAACCCTTGATTTTCACATTATCAGAAGAATCATGACATTTCTGAGAAAACTAATGATTATTAATCTTTGAAGGAAATAAATTTTGATAGAAATGTCAGTAGAAATGTTGTTAGAGATGTTGGAGGTAAGCAGGTATCTAATCAGAGCTTGCTTTAAATGTTACTATATCACAAATGGAAGGGAGCTGATAAATTATTGGATGACTAAATATTGTGATGCTTGCTTCTCTATGAAACTTATGTACTTATTTACAATGAAATTAATAAAATATGTAAATCCATGCTTTACTGGAAAAAGTGAAAAGAAACCTTAGGGAATTAATATTTCCTGTCTAACTGACCAAGTATCTGCTTTATTCAATTTAATTTTTTCTATTTTAATAATGTTTTTGCTTCTTTATAAATCAGCTTCAAATGTGTTTTCAACAAAAATATCAGCTATTAGCTGTTCAAACTGTCCAAACTAATGACATGCTAAAATCCTACACTGAGTTGGACAGAAATAATTATATAGCTTCTTGATTCCTTTTATTTCCACTGAAGTTTTATTACTGATATTCAAAGCTTTTTTTCTTTGATTTTCATAGATTAATGCATTTTTTATTAATAAGTTGTCAGTATTTGCTAACATTTCCATTTTAAGGAAACTTTTTCATGAATGAGTTCAAACACATTTCAGACACCTTGGGTATATATATATATATATATATATATATATATATATATATATATATATATATATATATATACCCTTATTTCATATATGTGTGTGTGAAGAATGTTTTGGACCACACAAGAAGTGCTGATATTTAGCTTTTGTTTAAATTTTGTGAAGTGGGTTAGGCCAAGATCTTTTCAGCACTCTCTTATGCTTACACAGACACGCACACACAAACACACACACATGCACGTATGCAGGCACACACACACACACACATATATGCATGTATATATATATATATATATATATATATATATATATATATATATATACATACATATATATATGACCTTTCATGACTTTTGAATATTCTAAGAACCCATTGTGAAACCAATCAGAGGAGACCCTTACTGCACATAAGCATTAAGTTATTCACAAAAAAATGTCTGATTTTAAAATAAACTGTTTGTGTCCAAACATATTATTATATAGTTGCACAAAAATCTATTACTCATTCCTAATTTTAAGTGTCCTCTTTGTTAATTTTCTATCAATCTCATTCAGAATTTAATTTAAAATATTATATAACCCCTGACCTTGAACACAAAAAAGAAGGGTGCATTTCCTTTTTTTCATGAATTCAAGCTTGGTTATAATGCATCTCATAATTGTTGCCAACATTAACAGAGCATAGAGTGAAATATCCACTTGTGATTGAACGGTACAGAACTGGTTTCTGAAGTGGTAAATACAAGACTTGAAGATCAAGATGATAGAGAATGTCTGAAAACACTAATTGAACAAAAACCACAGCAAAGGGTCAGATAAATGTCTCATTTAAAATATAAATGCATTATGCAAAATAAAATCCTTACATTACCATGACAAATTCTCTCAGGTGAGGAAATCCATTGGCAAAGAAAAGTTTTCCCTTTGTCTTTATTCACAATGACAATTTATATATATATATATATATTGTCATCCACAGCTCTTCAGTGTGACTAGACATCTGATTGCTTCAAGTTGGGATTGAAACCTGACTGATTTGGCATCAGTCAAGAGATCCTACCCCTAGGATATCATCACAATCCAGAGAGAAAGAGAAATTGTAATGTTCTTTAGACAAAATATGCCAGAGGCCTGGAGATCTCAATTCACTTGAAGAGCAATGTGTTGTTAATAGCAGTAGGAGCCACTGATATATATATATATATATATATATATATATATATATATATATATATATATATATATGAGTGTAACAGCAAAATTGTCCAAATCATGCAACAGCATAATTATCCACCCCACAAAATGTTTAATATCTAAAAAACACTAAACTGAGTTTCTTTTTTTTCAGGTTTTCAGATAAGGATTAAAATTGTTTTGTATCAAACCCACTGTCTTCCCATCTGAGCAATGCTGAGAGGAAAAAGATCATTCAGGTCTTCAGTAATAGTACCAACATTTATACTATGGCTTCTATTTTCCATTCAAGAACTATCAAGAGAATGGTGAATAAGTTTTAAAAAAAGGAATCAGTAGAGAGGAAAACTGGTTCAGGAGGTCAGAACAGGAAGAAGGATCAACCTTTCAACTTAGAACTAAAGAGATCAATTAGAAAAGATTCAACTCAATCCATAAGATGTTTGTTACATGAGAGAGGAGTTTCAGCTACGACAATACAAAGAGCAGTGAAAAAAGACTTGAAATTGAAATTGTACATTGGGGCACCTTGTTACTCCAGGACAGAAAGATAGAAGATTCTAGTGGATGAAGATCATCTTGAAAAAGTTGGAAAATGATCCTGGAATAATAACATTATTTCAATACTTCATGAGATTCTGATCCTTAGCTATGATTAATTAATGATGAACATGTCATTTTTGTTTGTGATCGATTTCATAAATGATACTTCTGTTAAGCTCAGAGAGTAATTATCCATCATTCTTATTGTGCAAAGTAATGTCTAATAGCCTTATAAAATAGAGAATTCCAGTGAGATATCTTTAATCATTTCTAAGATATACTGGTTCAGAGCTTACTCTAAAAATTGGACAATTTTGGTGTTACACCCGGTATATATATGTATATATTTTTATTTATTAAAGACATTTTTATGTTTAATGTTCTTTTTATAGATACAAGTATTTAAGTAAATGCTCTGTTTATAATAAACAGTATTAAATAACATTTACCGGCCTGAATGTCCGAGAAATTTTCATAGAAAATATTCGTTCTTTGACAGGATTCGAACCTGCATCCTATATGGAACCGTCATTTACTCTGACGTGCCTAACCTCTCAGCCACCAAGGATCGTTCGGTAGGCAAGGTCGAATTTACTGCTTATAAACTTCAATCTTCCATGAATCTCGCACATTCATAACTGTTCATGGTGTATCAAATGTAAACAAATGACGTCATACATTAAGAAATGGACAAAGTCCGACAATTTTTATTCATTAAAGACATTTTTATGTTTAACGTTCTTTTTATAGATACAAGTATTTAAGTAAATGCTCTGTTTATAATAAACAGTATTAAATAACATTTACCGGGCTGAATGTCTGAGAAATTTTCATAGAAAATATTCATCCTTGGACAGGATTCAAACCTGCATCCTATATGGAACCGTCATTTAATGTATCACGTCATTTGTTTACAAAAGAAGTGTCTGATTTGGCATCTTGACTTCAGTCACTTTCTCACAGTCATGAGGTGGCTTCCCTCTGTCTTTTCTACAAATATTTTCATGCAAACTTTTACTGTCGAAATAGTTAAATGTAATCACCACTTCTACTCCAACAGTTTCATTACTCACACTTCACGACAATGGAACTTTCTTTTGTTTACTTGCTGCCCTGAAAACTACAATCTTCAAAAATTTAAATTCAACATCAGTCTCCATCTTTTGTTGTGTAGAACTCCATTCGTATTTTATCCTTCATCCAACCCCCACTACACCCAGTTTTTCTCTCACCGTCACTCTCTGTAGCCCTCACCCCTGCATACTACTCTGTCTTACTTGGGGGTGAAATGATAAAAAAAAAATATTTATCGGAATTCAGAATGTATTATTTACTAGGTGTGAACATAAATCAACTTAATAGGCACCTTACCTGACACCTAAGATTTGTACCTTGTGTCATACTTAATTAAGTTTCATAAATTATAATGATTATGCAAGATGCTAGTAATTAAGCTCATATTAAATCCAGGATTTTGAATGCTGATTTTCAAAGCCTCTCAGACTGGTAATAATATTTGATATTGGATGTGCAGGTGGTATAATAGATAATGGCTTGGAATTGTTAGTCAGAGAGCCAAGTTCCAAATTTAAACAGCTGGTTTATATTCACTTACATACAAATAACCTTCGGAAAGCTATGAATCCACTGCTTAGCCCTCCAGCATTGGGTTAATTAGTAAGACTTTTATCACTAAATCATCATTATCTCAAAAAAAGTTTTGATAATCAATTGTAATAACAAATGTATCATCCTAATTAAACGTTCTTTAAATATATCATGACAGGTGATGAAAAATGGGTTGTATACAACAATATTCAACACAAAAGGATTAATAAGGACAGATCTCTTCAACCAACCCCAAAAGTTAAGCTTCATGGAAGAAAGGCAATATTGTGAGATCATCCCTGTATCATTCATTTAGAATTCTTGAAATACAATGAAATACTAGATGTACAGTTATAGGTTCAGCAGCTGCAACATGCCCATAAAGTTTTGATGAAAAGTGCCCAATGCACAACAATACAAAAAATGTTTTTTTCTTCTCCATGACAGCACAAAATTGCGTACAGAAAAAAATAATGCAGGAAAGATGTTCTTTTCAGTTGGTTGGTTCTAGCTCTCACCTGCCATATTCACCTGACCTTGTGCCAAGCCGTTATTACCTTTTACAATCATTGCAAAATGTTTTGTTGAAGAAAAATTTATCTAATGAAAACCAAATTCACGAGTTTGTTGAAAACTTTTTCACATCAAAACCAGTGGAATTTTACTCACAAGGTATCAAAAAAACGGTTTGATAAGTGGCAACAAGTCATTACAAATAATGGTGAATAAATAATTGAATAAAATATAATTGAATTTTATTCTTTGAAGAATAAGTGATAAACAAAAACATAAAATATTTATGACTCAATATTTCTTTGATAACATTTTTTGTGGAGTTGTTTTCTGTTGCTATCTCTATAGTTTTGATTTCAGAATTGTTCTTCTCCTTGACTGACTTCCAACCAAAGCTAGAGATCTAATCTTCCCTATGATTTAATCCATAATTGGGAGTTTCATTCAGTATTCAATTTAAATGCCTCTTGAGAAAAATCCTAATTGCAGGAATGTTACATCAAATTCTGACAATTTCTTTGCTAAACAAGGAACACTTTAAGGTGACCATAGCTGGGAGCTTTTCCCTTCACCTTGATAGGCCTAACATATGCTGATTCCTCTGGTGATTTTTATTGGTTTTCTCTTAGTCTGCTGATTCCAACAGATGCTTTTCTCCTTGAAGGTCCCTCTGTCTTTGCCTTTTTATATTCTTGTATCACTGCTTTATTTAATCATATAAATTACATTGCAAAGTGTATGCTCTGATAAGAAATAGTAACCTGAAACCAGCTTATTACTCTGCATATGTTTTTGACATTTATTTCTGGTACATGTTGCTAATATGTCGTTTTCAACCATGGCCACTAATATCATGACAACCACACACAGCATCAACTCATTGGGAGTGACTAGGTCATTTACACAAGGATCATTACTGCCAGGCTTTATAAACGGGCCTCCCAAACAGTGTGCCATCAGTACTTGCACTTAAGATTTTACCTACCACATCCTTTAGAGAAAAAATAATAAGAAAATAGATAAAAATAAAAGAAAATGCCAGTCTAAATAAATAAAGGAAACAGTTTTTTTTTTCTTTTTCTTCAAATGAGCAGATATGAAAAAATCTGCTTTCAAGTTTCCAAGTCATTCCATTCCACCTTAAGTTTCTTCTGCTTCCCATAAATATGATTTACTGGGTTACTCACTTTTGTCCAAAGTTACTGAATTTTCCAGTGGTTTGAGTCATCATTTCCTACTGAAAATATAAAGGTTAAAAAAAAAAAAAGTTAAAAAATTAAAAACTTATCTACTCTGTATGTCAAAAAGATTGTGGCCACCCTCAAATTTCGATATATTATCTAAATACTGAAATTAAAAAATTGCTCACCAGAGGGACTTTATCTTCATGAAGGGTTTTATATTATTTTTTTTAATCAAATTCACTTTAAGCAAGGCAGTAAAGCCACTAAGGCACAAGAGGTTATTGAGTGTGAAAGAATTAGAAAACAAATATTATTAAGAAGCAAGAACAATAGAAGTGTAATCAGGAAGACAGTAGATAATGATTGACACTGCATTTAAATTTTTGAAGAAAAAATTTGGCTGGAAAGTATAGAACTGGAAGAGTGTTCCACAAATGTGAGAAAAGAAATTATTAGTATAGAACTTATGGTTATATCTAGCCAATTCAACTGTAAATTCATGAGACCTTGCCAATTTAGTACTGCATTTAAATTCAAAAAGTCTAGGTACCATAACAAAGAGCCCATCCAAAAAATTACCATGAAAGTATTTATAGAAAAGGCACAGGGAGGCAACTTTATGGCATTGAAAAGTGATTGAAGCAAAGATGCCAGGTCAGGACCAATAATATTGCTGATTTTTCTTTTGATTTCATCTATAGCAGGAGCACCAAACTATATGTGGCAGGAATATTCTAAGAATGGTTGAATGATAGACTTATAGATATGTAAACTAGATTCAGAAACGAAACATTGTTTAGCACAGGAGAGTGAACCAACTTTCTTAGCAACTGAAAGGGGGATGCCCCAAATAAAATAAACCAATTACTTCTTAAAGTTTCCTTAAAATTTTAGCTCTTTTTGCCTAATTTACCTTTGATGGCTAATGATAATCTTTGGACAGGGGGATTTTAATTTTTATGTAAAGCCGCAGTATTTCAACAATATCCTAGCTGAGCAGGAGTTAATTAAACAAAATATGGTATGAAACTTACTAATTATTAAATTTAGAGGCTGGCTCATGTGTGTATATATATATATAACACATTAGGCAGCATATAATTTATATACAAAGAAATAGTCACGTATAGAATCAATCAGCAATATTAATGCTATTATTGGCGATATCCATCGCTAGTAGTATATAATGTATGCATTAAAATACTGTTAATCCATAGAATGATATGACCCTTCTTTATAAAACTGTTTTCTGTTGTTTCCAGTTTATATTTTTTTAAAATACAAGTACTTTCGAATAATCCTTTATTCATCCTCAGGCATATTTTTTTCCTTTTAAAATTAAAACTTGGAGACGAAATAATTGTTTGTAGACTGAAAGATGTTTTTTGAGAATGTGCTATTATTGATGGTTGTGTACAATATCGGAACGTGCAAAGAGGCAATGCTAAGTTTTCCAAAATTTTAAGTGAGAATTTTTATTTGAACTTTTCTTGTGTAAATCCACGTATTCTATTTTTACAAGTGTTTTCAGTTAATATGTCATGAACTAAGTATTAATTAATATAGTGTTATGTCTTAGTAGATTATTTCTTTGTATATATATGTGTGTGTGTGTGTGTGTGAAATATTGAAATAATTATAATTGTTACAACTTAAAATTGTTTTTAAGAGTACTCAGAGCTAGAGCCATTATAAAACCCTATATAGACTTTCTTCTTCTCTTATGTTCTATATCCCTTCAGTTCCTTTTCTGCTATCCATTCACACATGGTTGTTAGGTAGGCTATTTGCTGTTTCCTTCTTGCATATATTGTGAGTATCAAATTCTCCAAACTCTCTTTCCTCATCATGTCTGAGAAATTTCAACTATTTCTAACAAGTGTCCTTTTTATTTTCATTTTCCTTTAAACTTCCTTCTTGCTCACATGATCTGTCCATGATATTCCCAGCATCTTTTTCTAGAATCACATTCCTGTTGTCTCATGTCTCTTCTTCTTCTGTGAGAAAATTATGCAGAATTCACTGCCATATAATGGATTTAGCAATTCAGCACTGTCTGCTAATGAAATTATCATGTTTCTTAATACTTTACTTGCTTTTTGGAAGGCACTATTCCAATGTGCCTTTGGATTTCAGTGTCACATTTTCCATCATCTGTTATAACATGGTCCATATAGTCAAATCTTTGTAGTTTCTTGATTCTCATGTCTTTGTAGCTTGCATTTTGGTCTTTCTTGCTAATAGCCATAAAATCTGTCCTCTTACAATTGATGGTTAACAGACTATTGTTAAAAAAAAAAACTTAAAAACATTTTAAAATTCCAGTCTTTAGAAGCTTATAGGTAGTATTGTCAGCTTCACAAAAAAATGATCATTTTTTTAAAATTGTTCGTCTATTTCAGTCTTTGTATATATATATATATATATATATATATATATATATATATATATATATATGCATGTTTCATTAAAAACGACAGACAAGGTACTACAGTTAAGTTTTTTTTAAATTTTTCTTGTGTTTTGACAAGAGCTTTCTTTTGTGGACAAAAGGTGTGTAAGAACTGTCCAAATGTTTTATATTTCCAAGTGCTTTTGTCTATACCTTTAGCCATTATCAAGGATGATTTGATTTTTCAGCTTAATTGAGTGTGTGCATTCTGTGTATGTATTAGTGTGTGGTGGGGATGTTTTTAATTTCCGAATACGGTTAGCACATTGTAGCTTTGTTCATAGTTAATATTGTTAAGAGTTGGCTTTTTCTTTTTTATTGTTAAAGCTTCCATTATGTTTAGTCTTTTTTTGCAGGTGGATGCAGTTAATATATTTGTGTTTTCTACTAGTATGTTCCTAATTGAGTCGGGTAAATCTGTGTGTGTGTTTAAATGGGTTCTAATGGAGCTGTGATCAGATAGGTGTAACGTAAGATGTCTGGATAAGCATGTGCTTGTGTAACCGATTTTTTAATGAAATATGCATAAAGGAAGGATTGCTGCCTAAATATACAACTATATATATATATATATATATATATATATATATATATATATATATATATATATGTATATGTATATTATATATAAGTGTGTTTGTGTGAGATCAATCTGGAAATGATCCTGATGTCTAATATTAGCAAAAAGACCTACCTGTGGTAATGGTGCCTTAATCTTATCCATAGTAGGGCTTTTGTGTTTTTAGAGTTATCCCACTTTCCTTTCTAACTTTCAGAACACTGTATTAACTCCTCTTCTGGTATCACCATCAGATAATTCATTTTCCTTAATTTCATTGATGGTTAGAAATATTTTCAATGAAGATTTTAATTTTGGAAGAAACCAGAAATTACAGGCAGCCAATCTGAGCTTTAGTGTGCAATGTTTTTTTCTTCATTTTTTTTTTTTGCTTTGAACAATTGGCAGTTGAGATATTCAAAATGGCTGGGTATGTTCCAGAAAATGTATAGAATCCAAAATCTTTTTTTTAACAATTGGCAGTTAAGATATTCAAAACAGCTATGCATGTTTGAGAAAGTCTGTAAAATAAACAAATCTTTTCTATTTTTGAACATTTGGCAGTTGAGATATTCAAAAAGGCTGCATATGTTCCAGAAAGTTCATAGAATCCCAAATCATTTTTGGAACAATTGGCAGTTGAAATATTCAAAATGGTTGTGTATTTTCCAGAAGGTTTATAGAATCACAATTTTTTTTTGAACTGGCAGTTGAGATATTCAAAATGGATTAGTATATTCCAGAAAGTCTATAGAATCCCAAATCTTTTCTTTTTTTTTTTTTTGAACAGTTGGCAGTTGAGATAATCAAAATGGCTGGGTTACATTGCAGAACGTCTACAGAATCCTAAATCGTCTAACTCTTATTGCTAATTTCTATTTTTGTTATGTTTACTGAATTTTCAAATTCTATTTCTCCTTCAAGATATATCTTCCAGCTTATATAAGGTTTGTCAGGAAAAAATCCATTCATTTGATATTAAGCAAAATGTAGCCTACTGATTAATAATTGTGCTATTTTACTTTTCAAAGACCTCTCTTTGCTACCTTATCCTCACACTCTTTTATAGTTTTTCAAAACTCGCTGCAAAGCCCTCTTTTCAGATTAGCTGTGCCTCATTGAATTAACATTTAATCATCTAATAGTTTCTTCTGGCTTCTTGCTTTCCAGTCAACTTTGATTTTCAAAAATTTAAATTCATTGTCAATCATTATCCTGTGGCATTTTCTTTTCTCTTGACTAACATCTTTCTTGTTTTTTTCACCCTCACTAATCCCTTGTGTTTTAGTCGTACTATTGCCTTTCATGGGGTGAAATAAGTAAAAAAAAAATCAAAGAAAATGACAGTCACTATGCAGTGTTGATTCCTAATTTCACATTATTTATCTGTATTTTAAAATGCTCTATCTCTAATACTAAGATCTCCCCACCAATAAATATAGTCAATTTTAAATAAAATTTATATATATATATATATATATATATATATATATATATATATATATGATTGAAGTTATATATATATATATGTATATATATATATATATATATATATATATATATATATGTACTACTTCAATCATCATTATAGTGGATACTTTATTTTTGAAAGTGTTGTTCATTTTTATTTATTAAACAGTGTGTATTATATTTATCGGCTTGCACATTCCAGAAATCTTAGTAAAAAATATATCTTTTCTGGCAAGGAACAAACTATAATAACATTTGAAGTAACAAAAATGTCAGATTAAAAATAAATCTATTAAGTTCTTAGACACACACACACACACATATATATATATATATATATGTGGCACCCAGATATATAGAATATCAAACAGTTTTTACACACTTTATGTCCAGAAAAGAAAACAAGAAAAATTGAATAAAAAGCTTAAATGCAGTACTTTGTCAGTCATCTTAAATTAAACTTGTGTATATATATATATATATATATATATATATATATATATATATATATATATATATATGTACATATACATATACATACATACATATATATATATATATATATATATATATATATATATATATATATATATATATATATATATACATACATACATACATATATGGAATATATATATATATATATATATATATATATATATATATACATATACATATATAGAATATATATATATATATATATATATATATATATATATATATATATATATATATATATATACACAGTAAGAGAGAGAAGGTAAATATGATAAAAATGATATATATATATATATATATATATATTTATATACATACATACATGCATATATGGAATATATATATATATGTACATATACATAATATAGAATATATATATATATATATATATATATATATATATATATATATATATATATATATATCACACAGTGAGAGAGAGAAGGTAAATATGATAAAAGTTTATTAAATTACTATCTCTCTAGTGCCAGTTAAAAGCTAGGATTTTAAATGCTGATTTTCTTCACAAGAAAGTTTTGGAAGTTCATCGTAATACAGTGTCCCTACCCTTCTTTCTCCTTCCTTTGTCTGGCCCCCAGTATTTTACTTATCTAAGCTGAGTAAATATCGATAATAAATATATAAATAATAAATAATACAAAGTGATATAAACAACTACTATAACATAAAACATAGCCTAAAAATGCTTTGTTTAGATAAGTAATTACAGATAGAAACTGAATATATAAATAAAGTAGAAAATTGCTGGCATTTTCACACTAGAGAAAGTCAGAGAACCCTTTCACAAATCAAAATGCAGATTTTTCAATTGACACCTACTTGAAACATGGAAAACTATTTACACAGGCATGGATAGCTTTTCCAGGTAGGTAACCGCATTTACACTGCACAGCACTGAGTTGATCCTTGCATAATCAGGTGATATGTATGGGTTATGAATTTCTATTTTCTTCAGTATCATATCACATGACATGATCTTGGGAACATGTGCACTCCATAGCACAGTAAGTGAACAAGGGACACAGCATCCAATTTCAATTTGTAATTGTAAGTTTATTCTAGAATATTCTAATGAAGAAAGCAGGAGAATGTCCTTGGTTTAGTTTGTGGTTTTCCTCTGGACTGGTTATGTGCATATGTTAGAGATGTATTTAGCATTAGATTGTCACAGATGTGTCAATGGACATTTGATTCATATAGGCTCAGACTACAATCAATTATGGAGCAGGAAAAGTAAGGAGTTTAATAATATTTTGAATTTTTATTCTTGACTAGCAAGATTTTCTGGTATCACCCAGTTGAAAATGGCTTTAAGGAACTTTAGCATTATTTTTTTTTTTAGTGTTTTGGTTTTATGTTGGAAATTTTGAGTTGAAGAATTATCGTTACTCATCTTATTCACTATATTTACAATATTTCAGCCCAAGTGTAAACTCAATACAAGCCACAAGATCCACTTAAGGTAGAGGGCAACTTGTTGGGGTTGTTATATGGATATAAGAAGATTGGTTGATATGTTTTTTTACATCTTAATTGCCTATATTTAAAGCTGAAACATTTTTTTGGATTGCAAGAATAAATTTTTTTTGTTTTTTTGTGAGTAAATATTGCATTAATGAAATTTGGGAAATAACAATGATTTTTCCACATAGAAGTTCTATTATTTAACCCATACATTGGGGGAGAATAGAGGGATTCATATCTTTCCTAAGGGTATTTACACATAAGTGAATGTAATGCAAGTGAATATAATGAATGTGACTGGAATTCCAATTTGTACCATATATATTTTTGTATAAGTCAACTTTATGAATTTTTCTGCATAAATTTTATCCAACACCAAGAAAAAAATTACCTGTGTATAGAGCAACAGGTCATTGAAAAAACATTACCTGTGTATAGCGAAAACCCCTTATTTTTTACATAAAAAAATTCATCATAAATATCTGCACTATACTCAAGTACATACAATATTACTTTCTATAAAGGATCGATAGAAATTATGAAAGATTTTAAGGCCTCCTACTTAGGACATAAAATCCATGAAAGGACATAAAAATGATATTTTGCTAAATTCAGTGCAATTTTTTTCTTACAATTATTTAGTCACCATCATTTACCATGAATGCTATGCACTCTCAACTTGCATCAAGTTAAACTCTTCAAGAAACCAGAGTATATCATTATCTCATTATATCATATATATATATATATATATATATATATATATATATATATATGTTTCAATTTGGAGTAAGGAAAATAACTTTTGCCCTATGGTTAGGCTGTGATCAAAGCTTTGTATGTATTTTTTTAAAGTTTAAATAAACATAAGAACAAATTTAAATTTCTGGGATGGCAAAACGTTTCAATAATAAGGAAATTGGTATATTTCTAATATGGAGTAACTCTGATTTGTTAAGAGTGATATTTTCAGGGTTTCTGATTTCATCTTCACATGGGTTTCAAAAACTTTCTATGAAATTAAAAGCAAATAAAAATGAAAAAAGAAAAACCACATTCTTGTATTCATTTAACAGGAGCTATTGGGATTCTCTTTTTTCTTCATTAGGAATAGTATATTTGTCTCTACAGCCAGAGAGAAGAGTGAACTTAGGCTGCCAAAATAAAAAATACAGGGTCTGTCAAAAATTATAAAAGTATTTGAAATTTTTGTGAATTTTTTAATTAATATTTTTTCTATTTTTCATTACAGATTTTATAAAGAATACAATGGAGATTAAACATATCTATCTATCTATCTATTTATCTATCTATCTATCATATGATAATAATATCAATGCCAAAATCCACTACTCAGAATTTCATGTAATAACAATCATCAGGTAGAACTATATATGTATATATATTGAAAACATGCTAGTAGAAAATACAAACATAATAACCCCATCTACATGTAAAAAGATTTAAAATAATAGAAGCCTTAATAATAAAAAAGAAAAAGTCAACATTCAATAATATTAACTACAAACATGGCCATGATGTGCTGACCATGTTTGGAAAATAAAACATACCTATAACTCTAGAAACATAGAAACATCCCATACACCCAATTAAAAAGCCAAAATAAAATCACCTTTGATAATAGCCAAAAGTGCTCAGAATTACAGAACATTGGGATAGTTTCTATACACTCTGTGTCCAGGAAAGAAAACACTTGTTCAAAGGCAAGAAACATTAAATAAAAACTTAATTGCAATACGTCGTCATCTTTAATGAAACATGTATAAATGAAGGATTGTTGCCTAAATATACAATGTATATATGTGTGTGTGTATATATATATATATATATATATATATATATATATATATACACACACACACACACACATATATATATATATATATATATATATATATATATATATATATATATATATATATATATACACACAGTGTGATTGAAAAGTAACTCCCTATTTTATGGCATCTCCCGTCTTATAAAGATTATAGTTAGATGGCAGAGTCCATCATACATAAAATAGGTAGTTACTTTTCAATTACCCTGTAGTTCCACCTTATGATTGTTATTACACAACTATATATATATATATATATATATATATATATATATATATATATATATATATATATATATATATATATTGATAATATTATATTATATTTAACTCCTGTCAACTATGGCATTGAGCCCTCCATTTATTTTATATTTTAAGCTTCAGTTTCCATTCTTAATATTAGTATATCTATCTATCTATCTATCTATCTATCTATCTATCTATCTATCTATCTATCTATCTAAAAAAGAGTACTGAACTGTTACATAATATCAATTCTCCTACATGGCAGTGAATATGGGAAAATTTCCCCAGAGATTAAGAAGAGACTTGAAGCAACAGAATTTTCATTTTACAGTATTCTGAAAATACCATGGACTGACCATGGTTAATATGTTTCCATTTTCTGACACCAACAACCATTATACAAATAAAGAGTGTTCAATCCTTTTTTAACCTATAACCATCACAGCTACACTGTTATAGCTACACTACTTCTTTACTACATGTATTTACATGTGTCATCCAGTTTAATTCATTTCTATAAGTAGAAAAAAACAAAACCATTTATTACTGTATCTAATTCTTTAGCATTTTTGTTTATTTAATATTGCAAAGTATTTTAAAATATTTTCTTGAGAAGCATATCTTTCAGCTGTAAATCTGTAGAGTTTAATCAGAAATTAATTTTGAGCTTGGGTTATGAGTTAAAAATCAGATTTGTGACTCTTAGACTGGATGTGTGTAAAAGATTGAAATTATTTTATTTTCTATTCTTTTCAATATTATTAAAATTAATTAATTCTGTGCAATTTGTTTTTAAAACCTCCCTAGCCAGCTGTACTCTAGTCATCTAGAGAATTTCTGCTTATGCAGTTCATTATGGGTGGCCACAATCTTAACAACTAAAGATATGCAGATGATATATAAGTGATAATGAAGCCTACATGGAAAGAAAATGAGAAAAACTCCTGCAGAAGCCAATGAAGGAAAGTGAGAAGAAAGGACTAAACAACAAGAGTAATAAGACAGAATGCATAATTGTTAGAAAAAGGATGAGTCCAAAATGCAAATCACAAATTGTTGATACCAAAATCAAACAAATACAAAAATTCCTGGGAAGAGTTTTAACAGAGGATGGAAAGTGCAGCATTGAAATTCAAAGGTGAATTTGTATAGATGCATTACAAAAGCTAAAAAGAAAAAAAAAATTAGATACATGATATCTGTCCTTCTGTATGGCAGTGAATGCTGGACAGTCTCCTCAAAGATGAAAAAAAGATTTCTCCAGAAGGATGCTGAGGGTACTATGGACTGAATAAGTGATCAATGATAAAGTTTGAGAGAAAATGGAAACAAAAAGGAAAATTATACTTAACATCAGATAATAAAATTTCTGGGTCTCATAATGAGGAAAGAGAGTTAGGAAAATTTGATATGCAGAGGACATAATATAGTTAAGAGTGTCAGAGGAAAACAATCTATCATACATAGCTATAAGTCTACCATTTTTCCATGCTTAGAATATTGCTGCCATATATGATCCAGTGCCCCTGTTATTTACCTTGAGCTCCTTGATAAAATTCAAAGAAAAATAAGCAATATTATTAGCCCTGATCTAGTAGGTTGGTTTCATTCACTTTCCCACCACTGTAATGTTGCCTCCCTGTGTCTTTTCTATAAATATTTTTGTGGGTATTGCTTGGATGAGCTCTTTGCTATTAGACATTTTGAATTTAAGCACAATACTAGACTTGAGCTCTTATCTATTTACAGTTAAGCTGGCTAGATGTGGCCATAAATTCTGTGTTAACAGTTTCTTTTCTTGCATTTCTCACTTGTGGAACTCACTTCCAACTCCATACTCTCTAGCCAACTTCAATCTTCAAAAATTTAAATGTAATGTCAATTGCTATCTACAGTTATCCTAATTACTCTTTTCTCTTGCCACTCATTATTAATGTTTCTGTTCCTAATTCTCCCACACCTAGTATCTTAGTGTCCTAGTAACTTTACTTCCTTGTATAAGGTGAAATCAATTAATATATGTATTGAGCACAGGGCCGAGTGGTTTGAATGTTTGCTTTCTGACCACGAGACCCAGGTTCGAATATTACCATAGTCGATTTGTCAGGAAGGTGATGTTATCAGACTGGAGGGGTTGATCCCAGCATGTGGAACCATTAGAAAGTACTTGAAAACCATACCCAAGACTTGTAAGTGAAATTGGGTAGATGGAACTCTTGGGGGTTGTCGATAGCTATGCTAGCACAAAGCCACAAATCATTGTGCCCAAAGGCCTGAGTGTGCTAATCTTGTTCAAATTGTTGATCACGCTAGATAACACACTCTTTACCAGAAACTGTAACTAAGGTCTGCTCAGCATAGTTGCAGTATAAACCACAGGTGGGCTCTGTGGGTGTTGAACAAACACAAATGTACCTGAACGAGTGTCTACAATAGAGATTGGCTAGCTGCCCTAGTAGACAGGTATCCTTGAATATGAGTGTTCAGCTTATATATATGTATGTGTGTGTGTGTGTTTGTGTATGTATATATATATTTAAATTGCATATATTTTGGCAGCATGTTTTCATTAAGACATGTCTCATTAAATAATTTGGACAAGTTTTGTCTACTTATTTTTAATAAGATCCTCTCATATATATGGATGAGTTCTTTAATATCCTCATTAAAGGAAGAAAGAAAATTAGCATGTTGATGTATATCCATTTTACTACTGAGTACTTTTGGCATTAGCAATGTAAAATTTCTGTGTTTATCTGAAAACTAATTTTTTTATTTGTGACCTAAAAATTGCTAAACTTATAGACTGTACAATTTTAAAATTTTATGATGTAAACATTTACATGCAGTAATTCGAAGGGAGGTAACTAAGTTATTATGATGTCTAACTATTTTTTAAAAAAATATTTAAATCTATCACTGTGTTTTTTTTTGTTTTCTTTATAAAAGGGTGAAATTAATATTGAGAGGTACAATTTCTTCTCGACCACTAGGCTGGTTGACATTAATTTCACTGTTTAAAAAATGAAACAGTCATATCTTCTAAAACATATATGCTCACTAATTGTAATGTTCAATACCTAGCTACTGCAGTGGTAGACAAAAACTTGGAGAATTAAGTTAAAAAAGGATAACTGAGACATCTGGAAGAGGCATGGCATGTGGAAATAGAACAATCTACCCCAGTAGATGAAGTAAAGGTTCAGTTCAAAATTCCAGTCACCTAAAGGAGGTTGCAGCGTACTATGGCCGAAATGTTGTGAAAAGGACAGCAGTCTGAAGAATGTAAATACAGTGTAACCCGGATATAAGAGAAACCCGGATATAAGAGAGATCTTCTCTGGTCCCAAATTAGAGCCATACTTACCCAAACAAAATAGACCAAGCCCGGATATAAGAGAAACCCGGATATAAGAGACTTATTCACCGGTCCCGACAACTCTCTTATATCCGAGTTATACTGTAGTGTAAATAATTACAATACCTCATCTCAGAAATATAGACAGATACTATGTATTATGTCTATCAGCCTGCACATTCAAGAAAATCTTTATAAAGAAAATTCAATCTTCAGAAGGGATCGAACCTGTGTCTATCTTGTAAGAGAATATAACAAAATCAACTGAAATTTGAACTCTGTTCTCTGTTTAATCCAGTTTGCTTTGCTACTTGGTTACAGAGAGTGTCACAGTTCATCAAGTCTCTGTTTTCCCTTTTTAAGGAAAGCACACTTACTTGTTTAGATTATTTTTCTCAAAAGCTGATATCAGTTTTGTATCTGAAATGTAAATAAAGTAATGGCTGCAAGGAGGGGGGGGGTTCTGCAAAGTACTTGACATGACCAAGAAGCTATTTCCTCTTAATTTATAATGTTTTTTCAGATTTTGGTAATTGAGTCAGGACTTTTCAGCCTTCCCTCCTATATAAGGATGGGCAGGCTTTATATTAAAGTCTTTTGCAAAGTATAAAGTGCCTCACAGATTATTTAAGATTATCCTGGATATCTTAGCTGGGGGAAAAAACAAAACTTCCAACATAGCTTCACAAATACAATTACATTTTATGATTTGTATGTATCTAGAAATGTTGATCTGAAATTAGAGAAAAACAAGAACCAGACTGAGTGCATTGATTGGTTACATTTGATTGAAGATGTGAGATATCAAAGTCAAATCAACAAAGTATCACTAAACTTTTCCAAGAGATTTAAACAAAATATATTGCAACAGTATGCGCGCACACACACACACACACACACACATACATACATACCCCTATATGCTCTTGAGGTTATTTTCCATCTAGCTTAGTAATGACAATTTATATTGTGTCTTTATTTGTTAAACATCAGTTTATTGCCCAACCTTTCTCAGCAGGTTACAATATTTCGTTGTTGATTTTTTATTTTGAGTGGCTTGTAGAAATGGGCCATATTTTTGTCTATTTTTCAAATAAAACCTAAATAGAGAAATTTGAAAAGAAAGAAAACAGAAGAAAGAAATGAAGGAAAAAAAAAAGGTGAAAATAAAAAAAGCATAAATTCATATCAATGATTTTCAATCAAAGATCGTAAATGAAAAGGTAACTATTTTAACGTGTGAAAATAAGAAAGAAGAAAAAACAGTGTTAGTTTGTGGATTGCTCAAGCAGAAGACTATTCAAGTGGTCAGCTATTGTTATATTCTAATCACAATTCTATGCAGGTATTTACCACTTTATGCTTATATAGCAAAGAAATGAAAGAAGAAATTTCAATTCCCTATTCTCAAACAATTTTACAGTTTCTTTGGGTGAGTAAGTTGTACCTCTTAAATGCCTACCTATGCATATCATTTTTTCATCCATTGTTTCTTACAAATAATAGATATTACCAGAGCACAATGACACAGCTTTCTTCATTTCCCATCAAAAATGAGAGTGAATATCAACAAAAGAAAAAGAAGGAAACATGGCCCAGTCGCATAAAGGAGTGTTATTTGTTTTCATGCATTGAAAGACTCAGGAAATGTCCAATTAACCATTTGCCACTGTTACATGAGCACATTAAATTTTTTAAAGATCATTTTTTTTTAAAAATAGCCTTAATTTATTTTGCATCATATTCTGGTGGGTATATCTTATGATCCAGTAACCATGATTGCTGTTCAGCATAACAGACATTGAAGAATTTTTAATATAGAATTAAGGTAACTTTTGAGAAGATAATATCATTTAAATGATTATCAGTTGTTATATAGAATAAAAAACTGAGGAAAGAGGGCTTGGAAAATTTTGCACTCACAGGTCATATTGAAGGCAAGAGTAACAGAGGAAAACTGCATATCCTATGTAATGGATGATGAAACAGGGTTTAAGAGTAATATTAAAAAAGACAAAATTTACTAAAAGCTACAAAATACATTGTGGAGGATTATAATTTCCAACAATCTGAAGGGACACAGCACATAGAAAAAGAACTTTATGCATGATATCCTTTCATAATGTAGATGATCATGGCTCCCTACAACTTCCTATCCAGTGTAGTTCTTAGCAAGGTTTGTTTTTTATTATCTTCTGCATTCCCTGTTCTGCCATCCAACTTTTGTGTTCATCTAGTATTTTATTTAGTTATCTAGATGTTTCATCTCTGTATGCTAAGGGGATTTGTTCGCATTTGATCTTATATATGCCAACCTCAGCTAGATATATGAGACAAGCAGCTTAAATATATGCATTTTCAGTTTTAACAGCAGAAATGTGGTTCTACAGGAGGATGCTGAGAATACCATGGACCAAACATGTGAGCAATGACAAAGTTTTAGAGAAAATAGAAACAAAAAGGATATCTGTACTTAACATCAGAAAGACAGAGTTGAAATTTCTAGGGTGCATAATGAGGTAAGTGGACTTAGAAAATTTGTTAATTGCAGGACAGATTGAGGGATAGAAGAAACCAGTGCATTACCTACCTAATGAGCTTGAGTAAATGGTTGGCAGAACAGGGATTAGGAGAGACAGCAAAAAGATAAAATTTATTAAGAGATACAAAGGGCAGGAAATGGTGGAGAACCATGAC
This sequence comes from Acanthosepion lycidas, assembly GCA_963932145.1. NCBI lineage: Eukaryota > Metazoa > Mollusca > Cephalopoda > Sepiida > Sepiidae > Acanthosepion > Acanthosepion lycidas. The sequence goes on from OZ010576.1 coordinate 77,818,225, forward strand.
CACCAACGTCCTGAAGGGACATGGCATATAGAAGAAGGAAAGCAAGCTTGTATAAATGGTTGGCAGAACAGGGATTAGGAGAGACAGCAAAAAGATAAAATTTATTAGGAGCTACAAAGGGCAGGAAATGGTGGAGAACCATGACCACCAACGTTCTGAAGGGACATGGCATATAGAAGAAGGAAAACAAGCTTGTATAAAAATGGTTGGCAGAACAGGGATTAGGAGAGACAGCAAAAAGACAAAATTTATTAGGAGCTACAAAGGGCAGGAAATGGTGGAGAACCATGACCATCAAACGTCCTGAAGGGACATGGCATATAGAAGAAGGAAAGCAAGCTTGTATAAATGGTTGGCAGAACAGGGATTAGGAGAGATAGTAAAAAGACAAAATTTATTAGGAGCTACAAATGACAATGTCCTAAAAGAACATAATACACAGAAGAATAGGACTAACTAGGAAGTAATAAAGCCTATTGACAGAGTAGAACATTTCATGCAATTAGATAAGGCAAGAAGTCCTGTTGGAGAAAGCCCTTCCTGATTGACCACATCTTCAGGGGTGTAGCCATACTTACCATGGTTGGTGAGGCTATTTAATCCATAGTTGGAGTTTTTGAATTCAGAGTTGGCCTTCTCCTAGACTGTCTGCCACCCAAGCTTATCTAACGAAATTGAGTAAACAGATAGGGTTTAGGAAAGACAAGAAAATGACAAAATTTATTAAGAGCTACAAAGGATAGGAAATTGTGGAGAGCTATAATCAACAATGTCCTAAAGGGGCATAATATACAGAAGAATAGCAGTACTAACTAGGAAGTAATAAAATGAAATGACAGAGTAGAACATTTCATGCAAGAAGGTAATGCAAGAAGTCCTTCATCTTCATTAAATACCTGCCCATGCAATCACTTTAGAGACGATGAGAGGGAAGATTCAGTCAAATTTTCAAACATCTATGAGCAGTATAGATTACAATAATTCAGCATAAAATTTATAAGAGAAAACAAAATGAATGCTAAGATTTTTTGGTTTAAAGATCGCTTCTTCTATGTGTTGTGTTTCTTCAAGGCATTGATGATCATGGTTCTCCACAATTTCCTATCTTTGTAGCACTTATTAAATTTTGTCATCTTATCTCTCCTAAACCCTGTTCTGTCATCCGTTTACTCAATTTTGTTAGATAAGCTTGGGTGGCAAACAGTCTAGGAGAAGGGCAAATCTGAATTCAAAAACTCCAACTATGGATTAAATAGTTTCCCCAAATGTGGTGAGTATGGCTACACCCCTGAATACTGAGAATACCATGGACGCAACATGTAAGGAAAATAGAAACTACAAGATCACTTACCATCAGAAAGAGATTACTGAAATTTTTTTGACACAGATTGAGGAAAGAGGGCCTAGAGAATGTAATAATCACAGGACATAATGAAATTAAGAGAAATGTAAAGAAACAGCAGCAAATAATCTATTTAAAGAGTTTGCATGAATGCATAGCAGAACAAGGACAAAGTGGAATGATAAATTGACAAAAAGTACTTAGAGAAACAAAAAACAGAAATTTGTAAAGAGATCAATGATCAGAAATGGATTCAAGCAAATGAATCCTCTTTGTCTTTAAGATGGCTGTCCTTCAGTGCATTTGGTGGACTGATGATACAGAATCAAAAAGACAGGGCTTTACCAAATAACAGAAACTATATCGTCTGAAAAATTTCAACAGTAGCGACAATGAAAATGAATAGCAAATGTAATTCAAGTAGAAAAAATGGACATGATCAAGATGTTGATTTTCCATTTTACCTTAAACAAATGTTAGTAAGGAAACTCCTATCAGTACTAGAAAGAGTGATAACAGTACATGAATGTAAGAAGCCTATTTTTCTGAAAAATTATTTTATGATAAAGATTTTATAAATTTCAACCAACAGTGCTACTGTTTGATCAATGAATGCTGATTGGTTCCTTGTAAGAAAACGGTTAATCTTATGACTTTTTAAAATCATTTCATCCCAAGCAAAGCAATAAGATACAATCGGTTACTGAGTGTTAGAGAATATAAGAAAAAAAAACATTATTAAGGAGAGAGAACAATAAAAGAACAGGAATTAAGAAGACAGAAGATAATGATTGACATGGCATTTAAATCATTAGAAATTAGGAAGCTGGAAGAGAGTTTAATAAACAGTAAATGCAACAGAAGAAACTGTCAGCATAGAACTTATTGTTACATCTAGCCATTTTAACTGTAAAATGATGAGACTTTGCCATGAATCTATTACTGCACTTAAATTCATAAAGTCTTGGTATCTTAGAGGAAAGTTCATCAGAACAATTATCATGAAAGTATTTATAGAAAAGGCACAGGGAAGCTACATTATGGTGGTGGGTAAAGGATTGAAGGTGAGATGACAGGTCAGGACCAGTAACATTGCAGATTCTTCTTTGGATTTTATCAAAAACTTCTAAATATATAGCAGGAGCCCAGGCCAGATATGGCAGCAATATTCAAAGTAAGGACAAAAGACATAAATATGTATGTTAGATAATGGTGAGAAAAATTATCTATGACACAATGAACCAACTTTCCTAGCAGTTGACCTAGTAATTGATTCAATATAATCTTTCCACTTCATAAAGTCTAGGTACCAATAACATGATTATCTGCATCATAAAATAAGATTTTTGTTGGTTGGTTTTGCTTTTGACAGGTTTTCCACTAATGAAATATCAAAATAGATCTTACCACCTTCTGCAAAATGCAGTCTTCCTCACCAGATTGACTATATTTTACAGAACATTTCAAACTTTTCAGTAAAATGATAATAAGTTATAGTATTGTTTTTCTATTCCACATCAACATTTTATTTTTGAGGATGTTGACCTCAGCTAAAAGGTCAAGGATTTGTGATTTCTTCAATTGATAGGGGATTTATGCTTTTTAAAACTCAGTTAGAACTCAACTTGAAACCATTCTGTTTCCAATCCAGTTATCTAACCTATACACTATTTAATGGTGTGACTGACAAGAAACTTTCAAAAATTATACAATTAATTATACAATGTGGTCTGATAATGAGTTTTATCATCTTTTGATTTTTGAAAAATGCTGTTTTAGCAAACTTCCAAACACCTGAAGATTGGATTCTTGAACTGAGCCTTTTATTTCATCCATCAGGGTAAATAACTTGAAGAAGGCCGTAGCATCCAATGTCCGAAATGTTGTAAATATGGCAATGAAAATGAGGACAACAGTTTGATCAATGTAAATAGTGTAAATAATAACCTCATCTCAGAAATATCGACAGATATTGCACAACATCCTTCAAAAACGTGTCATCTAACCTCAGGATAGACGTCATTCTTTTGACATGGCTTTAACAGGAGATGTCACTACAATGATACCTATCTTAATTAGATCCCAGAATTGAATTTAGTTCTAAATAATAATAATCATATTTTTCCCCACAAAGTTTTTTTTATCCAGTAAAACTTAAAACAGCAGATTCTTATTAGTGGATGCTTCACTAAATCTGAATATTTTGAAACATTCATTGTTTGAATGCTTCAAGATGAGACATCAGTGATGGTTTCCCGTCTTTGTTAAAAGTTTCAGGTTTTTCAACATTAGAGGCTATTTTTGCCAGGTAATCCCAAATGCATTCATCAAGTACAAGCTCTTATCTTGGTTGTCACATGCTACGTATTCTTCGTACATGCTTCTTTTAGCAGTTTTTCTGTCTTCACATTTAGTGTTTCGATTGTTCTGTCATTAGCCAATGAAATTCTTCCACACAACTTTATTTCTCCATGGGTTTATTTCTTCTGGTTTCTTGAGAGGTTATTTGGGTTATTTGCCTTCTTTAGTGTTGTCAGGACTGATGGCCATATCACATTGAAACACTGGTTCTTGTACAACCACTAAAGTTAAGCAACATCAAGCTTGAACAGTATCTAGATGGGTGACTTCTTGAGAATACTAGGTTCTGTAAGCTTGGGTGTGTGGTTGGTGTAGAATAGCTCAGAATTGGAAATCAGAGAGTTAGGGTCTCAGTATCCTTATGGAGAATGACATTACAGTTACCTCTAGTTTTCTCCTCATCCATGATAGAGTCAAAAATTGACTATATGAGAAGTGTAGTCATAGAAAATTGAAAGTGTTACACAGAAATTTGAAATGCGCCTACGAATAGTGAAATGGTCTCTCAGAGACTAAGCAAAGAATTAAGAGATAGGAAAATGTCTTAAAAAAGAAAAGAAAAGAGCGCTGACTTACTATGTAATATCTAATCTACTATATATCTGGGAATGCTGGTCAGTTTCCTCACAGGTGAAGGAAAGAATAACAGAGATGTAATTCTATTGATAAATGCTGATAATACCATTGGCAGGACTATGAACAATGAGAAAGTTTTAATTCATTTTCTATGGTTTATCAATCCATTTGCAGGTTATCTAAGACCGCAAAAGTTTTTTAATTATAAGAATTTTTTTCTTTTTTGGAAGATAATAATGATTTATTAATACAAGTCTTACTAAATAACCTATAGCTAGGGGAAAAGCGGTGGATTCATACCTTTCCAAAGGGGACTTGCATGTAAGTGAATATAATGAACCCAATGGAAATTGGAACTTGACTCTCCAATTAGTAATTTTGAGCCATTATCCATTACACCACCAACACATCCAAACAGCTGCTATTCCCAAGTGGTCACCCATCTAGGTACTGACCAGGCTCAATGTTGTTTAACTTCAGGGATCCTACAGGAACTGGTGTTTCAATGTGATGTGAGTATAATCCAGGATGTTTTAAGGAGAATAAGAACTACAGAGAAACTGATACTTACAATTAGAAAGAGACAATTGAAATTTATGGGATGCATAACAAGGAAAAAAGTTCTTGGAGAATTTAACACACTCAGACTATAATGAACACAAGAAAATCAAAGGGAAATAGTGAGTAACTTACTTAAGGAGATTGTATGAATGGATGGCAGAGAAAGGACAAAGAGGGATGGTAAAGTGTTAAAAGTTACTTAAAGAAACAAAAGACAGAAAGTTGTGGAGAGCCACGAACATCCTAAAGAACATGGCACATAAAAGAAGTAGCATATGGATAGCAGAACAAGGACAAAGAGGGAGGTAAAGAGTCAAAAGTTATTTACAGAAACAAAAAATAGGAAGTTGTGGAGAGCATGATTTTATGCATGATACTCTTCAAAGATATACATAAAGGAAGAAATGAAGTAACGAATGTCCAACAAGATGAGATTAGACAACAGTGGTATTGTTCTACAGGAGGATGTTGAGAATACCATGGATAAAGCCTGTGAGCAACAAGGAAGTTTTATGCAAAATGTAAATGTAAAAGCACTCACTTATACAAAGAGGCAATTGAAATTTCTGAAACACATAATGAGCAAAGAGAGCTTGGAGATTTTGACACTCATAGGACAAAGTGAAGGCAAGGGTAAACATTAAGTAATATACATAATGAGCTTGTGTAAATGGATGACAGAACAGGGATTGAGAAGTGATAATAAAAAGCAAACATTGAAATGGCTCACTGTAACCGTAAGTTCTATGCTGACAGTTCCTTCTCTTGCACGTCAAACTTGTGGAACTCTCTTTTGGTTTTTTGCTTCCCAGTAAACTTTGATCTTAAAAAAATTTAAATGCAATGTCAATTGTTACCTTCTGTCTCCTCAATTCTTGTTCTTTTATTTTTCTCTCTTCTTAATAGCATTTTTTTCTTGTATTCTCTGACACTTGCATCTTAGTGGCATTATTGCCTTCCTTCAGGTGAAATGATTAAAAAAAGCCACAATGGATACTAAGTTGTAGAGAACCCTCATGACCCACATCCTAAAGTGACATGACGCATGAAAAAAATGTATTCTAATACAAGCAAGAATCAGCAATAAAAAGTATTGCCCACTATTAAAAGGAAATATTCTGAAGACATCATTTTAAATTAATGCAATATTCACAATTTAATTCCTTTAATGATACAGTTTATATAAATATAGATATTAAATTGCTTATATACAATCTAGTTAATATCTTTTGCATTTCTCAAAGTGATTGTGAATGTGATTTTGTCATTTCTTTTGCTAATTTTTGAAACGCAGTTCTACAAAAACACATTCAGTGAATTTGCTTTTCCATTTAACCAATTTATCAAATTATGCATTGTGTAAATTTTTTTACTTTTAATTTATTATTTTTTTATTTTGAAATTTGCTCAGTGTTAACTGAAGAGGACTTAACTGATGAGATGATATTTAGCATTCCCACAATTAAATAAGACAAAGGTTAGGATTGTAGTTTCTTATCTGGTTGCATTTAATTAAAAGGAAAGCCTGAAGGTCATGACAAAGTTATTTTGAATAAAGATTCATAAGTAATAATCTCAATATCATCTTTTATTCATTATTATCTTCAGTGTGTACTAAACATTTTCTAATTTAATAAGAAGAATGTTGTTTATTTTGTTTTTTCATAAACTAATAATACTAAATCAAGCAATCCGAGTTTTTACAAGAGAAAAATATGAAGATTAAATTGGATATTTTTTAATCAATTTTTTTCAAAGTTAACCCAATTTTTGCTGAGAATTCATCTCAGAAATGTCCAAAAGTGCAAACCAAAACCTAAAAACAAAAATAGTTTTAATCTGAAAATTTTATAATCATCTCTGATTCAAGACATGAAATCATGTTTGATTGCACTTCATGTTGTTCACCAGTTCCTCATTTACTGATGTTCTATGCATGTATTTAAAAATAAATACCATTTGTGGATGTTATTTGTCATTTCCTAAGTTGCCAATGTTGTTTGCAAATTCATTATTTGCTGATGTTGTTTGTCAGTTCCACATCTGCTGATGTTTGCCAGTTCTTCATTTGCTGATGTTGTTTGCAAGTTCCTTTTGCTGAGGTTGTGTGACAATTGCAAATTTACTAATGTTGTTTGCCAGTTCCTTGTTTGCTGATGCAATACCAGAAAGACAAAATGGAAGTTAGAAGTAAATATTCAGACAATTCACTCCTTCCATTTCAGTTAAGTTATATTTAAACATGGAATAACAAGTTAAACAAATTTTTAACTCTTCAGTTTACAGCTCATTTTCAAATGAAAGTTCATTGAATAAAAAGAAATAATTAAATAAAAATTAAAAACAACAATTAAGGAAAAAAATTATAGAATTTTAAAACTGGCTTAATTGTTTCAGTCAGTTATGTGCCATACATGATACACGCTTAGGTGATCATGTATCTTTTGATACATGACTGACGAGGCAAATTTTTTTCCACATTAGGTTGCCATTTTTTCCTGCAGTAGACCAGTTGCCATCCAAGACTATAGAACCCAGTCTGTCCTGCTATTTACTCATAGTTGGTGATGAGAAGAGGATTCATATCTTTCCCAAGGGTATTACAATGTAAGTGAATTTAATGGATTTGACTGGAATTTGAACTTGGCTCTCCGATTCCTCAATCTGAGCTGCTAACCATTACCCCACCATACCTTAATTGTTTATATTCATGAATTATCAGCTTATAATTATGATATTGGGTAGCTTGAAAAGTTTCATTTTATTGTTAGAAAGCATTAAGAGCATTCACTTCATTTAAAAAGAACACTCTTGATTTTATTGTCACAGTATATAAGCAGGAAAATGATCAACATTGCTATGTTTTCTTTATTGATTTGTCACTCTGTGCAAGAAAGTTCTCAATGAACAATGCCTTGCAATCAAACAGATGTATTGAGGCTTAAAATGGTCAAATGAACACCTTGGGTATAATGTGCATCATGCAACAGAGTAGTTGTTTCTTATTTTAAATAGTAGAATTCATCCAATACAAGGCTCAAAAGCTGCTCAAGGGAGAGAGTTGCTGATAAAATGATAATAATGAATGAGGTAAGTGATATGAACAAAAGACGAGGTGTTAGTCAAGTGAAGATTATAAAGATAAGGAGGATAAATAAAAATTGGCCGTTGACTTAAGATTGCGGTATTCAGAGAGTCTTTCACAAAGTGGCAGTTTGGGAGTAAAAGCTGAGTGAAGCTTTTTCTGTGTTCTTACCTCTAGAACAGAGAAAATGAGGATGATTTGACTTTGAGTAGTGTGGCATCTCCCAGTTATAACAGTCTGAACTAATAGAACTAAAGATTGGAGTTCATCTGAATATTTGCCATGGAAATAGCAATAGATTAGTGATATTCTTGTGATGTACTTGTGGGAAAGAGGCAGCAGAATAGAGAAAAAATCTTTCTCTTTCAAGAGTATATAAACAATTTTGAACTATAGCAATGTTGGAAAGTGACTGTTGACTGTTCAACACTTCAACGTAGATATGGCAGTAATACTCCATTGTTGCCTGAATCTAACACTTGTAAATGATAAAGCATGGAAGAAGGAGTAATAGAATAGTAATCATTTTTCCAGACACTAGGATGAATCATGCTCATTCCATTCAGCTTGGACAGCTTCTTTTCAGGAATTACTGTTTTGTGGAACCGACTCTCAGCAGGATGTTTTCCCAATCATTACAATCTTGACATTTTCAAGTTTTTTTTTGTTTTTTTTTTACTAATGTTCACCAAATACAAGGCCCAAGAGCACTCAAGGTAGAGAGTTAATGCACGAGTGTAAGAAAGGGCAAGAAGTGAAGTTCTTGGGGACCATGTAGGAAAGATAACAGCTAACATTAGGCTTGATGAAGTTCAGATTTAATATGTGAATAACATTCCAGAGTTCAGGTGAAGACATTAGAAGTATAGAGTTGATGCAGAATTAAGAAAGAACCGGAAATCCAATCCTAAACATGAAACAAGGGATGAACCTGTTCAAAAGACTGGGGAAGAGTGTGAATCAGGTGATAGACAAGTCTATCTACTCATATGAAAGGTGTAAATGTTTTTCATTATCTTTCCATAAACATCACTTCTTGCCTTTTCTTACACTCAAACAACACCGCAACTCTACCTTGAACGACTTTTGGGCCTTGTATTGGGTGAACATTAGTAAAAAAAAAAAAAAAAAATTAAATAAGATAAGAGATATGTCTTAAAGTTCTATGCTGCTTGATTTTCATAAATTTCAACTAAGATTTTTTCATGTCAAATGGTGAAAGTATTTTTCTCCAGGGTTGAATTTTATAGTAACTATGAAATTTAAAGTTTGAAAAATAATGATCCTAATTTTAATAAATTTAAATCATCCATTTGTAAGTGGAAATCATCTCCAGTCCCTTCATATTCCATCAATAAGGAGGAAGTTTCACTTGGACAGCTTCTTTTCAGGAACTATTGCTATGTGGAAGCAATAGTTCCCAGCAGGATGTTTTCCCAATCATTACAATCTTGACCTCTTCAAGCTTAGGGTTAACTGTTGTCTTCCCTGGATAACCTCTTGAATTTCACTTCTTGCCTTTTCTTATGCTTATACATCATCACACAGTAATGAATGGTTTTTGGGCTTTGTACTGGGGTAACATTAGTAAAAAAAAATAAATTTTTAGCAATAGATTCCATAAATGAGTTCAACGTGTGACCAAATAAACATTGCATAACATACCAAAAAAGGCAATAAAAATAATTTTCACCTGCTTGGTTATGACTGTATTTTGATGTGTTGCATCCAAATAAGTGAAAGTTATTTTAATCAAAGCATTTGTGGGAAATCTTGCTCATGACTAATAAAATCAGTGTTGTTTTATAATTGAATACATATGTATTTATTACCGTACATTATTTACAGTACATAGATTTTAGTATCCGTGTCATTGGTATCGACTTGTTTGTGAATAAACAACAGAAAATGAAAACATAGTGAAAAAGGAAATTCCCAGTACAAAATAGACATTTTTTCATTTTGTTTTGCTAAAGATTTTACTATATAACACAAACAGTCAAAACACCATAAAAAAGAACTTGAATTTGAAAATTAAGAAAGCCAGAATTTTAGGAGTAGCTGTAGATAAAAATGTTAGAGTGGAAGGTTCAAGGCCTGGGTTCTAATTCTTTGTGCTTATACAGTTTCCTGCGACAGGAGACCAGGCACTTGATCCAAAATCAATGCAAAAATGACCCCTTATAAAGTCTTGTATGAAAAAAATATAAGATCTATGAATTAATTCAATGGTGGGTCTATAAAGTCTTGGAGATGTAATTTCTTTAATAATTTATAATAAAAAAAAAAATAGTGTTAAACTACCATAGCATATTCTACTCACAGAATTCCAAAACAAAATTTCTTGAAAAAAGAATATTTATGTTATATATATATATATATATATATATATATATATATAAGTGAACATTGAAGTCAACACTCAGAGGTGACAGGCTGTTTCATGCTAAACACAATCATCAGGCAGCCTGATGATTGCATCCAGCATGAAACAGCCTATCACATCTGAGTGTTGACTTCCATGCTCACTTTTATATTTATATTTACATATGCTTTATCTCTGATATTGAGCACTTTATCCCATAAATATAGCACACCTTAAAACTATATTTATTCATATATATATATATATATATATATATATATATATACATATATATATATATATATATGTATATGTATATATATATATATATATATATATATATATATATATATATATATATATATATATATGTATATATATGTCTATATATATATATATATATATATATATATATATATATATATATATATATATATTAATAATAATGGCTACTCATATCCGAGTATGGCTATGTACTAGGGTGGCTAACCTATGCTTGTTGCAGTCACCTGCTCAGGCACATTTGCATTTGTTCAACACCCAGAGATTTCACCTCTGATTTATGCTGCAACTATCCTGAGTAGACCTTACTTACAGTTTCTGGTAGAGAGTGCATTGTCTAGCATGATCAACAATCTGAAGAAGGCCTTGATCACGGAGACTTTCTGCTAGCACAACCATCAGTGGTTGCCAAATAGTTCTTTCTACCCAATTTCACAAACAAGGCTTAGCTCAGTCCATGATATGGTTTCCAGGTACTTTCTAAAGTTTTCACATGCTGGGATTGCCTTTCTAGGCTGATAACATCAACAAGTTATCTTTCTGACAAATCAACCTTGGTGACATTCAAACCCCGGGTTTCATGGTCAGAAACCACTTGGCCACATGCCCAAGTAATTTCTGACCATGCCACATGCCCAATAATAATAATAATAATAATAATATATATATATATATATATATATATATATATATATATATATATATATATATATATATATTTGCTATAAAAAATAAACTCCAATCACTTGTTAATTGGGAAAGGAATGGCTTGTAACTTTTAATGCCCAATGAAAACTATCTTTTAATCACTATAGAATACCTCCTTTGCCTTCCATTAGCATGGATGATGCTAACCTCCAGGAAAGCAACTTATTGATCTTATACTTTTCACAGATATGAAGTTGAGCAATTATATTGAATTAAATGCTAGGTTTGCTGCATGATAAGTTTGATCCCTTTGATGTACCAGACAATTTTTCTCGTTAGAATTCATCTTGCACATTTATAAATCTACCATTCATCTATGAATTGAATATTGCTGTCATATCTGGTCTGGTGCTCCAGAGATTCTTAACAAAATCCAATGTGGGGTCTGTAATGTAATCAGTCCTGCCCTAGCATCTTGACTTCAGTCAATTTCCCACTGCCATGATGTGTCATTTCTCTGTCTCTTCTGTAAATATTTTCCTTGTAATTGATCTAATGAGCTTTCCTCCTTGGTTACACTGCTATATGAATTTAAGCATACTAACAGACTAGCAACTAGGTTTATTGATTCCCAACTACGTACAATAAATTTAAATGCAATGTCAATCGCCATCTTCTGTCTTCCTGATTCATATTCTTTTATTGTCATGCCTCCTCATTTCTCTTTTACTCCCAGTAGCCCTTTGTGTGTTAGTGAAATTATCAACCTTCTTCAGGTGAAATGATTAAAAGTATATATATATATATATATATATATATATATATATATATATATATATATATATATATATATATATATATATACAGGTATATCTTTAGTTAAGTCATTCTCGATTATATGACATTTGTCATAAAAAATATATGGAAAAATAACAATCAAGTTTAAGTCATTTTATTTGACTTTATTTACATCTGTCCGCCACAAATATTGAAGTAATATCACTAGAAAAGTATTAAATGAACATAAAATCATGTTACTGTACAATAAATAAGAATAAAAGTATATAAAAACATATTAAAATACATATATTTACAGTAAATGTTAATATAGTCATCATAATTCCTAGAGAACGAAATATGAAAACATCAGAGATTACATTTTTGCTGTAATATATTAAAAACTAAAATTTGTTTGTAAGCTTAAAATGGATCCTTATTGACTGTATATAATTAAAATGCATTTATAAATAAAATACATAACTAGAAATGGTTATTTGTAGTTTAGCCTAGTGACAAGTAAATTCAACTTAAGTCATTTTTTGCCTCTCCTGAAATTACCAATGTAAGGTGAAGTATACCTGTATCTATATTCCAAAGGTGCTGCACTCAGATTGGCTCCCCAGGTCAATAATATTGTCACCTTCCTAACAAATTGACACTGGTGGGATTTGAACCCATGTCTTATGGTCAGAAAGCCAATGTTCTAACCACTTGGTCATGTATAGTGAGTTAGACTTTCTATGTCACCAGAAGAGTCTACTAAATAGAGACAGGCAAATCATTATTATTCTGTCGTCAAAAGAATGTTATATGTTTAGTTTAATAAAAAGAAAATGATGAGCATTATGAAGTTAAAAAATAATTTGTAATTACAATGAATTACAAAAACATTTAAATATTTCAGTTCTTTTAGGGTATAATATATACGCTACCCTGATATAATTTGAAATGGGTGAGCATATACTAAAATGAATACATCAGCTGCTTTAATTATTTCTATAGTTTCATACTCAAAAATTTTATATCTATAATCTTAAAGGGTTTGACAAAAAGAAGAATGAATGAGATTGTATACAGAATGACCACTCAAAAAATTTATAATGAATACAATTGTTATGATATTAATTTTTGCTTCTCAAATATTCAATGGGAGCCTGCCAAATATGAGCAAGTAAAAATTCTTTGTAATTATAATAGAAAAGAAATGGAAATATTGAAGATATAAGTTTTTGATACAGTTTTAGAGAATGACAAATAGAAGTATACTGTGAATAATTCAATTTTCAAATTCTGACAAATTACAACAGAATTAATTATGCATTGTAATTGAACAATTCTTAATTTGGAATAATATTTTTTTCAAAATGAAGAAAGTAGAAATGTTAATATTAGAGACAAATAAACAGCTTTTAAAAAGTTCCATGATACGAAAGTAAAGCATATCATTAATGATGACTTGCAAAAGAATTTTAATACACAGTTCTAATAAATCATTGAGACAGTAATTGAACAAATTGACAGAGTCTATAATAGGTCGTAATGTGAATATTTTATTTTGATCTTTAATAAAATATCCCCATTAAGACCAGTTATTCAAAATTAGACCAAATTCAATTCAATATAAAGAGTAGAAACAATATTAAACAGATATTGAATAGATCATAATAGATCAGGCAGAATTCAATTTGCCATAAAGAATAAAAACAATATCAAATGCTGTATTAATCATTTAAAACAATATCAAACCAATACTGAATAGATAGAACATAATAGATCATACAACATTCCATTTGCTATAAGAATAAAAACAATATCAAAAAAGATATTAAATAGACAGATCATAAACAGAAAAAGTACAATTCGCTATAAGAAATACAAACAATATAGAACAGATAGATCAGATTAAATACGTTTTGCCATAATGAAAAAAAAAACCCAATATCAAACAGATATTAAATGGATACATCATAATAGAGAAAACGAAACTCAATTTCCTATAATGAATAAAATCAATGTCAAATGCTTCATTAATCCACAGATAATTTTGGATATAGATTTCAGTAGCCAGGAAAAGATTTTAGATGGAAAGCAAATGCCAAATTTAACAACAAAGTATCACAAAAATTAACCTGGTCAGTATTTGAATCTATGACAATGTAAAAATTGCAATTATTCTATGCAAGATTTAGGAGAAAAGCTTAAAGCCAGGAATAATATTGGGATATTTAGGGGCTTGTGACTCATAATGAATTATGAATTAATGCAGACAAGAATCATTTATTGATAATTAAAAAAAAAAAGAAAAATCTTATTTTTGGATTCATGCACGGCTGCATATTTTTTATAACTGTTTTTTTTTCTAATTAAAATTTTTCTTTTTTTTATTTCTTCCAATATTTGTAATAATTGTTACTCTTTCAGAATTGCTGAATGATGATTTTACGGAAAAAGTCCATTAAGCTTCTTATTTCTACATTGGATTAGCGATTTCATGCATTAGCTGCCCAAAATCACACAACACAACATGGACAGTTAAGATAATTTTACTTGGTAATTACCGACATTGAACTGTAGCCATCAGTGATTCAGTGCCAATACCAAGTAATTATTTCGCAATTAAAGTCCAGTTTTAGTCATAAAATACTTTTTCAAATTCAGACTGAGGCCAAGAACAGGAGTTTTAAGTTTTTCTTTTCAATAATTTCCTCCATGAATGTTTTATTTCTTTTTTTTTCTTTTCTTTTATTTTATCCTTTTTCCAATTTATCTTTTTATTTTCTTTGCTGTTTTTTCCTTTTGTTTTATTTTCTTCTGTTTTAATTTTATTTCCATTCTTATTATCTTTCTATTTTTAATTTTTTCCTTCTTATTTTCTTTCTTTTTCCTTCATTTTTTTTATTTCATTTCCATTCTATTTTATCTCATTCTTATTTTCTCTCTTTCTTTTTTTTTTATATTCTATTTTTTTCATTTTTTTGTAATCCTTTTTATTTTATTTTATTCATTTTCATTAAATAAATAAAAGCTTTATATTTTCTTGAGACAATTTTTTCCATTTTTAATTTGAATTTTACAAATTTCTGGAATCGTTTTTTTATTTACAAGTTAAATGAAATTAATTCACAAAATTAAGACCCACTTTTTTAAAAATTTGCAATTTTCTTTCCGTCTTTTATTTTTCCTGTTTAAATATTTTCTTTTTTTTTTTAAATTTGAAAATTCTTTTCTGAAAGTTAAATATTGGGTAATATAAATGCAGGTCCTTAGCTTTTCATTTTGGTGCTGAAACAAGAAATTTAGTGAAAGTATGTTGGTCTTGTTATTTTTCCGCTTGCTGTCATCCATTGAAAAATTAGCTGCCAGCATTATGCATCATCCCCACCAACCCTTTTGGCTCATTTAATCACAGCCATTTCCACATCAAATTGAAATAGCAATATCAGTTCAGCTTTTCTGCGTGATCACCTTGGCCAATTATGTAATTTTTGAATGAAAACGTTAGAATACAAAAGAAAGATAAAAGAAAATAAATTAAATAAAATAAAAAAAAGATTATGAAGAAATTAAGCTTAAAATGTTTTTTAAAGAAATCTCATTTTCATTTATTCAGAAGATATATTAATGGTCATTCTTGATAAGATAATAGGAAGTTTTGAAACCAGTTTGTGTCAGCAAAAGAGTGAGATACATTAGAAATGTATTTTTGCACCTATTTGAGACAGAAGTTAGAGCCAATGAAGGGGATGGAGTTTCTGAAATGAAAACATTAAATTAACATAACTTAAACTGCAGATGTTGAATTAAATGAAGTATTTTTGATAAATGATGGCAAGAAAGTATGAAGAGGTAAAGGGAATTTGAAGAGTTTGAATGTCAGCTGTGGCATAAGGAAAAGAAATTGAGAAAGCTTCACTGTTCATGATACATTTGTAGAGCTGTTAATTTGAATATTGGCCATGTGAAAAGGAACATGAAGTCAGGGTAAAAACTAGCCTCTTATTAATCAAAATATCATATCTTGCTTACTATATATATATATATGTATATATATATATATATATATATATATATATATATATATATATATGTATGTATATAAACACATGTAGACACACACGCATACACACAAACATATAAATATGGGTACATGGGGAGATGGGTGTGCTAGGGGTTTAATGGATAATGGTTTGGAATGAGAAATCCCAAATCCGAATTTGAATCCCCGTCAAGCTTGTTACATTCATTTACATACAAACATCCCTGGGAAAGGTATGAATCCATCTCTTTTCTCCCTGGCTAGAGATTAAATAGTAGAGCAGACTGGGCATTTTAGCCTTTGCTGGCAACCAATATGAGAAGAAGGACAAATCTGAATTCAAAACCCCAAAGAGGAATTTATGCCATATTATGTGCACCAGTTACATATACTGACTTCTTCCAAAAAGTGTAACTGTTTCGGAACTAGTCTTCATCATTATAATCAAATTATATATGCAGATAGTCTGATTGATAGTTCAGTTTTAGGAAATTAATTATTGGACCTTTATATGTCAAAAACTATTGAAGAGTACAACCCCCCCACCATATATATATGTATATATGTGTGTGTATATATATATATATATATATATATATATATATATATGTGTGTGTATATATATATATATATATATATATATATATATATATATATATATATATATATATATATATATGTAATGAAAAACAAACCACTTTAAGGTACCATTACGATAATTTATTTCATCTAAATTCTTTTTTATGGATTCAGGATCATCAGGTAAAACTTCCAACATCGAATTTTTTTCCTCTCAATTCATTGTTGGAAGTTTCACCTGATGATCCTGAATCCTTAAAAAAGGATTTAGGTGAAATAAATTATCGTAATGGTACCTTAAAGTGGTTTGTTTTTCATTACATATTAGCTCTGTCCTCACATTGAGCTCTCAGGATTTCATCCTCTTTGGATTTACCAATTCAGTTTACCAAGTTCCTGATAACTTAAATATATATATATATATATATATATATATATATATTTATACATTATTTTTTATAGATGCAAGTATTTAAGTAAATACTCTGTTTATAATAAATAGTAATAACAACATTTACCGGCCTGAATGTCTGAGAAATTTCATAGAAAATATGTGTCCTCCAACAGGAATCGAACCTGCATCCTACACAGAACAGTCATATAGCTTGATGTGCAATAACATTTAGCTACAGCAGAAGCTAAATTTGTAGTTTAAAAAAAGTAATTTGACCTTGCTAACCATATGCTTAATTTATATATATATATATATAATAATATGCTATTTATCATGCTTGTGTAGAATGGTGCAGAGTCCTGTTAGACTTAGGGTCTTCCAGCAGCAACACTCTTGACCCAGGCCAGCACTACCTCCTCATGTCACTTGATGTAGGCCTACATGACTCTGTGACTGTCATCAGCAAATTCAGGAGTTCTTTTCTTATCAGTATGATGAGAGAAATTTTATGAGCCTGCCATATCTTCGTAATAGCCATTAAACTCATCCAACCCTTTCTGAATCTTCTGCATTGTCCTCTGATTAGCACCCAAACACTCTCAAATATTTGTATTGGAGCTCACATCCCAACTGCCAAGCAGTAAAGCTTACCATTTCAAAATTTCTGTTGGAGTGAATTGCATCATGATGATCTTTCTCTCACAGACGGTGCCCAACTGACCCTACTATACTGTGCCATCAACAAAATCAGAAACAAATAAAGTGCATGTGCCAAATTAAAAATATAAAGTGGTGACAATTTACCCATCGCTCCTTTTATATGTATATATATATATATATATATATATATATATATATATATATATATATATATATATGTATAGTTATATATTTCATATATACTTTTTTCTATATTTTATATAAAGTTTTATCTATATGTCATATGGGTAAGAGAAATTTCAATGAAGCATGGCTCTTAGGAATAATTCAGATATCTCTAGTCAATAAGATTTCATGTTTCATAAATTTCCCCCAAATTGTTAGAAAGATGAATTGCTACAGGGCAGTGGTTAAGAAGAAAGTTTGCCAAGTTCCTTGCCAGTATATTCAATTTTCATTAAAAACTCAATAATTGTAAGTTGAAGTTCCAAAATTTTTTTAAGAGACCTCAATTAATTTTCTGATTCTAAGAAATCATATTTTGACCTTCATAATCAATAAAGATAAATCTTTATAAATGCAGAATGAATTTTATGAATATTATGCTACAATGTTCTGCTTAACATTAATAAACTAAAGAGAAAATAGTACATGTCTTATAATAAAATCTGTTTAGGTAAAGTGAAAGTATATAATTATTGTAGAATTTCTCCATTTTTTCTTTTTTATAAAATCATTTCAACCCAAGCAATGCAATAATGCCGCTAAGACACAAGGCTTTACTTTGAGTGAAAAAGAATTAGAAGATTTTAGTGAGGGGAAAGGACAATAAAAGAAGATAGATTCAGGAAAGTGATTGCATTTGAATTTTTGAAGATTGTGGGTGGCAGGTAAGTGAGAATAGGAAGAGAGTTCCGCAGGAAGTGCAAAAACAGAAATTATTAGAATAGAACTTATGATTACATCTCACTAATTCAACAGTTAAATGGTGAGACCTAACTGCCAATATGTTAGTATGATTAAATTCATGCAGCCAATGTACCATGAAAGAGAGTTTATTACAACAATGGCCACGAGAATATTTATAGAAAATATTTGTAGAAAAGACAGAGTGAAGCTATATTACAGCAGTGAAAAAGTGACTGAAGTAGAGAAACCTTAATAATATTCAGATTAAAATTTTATTTAAGAATATGCATTGAGAGTTGATGTATCTTGCTTATGTAAAGTTGGTAATGTTAATGGTATTTACAATGGTAGTAATTATGGTGAGGTTAGCTGTTCCCATACTAGAAACATTCAGCATTCATTGACCAAACAGTACTACTGGCAGTTGAAATTTATAAATTCTTTTTCTCAAAAGAGTTTTTCAAGGAATTAGATCTTTCAAGTTCACTGTTATTGCATTTTCTGGTGTTGATGGGAGTTTCCTTTCAAGCTCCTTGTTTTTGATAGTGTAGAAAATTGGCATCTTGATTATATCATTATTTTCACTTCCATTTACATGTACTACCTGTGTAATTCCCATTACAGTTGGAAATACTCAAGTGATGTGGTTTTTGTTATTTGATAAAGCTCTTTGATTCTATAGCACCAGTCTATAGAGTCTGAGGAAAAAATCATTCATTTGAAGCCATTTTTGATTCTTGTTGATAGGAAGTGGTTGTATATAGATGATTGCTTAGACGAGATGATGTTAGCTTTTGGTTGGGGAAGAAGAATAGGTTCTTTGACTGTTCCATGGAAATAATAATAATAATAATAAAAATAATAATAATAATAATAATAATAATAATAATAATTGTATCAGGTTGCATGGTATGGCACCCACTGAATATAAAACCTGGCATGACAGAGTTGGACAATATCTGCACTGGAAAATCTGCAACTTCTATGGAAAGGAAACTGAAAGAAATTGGTATGAACACCACCCAGACCCAGTTACGGAGATAGGAACTGTTACAATTTTATGGGACTGCACAATACACACAGACAGAACAATCAAAGCTAATGGCCCAGATTTTGTTATTAGAGGCCGCAAACAAAATAAGTGACTCCTTATTGATATGGCAGTCCCTGCGAACTGCAATGTATCTTTGATGATCTTCAAAAAGCTATCAAAATACAAGGACCTTGAAATCAAAATCTCAAAAATGTGGTACATAGGAACATCAACTATCCCTTTTGTAGTTGGAGCCCTCGGATTGGTTGGAAAAGATTCCAGTAGACTAATTGAAGGGATTCCTGGAAGCCCATGCCTTAAAGAAATACAAAAAATTGTTCTCACAAGTACAGCCCACACCTTACAAAGGGCTTTATTTATGTAAAATATATATATATTTTTTTTTTGTGTCAGTGAAAAATGTCACGATGCCATCTCTAAATTTAGGTCTCTGGGCGGGACCCGGAACGAAATGGGTACACATCAGAAATCAAAGGAAATAAAATAATAATAATAAACAATAGTAATCATAATAATAAATAATAATAAAAATAAATAATAATAATAATAATAATAATAATAATAATAATAATAATAATAAATAACAATAATAAAAATGATAGTCTGCACAAGTTGAATGCCATGCATGATAACCATATCAATGAGGTCATTTAAGAACATGAGTTCACAGGTTAAAGATAGTTTCCTAATTTTTTTCTAATCAATCAACACTGAAATAACAATGAACCTTTAAATACAAGATATTTGTAAAAAAACATTTATTGAAAAGTTGTTAATTAATTCTAACTACTTTTTATGTTGGTGTCTATTTGCCTCGCCACAAAGACAAACATGACACAGTGCAATGTTTAATGCATGATTCACTATACGCATGTGTAGGTAAAGCTTATAAGCTGGTATAAGAAATAGTTTCTTCTCTTCTTATAGCACTCAATATGTGTTTATGCTTGTAAAATTTATGAGCATTATATCATAAAACCCTATAGAAAGATTTGGACCTGTTTAGTTTGAAGAATCTATATTATGTTTTATAGACTAACTAACTGTAGTTAAAAAGTAATACCTATCCTAATTTTTTAGTTAATTTTCTTTCAAAAATGTTTATTTTGATAAACTCTACAAAAAGATAATCTGGAAGCCTAAAAAAATAAAAAGGATTAACTTGCATTTTCTTATTTCACACCATATCACCAAAAGAAAATGAAACCATGACCTTTAATCCTAACACCTAATCCTAATTCTGTTGGGGACTAAGGAAATAAACTAAACATATTAATTTTGGTCTGGTGGGACAGGAAAAAACCCTCTACTTTATATTGCTATTTTTTCTTATTTTAAACTTTTGAAATCATTAGCTTCTTTGGACAAAGCAATAGATTGATTGATTGACTGATTTGTTTTTTATGACTTATCAACCTTTTGCAGATAATTTAAGGCCAGAAATTTTTTTAAGATTGCAAGAATTTTTTTTGGAGATAATAATGATTTAGTGATACAAGTCTTACTAATTAACCCCTAGCTGGAAGGAGAAGTGGATTCATACCTTCCCCAAAGATATTTGTGCATAAGTGAATAAAATGAATCCAACTGGAATTGGAACTCACCTCTTGGATTAACAATTCTGAGCCATTATTCATTACACCACCGACATATCCAAGCTTACAACACCTGGTATTTCCAAGATGTCACCCATCTCAGTACTGATCATATTGGAACCAGTATTTGAATGTGATATGGCCATGAAGCCAAAGAAGCAGAAACCTAACAACTTTACTGAAACAAAACTAAAAACCTTTTCATGTAAGTAACATGAAAAGGTTTTGATTCTCCAAGGTCAAATTAATGAATGTATTACTGTTCAAGAAAATGCATCTAAATTTTTTTCTTTTTAGCTTTCATATTTTTTTTTTGTTTGAGCATGTCATCCCAAACAAGGCAATGAAGCCATTAAGACACTAAGATCTACTAAGAGTGAAAGAATATAAGAAAAAGAAAAACATTATTAAAGAGCAAAAATAAATTATTGTTGTTAGATTTTAGTTGGGTCTAAGGAAGAATAGGTTATTTGACTGTTCCATGGAAATAATAATAATAATAATAATAATAAAAATGATAATTAATAATACTAATAATAATAAATAAAAAATAAAAAATAACAATAACTAATAATAATAATAAAATAATAAATAATAATAACAAAAATAAATAATAATAATAATAATAATAATAATAATAATGAAGAATAAAAAACTTGTAAATTTGGTTATAAATTTTTGTTTCAAATTTATCAAGGCTTACATTTAAGCCTGTCCCACAATTACAAATCCACACATACGCACACAGATTCTAATATGAATCTGCAAGCACACAGTCATTCACACACATATTAACATCTTATGAGTACACACATCTCTAATATATGCATATAAGTAATAGGCTTATAAAAAAAAGCACATAAAAAGGGTGTATATAAAGCGAACACCTGGCTGTTGTCGGTAGCAGGTAAATAGCATTAGTGAGCTCTGGGAGTTCCTTTTATTTTCTTTTTTTTTTTTTTTTTCAACCTTTTCCCTTTACAGATGATCAAATAGGTTGAGGGTGTCTGTGAAAGTAAGTGCTTACTGTTTTACAACTGCTGACCAAATGAATCAGTCAGCTCTTCCTTCACTGATCACCAGGAATGTTATGTATTTATGTTGCTCATGTAAGCAGATAAATCTATATAGAATGGACAATAATTTGACTGCCACTTGTAAGCACCTAGTGTTTAAACAGATCTCACATTCATATATATATAAGAACCTTATGATATGCTTGGCAGGGGGAAGAGAAAATTGCCTCTCAATACAAAAGGGGAAAAGAAAAGCGTAAAAAGAAATAATAAAAATGAGATTAATGAAAAAGGAATCAGAAAAACTAAATGATAAACAGAAGAAATTGATTGTTTCTTCTTATTTTTTCACTTGTTTATTTGTTGGCATACTGGAAAGTTGTATGGAAAATTTGCAAAGCAAATCATTTGACATCTAAAAGTCTTTATCTATGGTGGCTTACAGGTGAGAAATTGTTTCTTCAATGGTTATTTTTCATCAGCAGTGAAAAGAAAGGAGCTTTCCAAAAGCAGACAGTTAGATCATTGGGTTGTAACTGTCATCATAAGTGAATGAGGCTTGTTTTGTGTTGCATGCACCCCACCCAACACCAACATTAAAGTATAAACCGGAAAAGTATGGATCAATTAGAGGAAGCCAAATATAGAAAGATTTACAAGTAGACTAGTAGACAAACAAGACAATATACCATCAAGTAAGAACACAGGTTTATATAATTGTGTTTGATATTTTGTAGCTGTCTTGTTATATGAAAGATGCAACATAAATTGTCATCATCTGTCTCCTTGAATCCTGTTCTCCTTATTGTCTTTTCTCTTCAGAAACATTTTCTCATTTTCATTCACACTCACTAACCCCTTTTGCCTTAGTGGCTTTATTACCTTGCTTCGGAGGAAATGATTTTAAAATGATTTTAGTTATTTGTAGATGAGTGCTTATTGTTATTTTGTTTGTTTGGTTGATTTTATGACATACAAACATTAGTTATTTAATGTTAAATTTTTGTATGGGGCACCTAGTGAGGACCAAACTCACTACTCAGTTGTAATACTAAACCATATTAACCTTTCTAATTATTAACTCATGTTTGGTCAACTTACCTATGTTAACTTACCGATATGCAGTTTTAAAAATATACTAATTCTGTATTTCAAGAGTTGTTTAGAATATAAACTTCTACTTTGTTACTACAGTTTTGGTTGATCTATTTTTCAACCTTCGTCAGGTGTAAGGGAAGAAAATTCTTTTTCCTTCAAAAAATGTTGCTGAACAGTGAAAATAATAGTAAATACACTGATTGGCTCAGTTCATTCAGATCAGTGAGGGTCATGTGGGTGATTCCATTGTCAAAAACTCATGTGATTTCATATTTTTAATATATGAGAATGCTTTCCATTTCTCTTTTTGCCTAGTAAAGAAATAGCGCAATCACTCTTCTTTATGAAAGAGAATTTGTTGACAAAAATTTTATACCATGCATGGTATACTATAAATAAAATAGATACAATCTTTTATCAAAAAAATGTATAATGAACTGTTATGCAATATTAGTCCTCCTATATGGCAGGAAAATGCTGGACAATCTCCTCAGAGATGAAAAAGAGACTTGAAACAATAGAAATGTGATTCTACAGAAGGATACTGAGAATACCATGCACTGATCATGTGAGCAATGACAAAAAAGGACACTACTAGCTAACATCAGAAAGAGATAGTTGAAATTTTTAGGGGGCATAATGAGGAAAGAATGCTTGGAAAATTTGAGACTCACAGGACATATTGAAAGCAAGAGGGATACAGGAAAACAATGCATAACATACCTAATGAGCTTGTGTAAATGGATTGGGGAACAGGGTTTTGGGAAAAGAACAAAAAGATAACATTTATTAAGAGCTGCAAATGATAGGAAATTGTAGATAGCCATGATCACCAACATCCTGAACAGGAATGGCACATAGAAGAAGAAGAAGAAGAAGAAGAAGAAGAAGAAGAAGAAATCATTAAAATCAATATAAGTTAAAAAGCAGATGTGTTCTAAAATTAAACTTGAGGAAAATAGGAAAGTCATATCCAAAGAGAAAGTAGAAAACTTAAACATAGAATATAACATTGCTGGAGAGTGAGGAAATTGAAGGAAGCAACTGATACACAGGTTTGTAAATCAAGCTAGTGTGGATTTCTGTATAACATGAATTTGATTTGTCAGCAGGGACAGAAATGAAGAGCATCCATGCATATAAAAATATTAAAAATTCTCACATGAGTTGCTAAGGCTGGAATCACTTGTGCAGCACCTGTTGCTTGAAATGATCCAGAACAGTGAATATATTTGTCACCATTTCTTTTCTGTTTGCCAATATCTTCTGGATACACAGGTAGTGTAACAGGGGTGTGCCAGTAGTCTATTACCTTCACTTTCAAACAAAATCCCTTGGGAAAAGTCTGAGCCAATCCCTTCTCACAGATTAAACAGATGAGTAGACTAACCTTGGGTGGCAATTCCAAACCATGGAGAAAGCAACAAGAAAACACTCTACTATTCTATGCAGAAATGCATAGCAACAGATAATAAAGGAATCTGGGGAGAGTCATTCTCAGCTATCTCCTGAAGGATGTGACATTAAAAAAACATGAAGATTATCTTCTGAGGAAAAGAGACCTTTCTCTTTTCTTAGAGACTGTATGCTTACAAGAGTATGCTGAAAATTTCATTGGTTGACTATGAAGGATTAACACAAGAGCTGTGAAATTTTGCAGGTATTAATTTCAACTTTTCTTGTTAATAACTTTATTGTTTATTTCGAGGTAAACTGACATCTGACTATTCAAAGAAGACATAAAAAGTAACTAGTAGCAACTTCTCTTGAAAATAGACGAAATTTGGCATCGTGGTGCTATCAAGTACCCACAGAAAATGGGTTTAGCCCCCAAGGACATTTATACTGACATGGTTACTACATTAGTGGATGATACTCCAGCTTAATCAACAGCAAAAGTGAGCATCTGAATTTAGGAGGGGAAGAAAGAGTCTTGAATATGACCCAAGGTCCAGGCATCCTGCAATTGTCACCACAGAGGAAAACTTTGATCATGTTCACCACATGGTGATGGATGACAGGTGATTGACTATAAATCAAATAGCCAATGATATTAGCATATCCCATGAAAGAGTTAAGAATATTCTGCACAATGAACTTGGCATGACAAAGGTTTCTACTCAATGGATACTACATCTGATGCCTGATCAAAAGCACACCAGCCTGATAAAATCACAGAAAAATCTGACTGATTTTCTTGAATGTTTCCTAATCCAGGATGAGTGTTGGGTTCATCATTTTGAGCCAGAGACAAAGAGACAATTCATGCCATGGAAACACCTTCAAAGAAGCCAAGGTCATTTCATCTGCAGGGAAGATGATGGCCTCAGTTTTTTAGGATGCAAAAGGCAATGTGTTTATTGATTATCTTCAAAAGGGCTACACCATCAATGGAGAGTACTATGCCAAATTGCTGTGGCATTACAAAAAGCTATCAAGACCAAACACCCAGGAAAACTGACAAAGGGTTTCTTGTTTCATCAGGACAATGCTCCAGCACAGAATTCCTTGGTTTCAATAGCTGCTGTGCATGACTGTGGTTTTGAACTTGTTGATCACTCTCCCTATTCTCCTGATTTCACTGTCATATGTTCTGCAATACTTGACTGAGAACCAGTATCACAGTTTTGATAACATCATATGTACTGTTGATGATATTTTTGACCAAAAGGATGAACAGTCAAATGTCAGTTTACTGGAAAATAAGCAATGCAGTTATTAATAAGAAGACTTGGAATTAACACATGCAAAATTTCACAGTTCTAGCAGTTCTTCATAGTCAGGTTATGCTTTCCAGCCAACTTTAATCTGCAAAAGTTTAAATGCAATGTCAATTGCTGTCTACTGTCCTCCTGATTACTCTTCTTTTGTGCTTGTTCCTTAGCATCCAGTGACCACTTTGTATCTTGGTGACTTTACTGCTTTGCTTGAGATGAACTCAATTACAATGTAAATATAACGATGAAATGGAAAATTTTAAAAATTGTTAAATCCATTTAATTTGTTGAAGTGGAAAAACATACACACTACAGTTCAAAAGTTTGAAGCAACACCCAGAATTAGAATGGGATGAACTTGGCAGAAGAGTGAAACATTTCCATCCAAAAAATGAAAAAAAGCTCTTAGAGTCATCGCAAAAAAGAATGGAATCAGTTATCAAACTTTGAGAAAGTTTTGTCAAAAATTTTTGCCGCAGTAAAAAAGGCTAAAGGAGGTTATTTTGACGAGAGCAAAATTTAATCATAAAATCCATTTTTTCTTTTTGTCATAATAAAATTTCTAATAAAAATTATGTCTCATTTATATTTTAACCATGTATAATAATTTTCTCTTATTTAAAGTACAAAACAAATACTTTTTGGACCAATTTAAAAAATTACAATAAAAATAAATTTGGCCCAGTATTCTAAAACAGTAAATTGAACAAATTTTGTCTTATTAAGGTATGCTAATAGTAGATTTCTACTCCTAATATTGAGGAAAACTAGAGTTACTTGGGAAGCACGTTAAAATAATTTAGAATTTATACTGGCAGCAAGTTGATAGACAAATGCATTGAGTAGGGACACAAAAATAGAAAATGGTGTGTCTTCTCTCCAGATCTGTTCAACCTGGACATTGAAGCTATCTGAAGGGAGATGGAGATCCTACCAGGATTTATTATTGGGGTAAGCAATCTTAACAATATAAGGTATGTAGATGGCACTATGCTGATGGCAGATATAAAAGAAAAGTACATGACTGTCTAGACAAGGTAGTAAAGTAAAGCAAGAAAAAGAATATCAGTTATTAATTGTAAGAAAACAGAAAGTATAGTTGTCAGCAAGAGAAAGAAGAGCCCAAAGTGCAAACTACGGATTTGTGATGTCAATATTGAACAAGTACAGAAGTTTAAATATCTGAGATATGTTTTAATAAAAGTTGAAAAATGCAACACAGAAATCTGAATGTGTATCAGATTAATGTAAAATGCATTCCAAAAGCTAAACAAAGTATGGAGAGACAGGAAAAATTCTGTTAGAAACAATGCAAAGAATGCTTTGTGGCTAAGTGATATCAATCCTCTAACATGGCAGTGAATGCTGGACAATATCCCCACAAATGAAGAGGAAAATGGAGGTAACAAAAATGGGGTTCTACAGAAGGATACCGAGAATTCCATGCCTGGAGTAAGTAAGCAATGAGGATGGAAGAAAATAGTAACAAAAAGAACATTCATACACATGGCAAGAAAGTGGTAGCTGAAATTACTTGGACACGTAAAAGGAGAGAGAACATGGTTAAGTTAAACCACACAGGGTATACCAAGGAAAAGAGAGATAGGTGAAGGTAGATGGCCACCAATCTGATAGGCTTATGTGAATGGATGATGGATCCAAGAGTGGGGAGGTAGATTTGCAAGGGTCAAGAGAGATAGGAGGTTGTGGAGAGCCATAATTGCCCACATCCTGAAGGGACACTGCA
Source organism: Acanthosepion lycidas (assembly GCA_963932145.1). Classification (NCBI taxonomy): domain Eukaryota; kingdom Metazoa; phylum Mollusca; class Cephalopoda; order Sepiida; family Sepiidae; genus Acanthosepion; species Acanthosepion lycidas. The sequence goes on from OZ010576.1 coordinate 77,846,030, forward strand.
CAGAAAAGAAGAAGAAGAAGAATATTCAAGAAATAATTAAGAGGAGGAAACTTTCCAGTCTTACTTAATTTTCATTTCCATTAGTTTCTATTGAGAGAACAGTCATGGTAAATATCAATGGATCATTATGCAAAGAAACATTTCCTTTTGTGCCTTTCTTTAAGACACTATAAGGAAAGAAATCTACAGCCAGCAACCAGAACTTGAAACAATTAAGCTGATTCTATTTTCAAATATCCTTCCTGGTTGCACATTTCTCTCTCTCCCCCCACCTCTCTCTCTCTCTCTCTCTCTCACACACACACACATTAATTATACATACATATATATGTAGGTATATATATATATATACCTATATATATATATATATATATATATATATATATATATATATATATATGCATAGTGACATATCAAAAAATCTTAATTTAACTGAGCTTAAGCCTCATGCAGTGAGTCATACTCTTACATTAATCTATGTAGATATGCATATTTGTAATCATTTGCCATTGTAATGTAACATATCCATGGAAACATCAAGCAGGAGAAATGATTAATATACATTATGCTCAAACAATGTCTACTCTTGCTTCATATCCTGTCTCTATAAGCACACAAATTCCATTTATCTACATTTTCACTAATAAGTGAACATTCATCTATTCATATCTATTCATATCTATCTATCTATCTATCTCTGTGTATATATATATATATATATATATATATATATATATATATATCAGTCTGTTCATATCTATCTATCTATCTATCTATCTATCTATCTCAGTTTGTTCATATCTATTTATCTATCTAGCTATCATTTTTTTATTTTATCGTTTAGTTATATAGCACTTCAAAGACAACATTTCTTATCAATACTGCAGATCACCAAATTCGAAATAAATCAGAGGTTAACTTTGCTAGAATCATTGTTCTGTTTCAACAATTCCTTGTGTCTGTGTAAATATGTATCTGTCCAAGTCAAAGAGGAAGTGAGTGAGAGGCAGAAAGAGAGAGAGAGAGAGAAAAAAATTTGTTTAGATTGTGGATGGATATAGAGTTTCCCAAGATCCTTCATCAACTCTTGTCAACATCTAATACCAACTGCCACACATCAAGGTCTTCAGTGGGCAGGAATGTTAATTCTGATTGAGGAAGAGATTCCAAAGATAAATGGTAAACTATTTAAGGTCTGAACCAGGCTAAAGTAACAACTATGTCTCCTTCATTAAGCTGGTCTGTTATTCCACAAATTGAAGTCTGCACATAAAAGGAAGAAAGAGATGTCAGAAGGTCACACCCAAAATGATATGCAGAAGATCAAAGGACTTGCAACAATATTATTAGCATATCTTGCCAAAACGAAAAGGAAAAAATGTATTTGTTTGTGATTAGTTTACAAAAGTCATATAAATTGGGTGAATTAAGTGAAAAAATTGATAGATACATGAAGCAACATCCGTCATTTTCCTGAAAATAGCAAAGTAAGGAACTAAATAATAATGATAATGATGTAAAGAAAGAATAAAATAAAAGTTTTTTGTGGAATTCATTTATTCGGATCAAGATTAATAGATAATAGTTTTCATTATTGTTGGGCATTTTTTTTAAAAACTTTTGATCATTATTAAACATTGTAACTACATGTATCCTGTGATGACATATTTTTTCTTTCAGATAAATATGATTATTTTGCAAAATCTTAATATCACTATAAAAATAACAGTTGAATATGAAATTAAATTGCAACAAAATTATTATATAAACTATTTTGAGGACAAACTGATAAATATGTATACATACATACATACATACATACATACATATGTACAGACATATATATATATATATATATATATATGTAAGGTGATTGAAAAGTAACTCCCTATTTTATGTATGATGGACTCTCCCATTTAACTATAATTTTTACAAGACGGAAGAGTTCATCATACATAAAATAGGTAGTTACTTTTCAATCACCATGTGTTTATATATATATATATATTTATATATATATTGTAGCAAAAATTAAAATTACCTTCACATGTCAGGTAATTGTTTTTTGCTGTAAATAAATATATATGTGCTCTGTTATAATAAACACATTGAGCTCTCTCTGTGGATTCGTTTTAATATTTGATATTACTAGGATCTACCTGGATTATATACCAATGGATCTATCACATGTACTATGTATATATATATATATATATATATATATATATATATATATATATATATATATATATATATATATATATATATATAACTGGAAAATTATTTTTAAGAAAATGAATAAAAATGTACAAAAATATCTTTTTATCCACTTTTTTTTTTGTATAGAGAACATATGTGGATATTTAATATCTTTATCTATCTATCTATCAATAAAGTAGTTTTCCTCCCATGAGATTCAGTATATTTAAAAAAACAACTGTAATGAAAAAACAAATGTAATAAGTGTTTCATTTACCATTTTTGCCTGACAACTTGGGAAACTATGAAACTTTAAGTTGCACTACAAATGTAGGTATGTGTGTGTGTATTTATTAATATATACTTCATAGCATTGTTTAACTACACTGAGTACTGCTTTATTTGCACTGGAGAAGGCAATGTGATAGCAAAAGATGCCTTCCAAAAGTTAAGCAAAGTCTTAAGAAATAGAAAAAAGATCATTAAAAATGAAGAAATGAGTACTGAACTGTTACATAATATCAATCCTCCTATATGGCTGGGAATTGTTGGGCAATCTCCTCAAAGAAAATTGAAACTAAAGAAATGTGGTTCTACAGGGGATAGTAAGAAGGCCATGGGTTGAACATGTGAGGAATGTTGAAACTTTTGAGAAAATTTTGAAAAAAAAGACATCAGAAAGTGTTGAAATTTCTAGGACACATGAGGAAAGTGGGCTTGGAAAATACTCACGGGACAGATTGGAATGCGGGAGGGATGAAGGAAAACAATGCATAACCTACCGAGCAAGTTTCAGTAAATAGATGGTAGAGTAAGGTTTAGGAGAAATAACAAAATACAAAAAGAGCTAAAAAGGACAGGAAATTGTGGAGAGCCGACATCCTGAATGAAAACAGCACCTAGAAAAAGAAAACGATAGGTGAGTGAAAAAGCAACCAATAAACTTTAAGATTAATTTGAATTTTAAATAAAATTATAACCTTATTGTGTAGAAAGCAGTGATCAGTTGAAACTTTGTTTATTATTGCCAAATCAGATTTATTCAAAGTAGTTGTTAAATACTTTCCAATTTTGGTTGTAATTCTTCACATGGTATTTTGTCAGTTGTTTTTTTTTTTCTCTTTGATATCATAAAAAAAATATCATCTGTAAATCTAACCAATTCTGTTTACTCGCCAAGAAAATATTGCTGTTAGGAATGATTCACCCCCAAATTTAAAATGCATACTCGAGGTTGAGAATGAAAAATAGATTACACAACTGATTTTATAGATATATCTTGATTAATTACTGAACCAACTGTGAATAAATCATGTACTTGTGCTATCTGAGTCATCAACTTGACAACACCCTTATGATTAATGTCAAAATTTAGTTAATCTTTAAACAATATGTTTATATTTTAGACAAAGTCTGATTATGTTTTCATTTTTGCAATTTTTCCTTTTATTATAATATATACTAGCTTAGTACGCATAAAAAAAAAAAAAAAAAAAAATTGATGAAACTATGTCTTAATTGGCACATCTGTCTAGGGTCTGTGTTGTACCTAGGCACTCAGTAAGATCAACAATGTTGTTTTCAGACTACAGTCTTAATTGTAAGTCCAAGAGGTCATAAAAAATAAAACTAGTAATTATTAGGTTGGTGCAAAAATAATGACGTAATAATGTCGTTTTTTGACGTTAAAAATTACGTCAAAAAACGACATTATTACGTCATTATTTTTGCACCAACCTAATACTATAAAAAATGTCTGCCAATCAGTTGTTAACTGGGGCAAGAAATGGCTTGTAGATTTTAAGGCCACCTAAATGAAACTTCTATCTTTTAATCATCACAGATGATTTTTGCCTTCCATCAGCAGGAAGAGCAATTTATTGCACCTGCTCAGTCTCACATTTTCTATTGGTATGAAGTGGAGTGATTATATTGGACCAATTGCTAGGTTTGCTGCTAGGAAAATTGGTCCATTCTATCATGCCAAACAATTTTTCTCAATAGAATCCATCGTGTACATTTATGAATCTACCATTTGTGTAGGCATTGAATATTGATGCCATATCTGGTCTGTCATGCCTGCTTTATATATTGAGATTCTCAAAAACATCCGAAGAATGAGCCACAATATTGTTTGTTCTGACCTGGCATCATGACTTCAGTTACTTTCTAAACACCATAATGTGACTTCTCTTTTTTATAAATATTATTATGGTAATCGTTCTAATTAGCTCTCCTGATTGGTCTCAACCTTATAAATTTAAGTGTACTACTAGATTGGCAATTAGGTCACATGATTTTACCGTTGAAATTACTAGATATAACCATGAGTTCTGTTCTAATAATTTCTTTTCTTGTACTTCTCATCTCTGAACCTGTGGAACACTCTTCCTGTTTCTTGCTTCTCTTCCACATGTGCTTGTAAAAAAAATTAAATGTAATATTAATTGCCACCTTCTTTTCCCCATTATCCTAATCTTTTATTGTCCTGCCTCTTCACTAACATCTTCTCATTCACCTTCACTTTCAGTGACCACCCCCTATATTTAGTAACTGTCTAGCACTGAGTGAACAACAGTATATATACATACATATATATATATATATATATATATATATATATATATATATATATATATATATATGCATACAGTGGGGAAAGTAAGTATTTCGTCCCCTGCTGATTTTCTGAGTTTGCCACCTTACAAAAATAGGAACGGCCTATAATTTTCAGGGTAGTTCCATCTTGAAGGTGAGACATTGAATAAAAAAAAAAGTGTAGAAAATCACATTATATTAGTTTTTGAACATTTATTTTTTTTTATTGAAAAAATAAGTATTTCACTCCATAAAAAAATATAACTCAATATTTGGCGAAGAAACCCTTCCTTGTTTGCAAGCACAGCAGCCAGCCGTTTCCTGTTGTTGGTTACCGAGTTTTTAGAGATCCCAGGGGACATTTTGGCCCATTCCTCTTTGCAGATCCACTGAATATATATATGAATACATATTTGGTTGGATTGACATCAATATACATATTTGGTTAGATTGACATCAAACCAACCAAATATGTTAGCTCTATCTCTGATATTGAGCACTTTCTAATAAGTACCACACATATAATATATAAATAATAATATATATAATATATTACATATATATATATATATATATATATATATATATATATATATATATATATATATACATATATTTATGTTTATATTTATATACACACACTTTTCACACATATATATATATATATATATTTTATGGAAAACTAGGTAATCCGTATGGGTAGACCCAAAAGTAATTTTAAGTATGAAAGAATAGAAAATAAGTATGAAAGAATAGAAATATTAATTTACATCTAATTCACTCATGTCTCCTCTCTCCCCACTCATTTCCACACTTTGTTAATTTATATATGCTTAACGGCCTATTAAAAATGTGTAAATTTCTTTTCATTTTTCGTTTCAACATTTGGAAGTAAAGTCTGATGATCCGCAGTCCTTTAAAAGGGCCGTGGTGAAATAATTTATTACATGGAACCTTAAAGTGATCTGTTTTTATTTAAAATATATATATATATATATACTATTGTTCACTCAATACTAGAGGCAGGGTTACTAAATGGGGGAGGGTCACTGAAAGTGAAGGTAAATGAGATGTTAGTGAGGAGACAGGACAATAGAAGAATAGGATTAAATTGAAAAAGAGATGACGATTAATATTACATTTAATTTTTTTTACACGCAAGAAGTGAAGCAAGGAACAGGAAGAGTGTTCCGCAGGTTCAGAGATGAGAAGTACAAGAAAAGAAATTATTAGAACAGGACTTATGGTTATATCTAGTAATTTCAACGGTGAAATTATGTGTCCTAGTTGCCAATCACTGGAGACTATTTCTTTATTGTTTCTTTATTTACTTTAACTAAAATATATAATTTTTAAAAATCTCTAGCCAGATATGCTTTTTATTTAAAAAAAAATAATGTGTCTTTGTATATACATGTATATATGTGTATATATGTGTATATATGTGTATATATGTGTATATATGTGTATATGTGTGTTTATGAATTCTGTCTGAATTTTACATTTATGATCAGTACAGTTGAGTGATATATTTCCTCAAAACTGACCCAGTCACACTCCTCACCTCAACCTTCCAGTTGATGAGTTAAGGATTCCTTTGATTTTCTAGGAATTTAGGTCGGGCTAAATGCCCTTTTTCAATTGATACATTGTACTAAAAAACATTATTCTGTGCAGAAGAAATTATTTAAGATGGACATTTGAAAAGAATAAGTTGAAATAAAAATGTATTCTTTGAAAAACAATGCACACAAATCATTAGAGATTTTTCAAAGATTATTTATATAATTAAAGCAAGAAATAAATTGCCTATTAAATGTCTCCAGCTCAGATAGGGCTCAGATCTATGTAGCCTGAATAGCAATGTTAAGCTATATATATATATATATATATATATATATATATATATATATATATATATATATTTCATTCTTTTTTTTACCTATTTTTCATTTTTTTTTTCATTCTTTTTTTTACCTATTTTTCATTTTTTTTTCATTCTTTTCTCTTTATTATGAACAATATCAATGAAATATATTTTGGTCAATATTTTGAAGCATGGAGTTAAAAGAATTCATTTTGGATACAGCTGAAGTGAAGAATGAAAACAGCACACTACGAAAGATTTTTGCTGTTTTGAAATAGATATACTTGAATGTTTACTCACATGGGCTAAGCCTTATTGATATATATATATATATATATATATATATATATATATATATATATATATATATATATATATATATCATTTCATCTTTTGGAAGTGTTATCTGATGATCCGGCATATTTTAAAAGGGCTCTGGTGAAATAAATTATTATAATAGAACCTTAAAGTTTTTAATGTTTTTCTTTAAAATAATATGTATGAATGTATATATTTTTTTTGCTTAAATATTATTTTTAGTGGATATTTGAGTAGATGCTCTATTTATTTGTTAAACAGTATATTTATTTATTTTCATGTCCCAGCCTGAATATTCAGAAAATCTTATTAGAGAAAAACATATACTCCCTGACAGGATTTGAACCTGCATTCATCTATGAGAAGCTGTCATTAGATCTAACAGGCTTTGACCTCTTGACTACTGACTGTGTCAGTGACCAAAGTTGAATAATGCCATTACAAATTTTTCTCTGACTCTTGAAACAGACATATCTCCTCGGATAATAAATCAAAAATAAATGAATATACTATTTAATAAATAAATGGAGAGTCTACTCAGATATGGGTATCCACTAAAAATAACTTTAAAGTAATAAAAATCTGTTGAATTAATGAATACTCCATATATATATATATATGGAAGTGGATACCACATGCTTGAACACAATCTTTAGGTCATTTAATATACATACATATACTCTATCCCTGTTATTGAGCACTTTTACCAAACAATATTTTTATCATATGTATATATATATATATATATATATATATATATATATATATATATAAATATGATAAACATATATATATATATATATATATATATATATATATATATGTTTATCATATTTTACTGGTGACAGTGTGTTTCATGCTTAAATGCAATCAGGCCTCAAGATTGCTGTTTTATTTTTATCATGTATATATATATATATATATATATATATATATATATATACAAATAATTATTTATTTAAAAATTATAACATAAATATGTTATTAAAATCACTACAAAAATAGCCATTTTGTTTCAACACCTTGGGTATCTTATCAAGTGATGATGTTGAATGTAGAATAAAGGTTTTAAAAGGTTCAAAATAATTAACCACCCCTCAATAATTAACCACCCCTCGTAAGAGGGGTGGTTAATTAATAGTATATAGTATATTAGATAATTAGATAGTAGATAGTATATTAAATAATTAACCACCCCTCGCTGTTACATGAGCTGAAATGACCAATCAAAAATCAAGTATACGAGAATTCAAAAAACTTGACAACAATGTAAGGTTATAATAACTATTAAATGCTTTGAAGTTGGGTTTATACTAAAATATAATTTATTCTAACTAATAAGTATTAAATTTTACGATAAAATTTGAAATTAAAATTAAATAAATAATTATATTTGCTCTACCCTGTATGGAGCACTCTTTTAAGAATTGTAATTGTTAGTTATTGGAATTTATTCTGTATACACCAATCATATACTTGTGTGTATGTATATATATATATATATACACTATGCAATAAAACAAATAAGGATAGTATAAGGAAGAACAGGGCTCAATATAAAATATAAAAAATATATAATCAGACCCAATCTAAAAAATATAAAAAAAATCATACTCAAATATTATTAACTTTCTGTGACTTAAAGTTTCATGTGGACTTGCTGTTTATTATATGGCTACCTCACAATTCTCAGGCAGTTCAATGGACAAGATACTTAATTCTAGGAAAAATGACAAAAACAACAGTCAATTGCTGAAACCTCCTGACAAATGAACTGGACAATTACAAAAGGGTTTGTTTATGAAACAGCAGAGTTGAGCTGCTGAATATAACATCAATCAACTAAATGAAAAATTTTATTTGTATGAATCCTAGAATATATTTTACATAGAATGCAAGACAGCTGGGAATCCACATAAAACATTAAGTTGTGGAAAGGCAGCAATATTTGAGTATTGTTTTATATATATATATATATATATATATATATATATATATATATATATATATATATATATTAGGTTAGTGCAAAAATAATGTCGTTTTCTCACATATGTTACTATGTGAGAAAACGACATTATTTTTGCACCAACCTAATATATATATATATATATATATATATATATATATATATATATATATATATCACATACTGAAGGAAATGAAAATTGTACATTATGTTCATGAGTAGTAGTTACCTTATAAAATTATCAAAGTTTTTTGATGTAGTAACACTCATACCAATGCACCATCTGTATCTGAGCTTCAGATTGTGATGCATGCTGTGATATGGATCAGTACAGTTTGTTTTATGACTAATTTTGAAAGAAATATTGATATAACCCACTTGTACATTAATCATAAATAATAGCATTTTCAATGCTTTTTCCTCAAATTATGTCTGCTTTTTATTAAAGACAAAGTTTTCAAGTCAGCATAATCAAGGAGTTTTATTGAAATGCAACTGCATTCAGTGTGTTGCTTAACTTTAATTCCTTCTTATGTTCACAGAGTTTTTCCTTTAAATCTTGGGATGTCTTATCAGTGTATTTTAGTGTGTATTGTTTGCCTTATATTTAATAAACTCATGTCACTGATGGTAAATTAGATCTCTGTTTTATATTGATTAGATATTTTGGTGTTTAAGCAAAGTAACAAAAAACAACAATTTTCACCAGGAATTAAAACTGCAGAAGTGTTTTGCTTGTGAAGACAAATATAGATAGCAGTAAAGAGAAAAATGATATAAAAGTTTAAAAAAAAATATTCCAACAAAAATTAAGAGTAAAAATGAATTAAATTAAGAAATAATAGTTTGTAAAGATTTGTAGTGTTTCTGAGGAAAAATGTATCTAAATTAAGATTTGGTAAAATGAACAAATTAGGTCCATTCAAATTATAGCAGACATTATTAGAACATATTCTATTAATTAATCAGTTTCAGACAAAATAAACCACTTTTTTTCATTGAAAATTATTAATAAGATATGATATCCCTACTGAGTGGATGCCAATTTAAATAAAATTTAATTAACTTGTAATTTACAGAGAAACATAAAAATTACACAGCATTTATAGCATATATCAAATTATAAATCTGCAAAATCAGCTTTTAAGCATTTAGAGTTATCAAGTTATTAGAAAATTTATACCTTTCAAGAAACACATTCAGATTGATCCAAGTATTTTTAAAAAATATTTGCATATATTCATGTGTCTACTACTACATCCTCATGCCAACTATAAATTCACTATTCCACCTCCATAAAGTTGCTTTCCTGTGCCTTTTCTATAAATACTTTCATGCTAATTGTTTGGATGAACTTTTCACTATAGTACCTAGACTTTATGAATTTAAGTGCAGTACTAGACTGGCAATGAGGTCTCATATATTTATAGTTGAGTTGGATAGATTTGACCATTAATTCTATCAGTTCCTTTTCTTACACTTGTGCAGCTCTATCTGGCTCCATGCTTTCAAATCAACTTTAATTTTCAGAAATTTAAAAGGAATGTCAATTGTTATCTGCTATCTTCCTGATTACTCTTCTAGTGTTCTCTCTCCTTAGCAAGGTTTCTGCTTTCTAATTCTTTTACACCTCGTAACTTCATGTATCTTAGTGGATTCCTGCCTTAAATGGGGTGAATTCAATTAACAAAAAAAGAAAAGAAAAGGAAAAAATATCAAATATTGATCAGTTTGATAAGGTTAAAATAGCAGCTGATATCCAAAACAACCTTCAGTCTGGGCATAGTTAATTTTAATGCCTCCAAAAATAAACTGCTCTCTTATAGTTTTCAAGAAACACATTTTGCCTTCCATCAGCATGGCTGATGCTAACCTCCAGGAGAGTGACATGTAACTTCTTGGGCTAACATTCTCAGCTGACATGAAGTGGAAAAACTATATTGAATCTATTGCTACGTCATCTTGGTTCACTGTGTCATGTGAAACAGTTTTTCTTTCCAGAATCTATCTTATATATCTATAAGTATTTGTCCATACTTAGAATATTGCTGTTACATATGGTCTGGTGCTCCTGCTATTTATATTTCTCATAAATTTACAGCTTAGTTGGCTAAATGTAACCATAAATTCTATGCTAGCAGTTTCTTTTCTTGCACTTGTGGAACTCTCTTCTGGCTCTATGCCTTCCAGCCGACTTTATTCTGCAGAACTTTGGATGCAATATTTTTCATTATCTACTGTCCTCTTGATTACTCTTCTTTTATTCTTGCTCCTAAGCAA
>OZ010576.1:77862260-77909760 GCA_963932145.1 Acanthosepion lycidas
GTTAAGATATGCATTGGTCTTTCTTGAGGTCAGCCATTTGAATAAATTTACCTTCCATCATAGAGATCACCAAGATATTTGGAATTCACTAATTTTAATTAATCATCTCACCTTTATTTGCTTTCTTATTTTCGTTTGCACCTGTGGATCTGAGTCCGGTTTCAGGCCTTAGGTATAAAGGCATTTGATCAACATCACCTTCCTCACCTACCCTGTGCCATTTGTTGCAATCTTAATGATTTACAATTGTCCCCTCCCTCTGTATACTCAGGATTGGGTAGGTCTGGCCTTTTGTTTAGAATCTGTGACACTCTTAAGTAATGCAGGCTAAAAATATAAATAAATAAATAAATAAAATAATCATAAAAAAAATAATAAAAGACAAAAATAAACCCCCTGCCCCAAGTTTTTGTGTGATCAAGCCAGCAGAAATGAGTTTGATATGAAGGTAGTATTGTTGTCAGTACACCTCGACACCATTTTGTTGTGGACACATGTAGGTGTGACCAGACGACATAACACTGGAAGTCTTTGTTACTTTATAGCATAAGCAGGGGTTTTTAATGATCAGTTCAGTTGGAAGAAATGAAATAATTTTTTAGGCCTTAAACAAGATCAATGAATACTTTTTTAGGTTGATAAGAAATTGCACTGATGTTCTCAATGAGATAATGATAGAAATCTGGGAAACACTTTTATTCTTGATCATGGTAACCTATATAAATTATACAAACTATATAAATTAACAGAACAGAAGTTTCAACTATCTGTAAAAATACAGTTTTTTAAATTAGGTGAAAACCTAAGAGACATAGTTTGATATATAAAGCTCAAAGTGTGTCTGTCCTTGAGTATCTACAAATATACACATGTTACGTGAAAATATTATATAAACCTTTAGCATAAAATAAATGCAGTTTTATTACTTATATCTATCAGTATGTGTCTTATATCCTGGCCAACTTAGTTTATATTTTATTTATTCTTGTGATTATTGCTTATATCTATGTATTTATATCTATAGTAATTCATATCTATAAGTTTTTTAATATATCAGTGAGTGAAACAAAAGATTGTTACTTCCATTTCAAGTCAAGAGTTTTGTCATATTTGTTAAGAAATTGGTCATTGCATTTGCTTCCAGAAGCTGCTCAGGATTGGAATATAAACACCTGAGTAGTGGCAGTGGGTTAGGAGAGCTATACACTATGGGAATAGTTTTAGCTGATGGATAGTACACAAGTTATTATCCAATCAGTATCAACTGGGTTTCCATGGATACGTGGTATTATGTTTTAAAACCCTAATGATCCTTAGCTAAAGCATCAAACAAATGTATTTCACAAAATATATATAACAATTCTTGCTTATATTTTAATGATTCCTGCTAAATGGATTCTTGTTTAATTAATGCTTAATTTATGAATAGAGTTTTAAAATCAAATTATAGAATTTAATTGTTTTCTTATTCATTTCCATTTTGGTCATTATAAATAAATGGTAGTTTTGTTCATGTCTTTTATAATTAATTTGCTCAAATAAAACAATTGTCACAATGTTACAACATCATATATGGTTGGGTGCAGGGCCACTGCTAGGGTCTATTGCCCTCCCATCAAATCCATGATATGGAGCCCCACACTCTACTACATCTCAGTTTTCATAAGGTAGTATTCTTATAAAATACAAATTATTTTGTAACCTAATTATATACAATAATGGATCATATACAATATAGGGGAATAATTCAACTAGAAAAATTGAAAATAAATACAGCATATCTAATTAGAGACATTTCATAATAGATCATTCCATCTTAAATAAATCAACAGTGTTTTGCAGAAATTCTTAACATCGACTTGAGATTTTTCTTGTGAAAAAGATGAAGAATTTTTACGTATTCAACATTATCGATAAAAAATAGTGTTTTTTCAAGACAGTATGTGTAAAAAACAAATTCACAGTTTTGGACAAAAAAACACCCCAGAATGATGTCAAAATCTGCAAAAAATTTTCATCCTTTAGTAATCAGTTGTGCTTAGATTAATTTGTAACGTATATAAATGTAGGTAGAAAAAGAGCAAATGTTGATAAGATGGCGAGTGTCACAAAACACTCCTCGGGGCCCCAAATCAGTTTTGGCCCACTCCATAGGGAAATTTTACTAACCACTTGACAGTGAAGCATTCAGAAAGGAAGAAAAGAAGTATGTGATAGACATTTCCAATTATTTTGAATATAACTAGCAGTTTCAGGCTGCTTGTGTTCACTAAAAGGCAAAGATTCCTAGTGAAGAATTTTGTGGGGAGAAATTCTTTTCTTACAAGAAAATCTCCTTGCCTTCTCACTAATTGCTGATTTGTTAATTCATGGGTGAATGAAAAGACACTTGAACCTGCAATATCTTTCTTCTTTTTGGTTTTAGCAATGGCTAGTGTCAATCCCTGGGACTTATGATTGTCAGCTGACCGTATAATGTATTTTTTTCCATTTCATCCCTAGCAAAGCACTAAGATGCAGGGGGTTACTGAGTGTGAAAGAATATAAGAAAAAAGAAAATCATTATTAAGGAGCGACAACAATAAAATGACAGGAATTAAGAAGACAGAAGATGACTATTGACATTGCATTTAAATTTTTGAAGATAAAACTTGACTGGAAAGCAAGAAATCAGAAGAGAAGTCCACAAGTAAGGAAAGAAACATTTAGCCACTTCAACTGTAAAATGGCAAGACCTTGCTGCTAATCTAGTAAGTTATGTGCCAGGCATGATACACGCTTAGACGATCATGTATCTTTCAATACATGACTGACGAGGCAGATTTTTTCCCAAGTAGGTTGCCATTTCTTTTTACATTAGACCTGTTGCTATCCAAGATTATAGAACCCGGTCTGTCCTGCTATGTACCCATAGCTGGAGGGAGAAGAAGAGGATTCATACCTTCCCCAAGGGTATAAGCATGTAAATGAATGTAATGGATTTGACCGGAATTTGAACTTAGCTCTCCGATTTCTCAATCAAAGCTGCTATCCATTACTCCAGACTTCATTTAAATTCACGAAGTCTAGCTCCCATAGAGGAAAGTTCATCTGTACAATTACCATGAAACTATTTATAAAAAAAGGCACAGAGAATCGACATTACAGAAGTGGGAAAGTGACTGTACCTTATATTCCCAACAATAGGTATGATTGTTTATTAGGAGATTTTTTTTTTTTCTCTAATCCTTAGCTTTAGCTTATTCTCCTCTACTTTATACAGACAATGTTACAGACATCTTCTGGCCTTAAAGTGGTAATCACCTTAGCATTTAGATCACAGCTTGGGAATAAACTGAAGTAAGCAATTTTTTAAATAGTATATTTTGAAAATCTAACAAATATATTATAGATGATATTATAACATGTTATATATTAAAAAAATAACAACAAAAATATTTAAACGTATCAAATTGATTTAATAACGACAATTCCACTAAAACATTTTTGCATCAGGTACCTATCTTTTAAACAAATACAACTGCCTCATGCAGTAAAAGGAAGTGATTTGTGTCACACAACACCTGGTGTCTTTGCTAGTGTATAATGAATAACGAGAGCTTGTGATATTTGAGTTTATATATGTAAATTTAAGAATTATAAAGACTTTCTTTTACTTGCTTTATTTAGCATATTCAGGTTCTATATAGATATGTTATATCTGAGTTGAATCCACCCAATCCTCATTTCCCAACCTTTACAGATAAAAAAACAAAAAACTTTCCACCCCACAGATACAAAATCACAAACCTGTCACTATTCTATTGTTACTTCTATGACAGATGTTCTAATAAGCTACATTCTTTAGTAGCATTAACTTAGGCCTTTACAACCAAGACCTCCCAATCTGTATCCACAGGGTTGTACCATGCTCATTTCCAATATTTGGTAAGCTTCTGCCCAAAAACTGCTACTTTGTGGAGCAAACTCTAATATTGATGTCTACTAGAATTCTACAATATTAACCACTTCAAATCTGGGGTCAATCATTATCTATCTCCCGTATCCTAGTAACATCCAGTTCCTACATCCTTCTCTTACATTTATATCACACTTATTTTAGTAACTCTTTCTAGTGGCCCTTGGGTCTTGTATTGGGTTTTTAGTGAAAAAATTTTTTTTCTTTGGATGTTCATCTAATTGCTGCATCCTTTCAGGATGTAAGTGATCATGGCTCTCTATATAACTTCCTATTTCATGTGAGTCTTAGTAGTTTTCTTCTTTCACTCCCACAAGTTGGTTAAGTAAGTGGCTCACTGACTTCCCATATCATACTTGCCCTCAATATGTTCCACAAGTGTTAAGTTTTTCTAGCCCTTATTCCTTGTTATAGTGATTTTCCAAGCATAGCTTAGATGTGGCACAAGTATGGGGCACCCAGTGAGGATCAAACTCACTACTCGTAATTGTTCTAGGGAGACAAGTTTGCAAACCATTACACTGCCCCAAGGAGCCCTCTTATTCCTCGTTATATGTTCAAGGAATTTCAGCGTTTTTTCCATCATTTTGAGTTCTTTTGCCATTTTCTTTAAGACTTCCTTTTTGCTTACTTGCTCTGCCCATGGGATTTTCTGTATCCTACTGGATAAGCACATTTCTACTGCCTCTAGTTTTTTTCTTCATCTATAGGGAGTTGTCCAACATTCACTGCCATAAATGTTAGTGTGAGTTATTCTCCATGATGTAACAAATATCATTTGATATTGTAGTGTTGAACTGTGGCAATCAAGTTATGCATATCAATCAGAGGCACAACCATTTACTTCACCCACTTCTATATAATTATAAAAATATCATAATTGCACAGATATAGGCAAAGTATTGCATTATAATTTTAATAGATGCTACCTTGAAATGCCAGTGGCTATTTCAATCTTCTGGGCAGTCAGGTATAATTTTGGCTCCATTTAATTTTGTGTTAGTTTATCGTTTTTAACAATGTCTCACATAAATAGCTTCTTTATTTTAATTAGTTGAGTTATTCGACATATTTATTTATCATTGCCTGGGGGCATGATTATATGATATGAAAAGTAGGCATGATTCCATCTTTTTGTAATGAAATAGTTTGTAAATTTAAATGTTATTTATGATTATAGATATTGACAGGAAAATCAAGGCTGTTTAAATTCATATGTGAAATATGATTTCCCTTCTTTCATTTTTGTTTACTCTCATCTGATTTACTTATTAAGTGTGATCTTTTCCTTTTAAATTCACAGTATCATTTGTCTTTTAAATTTAGGCTTACAGCCACATCACATTGAAATACCGGTTTCCGCCTGATCACCATACTTAAGCACCATCTAGTATGGTCAGTACCTAGATGGGTGTCTGCTTGGGAATACAAGGTGCTGTAAGCTTGGATGTGCAAGTGGTGTAATGAATAATTACTTGGAATTGTTAATGAAGGGCCAAGTTCCAATTCCAGTAGGGTTCATTATATTCCCTTACCTGTAAATACCCTTGGGAAAGATATGAATTCACCTCTTCTCCCTCACCATCTATAGGTTAATTAGTAAGACTTGTGTCACTAAAACCAATGTTATCTCAAAAAATAATAAAATAAAATTGCATACAAAATATTTAGATTTTGACATTAAATAACCCATAGAGATGTTGATATGCCACTAAACAAAAACAACTAACCAATCTTTTAAATTTAGAGCTTTAAATTTAAAAATAAACACATCTTTTATGTCCTGTATCCCTTTAAAACACTTGCAATTATGGCTCTCCACATCTTCCTATCCTTTGCAGTTGAGAGTACTATCCCTGTTTTTTCCATTCATTTACACAAGCTAGTTCCATATGTCCCATGCCATTTTTCTCTGCCCTTCTTACCTTTATTATGTCAAATTCTCTAAGACTTCATTGCTCATTATGTGTCTCAGAAATTTCAATTGTCTATTTCTGATTTTAAGTGTCCTTTTCATTTCCATTTTTTTAATATAGGCGAGGAGATGAGGTAAGAAATTTGGATCTTATCAAGGAGCTCACGGTAAATAGCAGAGACATCAGACCATATGTTGCAGCAATATTCTAAGCATGGGTGGCTGTTGGACATATAGATATGTAAGATAGATTCTGGAGAGGAAAATTGTCTCACACAACATAATGAACCAACATTCTTAGCAGCTGATCTAACAATAGGTTCAATATAGTCTTTCCATTTCATGTCAGCTGAGAACATTATCCCGAGAAGGTGTAATGTCACGATCCTGGAGGTTAGCATCAGTATGGCTTCTATACCACTGAAAACAAAATTGTTCACAGATGGATGGAAAGAAAGTGCCTTTTCTATACTGTCAGTTATTATATCTAATATACTGAGTCCTAGGAAGAAGTGAAGTAATAAAGAAAAAAGAGATTAGCTGACAGAGTTTAGTAATGAGAGACAGGAGAACATAAAAGAGTAGTCTGGGGCCTCAAAAGACAATTCTCTGGCAATCAGAAGATTATCCCAGATGTAAACATCAAGTCCATCCATATAAATGCTGGGATCTTTTTGGTAAAGGGGAAGATAGCCTGTTACAAAGAATTTGTTGATAACAATAGAAGAATTTAAGTTTGTTTCACAGGGGGCAAAGACATCTGGTGACTGTTCCAGGAGAAAAGATATTTTTTACATAAAAACATTTTCCTTAAAACTTTATCATTGTTCACATGCTCTGTCCATGATAAACCTGTAAAACCATATCTGTAGCATCAAGGCATCTCTTCATCTGTGAAAAGTTGGTATTCTACTTTTATTACTACAAGGGAGTGCCGACCTGACCAAAAAACCCTTCCGAATAAAAATTCAATTTTTGGTTATTTGGTCAGATTTTGGCAAGTGGTTGAGGCCAAAGAAATTATGAGGGTGTCTGTATAAGTTCTTGGTCTATTAAAGAACCCTTTTCCCTAAAAGATTCTGATATTTGGTTATCCCGTGTTTTCAATGTCTTCATTTTCTATCAAATTATCTTTTTTTGAGTAAGACATTTCATGCTTTAAGCTTCTCAGATTTTGTGGTAAAACTTTGTATTTTAATAATAATAGCTAAAAGGTAGAATATTTTTAAATAGAGAAATAGCTTATTCTCTTAGAGAAGGACAAAAAATTAAAAAAAGTTTTTAAAAATTGCTCTTAAATCATTTTTGATACAAAATTAACAAGTTTCTTATACCATTAACACCTGTAAATTTTTAATTAATTCAAGTTTTTGTTCATGAATAAATATAAATTTTTGCCTTGGATTTTTTCCAATATCTCCATTTCTGAAAGAATTACTACTTTCCCAAGATAACATACATGACTATAAAAATGTTTTAAAAAATTAAAAGAAAATGTTTAAATTCATAAGCTCTTGGTTTCCTCTGAGAGAAATTCAGAGGCCCTATCGGCATGTATCATATCAAGCATAGTAAAAATAGTTGGTTCAGGCAATGTGTGATTTGTTCTGATACTCATGTCTTTTGCAGGGAAAAGCAAATAGAAAATGGGAGAATTCATTGATTACAGTAAGTAGGTATTTGTTACTGTTTACAGACAATAGCAAAGGTCCTTTAAAATTGATATTTAATTGTTGGAATGGTAGTATTGCTTTTAAGAGTGTTCTTCTGACGCTAGTTATGAATTTTGGTTTTAGATATTGACAAGATGTGCAGGAGTTAAACTTTTTATTTGGTCTAAAGAGAATGGGAGGTTTCATGTTCTGGTAAAGTGGAAAAGCTGTGTAATGCCAGGGTGGCATAATTTAAGATGCAAATCATGAAGGTCTTGCAACATGTGCGTGAGGACAGAGATGTGAGAAGAAGTATCAGCAACAGTATTCTCAGTTCTTGGACAATAAATTATACTGAATTTAAACTGGGACAGCTCAATACCCCAATGGCATATCTTATCACTTTTTATCTTGGATTTACTAATGTTATCAAACATGAAGCTAATACATTTTTGGTTCTGTTATGACTCTGAAATGTCAGCTAAGTAGAAAATGATGCCATTTCCATAGAGCTTTAACTATGGCAGCAGCCTCCTTTTCAACAACATGATGTTTGATTTCATTAGGATACAGGGTACAAGAAAAGAATGTAACAGGTTGGCCCCATTGATTTAAAGTTGCTGCTATGGAGTAATTGCTAGCATCTGCTTCTACTTCAAATTCTTTATTAGGGTCAACAGTTACTAAGGTAGAATTTTTTAAATTGTTTTTCAGCATTTGATAGGAGTGTAATACTGATGGTGGCAGCGGAAATTGTTTGTTGTGGTTCAATAGTTTTATTTTGCCTAAAAAGTTCCGAATAAATTTATCCTAATATGAGAACGTCCCAACAATTCATTTTTGAGATTTTATATTTAGAGGTGGCAGGATTTCAAGAAGAGTTTTAAGTCTGTGGTAGTCAGGTGATAAATGATAGTGTACCCAAGTAATATAATTGAAGTAGCTGAATTGATACTTTTACTATTATTTAGTGTGATATTGTACTTCTTAGCCACATCATGGAATTTTTGAAGATGATAATCATGTTCTTCTTGGGTTTTCCCATATATAACATTATTCACAAAGACAAATGTATCCATCAATTTTTCCTTATCAATAATGTTGATGCTTTTCTGGAATGCACTTACTCCATTTGTAACTCCAAAAGGGAGGCAAGTAAATTGGTATAGTTTACCACTTACCTCAAAGGCAGTGTACTTATAATAGATGTCACTGATAGGGATTTGATAGTAAGCTGATGTAAGATCAAGTATAGTGAAGATATTGTACTGGGCTATATCATCAACCATTTTAGAAATGTTGGGCATAGGGTAAGCATCTTATGCGAACCTGCTTATAGTGACGCTGTAATTGATTACCATTCTTTATTTTTGGTTTTCGTTTGATGTTATGAGGACTTTGCCTCACTACAGAGACACTGAGGCCTATATTATACTCCCCTTCAACAGCCTAGCAGTTTTTACCTTATAAATTTACTATTGGCAACAGTATGATGGTGTGACTTAGTAGCGATTGGAGTTGTATTAACAGGAAAATGAGAAAAGAATGGAGGAGGTTGAATATCTATGGATGGGAAATGGTTATTGTTAGAGACATCTCCGACAATAAGTTCAGCACCAGGTCTCCCAAATTTCAAAGTCACTGTCATAACTTTTAGGATGTCCTTTCCTATGATGATTTCAATGAACAGATCTTTAATCATTTCCACTATCATGCCAAAATATGTCCTATTATTTATGGTGATATCAACTATCGCTTCACCAACAATTTTTTCATGTTGGTTAGGGTCTGGCAGGCCTATTGTTTTTTTCTTAAGTATCCTGAAGAGATTCAATTTTTTTAGGTGCTTTTACTAATAAAAGTTCCCATGCTATTAGAATCTATCATGGCATCAACAATGTACCCATTCATGTTGCACTTTGTCAAGGTAATGTCTTTTTTGTTCCTAGACAAGTGAGACTGGGTGGGTCAGGATCTTATAATGCCGCAGTTACAGAGGATCAACACACCTTGGCCCAATGACCATTTTTTAAACATATTTTACAGTCAGCATTATGGACTGGACATAGATGATGTAAGTTTCCACAGAAGAAGCAAATCTCTTTAGGTCTAGCATCTTTTTGTAACATAGTTAGATTGGCATTTTCCTCTAAAGAAATTATGGGAGCTGTAATTATATTACTTTGCTTGTAGCATGTAGATTGTTTTTTCTGCTTGCTCCAGTGATCTGGCCATCTCATTCATTTCTTGAAGTATTAGAGAGGATCTTTCAAGCAAGTGTTGTTGAACTGACGGGGAGGTGATACCAGTGATAAACACATCTCGCATGTATTGTTTTTTGTTTTCCTTGGCCATTACAGCTTCGAAGTTGCATGTTTTTTGCCAGGATTCCAAAGCATTGCATAAAATTGTCTATTGTTTGGATTGGTTTAAGTGTAATGAACCAGTGTTGATTATATACAATATTTATGGGTTTTATATATGCAACATAGAGGGCCTTCATGGAAGAGTTAAAGTCATTGGTGTCACCTATTATTTTAAATACTGCCACTGATTAATTAAAGCGAAAAAGTTCTGGTTATTTTTTACTTTGTTGTTGCTGTAAACAGTGAGTAGATAATTGGTAAACATAAGGTGTTGGTATAGTTTTTCCAAGTTAGGAGTTGTAGGCTCGATATCAAATCTTTCTGGATGCAGTAATCTGTCTATTTTAACTATTTCTTTGCTATTAAAATTGTTGTGAGAGGAAGATGTAGCAGAAGGAGATAACAAGATTTAATAACCATTTGTATAGGTTTTAATAGCAAACAAATGCACATGTTACTTTTGAATGAATATGGGGGGTGGGGTGTTTCTTAATGGGAAGGGGAGGTAACTTTGTGTCCTTATGATACAGTAGAATATATGCCAGTGTACAACTAATCTAGGGGAGGTCATGATTTACATTACAATAAGAAGACAGAAGATAACGACTGACATTACATTAAAATTTTTGAAGATCAAAGTAGATTGGAAAGCAAGTGGCCAGAAGAGAGTCCCTCAAGCAAAAAGTGTGAGAGAAGAAACTGTTAGCATAAAACCTGCAGATACATTTTGCCATTTGAGCTGTAAAATGATTAAACCTATCTGCCAATCTCATACTGTGTTTAGATTTGTAAAGTTGAGATACAGAAGAGGAAATCTCATCGGAACAATGACCATGAAACTATTTATAGAAAAGGCACAGAGAAGCTATGTTACAGTGGTGGGAAAGTGAGTGTCACTGAGATGCCCAATCAGGACTGATAGTATTGCAGATTCTTCTTTGGATTTTATCAAGAATCTCTAAATATATCGCAGAAGCACCAAACCAAAATTTGGCAGCAATATTCAATGCATATATACTAAATATATTTTAATGTTCAGCTGTGATCTACATAAATTGATAACTGTTTGGTAATGTAATATATACAATTTAGACTGTGTCTGTTTTGTGAAAATAGATATAAATGGCAGGTTAAAACCTAATTTTAAAAAAATTATCTGATAAGTAAATTAATTTTGGATGTCTCCGTTTCCTGTTCAGAAAGTCTGTGAACTTAAATGATCTTTATCAGTTGCAAGTCTGGTTCAGCAAACATTCAATATGAAGAACAGAACAGAAGAACTAGGTCAAGTTTATTTATGTTATATCTCATTGTGCAAAGTGAATATCCCCTCCATGCAATATTTAATTGTGTGTCATTTAACACAGGTTTTAATTACTGTCTGAATTTCTGAGATGAGCAGTTACCTTTATGGACAGCACATGTGAATAATGACAAAGTTTTTGAGAAAATGGAAACAAAAATGAGACATACTTAACACTAGAAAGAGACAGGGCATACAATGAGGAAACATGGCTTGGAAAATTTGATACCCACAGAACAGATTGAAGACAAGAGGAATAGAGGAAAACAGTGCATATCCTACCTAATGGGCTTGTGTAAATGAATGGCAGAACAAGTATTAGGTCCATTGTAGTAAAAAGACAAAATTTACCAAGAGCTACAAAGAACAGGAAGTTGTAGAGAGCCATGATCGCTAATGTCCTGAAAGGACATGGCACATAGTAGAAAGTGGACTATTGTCTTCATGTTTGTTGTTGTTATCCCCTTGTTTTGGCCATTGTGCCTTCCAGCTTCCCTTTATTTACTTGGATCGACCTACACCTGATGAAGGTCAGAGGCAACAACAGCCAAAACTTTGACATAGCAACAACAAAGATGAGGAGAATAATTCACATGCAAATAGTGTAAATAAGGCTTTAATTACTAATGTCTATTACAGTTGCTCAATTAAAAGACTTTGTAAATCATATAATTTTGCAAAATGTATATTAAAAGTACAAATAATATTTTGTTGAGCATTATGAGGAAACAGTATTATTAATAGTATTAAAATTTATTACTGCTTAGATAATTTTAAGTATCATTTGCAATTATTTTATTACAGAATCCAATTATTTATAACTAGTTGATTATTCAACCAATCATGTGATGGGAAACAAATGTTATTAAAGAAATACTTCAAAACATTCATTTTCTCTAAGGATTTCACATAATGTAAACAATTTATTGAATAAATACTTGAAAACCTTCATTCATTTTAATAATTGTATAAATAATTAGTAGAATTTATTAAACAAGTATTTCTGTACTTTCCTTTACTCTAATGATTAAATATACTGAATTGGATTTCTAAAACATTGTGCCACTCTTACTAATTACATATAAAACAAGTAACATTTATTAAACAAATACTGGTAAATTTTCTTTCATTTTAGTGATTATGTACATAACATGTAGGATTTATTAAATAAATACATTAAAACTTTCATTCAATCTCATGATTACACATATAATATGTAGGATTTAATCCTAAAGGAAGGGCATAAGAAATTTTATCTACTTTAACCTTTATCATTTTGTATATGACTTCATTTGCTGTGTAAAAAGTTTATCTTGCTACTAAAGGTGATTCTGATCCCTGAATTTGAATTTGTTTGAATTTCATAGTTGTGTTGCTATTCTGCTATGGCAACAGAAAACAACTTTGAGTGAAATTAACAACAAGGACACTGCAATGAGAGGCCTTGAAAAAGAATACAGTGGAAACATAAGTAATATTAATAATGCAGAGTACTAAAAGTTAATGATTACATATATCAGAGGTGGCCAAACTGAAGCTCTTTGATCTTTAATATTGCGGCTTGTGGAAATATGTTGGCTGAGCTCCTTTTTTTCATCGCAGTTAATGTAAAAGGTAAATAAGAAAAATTTCAGTTTTGTTGCTGTCTTGTGGCTCTCAAACATCTGAACTTTATGATGTTGCTCTTACACTAAGCAAATTTGGCCACCCCTGGCATATATAGTCAAAGTACATTTTAGTTGTAAGAAAATGATAATAATAATTGGGTTTATGACTAACTGTAAATGAACCCAGATTAAATATAAGAGTTCAAATTTTAATTTCCTTTTCACTGCTCCATCAGTTATCTATTTAGCCTTATTTAAATGATATTGCAATAACTACTGAAATATAATGGTAATATGAGATGAAATATATGCAGTAAAAAAAATTATGATTAAACATTGAATTTTCCAATTTTGGGGCCAGCATCTCTTTTTTTTCTTTTTAATCATTTAACCCAAAGCAAGGCAATAAAACCACTAAGATGCAAGGGATTACTGAGTGTTAGAGAATATGAGGAAAAAAAAAACACTATTAAGGAGAGAGAAAAATAAAAGAACAGAAATTAAGAAAACAGAAGATAACGATAGACATTGCATTTAAATTTTTGAAGATGAAAGTTGACTTGGAATCAAGAAGCCAGAAGAGAGTTCCAAAAACAAGAAGTATGATAGAAGAAACTATTATCATAGAACTTATGCTTATCTCTAGCCATTTGATTTGTAAAATTTCATCTCTTTTGCAAATTTCAGTGTATGATGCACATTAATAAGAAGGGAAATGCAATTGATATTGTTAGAAATTAATGCAAGTGTTATTGACTGGACAGGGCTATTCAATGTCTTCTAATATTATTGTGAAAATTTAGTCATAGGGTATATGTGTTATGCTTCACACTAGTCTTTTGAAATGGTTCATAGTTTGGGATGTCTTGCCGGTAGTTAAAGAATAGATTATTGAACAGCCTGAAAAAAGTTAATAGTCTAATTAAGAATATGCTTGCCATCAAAAAGGAAATGGATGTGATTTTTTTAAAATGATTTCCTTCAACAATGATTTTGTTTTGTTAAATAGTCTGAATGTATAAACAATATTTTCTTTTGAATAAGTAACATTTGAAAAGATATTGAAGTATAGATTTGAAAGCTTTCCACTCAAAGGATTTAACCACTGAGCTATTTTATGGAGCTTTATTCAATTTCTTTACAACTCAACTGTTCATCTGAGCAATGGAAAATGAAAATTAATAATTTTTAAATTCTGTTTTTTTCTTAAATTTTTTCATCATTCAGTTGATCAATAATTTCCTTTTGATTTTGTTTTTTAATAAATGTACTAAGTCAGCATCAGAGATTGAATGAGAAGTTAGAAGTTTAGTGATAGTATCAAAAGCAGTTATTAACTTGGTACTGTTTATAAGCTTTAGTAATGCATTATGACTTAATTTTATCGATTATTTGTTTAGAAAAATAAAAAAAAATGAATCCAGTAGACATTGATCTGGAATGACTTTGTTTACTTTAAATGCAATTTTTCTGAATTAGTGAAAAGATGCTGCTGTTCCATGACCAACAATTCTTCTTCATTCTCATTTGCTTGCCCATCCAAAATGAAAAGAACATTGATGATGAGTAAGCAAAACAGCAAAAAAAATAAAAAATAAAAATAAAACGTACATGCAACAACAAAACGACAGCAAGAAAAATTGTCTGCGCTACAAAAGTTGTAATTGTCTTGATCTAAGAAAAACTATCTTATTATCAGAAACATACTATTGAGACATAATATTCTTTAGTTACATGAAAAAAAAAAAAAAAACAATTCCAAACTGCAAATCAAAAAACAAACAAAAATAATAAATTATTTCATTACTTGATTTCTTTGAGTTTTTTTGTTTTTGTTTAAAGAAAAATATTTCTTGTGAGTTTTTCTTGTTGGCTTGAAGATCAGTTTAAAAATATACAGGAAGTGAACATGAATCAAAGAAAAGGAGTCCTTTAGGTAGCAATTTTTCTATTCTCTCCTGAAATGTCTGTTGAATAAACCAAGCAATTAACCTTTTGGTCCTTGCTACAGTTTCCGTTTTCACCATTCTCTTCAGTTCCTTTGTTACACTTCTGTAAGATCATTGATTTAGTCCCATTACCATAAAGAAAAATAAAGGCAGCAAAATGGATAGCAAAAAAAGAAAAAAAAGACAAAAATATTGTAGAAGGCAGCCAAATTGTGAAATGACTGCAGTTAGCATTCACTGTTTTATTCACTCTAACACAATGCATTCATATTGCAAAAATCATCTTAATTTTTTTAGCCTGTAGGAACATATTGGAGATGTTGTCGTCTTCGTCTGCCTTTTGCATTATTCTCAAATAGATTTCCTTCCGAATGCTGAAGAGGCTACTCAGAATAATGCATAGATGATATTCGTTGTCAAAGAATCATCCCCACACTGACAACATTTATCTAATCATATAATTCCACTCTGAGGAATGCTTCTTTTTTTTTTTAAAAAAAAGAAAAGAAAAAGAAGACCACATTTTCTGCAGGTAATGTTCAACAAATTCATTTAACTGGTCTAATGAATGGGATGCAAGTCAGAATCAGTATGAAAGCCGCAGGAGAAAAATTCATTTTTTTTCCTGTATTATATTCATTTCTAAATCTCTTTATTTCTTCTCTGTGGATATAACAATTCTCTTGACTTTTCCTTTTCTCAAATAAGTTAAGTATCTCTTTAGGGTTTGAGGAAACTTTTCATATATGACTTATGATTCTATAACTAGTTGGCAGTGATTTTTTTAAATTTTGAAATTAAATAAAACTTGGATAATAAAAAATCTCTTTTATATTAAATTTTGATATGAATACAAAATTTAAATTAATACCAATAATCAAATTAAATAAAACTTAAATTTAATTTTTTAAGATGAAGCAGCTTACATGGATCAATATCCTTAGCTTTAAAAATTTAATTGGTGTGTTTTCTGATCATCTTCAGGCACCATAATGACATCCGATACGGAATTGAATGGGAACATTTGTTATGAACTGACTTTTGTTGCTTTTGTTAAAGGCAGAAAAATTGTAAGAAATACTTTAAAATATAAGACATAATAGAGCAATATTTTTGATTGCACTGCTAACCATTATAGGCATTTCATATTGATCTTCATAAAAAAAAGGCATGAACCCAAAAGTTGCTTGTATCATATTCTGCTGCTAGTTATTTTGATATAGTCATATTAGTGTTAGAGCGTTATAAGATATGAGAAATTATATCAACACTCTAAAACTGAATATTTACTCTAACTTTAGGCTAACATAGTTAAAAATTCTCTATAGGCCCCAGGAAACTACTCTTTACCTTTTCTTTAAGATTTTTAAGATTTTTTAAATATGCTCACCTTAAAAATGCTTTGTGTTGGCTCAGATTTTGGTTCACCAAAAGGAGGGGCAAGAATGGAAACAATGCTTTATGGATGTATATATATATATATATATATATCAGATGACAAAGGTTGTAGAGTGGACTGTAGTCTTATTGAATTTCTGATTTTGGAACTGGAACTGATTGTGCTGCAAGGAATCTCTGATAGCATGCAAAAATATCTAAAATGAGAACTGCCCTTTATGTGCAATGGTCAGATCTTGAGTTTATCCTGTGAAGATGAACAATGTTCAGCATGACCTATGGAAGGGTTGTAACTTGCACTGAAAAGTAAAAGTATTTGTCAAAAAATAAGATAAAAATAAAAGGATAAAGTTTTTCCTACTGTAATGTCATTGAAAATATTGGGTTTAAAAAATGTCTCGAACACCCTTTGTAAGTATATAAAATTAGTTGCTTTTCTATGAATAGTCAAATTTAATATAATTTGTAATATTATTTATTTATTTACCAAAACAAGAATATTTTGACATTTTAGAATCACAACTTGGACTATTTTCGTCAGACAATATTTTGAATTAGGTGCAAGTTATCACCCATTCTGCACAGACTTAGAATATTATTGCTTTACTAGAATTACATTAGTTGAAGCCAAATAGCTTTATTTATTAATTGGTTATATATATACATATATATATATATATATATATATATATATATATATATATATATATTGGTAGTTAAAGAATTGTATTGTGAATTTTATTTTCCTTCTGCTTGATTACTATATATATATATATATATATATATATATATATATATATACACTGCATGCCAAATTCTTATTGAGATAACTTTTTTTCTAATATTCCAAAAACCGTCCAATCAATTCACACAAAATTTTCACACAATGTTGGCAACCCTGATCTGTGCAATCACTGACATTTTCGTACTGATCTGCACAATGTAAACAAACTGGCCCCATATTTGTTATCAGCATGGTGATTTGAGCGTGCCAAATTATTAGAAAAGTGTAAGAATTTAGTGAAAAGATGGGCCTTAAAAGCAGATCAGTACGAAAATTTCCGTGATTGCGCAGGTCAATGTTGGCAACATTGTGTGAAAATTTTGTTTGAATTGATTGGACGGTTTTTGAAATATTAGAAAAAAAGTTATCTCGATAATAATTTGGCACGCAGTGTATATAAATGGAACTTTAGACTGACTAGCTTGGTATCAAGTATTTTAATCAACAGTATACTGACATTATATGGTGATGGAATTATTACGGATGATGTTTAATAACTCTAGCCAACCTATCTAGAAAAAACTAAAGACTACCAACAGCAGCAACAACTAAAATATATAGTACATGTAACTTGAAGAGAAAATAATAACATAATCATGATGCCGACATTCCACATTACTTCAAATAAAAGGTAAGGAAGAAAACCCCCATCAATACTCGATGTAGCAATAACAGCTACTGGACTTGAAAACCTATCTTCCTGAAAAATTGTCTTAAGAGAAAGATTTTATAAATTTTAACTGAAAACAGTACTGGCTATTAATGCTAAATGTTTCCTTGTAGGGAAGTGGCTAATATTACCATTATCATTACCAATAAATGAAATAGTTTGGTAAAAACCAAATTCAAATTGGTCTATTTCCTATTTTGGTTAAATTTGGTATGACAAATCACTAGTTAAATCCTGCTTCAACCAAGATTATGTGTCTATCTTTTTAACTGTTATAATGAAACACACTGGTCAGACAGTGGTCACAAATATTTTCTTTGTTACTTTGCAGTCGTAAAGAAATTCATTGTCTTAGTGGTGAACCAAGTCAACTTTTCAAGATGGATTCTAAGTTCAAAACAGCTTGTCACTGTAGTTCATTCTATGATATATTTTGTTTTAAGAACAAATAAAAAGAAGGAACTTGATTCTCCAGTCAAATTTTCCTCATCATTTCATTATTCTTATGTCAAGTTTGTTTGTGTTGATAGTTTATAAACAAATTATAAATTGTAGACAAGTGTACCTTAAAAAGGAGATAAATATGAATAAATATATATACATTAATTCAAAGGAAACGGAAAGAACTTTTGAGTTGGACAAATATTTTTTATAAACCAAGATAATCAGAGATCAGCTGAGTGTACGCCTGCATCTTATTCCAGAGATCATAGAAAATACATAAGGATATTATGAAAGAAAACATTACATATTGCTTACTAAAGATTTATAAATTATGTAACTACCAACCAGTGTAGAAGTCGTTTGTTGGTTATTTAATAATTTATTGATATTTGTTTGAACTTGATATATTATAAGCAAAGAAAAGAAGAAATGTTTACTTTGTAAATGAGATGTGTTATGTTGTATGTGTGATCAAATAAGATTCCTATGTACTTAGAACTTAGAAGTTACTTGTTATAAGCATTTTGTTTCCTGTTGTTGGTTTGAAATACACTTGGTTGAAAATGAATTAAGATACAAAAATGATATTCATGTATTAGTTAAAAGTTTATCATTTTTGTGCATTTTGAGATACAAATGATATTTAAGAGGGAAAAGGCTGGATTACGATGGAAATATTTTCCCAGATGTTGCAGTGAGGAAAAAGCTACTAATGTTACGAGGTAGCTCTAAATATCCTTGCCAGGGATCATCTCACCTGAACTACTGTAATTTTCATTCAGTCAGTTATGTGGTAGGCATAATACACGCTTAGGTGATTTTGTATCTTTCGATTCATGACTAACAAGGCAGATCTTTTCACGCAGTAGGTTGCCATTTCTTTCTGCAGTAGACCAGTTGCCATCAAAGGCTATAGAACCCAGTCTGTCTGCTATTTACCCATAACTGGGGGGGAGAAGAAGAAGATTCATACCTTTCCTAAGAGTATTAGCATGTAAGTGAATGTAATGGATTCAATTGGAATTCGAACTCAGATAGCTGAGTTCAAATTCCAGTCGAATCCATTATATTCACTTATGTGGGAAAGGTAATTTTCATTGCTAAATAAATAAATACTGAATGATTTTGTTAATGAGAGAAAATGGGCGGCTTTGAAAAAATTATATTGACCAACAAGAAACTGGTTTATTCATCTTTTTGTTATTTATTTTCATAACATTTTTACTTTTTTGCAATAATAAATTAATAATGTTCAACTCTGCACTCTGCTGTGGGGGCTTTGCTGAAAATTTCTTGACCTGACCTGGGAGTTTCTAAAAACCACAAAACAAATACTGAGTTCCTGTTACTGATGTTTTATAAGAAGCTGATATGTTTACTTTCAACAGCTTAGAACAAGACAAGGGAACAAACACAGAATATATAGATAGAACATTCTGTTTCACACAGATATAAACTGGGAAAAATTCAAGATACAAATATGTACATACTAGTTTTGCCTTTTTGGGAGTTAAGTGGGTCTTTTTTATATCTTAATTTTCTTTGAGTTCTTTTCCTTCAACAAAACAAATAGTCTTCCAATCAACACACCTTTCATTCACATCTACCCAACCAAATGACCATACAACCATCCAGCCATCTATCCACCCATCCAACCAACCAAGAAAACATCCACTCATTTACTCAGCTAACAAACTATTCATTCAACCATCCAACATACCTGCCTGTCCATACACTCATATGCACTAAAATTTTTGCAAATATTTGTTTTTATTAAAGGACATGCCTAGCTATCTACATATATGTTGGAATGGATATAAGTGGGAATGGAAAAAAATTATTTTAAAAGATTTTGTCGTAAATATTCATTAATATATTAGGTTGGTGCAAAAATAATGTCGTTTTCTCACATATGTTACTATGTGAGAAGACGACATTATTTTTTGCACCAACCTAATAATAACTATTTTTAATACAATAACATAACATATAACAGTATATTATTATATATTCTTTTTATATAATTGATATCTTAATTAGTATTGCCTTTTATATTTAAGTATTGTAGCATTCATATTTGATAATCTAAATGAATGTACATACCTCTTTTCATTTGTTAGGATGTAAATCTAATCAAAAACTTTTTGTATATATATCCAATAAAAAAGGCTGTTTTTTTTTATCTACTCAACAATAGGTATTTTCTTTTTTATGTATATTTTCTCTGAAATAGGATGTGTATAGTCAGTAATATGACAAAGATAAACATTACTACTATCTGAATGGAGTGAAGAACTCAATGCAACTCTTTAACGAGGCATTGGTGCACTTAGATTGGTTTAGGTTCACTGATTATTCATATTCAACTATTATTTCAGATTCTTTTCAAAGTAGACTCCAGCAAAATGTAAAAGGAAATTGTGTGTGTGTGTGTGTGTGCGTGCAGGTGGGTAGGTGATTGAGAGAAGAGAATTTGTGAACAGGAAATCAC
Organism: Acanthosepion lycidas; assembly: GCA_963932145.1. Lineage (NCBI taxonomy): Eukaryota > Metazoa > Mollusca > Cephalopoda > Sepiida > Sepiidae > Acanthosepion > Acanthosepion lycidas. The sequence continues at coordinate 77,882,798 of OZ010576.1, forward strand.
CAAGCTATGAATTTTCATCCAAGTACTTCCTATCATGAAATAATTATATGTTCATCAGAGAGAAAAAAAAATGACTTATTACAAAAATGTTTCGTCTCTCCCACCTGAGAAAAGGATTATTTATATAGACCTTTTTTTCTAGAATGAATCTGTGGTTTTATATTTTTTTAGTCATTTTAATTTATGAATTGTGCCATTGATAGAAAAAAAAAATCTGCTATTGAAGAAGTACAAGACTTTCTTTGTTTAAAAATGGAATAATTTATAAATATAAGAGGGTGATGAAAATTTTTGCTTTAACCAAGAAGGGATTAAAAAAAAATAATTCCGATGTTTGGCCATTTAAAATCTTTTCAGCACACCCTTATGTGTTATATATATATATATATATATATATATATATATATATATATATATATATATATATATAATTATTATGAAAAGTTCTTTTTTTCATTTAACTGGGTAGTACTTCTATTATGCTTACATGATGGAAATACTGTCTAGTTAAGTGAAAAACTCTTTATATTAATTCTATTAACACTCTATGTCTATCTCCAATATTGAGGACTCTTCCACAAAGCCTGCTTGCATTAATTGCCTTTCTATCAGCAAATGACTGAAAAACCAGCAATGTTATACTTGGTTGCAATTAAATCTCTTTCTGATTCATTTGGCATGCTGGCTAGATGTGAATGCCATGAAAGCAGAGAACAAAATAAAAATAAATTCTTTTCTACATATAGGCTCTATGCATATTGCCTGGTCTACAAAGCGAGCTCCAACAGTGGCCAATCACAAACCCCATCGGTAAAAGAGATGATCTCAGGGACTACCAGACCTGCTTAAAAGCCAGTCTCTGAGAATGACCAGGATAGTTTTGGGCTAGCAGGCCACTGGCCGTCATGCTGGTGCTGCTGCCACTGCTTCCACTGCCATGACTTCATCACCATGATAACCAAAGTTGCAGGCTGGTGAGCCACTATCTGTCATGCAGAGCACTGCTTCTGGTATCACTACCGTCTCATCATTGTTACCACTGCCATCATCACCATTACCACCAACACTCAACATGACCATGCCTCTTAACAACTGTTACCACTCCCAGGCTTGAATAACCACCTCAGCTATCCAGCTTTGACTCCACCCAGCTACAACCAAATACCAACATGATAACATCTCAACTTTGACACCTGCCAGCTACAAGTTTTCATCATTGCCAATGCTACCATCTAGGCAAATACCAATCACATGAATCTGCCACCAACTCAGTAACCCACCACTGTCACTTCAGCATACCTAACTCATTAAAAGGCAATCTCTTTCAGTCATCATGGCAGCCCTGTTCTATAGGACAGGCCTACCAACCATACCAATCTGAAACCACCTTGTCAACTTGGCAACCCACCACCATCACCGGTTCTATAGAACAAGCCTACAAATCATGCCAATCCAACATCACCTTGTCAACTCATCAACCCACCACTGTCACCTCAGCATACCTGACTTGATACAAGACATTCACTTCACAGTTGTTAGCAAAGTTCCTTTCCATAGAACTGGCCTACCAAACATGCCAATCTGACACTACCATATCAACTCAGCAAACCACTGCTGTCACCTCGGCATACTCGACTCTATATAAGGACATTCACTTCACAGGTGTCATTGTGGACATGTCCTACAGAACAGGCCTCTCAACTAACATGTACACCAACCATGCCTTGCAACCTTGGACAGCACAAAATTAGGTCAATCCTAGCCTTTCTCTTAACTCTGATCACCATCCTGACAATACACCAGAAACGGACATTCCAGATTTATAGCTACACTAACTACTTTGGGACAACACCTTACCAACCGAATGCCAACACCTCGGCATAACCAACACAAATGCCAACCAAATCCTGTGACCTCTGCCAGCATGAAAATAGGTCGACTCCTGGCTTTTCTCTTAATCCTGATCACCATACTGACAACACACTAGAAATGAACATTCACCTATTTTGTGATATCTGAATGGCACCATATATACTAACAATAAACATTGTTCCATATTGAATCCGCATTATTCCTTTCTCTCACAACCAAAAGGTTAATATAACATATATATATATATTCAATTCAATCAATGTAGAACTAAAGTGGGCTGCTTGTAACAGGGAGAACATAATCTCTCTTCCAGGAAAAGGTGCTAAAATGAGTCTCATTTGTGCTGAATTTGGATATGTATGTTTTTCAAAGTCTGACTTTATTAGTCACATACCACACACATTGCAGCGGACCCCTCTCATTACCTATCATATTCCACTGGTAAGATATGAGTTCCACTTGAGCAGCTTCTTTCCACTGCTTTGCAGAACCAACTCCTAAGAGAATGCTTTCTTGATCTTAACCTGTTCAAGTCTAGGGTTAACTGTTATCTTCCCAACATATCCCCATAAACTCTTATGCTGTAATCCTCTACCTTGAGTAGCTCTCGAGCCTTGTTCAGGATGAACATCATTGTAAAAATAATGTTATCATAATAACAACACAATCTATCAATATGATGTCCCTCCTGAATTCACTTGCAATCTATGCAACAAAGTGTGCAGGTCAGAATGTAGATTTACCTGGTATTACAAGTCACAGCATTGTGGTGCCAATGCAGCAATTCGTAGGCTTGCTTGCAAATCCTGTGGCTTAAAGTTTAGGTCACTTGATGGACTTATGAGTCATTAGAAGAGATGTCATCAGTGGCAAAGAAATCAACAATGATATCAAGGAAGTTGTCATATTTGGGCATGATTTTACACCACTTTATATTAAGATCATCATTAGAAAGATATTTGAACAATGTGGTATGAGGGTTTTAGTCTTTTAAAGATACTTGGACTGCCATTGAACTTTGGATTACTGAAATAAATGAAATTTCCCTAACATTTCCTAAATAATTGACACATTGTCTTTCAAGAATGTCATTCCTTTACTTTGCATGTACTTCCTTTGAGTAATAGGTACTACAAAGAGTGTCATCTATGCATTATGTGGGTGCATATACCTTTCAGAAGCTAGCTTAATTAGTGACTTGCATTCATAATATACCACTAAGATGTCCAGTTTGATCTCAATTGAAATCTATGCAATTGCAAGTCAGTGAGTTGATTTACTCGACATTACAACTCACAGTACCATGATATCAATACAGCAAGTGGTAAGCTTGCTTGCAAAACTAGTGGCTTAAAGTGTAGATCACTCGATGGACTTATCAAGCATCAGAGGCAGCATCAGCAGCAAGGAAATCAACAATCATATCTTGGAAGGGATTGTACTTGGATAGAAACTGATTTTATATCATCTCTCTCTCTCTCTCTCTCTCTCTCTATATATATATATATATATATATATATATATATATGATTAAAACAAAAGATGGTCCACATGTGCATTTTATACTATGAAAATTTAATATGTCTGTTAATGAAATTTGAGGAATAAAAAGACAACAAAATAATAACAATATTCATTTTAAAGTTGGAATTTTTGGATATGCCTGTCCAATGAGACAAGAAATCAACAAAGAAGTGGAACTCACTCTTCCACCCCTCTAACCAACAACAATATTCTCTGGAAGAGTGAGTCCCACTTCTTTGTTTATCTTTTGTCTCACTGAAAAAGGACATGTCTGAAAATTCCAACTTTAAAATCTTTATCTTTGTGTTTCAATTTAGTCAAAATCCCTACTAATGTTATATATATATATATATATATATATATATATATATATATATATATATATATATATATATATATATATATATATATATATATATGTATGTATGTATTTATGTATGTATGTATGTATAAAGATGTGTTTGGTAATCTGTATGGATAATTCCAGGGAGGATATTGTCCAGAGAATCAATATAAAAACAGAGCAAATATTAATTATATTAAGAAACAGACAACTTTAAGTTTATTTCCTTAGAATCGAATCAATCTTATTGGCAATATGTTATCATTTTGTTGTTTTTTTATTTGGCAAATTTCATTAACAGACTTATTAAATCTACACACACACACACATATATATATATATATAGAGAGAGAGAGAGAGAGAGAGAGAAATGTATATATATATATTAAAATAATAAAATTTAACTGGTAAATTTTAAATCACCTTAATTGCAAAGGAGAAATGCTAAGCAATTTTTGTATCCAGCAAAAATCTTCTAGTCTAGTTAACCTCTTTTCAGAAAAGCAAAAATATTCAAAATGTTATTTATCTTTTTTGAATGTGAGTCCTTGCATAAATATGACAAACATTAATTTCATTCAAAGTTGATTTATTAGTTTCTTTTCTCCCATTATGAATGTATACATATGAGTATATTAACCTCAAACACCTACAGTTACATACCACTGAGAGAGATGGGAATCTACAATGTCCCCTGACTACCAAACCATTTAACTGCTGTGTTATTCATATTTACAAATCATGTTGTATACAGTTAATAAGCAGAAGGTTTATAATGTAACATTTTGTTTCTTTCTAACATGATATTAATTTGTTAAAATAAATCTTTTTGTTAATGTGGCACAAATATCTTGATTATTATGTTTATCAATTTAAAAATTCTTTGAATTTTTTAAAACTTCAAGAAGTTGAGTAACATATGATTCCAGCTCAACTTCTTCAGACAACATTTCTCACTTCTTTTTTCTTTTACTTTCTTAGTTTTATGATTTATTTGATGATATTTGTTTATTCCCATTTCTTTTTAAAATAATTTCACATCAACAAGGTGAGGAAGATATTATGAAGTGGAAAGATTATATTGAATCAATTGCTAGGCCTGCTGCTAGCAAAGTTTGTTCACTGTATTGTGCTAGAGAATTTCTTTCAACAGAATCTATCTTACAAGTCTACCATTTGTCCTCACTTTGAATATTGCTGCCATATCTGGTCTGATGCTACATATTTAGAGATTCTTGATAAAATCCAAAGAATCTGCAATGTTATCAACCTGAGCTGGAATTCAGTTACTTTCCCACTGCTGTAACATAGCTTGCCTGTGACTTTTTTTATAAATACTTTCATAAATGGTAAATGTTCTGATGAACTTTCCTTTATGGTACTTAGACTTTATGCATTTATGTGCAGTACTAGATTGGCAGCTAGGTCTCACCATTTTACAGTGGAAATGTCTAGATGTAACCATAAGTTCTATGCTAACAGTTTCTTCTCTTACACTTCTCATTTGTGAAACTCTCTTCCAACTTCTTGCTTTTCAGTCAACTTTGATCTTAAAAAGTGTAAATACCATGCCAATCATTATCTTCTGTCCTCTTGTTCTTTTACTTTTTGGTTATATTTGGTCTTCGGTCTTGTCACTGGATCTAACTAAAGCCTTTATCCACTGTGCCATGTGTCCTCGAGGACTTGGTTAAGGTGGTGGAGAACTTGGAGAGGGGAACTAACAGGAGATAACTGATAACTGACATCCATTAGACATGGCACATGGAACTAGAACAGTCTACCCCAGCGAGCGGAATAAAGGGTTCAGTTCAACATTCCAACCACCTGATGATGGCTGGAGCACGCAATAGCAGAAATGTTGTAATAAATATGTTGACAAAGATGAAGACAATAGTCCAAATAATGTAAATAGTGAAGGCATCAGACGTTTAAAATCAGGGCTTCATATATGGACTGCCTTCCTGGACTGTTGAGTTTCATCTACTGGAAGCAGCTGGTTATGAGGTACTAGTTGTTTTCCTTTACCCAATTCACATACTTGAAGCTGGAATTAGTTGCATGAGGTATTTGAGATGCAGCCACGGAAGTATTTTATACATAGCAGGAGCTTGTCTCCACTATAACCCCTGGCTATGACAACTTTTGGAACATATAATGCGGTAATATTAAATCTAAGTTGAGGAAAGTTTTTATCTAGCATGAAATACAGTAAAATATTATTTTACTAATAAAATATCAAGTTTTGTTTCTCTTAGGGATAATTGTTTTTTTATTATTAAAATATACAAAGAATGAATGACTTTATACAGAGGATCATGGAATGTTTGTATTAGCAGAAGGATGTGTAATTGCAAATAGGAAGCTATGGAGAGCAGCAAGCAGAGGAGAGCAGATATATATGGATGATGAGCGACAGGAAAAATCATCCGCTGCTCAACTTGCAGGAGAATATGAAGATATGAGAGTCATTGAAAGAAAAAAAATGTAACATACAATTTGTGAAGGATAAATGGGAAATATAGGGAATTTATTGATATTGTTTAATCCCAAATACAATGAAGATGATTCTAAACCAATGAAAACACTTCCCTTCCCTTGTTTGCTAGACACAAGTTTTCTTTTAGTGGATTTCTCACAATAAAGAAATGAAATTTTACATTATCTTCCAAAATCCATCAGCTGAAAAGATTGAGTTGAGTTCTTCAATGAAGAGAGTGGAGTCATCAACTGGCCATGGAGTTGTGGAAAGCAATCATTGATGCAAAAATTGTGTTCTCCTCACTTGGATAGATTGTTGCATTTATTTCTTTATTTTTACTTCAATATGATGAAATCCACCGAGATACCTGTGAAAATAACCTTGGACATTAAACATGATACAATATCACACACACACACACACACACACACACACACACACACACACACAAAGGTATGACAATGTATCATTACTGAAGAGGCTTTGCCATGAACAAAGAAATCTCAGTAGCGACCACTATACAGCTATACACACAACTTTCATTTGTCAAGGTATCTAAAACTGATTTGTGCTTTGCTCACAATACAAGACTTAGCCATTAGTTAAAGAATTGCCAGGGAATTCTGCTACTATGAAAATGTATGGTGCACTCATAAATGGTCTCAAGTATTCTCTCGGTGATTCACTCTTTTTGCTGATTTTCTTCAGAAATCTATTTAACAACATATAATCTTTTAGTAACTAGCACAATTCTATCATTTTGTATCCATTTTTTTGTTTGATTGTCTGTGACTAGTTTAGTCAAAACTTGGAGAATCTTTTCTTTTTTTTATTGGTAATATAAAAAGAGGAATAGAACTATTAATAAGGAAACATGAATGGACATTAAACTTTGCTACAAGTATATCAGCCATTATACCACTGCTTCATTGACTCTAGGGAGACTAACTTTGAGAGGTCAGGTTCAGAAAGTCTGAAAACTTCAGAAATAATGGGGGAATATGAATAAAACATTATAAAGATGGAAATGATGGAAACCTCATTTAATAAGATCGTCTTTTTTCTTTGGAATAAATACAATATCAATGTCTTTTCTGACTGATTATTTGAACATTAATTAATGTGGGAATCAAAAGAATGAAAAGCAAACTTTTTTTTTGTGGTAGGGTGGGGTGTTGTTGTAAAAAAGCAGAAAAGAAGAATTAAAAATGTTTTCTTTTCTGTGATATTAATGAAACCAATTCTTTATGTTATCCCCCCTGTTTTTATTTATTTTATCATTTGTTGATTAACTAGACTTTTGAAAGCGATGAATAAATGCAAAAGGATGTAGAGTTTAGAAAGTCAATGAAAACTGTACAGATTTCTTAAACATGAATATTATATTGGCTCCAAAAGTGTTTCCTTTAAACAGCAAAATTACTTTGACTGAGATTACTGAATTCTGTGATCTTGAATTGTGTTCATGATTTCTGCTATTATGGAATTATGATTCTATTCTGTGTTTTGATTTTGAATTTTTAATCTTAGCCATTGTAAAATATGGAAATTCTATTTTAAACGTGCAATTTGTATCTCATATAGGAAAACTTATTGAACCAGATAGTAAAGGGAATATGAAATCTGAAATCTGAGTTGTTCATACTGACAAAGGAGTGAAATTTGTGAAAATGAAATAAATTTAAGAATTGTTGGTGTAGAGCAAATTAGATGATTTGCTGTTATGAAAACAACAAATATGAAACTACTCTTTTGAATAAAACATAGAATATTTCCTTGGAGTGTCTTAATTTAATCTGTTTTAATCTTTAATGTCAATCCATGTTAATATGTTTAGATGACAGATGGGTTTCTGTTTTGGGTCTCATTACAGATTTTATACATAACCAATTTCTTTCTAGTTTGCCTATTTGTTAGGTAAAAATATTTACTTTTAGCTGAATGAAAATTCTTAAATTTGGCACATACAGGGTGCGATGGATAAACTGTCATAAAAATAACACTGACATCTCATTTTACAGATATATTTACCAAAATTACACAAAAATAACTTGAAAATACTAAAGAGTAAATTTATTCAATAAAATCGCCATTGGTTTTAACCATGGCTTCCAGACAACTTCAGAATCTCCTACAACTCTCCTGGACAGTCTCCTTGTTTAAATTGGAGAATGCTGCCATAATCCTTGCCTTTGGTGCTACAAGGAGTTTGTTGGTCTTTCACTCAACTATGCACCACATATAATAATCAAGGGGGTTGAAAATGGCTAAAAAAAATGTCTGAAAATGGCTAAAGAAATGTCTGAAAATGGCTAAAGAAGTGACAGAAAGCTATTAGGACAATGGAAATTATAGAAAATGTTTGTACTTATTTACTCCTACCAAACAAAAAAGATAAGGATGCTTGAAAAGCTAAATAAAAAAATTAATTAAATTTTCCTTGACTGCCATATTTAAAGAAAGATGTTTAAAAGAAAGGTTGCTGCCCATTAAATACATTAAATATACATTAATATATATATATATATATATATATATATATATATATATATGTATATATATATATATATATATATATATATATATATATATATATATATATATATATAATAAAATATAGTTTTGAGGTATGCTATATTTATGGGTAGAAGTGCTAAGTATCAGAGATCAATGATGTAAATTTAAAAGTGGACACTGAGGCCAACAGTGTGTGGTGACAATCTGTTTCATCTTTGAGCACAATCTTTAGACCTGAAGATTGCATTCAAGCATTTCTTTTTCATATGACACATTTTATCCTTCATGACTTCAATGGATTAAAATGATGCTTACATTGATGCTTACTACACATGAAATAAAATTTCAACATTCCCTCCCCTTCATGTGCATATATTTGCAATTATATCAATCTAAACCTCACTTTAGTCCAATGAAGTCCTGAAGGACAAAGTCACAAAAAAATTAAAACTGAATAAAATATATTTTAAGGCCATACTTTATAAATATACATTTATGGAACTATGATTAACAAAGACTTCAAATAGTTTGGTGAATGGATCAGTTTCTAACAAATTTAGTAAAGTACATAAAAATTGAATAAAGTATAGGATGTGCTGGGGATATTTTTGTCCAACACCACCAGATTCTACTTCTCCATGACATGCCTCTTCAGTTTTATATACTCCTAATTTATTAATATTTAGTCCATTCATTTCTTGCTTTATATTTTCTAACTGACCAAATTGATTGAGTATTCTGTAATTCTGTGTCCCCTAAAACAAACTATATTTTGTTTGATACAAAGAGTCTCTGGGGGATGGTCCAGCAACACATGTCACTCATGTCTTTCCTTACTGGGCAAGAGATCAATTCAAAGGAGTCTGTCCCCTTTCACACTGTTACTCCTTGTATTAGTTTTGCTAAAAGTAGCTAGATAATAGTCAGGTGTTGCCTGTTTTACATATCTCTCTTTACTGGGAAAGGAGTTAATACTAATGGACTTAAACCTGTTCATGCCATTATCTCTGTTAATAACTCTGTTGAGAGCCATGATTGATCATAGTATTGATAGTGGAGTGGTATCTGCATTGCTTCCCCCACAGTGATTTTATTGAGACACCAACTCTAGTTAGCTGGCTATTGACTCATCAAAAGTTCTTCCACCCTTTGATAGGTCTTATTTTTCATCCTACAGGGTTGCTAACGACTTGTCCCACTCAAAATAAATTGGGGTGTGGGAACTGGTTTAATTGCCGACTCTCTGACAAAAGATTTCATGTATGTATACATTTCAATATTTTTTTTTCTAAAATACAAAGCAACCTCTTAACATAAACCCTACTTTAAACAAAAGGTTAGGAAGGAGACATAACAATATTAGAAAGTGCAATAACAGTTAGCAGACTTGAGAAATCCATTTTCCTGAAAAAACTGTTTGAAGAGAAAGATTTTATAAAATTCAAGCATTAAATATTCAGTCAATGAGTATTGAATCTTTTCTGTTTGGAAATGGTTAATCTCTCCATTACCTTGAACATAAGGAAATTTGTTTTTTGTTATTTTTTGAGTTAATAGTGCAAAAAGAATACATCAAATAAACAGTATTCAGAGTAGAATAGTCAAAATGTTGTTGGCTGGTTTGAGAAACTTAAATTTAAAAAAAAAGATTAATATGTTTATATACCCTTTTTTTCACTCTCCTTCATGGTTGACTGGTGGCAAGGGAGTGAGTTACCAAATCACTTCCAGCTTGTGTTATGTTAAATAACCTCATCATATATGGCAGGTCAACTCATTCTAAATTGTCTAAACTATCATCTATATACAACCACTTTCACAGATCAATGATTAAAAATGGCTTCAAGTGAATGGATCCTCTAGGTCTTAAAGAAGGCAATTTTTCATTAGATCTTATAGACTGGTGCTATAGAATCACAATGGACTTTAACAAATAATAAAAACCACATCACTTGAACACTTCCAATAGTAGCAACATCTAAAATATGTAGTATATGTAACTAGAAGGGGAAATAATAATATAATCAAGATGCTGACTTTCCACACTACCTTAAACAAAAGTTTAGGAGGGAAACTCCCATCAATACTAGAAAGAGCAATAACAGTTAGTGGACTTGAAAAGTCTATTTTCCTAAAAAAGAAAAACTGTTTGAAGAGAAAGATTTTATGAATTTCAAACATTAAATATTCAATCAATGAATGCTGAATATTTTCAGTTTGGAAATGGTTATGAGCAGAAGGAAATTTGTGTTTGTTATTTTTGAAGTGGGACTTTAACATTTTTCAACATTGTTTATCATTCTTTATAAATGGGAAAAGTCAAGCAATTAGTTAACAATTAAGAACAGGATTAATTAATCCTGAGGAAATGTTTCCATAAAACTTATTTAAAGAAAACAGATGCAAAAATGCTCAAATTTATTTCACTTGTTGGTATCTTCTTAATAAAGAACATAGAAATAAGCAGAATCAACTGACCAACTTCAATTTCTCTATTCTTAAAGAAAAACTGGCCATTTCTTATTGAACTTGCAACACATCTGCTTTTTCCTTTGTTAGAATTAACAACATCTCAGTTATTAATGTCTTGGAGAGAGGGTCTTGCCTTAAGTAAAAAAAAGAACATGTTGGTCGGTCATGATGTCATATTACACCATTTATTGGCAAAATATTCCAGAGGAGCAAGAGAAAGTTTGGCAGAGTTGCTCACATCAGTGGTTTGTTTCGGCAAGTTTTTTTAGCCTGAGGACACCATCAGTGTGGCAGTTAGTATAGTTTGACAATTTCCTGAGAGCTCATTGAAATAAGACCTTTCATATCTCAGAATACAGCCATGTCGACATCTTTACTTATTGAATATGCTTTATATAAAACATGTGGCCATATGCCATAAAGTAAGGAAGTCAATTTTGTCCATACTGTTAGAATGGCTACCACTATTACTGCTACTGAAATTGCTATTGCAACTGCTTCCTTTTCAATATGTGACATTTTCTCAATTTCAGTTCAATATTCCAAAGATGAAATTACACCTGAAATTACTAGCCAACCCATTCTGCCTCTGGCACTTTTTCATCATGTACATCTTGGAAATTTTTAAGTAATTTTTTATTTAGTTAGTTCTCCTGACATGAAGATGAAAATTCATTTCAGGACCTGTTTAGTATTTTGCAACAGAGTCATCCCCAAGGGCTGAGTGAACTTGGTCCAATATCAATAAGTTGGCTTCTATGACACAAATTGCCTATCTGTTTGTCAGGATAAAAACTTTTTATATGATCTTCAGATTAGAAAAAGAATTCAAATAGGGACCAAAATTTGTTCCAGGTATAAAGAAAAAACATATTTTACACAAATGAAAATGTTCATTAAAATGTTTTACTGCATTTATACCATGAGATGATATTAAAGATGGTTTTTCAATTTGCCAAAGTATGTCTAATTGTTTATAAGGTACATTTTATTCAGTTAATTTCTGTGACATTATATAATGTAGTGTCTTCAAAATTTTAAATTTGTAAAACTTTGGATAAGTTGTCTGCAACTAATATGTGATGTAAAAAAAAATGAATGTAATAATTATTAGGGATATCTCAATATTCTTTGTTTTGTTTCTAAAGTCTACTTCAACTCAACTCTATATTTCTAACATTATTGCCTTACCTCTGTTTATTTATTTATTATTTATTTTTTCCTCAATAGGAGTAGATAGGATCAACTTTTGTCTGGTTCACACTCCTCCCAGTTTTTGAACAGGAGTAGAGGTTTATTCTTTGTTTCCTGTTTAGGATTGGGTTTCCTGTTCTTTTTCATTTTCTTTCACTCCCAGTAGCTCCTTGGATTCTATTGGTATTAGCACCTTGCTTGGAGTGAATTCTTGACAATATATATATATATATATATATATATATATATATATATATATATATATATGAAGGGCTTCATCTATATAAAATATGTGTGATGTTAAGTCTTTTTTGTTCAAAAATGCTTAGTGGAAAATATCATGATTCCATTTCTGACCTTAGGTCACTGTTTTGAACCTGGAAAGAAATGAATATACATCATAAATAAAAGGAAATATAATAATAATAATTAAAGTATAAAGCCCTGGAAATAGAAAAAATATGGAAACTGAAAACAAGAATAGTATCAGTCATGGTAGGTGTGCTTGGAATGAGGAAAAAAGGAACACAAAAATACATTGAAAAAATCCCTGAAAATCACAACTTAAGAGAAATACAAAAAATTGTCTTGATAAGTACAGCCCACACACTAAGAAAAACTTTTTCCATGTAATGCAAGTGATGTTATGGGAGTTAGAAAACCAACCATGAAATGTAACCATAGCAACATGTCACTACATTACTTAGGTCTTCCCACAGACTTGGTAGGTAGGGTGACCATCGTAGAAATCAAAATATAATGATGATAATATAATAATAACATAGCAGTCTTTGCAGATTGTAATGTATCTTTGAAGATCTTCAAAAAAACTATCAAAATACAAAGATCTTGAAATGGAAATCTCTAAAATGGGGCACATGAGGACATCAATAATTCCAATTGTACTTGCAGCACTCAGATTAAAAGTCCAATAGACTCACTAAAGGTACTCCTGATAGTGCATGTCTTAAAGAAATAACAAAAGATTATACTCACAAGTACAAAGAGCTTTATCTATATAAAATGTGGGTGACCTTAGGCTTTGTCTTTTTTACAAAAATGCTCAGTGGAAAGTGTCATGATGCCATTTCTGACCTTAGGTCTCTGGTTGGGACCCAGAAGAAAATGTGTATACAAGAGAAATCCAAGGAAATAATATTAATAATAGTAGTAATAATAATAATGAATAAAATGAATGTTTACTTATCTATGTGCAAAACATTATACAAGTCAATATTTTCACAGAATATATTTATAATTACATGATAAATATACGTTGTGAATTTCAGCTTTTATAATATCTGCTTTTATTAGAAATACTTACAATAAGTTATTTTATGATGTGAGATTTTATTGTGCAACTCAAGAGTTTATTTACCCTATTTACATGTAGACTATTGTCCTCATCTTTGTTGTTTTTAACACAATGTTCAGCCATTGTGCCCTCCATACTTCATCAGGTGCATATCAATCCAGGTAACCTGCAGGGAATTCCAAACTGAACACTTTATTTAATCTACAGGGACTCAAGACTGTTCTAATTCTACTGCCCATGTCTAGGGATATCTTATTTAGTTCTTTTTGTTTTTAGTACTGCTCAGTTATTATGTGAGTTGAACCAATTGAGTCTAGAGAGTCAGATATTATTCTTACTATTAATTGTTAGTTGCCCTCAGTTAAAATCATTGACTTTTCCTTCACAAACTGAGGTTGATGGTCTGTCAGTCCATTTGTAATCTTTTCTATAAATACTTTCATGAAAATCACACAGATGAACTCTCCACTAGAGTACCTAGACTTTATAAATTTAGGTACAGTACTAAATTGGGAGCAAGGTCACATCATTTTACTGTTGGAATGGCTAGATATAACTATAAGTTCTATGCTAACAGTTTCTTTATCACACTTTGTACTTGTGGAACTCTTTTCTGGCTTCTTGCTTCTCAGTCGACTTTGATCTTCAAAACTTTAAATGCAATGTCAATTGTTAACTTTTGTTTTCTCAATTCTTGTTCTTTTATTGTCCTCTCTCTTTAATAGTAGTTTTTCTTATATCCTCTAATACTTAGCAAACACTTTTGTCCTAGTGGCTTTATTGCCTTGCTTGTGGTGAAGTGATTAAAAAAAATCCCATCTTGTCATTCTTTGAAAGAAATTATACATTTGGAAATTGCTAATTTTTTCAGGTCATTATCTCCATAAGATTTTCCTAAAGCAACGATAATATCCCTGGTCTTTCAACCAAAAATTTGGTGTTGGTTCTTGCTTTTGTTTTCACAGGATTCATACTGCTCTAAAAAAGATAGCTTTAAAAGACTTAGCTATAAAACTTTCCATTCATATAGGTTATAGTGCAAATGTTAAAGTTTATTTAATGCAAACAAAAGCCTAAACATTTCTATAGTTTTATTATAACATGCTTTTCCCACGGATATTTTGGATGCTTTTCATATATTTCTATGGCTTACATCTTTTCAATTTATTTTAAATAAAATTTGTTTTACACTTGATTTGTTTGTATAATAAAACTTGACACACCTCAAACTAGTTATCAATATTTTAAATAAGAATAAATATCATTAGATGAAACTCACATTATATATAGCACTTATAAATATAACTTGAAAATTATGCCAACATTGATTAATTAATATTAATTTCATTGTGACAACTTTAATTTGTATTAGAAAATCTGGCATATATATATATATATATATATATATATATATATATATATATATATATATATATTGATTGATTGATTGAGTGATTGATTGATTTGTTTTTTACAGATTATCAACCACTTTCATTCAAGTATTTAGAGCCAGAAAATATTTTTAGATTGTTAAAAGTTTTGTGAGGGGATAATAATGAGATGGTTTCATGTCTTTCCCAAGTGTATTTGTGCATAAGTGAATATAATGAACTCAACTGGAATTAGAACTTCATTCTTCAACTTCCAATTCTGTTATGTTATTCACTATATCACCTGCACATCCATCATGCTTACAACGCCTGGTATTTGCAAGCAGTAATCCATCGAGATCCTGGATTGCTTAACTTAGGTGATTGCACAAGAACTGGTGTTTCAACATGATATGGCCATAAGCATATATATATATATATATATATATATATATATATATTCATTTTTGTCTACTTACCTGAAATATTATTTTAAAAAATTAGCACCCTATTCAAGAAAATTACCTGAATATTCTGGATGGTAGATAAAATAAATAAATATACTGTTTAAAAAATAAACTCAAATATGGATATCCACCAAAAATAACATTTAAAGTGAAGTGATAATATATTTATATATATATATATATATATACACATACATGTATGGATATATATATATATATATATATATATATATATATATATATATATATATATATATATATATATATATATATATATATATATATATATATATTACTTTAACCATTGTATTTAATAGCTAAACATGTTCAAGCAGACATTTCTGCTTTTAAGCAGTATAAATTTGTGTCTACTGGCTTATTTATTTGAGAATTTTAATAAAGATAATGTACCTTCTGGCAGATATTTCTTCAAAAATTTGTGTATCCACCAGCCTGATAATTATCAGCTCTCAGTCTCACCGTTTTTGGTCAAAGTCTAACTGTTTGTGTGACTTTTTGCATTAATTGCAATAATGTCGTATTAAGGTAGTGTATATATGGGGTCGGTTGTGGCTGGTTTAACATTGAGACTCAGTATTTATGTGCAGGATGTGGGTGGTTTGAATATTAAGGGGTTAAAGTAATAAGAAATACTATTAGACTCTAAATAAAAAATCCATTAATTCCTTAGAAATTACTTTACATATATGTATAAACTTATTTGATTTAATATCATGAATATATTTCTTTTCAGAATCTCTTTAATTTCTGTTTTCTTACGATTATTTTTACTGATTATTCAGATTTATGAAATATCTTTCCTAATATTATCCCACCAAGTAATTTTAGCCATTTCTGATATCTTCAAAAAGCAAAGTTGTTTTCTACAGGGAATAAGGTGTTTGCTTCTCCCTGGAATTTTATTTTGATAGTTTTAGTTTTTTTTTTTTTTTGTTGTCAAGATATTTAAAATACCCTTTTCTCCTTCAAATGACATTTTTTTTTTTACTGTAGGTTGGTTGATTTTATTTAATTATTGCTTCTAACTTTTGTAATCTTTTTTAAGTTAATATTGTATATACTAATTTTGTGTTTGTACAAGTATTTCTCTGATGTTGATTAGAGTTAAATTTTAATTAATTATTGTAGTTTTGGTTTTTAATCTGGTTTTCATGGAGCTACTATCAGATACATGGCATGTTAATCAATGTGACAGGTGTATATAATCAATGCATAGAGTATATATGCTTTTTATTATTAGTAGTATTAGAAGTAACCTCTAATAGTAATCATAATAGCAATATTAGCCATTTCCTTATAAGGAAATATTTAGCATTAATTGATTAAGTGACCATTGCTACTTTCAGTTGAAATTTACAAAATCTTTCTATTAAAACAATTTTTCAGGAAAATATTTTTCTCAAGTACACAAACTGTTATTGCTCTTTCCAGTACTGATGGAGGCTTCCTTTCAAAGCTTTTGTTTGAAGTACAGTGGGGAAAATAAGTATTAGGTTGGTGCAAAAATAATGACGTAATAATGTCGTTTTTTGACGTATTTTTAACGTCAAAAAACGACATTGTTACGTCATTATTTTTGCACCAACCTAATATTTCATCCCCTGCTGATTTTCTGAGTTTGCCACCTTACAAAAATAGGAACTGTCTATAATTTTCAGGGTAGGTCCATCTTGAAGGTGAGAGATAGAATATAAAAATAAATTCTAGAAAATCACATTATATTAATTTTTGAAGTTAATTATATATTTGTCATGACTTTTGATTGCATTGTTATATATTCTTTGTAGATTCATTTTAATTTATTTTTTAGTTATATAATTTGCTAACTCCTTCATGTTTATTATCTCATGGATTCTTTCTTTAATTTTTATTTAGTTTTTCCAGCATCCTTACATTTTTTTACTTGGTAGGAGTAAGGGAGTACAAAATTTTGCATAATTTTCATTGTCCCAAATGCTCTCAGCCACTTCTTTAGCCATTGTCAATGAGGTTTTGTTTTTGTTGTTGTTAGTTTTTCATCATGTTTTTCTTTTTCTTTTTTTTTTGATAAATTTTTTACTCCCTTACTTCTACAAAATGGAAAAAATATAAGGAAGCTGGAAAAGTAAATAAAGATAAAAAAAATAATTAAATCTTCCTTCTTTTCTGCCATATTTAATGAAAGATGTTTAAAAGAAAGGTTTCTGCCCAAATATACATTAATATATTATATATATATATATATATATATATATATATATATATATATATATACATAATTTAAATAAAAACAGACCACTTTAAGGTTCCATGTAATAAATTATTTCACCACAGCCCTTTTAAAGGACTGCGGATCATCAGACTTTACTTCCAAAGGTTGAAACAAAAAATGAAAAGAAATTTACACATTTTTGACGGGCCGTATTAAGCATATGTAAATTAACGAAGTGAGGAAGTGAGGGGGGAGAGAGAAGACATGAGTGAGTTAGATGTAATTTAAAATTTCTATTCTTTTATACTTAAAATTACTTGAGGAGGTCCAGATATTGACACATTTAAATGGTTACCCCCTCATGGTTTAACTCCCCACTCACTTCCTCACTTTGTTAATTTACATATGCTTAATATGGCCCGTCAAAAATGTGTAAATTTCTTTTCATTTTTTGTTTCAACCTTTGGAAGTAAAGTCTGATGATCCACAGTCCTTTAAAAGGACTGTGGTGAAATAATTTATTACATGGAACCTTAAAGTGGTCTGTTTTTATTTAAATTATTTGCTCTGGATTTACATTGAGCTCTCTGGATTTTATCCTCTTTGGTTTTACCCATACGGATTACCTAATTTTTCATGAACTATATATATATATATATATATATATATATATATATATATATATATATATATACTTTAACATTTTCCATTTTTTGTATTTCTCCTTCTTCATCATGAATCTGTAGACTCACTATAGAGTATAGAGTTACAGACAAACCACACTAGGCAGTTCTGCTATATTTTCATTAGCAAGTGAGTTCTACGAGATGAAGTTGCTTGCTGGTATGGTTTTGAATTAAGAGTTTTCCTTCTCCTTGACTGGTTGACATCCAAGGCTATAGAGCCCTGCTTGTCTTGCCATTTAACACATAGCTGAGATGAATTCTTATCTTTCATAAGAGCATATGTGCAAAAATGAATACAACAGCCTTGGCTGGAATTTGAACTTAACTCACTAATCTGACTCTTTATTCCCATAACCACAATGCTATGCATAAATCTATTTTCCCAGCTGGAAAATATAAAATACATGAGAAAAATATTAAAGTCTAAAATTCAAGTTCTTTAAACAATTTGAATATAATATATATATTCCAATATAAGTAAACCAAAGTAATTATTTTGCAATATAACATTCACGGCAAACTGACAGTGGAAAATATATCAAGATTGTAAAGTAAATGCAAAATGTGGATAATTTTCATGTTTTTTTAAAGCTATGCCAATAATGTAAATTGGGTTTGTAATAAAAAGTATGAAATAATAAGAATTCCTGCAAGTTTTATCAGAAAAAAAACAAATACATCAGAATACAGTATATTCATCTGTAACGATTTTAAATGGCCTCTTAGGTTTCTTGCCAAAAACAAATCCTACCAAAAAGTGTTATTAAATATAAAAGAACTTTTGGATTAAGAAATATAAAACATGAAGAACTACTCTTAGATTTCCTGAAATTCTATTCACACAGCCATGCAAGCATCCAACTCACGTACATGTCATCACACATCTACTCACCCATATAATAAGCCATGTACTCAAACATGGACCAGTTGAAATCATTGCATTCATTATAGCAATTTTCCAATGAAAAAACTCTAATAGATAATTATATTGTTTTCTATTATTGATTTTAATACAGGGATAAATGTGAAAGTTAAAGTTAGGATTGGGAATTACACCAAATAGAATTTTAGCAAGGGAATTAAAATCTTGTTGATCTGATCAACCAGAATAAATAGGTTTTTTTGATTAGAAATGCTATCATTATTTTTTTGACAATTGCAGTAAGATTTTATTAAAAAGGAAGGAGAAAAGTTATTCATTAGATAAAAACTCTCAGTTGAATGGAATTGCCTTGAGGAAATGTTGTCTGCTAATTTGTATCGAATGCATTGCATAATGTTTTGAAATCAAGGGAAGATAATAAAGGAGAATGAAAGAGGAAAGAAAAAAGAGGAGAAAGGTAAGAGTGAGAAAAATGAAAGAAAGAAAGATTGAAAGAAAGATAAGAGTTATAGCTAGAGAAATAAAGAGTTTCACAGAGTGGGTAAGAAGAAATCTGTTGATAGAGATGAAGAAGGGGCAAAGGGGAAAAATAAGGATAGTTATTCCATATATTTATTTGTTACTGTGAAAAAAAACAAAACAAACTGCTACGATACTATCAACAATTTTGGACATCTGATAAAGACCAAACACAATTTTTGACTTATTTGACCACCAAGCAAAGCCACATGATGAGAACAGAGACACAGGAAATAACGAAACAAAGAAAACTGAGAAGAGATATATATCCTGTAAGATCAACATATCAATATCAATACATATTCAGAACTGTAAGATTAAAGATTGAAAAGAAGCAGAATTGGAGGACAAATGTTTGTAACTACCAAGAAATAAGGATCATATAATATTAGGTTGGTGCAAAAAATAATGTCGTTTTATCACATATGTTACTATGTGAAAAAGCGACATTATTTTTGCACCAACCTAATAGATTTCTTTTTAAGAAGGTTATACTCAAAAATCTATCACAATAAAAAAATTACTTATCACTTAAACATAAGAGATAGATATACAATAATATTAATTAAAAAATATGGCCTAACAAGAGACTAATATAAATTTCTTGGCTGTATAAATTATAAACTTCTCTTATAGGGTCTGCATTGTTATTGAAGGAACATAAAAACTTTGGGTTACAGAGTATTAATACTTTAAGTTAGCTACAAATTATATGATGTAAATCACAGTTTAAATCATGCTAAGTTCTTAAATCATATCTTTATTGAGAAATAAAATGAGATTTTCCTTTTAATTAAAATATCCCTTTATGTCTATATATATACTTAGAAATCAATGCTGTCATCAGTTGAAGACTAGATGATAAGACAGTCACACACACAGGAGATACATACATCAACAACCTGGATTGAATTGTTCAGAGGTACAGCCATAAATGTACCCTTCATCAGAGACTTCTGCAGGGCCCAGAACCCAATTCACAAAATAGCAGTACTATAGCTCTGTTATTATGCATTTACTGATAGAATAGGCTCCTTCAAAGTTCCTCAAAGGTTCAGATCTCTATCAGGCAGATAATACTAAAGGATGAGGTATTTTCTATGATACCTAGACTTTATAAATTGAATCACAATACTAGATTGGCAGCAAGGTTTCATCAATTTACAGTTGAACTGACTAAATATAAGTTCTATACTAACAGTTTCTTTTCTCGCTTGTGAAACACTCTTTCAGCTACATGCTTTCCAGCCAACTTTGATCTTCAAAAATTTAAATACAACATCAATCGTTATCTACTGTCTTTAACAATCAGTAACCCCTTGTGTCTTAGTGACTTTACTGGGATGAATTTAATCATATATATATATATATATATATATATATATATATATATATTATCATTTTTATTATTATTATTATTATTCCAAATGTTATTGTAGTGGATGTCCTTGTCTGAGTAGACACTCAATTTTTAACAAATTGTGAATTACCATATATACTTGTGTATCATGTGACTTTTGAAAACCTAATTGGAAGCTAATTTTAAGGGGGTCACATCATACATGAGATATAAAATTAGTGTATGTACTGCTGGCCCTGGTTATACTGTTGACCAAGCTATATATCCAATTACTGTAGTCAAAAATTTTTGATTTTGATAAGACTGCTATTTTACTTAACTGTATCTAATAATAATGCATATAATATTCATGTATTAATAATGTATTATAAAATACAAACATAGCGAATTTACATCTTTTCCATTGTTTACATTTATAAGATGTTTAGCCATTTCTCATTGGACTGTTTATAGCTGTATGCATTTATGCAACGAGTATAGTGTTACTAATAATACATTTATCATTCTCTTTTACTTTTTTTACTTATTTAATTAGAAAATGGGATGAATAGATAGAGGAAAAGAGGTTAGTTTGTTGTAATTTGGTATCTTGAAAAAGGAACTTGCATGATACATAAGATACATGATAAAATTATTTTTTATAAGTGAAAATTTATTGGTGGGGGTCACATCATATGTGCGCTCATGCATTATATGTGTGTATATGGTACATCTACCAGCTTGTACCTTTAAAAGACTTGTAGGCCAGTAGATGCAACCCCCAAGTGCGTAGACATAATTCATTATTTCATTTCCATGGTTTTTCTTTAATGTTATCATCAGTCTTAAGTAGTAATACATGATTAATTTTCTTCTAATTCTTCATCCTCTTCTCTTAAAATTATTTTTGGAATGTAACAATTAAGCATTATTTTCTTTCTAATTGTTTTTAAATATATAATGAAATATAGTATATAGTCCAGTTCATCCTTCAAATCTATAAATCAACTATTCGACCTTGCATGGAATACTCCTGCCATATATGGTCTGGAGCTCCTGCTGTTTGTCTTTAACAAAGTCCAGAGATGGATATGCAATGTGATTGGCCCTGATCTGGTATCTTGTTTACAGTTGCTCTCTCACAGACCTGCTGTCGTTTCCCTCTGTCTTTTCTACAAATACATTTATGGTAACTGCTCCAACAAGCTATTTTCGCTGGTTTCTAAACTGCATGAATTTAAATGTGCTACTAGGTTGGCATCTCAGTCCCATCTCTTCACTATCAAAACGGTTAAATATAGGCATCTCTTTTACTCCAATAGCTTCATGTCTTGCACTTCCCATCTGTGGAACTCCCTTCCTCTTACTTGCTTCCCTGATAGCTATAATCTCCAAATATTCAAATGCAATGTCAATCGACATATCCAGATGCTTTGATCTATTTCCTGTCCTTCTCTTCATCCTTTCCTCTATCACATCTCTTTACACTTACTCCCACTCTCTGTAACCCCTTGCATGCCAGTGGCACTCCTGCCTTGCTTGGGGTGAAATACTTAAAAAAAGTCAGTATATCTTGTAATTCTTCTGATGATTCAGACCATTTTTTTTAATCATTTCATTGCAATCAAAGCAATAAAGCCACTAAGAAACAGGGGGGTTACTGAGTGTGAAAGAATATAAGAAAAATAAAAATATTAAGAAGATAGGACAATAAAAGAACAGGAATTAAGGAGACAGAAGATAACGACTGGCATTGCATTAAATTTTTTAAGATCAAACTTTACCAGAAAGCAAAAAACCAGAAGAGATTTCCACAATCTAGAAGTGTGAGAAAAGAAACTGTTAGTATAAAACATCTAGTCAATTTAAACTGTAAAATTATGAGGCCTTACTGCCAATCTAGTACTGTGCTTAAATTCCTAAAGTCTTGGTATCATATGAGTATGTTTGAATATCAACTTAGCTTAAAATTTAAAAAAATCATAATTTCAGTGAATAATCTCCCAAGCAGAAATACAGAATATCTCAAACAATGAAAAGAAAAACATTGTATGAAAAATCAATGTGTAAAAATATGGAACGCACGTAAGTGTTGATTTTTTTTCTCTTTGGATGCAAAAGAAGTAAATGATTGTTTGAAATATAATGAAGAGATGATGATGCTGTTTAGGTACTTGATGTGATAGAGGATAGAAATGGGAAACTGAAAAAGTAGAAAAAGAAAGAGGAAGATTACAACAAAGTCGAACAATAGGTACCAGAGCCTCAACTAGACTTAGTTGGTATAAGTTACACTTGACATAAAACAAGTTACTGTTATTGATGTTTTTAGAGAAATGGTTACATCAAACTTAGCATTATTCAACTTGTAAATGTTTTACCCTTTCCACTTGATCAGAAAAGCTGTTCAGGCATTTTATATAAAGAAAAGAAAAGAAAAGAAAAGAAAAGAAAAGAAAAGAAAGTGCCTGGGTTAAAGCAAAATGGTGGTCTTGAATAATTTTTTCATTTTAGTTGGGATAAAGGATTCTTTGGAAGGTTGTTTGTTATCAATAAAATAAGTATCAACAACAGCTAAAAACTATTTAAATAAAGTTCAAACACATTTCTGCTAAGTGCAAAAATCAATAGAATTTAGATTTTTTTAAAAATTTTAATTCTTTTTTTTTTTTTCTTTCTATTATTCTTTTAAAATGTATACCTAAAGAATCTTTCTTGATATCTTCCAAATATGGGCCCTGTAACTCTGTATCATAATGTTTCTGCTTGGATAACTTATTAAAAAAATGATTTCTTGATAAGAAAATTGATTGAAAATCTCAATTGTTTTAGATTATTTACTTAAAAAAATCTTTTTGCCATATTCACTAATGTTTTGCTTTTATTTTACCCTAAATTTAATCTTTGATCATGCACAAACCTACAATCTTAATCTTCATTTAAAACTTTATTGTTTGGCATGAATAAAAAGAATAAAAATTTTTTCAGTATCACTAAAGAGATAAGTTTAGAAGGAAGGTAAGTATAAATATAAATCATGATCTGAGGCCAACTCTTGTTTGAAGTGAGTGTGTGATAACACAAATAGCCACAATTCATTTTATTTTATATCTATTAGTCTTTCGATGGGGAAAATATAAGCATAATAAATTAAAAAAAAATATGCCCAGTATTTAATTTAAAGTTGGACTTTATTTGTTATTTCTGATTTTAATTATAATAAAAGCACAAAGATAAAATGTAAGAACTCAGAAAAAAGTGGGAACTTTTTTTAATTCATTTTATCCTTTGTATGTTTGGGTTTTCATAAATTTATTACAAAAAAGAGAATATGAAAAACATTTTCTAAGCTTCTTGTTTAATTAAAAAAGCTATTAAATCACAGTCTGAAATTCTGAACTGGCACTACAGAATCACAAATATCTGTACTAAATAACAGAAAACAAATCACATGACGATTACCAACAGCAGCAACAACTAAAATGGATAGCACATGTAACTAGAAAAGATAATTACATAATCAATATGTTAACACTTCACACCACTTCAAACAAAAGTTTGAGAAGGAAAAGGCTTCCATCAATACTGGAAAGAGCTATAACAGCTACTGAACTTGAAAAACTGGTTTTCCTAGAAAATTGAGGAAAGAGAGCCAGGAAAATTTAATATTAACGGGATATACTGAAGACAATAGAGACAAATGAAAACATTGGTTAGCTTACCTAATGATCTTGTATAAATGGATGGCAGAACAGCAGATGGGATAGAGAATAAAGGAATTATTGCTTAGAGCTAGAAAAGATTAGAAATTCAGGAGAGATCACTCACATCCTGAAGAGATAGGGAACATAAAAGAAGAAGCCTTCTTTTTGCCAGTTATCATCCATTATGCATGGAACGAGAATAATATTGCTTTACTAGAATTACATTAGTGGAAACCAAATAGCTTTATTCATTCATTGATTATATATATTTTGATAGTTAAAGAATTGTAAGTACTTTTAATATTTGTATAATTTGAGAATTATGAATGTTATTTTCCTTCCACTTGATTACTATGAGTACATATATATATATATATATATATATATATATATATATATATATATATATATATGGAGAGAGAGAAAGAGAGAGAGAGAGAGAGAGTGTTAGGTAAATCAAATAACTAGATATTAGCAACCATATAAGTGTGTGCTGGTGTGCATACACAGGTAAGTAAAATAAATAATTACCAAATTTAGCCATGAGTTGTTTAACATAAATTTGATAGATGTCAGATATTTTATTAGAAGAAAAGTTTTCTTAACTTTTGTTTAAAAGCATGTTCTTTCATGTTAAGTAAATAAAGTTTCATAAAATTGAGCCTAGTGGGTGAGTCATGGAAAAGGGAATCATACAACTGAACTATCCTTGAAATATTACATTGGTTCAAATGATTGTCCTTACATTGTTCCTTTTAAATTACATGAAAACATTTAGAATTGTTAATTTCTAGATTATGTATTAAAGCCATTGGATGAAACATTAATATCTAGTTCAGTTAATGTTTTTATAGATTGATTCTTGAGCCATTTGTTTATGGTTTAAGTTTCGAAATGAATGTATTCATACTGATGTGAAATCCTTAAATTTTAACTTGCACTGGAAACCATGTTTGAACATTTACATTGCATCTTAAAATAGAAAAATATTCTCACTGAAAATTCAGTGAACAAAAAGGAGGAGCATAAAATATTGAAAGAGAAAATGTCTATGAAGCTGAAAGAGAAAGTTGACAATGCTCACAAAACTTTATAGACATTTTTCAAGACTCCTTTTATTTTAACTTGTGTGTCCATTGGTGCATTTCACCTGTAATTATAAGAGCAGGTAGGTGCTGAAACTGGCTTTTCACTATTTCAGAAGGCTGACAGGTTTTATTGCAATCTGCTTCTGTCAGTAGCCTTTGGTGTTTTATCAGTAAAATGCATACACTACCCTACAATGTATGCACAGACAAACATATATAGACACACATACATGCACAAACATAGAAATTCAGATACACACACATACGCCAAATAAATGGGCCTTTATGTTGTCTGTACCACAAAGTTCCTTAATAGTTTTTTTTTTGAGAAGTTGTTAATACGATCTTGGCCTGGGTGCTCCCAAGCTGAATAGTAATTATTACTTTAAAAGACTCCGTCAAATTAGCCCATAGAAGTAGACTCCAACCAGACAAGATGGATTCTTACAAGTGGGAGGGGTGAGACGTTTCTTAATCATTACCTTGAGCAATTCATCTCCCAGCAACTCTGGCAACTGATTGTGTTGAGCTGACCAACCTTTATTTTTTTGCCTTTTATTTTTGCTTAAAAAACACAAAAGCTTTTAATAGTTTCATTCACGTCTTTTTTGTGTGCATTTAGAGTGTAGCCATCTTTATTGTTTTCAAAACACCTGTTAAAAGAAGAAGAGACGAGGGTTATTGACATCAGCAGTGCCTTCATCTCACTCTTGGCTTTAGTGACCAGCAAGCAGAATGTCCTTGAGCTAAACAAGAAAATTGTACTACCAGAAAACCCAGTCAATTTAATCTATAGTTTTGTCAATCAAGACTCTAACTCTTGTGCAACTGTGAATGGCTGACTTGAACAGAATTTAACTTTCTCTCAATCAATGAATGAAGCCTTGTGTGGAAAAAGCTGATAACTGTCTTTTCCTTCAACTGTAACCCTCAAGCTATAGCAATTATGCTTTATGAGAAATTAAAGAATCTAAGA
>OZ010576.1:77912260-78074760 GCA_963932145.1 Acanthosepion lycidas
CTCTCTTTTATTATTTACATCATTTATATTTGGATATATTATTATATTTATGTATTGTTGAAGCAATGCTTTAATCCACTAAGCCATTGTTTTGTAGTAGATTAAAGCATTAGTTTGTGAATTTGGCAACATAGTGGTTGTGAGTTCAATCTCTGGGTCAAGCAATATATACTTGAACACAGTGGAATTGGGTGAGCAATAATTGCACAGTACTAAAAATAAGAGCTTCTTAATTCCTGGTCTTTTATTGTTCTTAATATTGTTTTCTATCCTCAGATTATCATACACTCAGTATGCCCGTGTGTCTTAGTGGCTATATTGCCTTGCTTGAGGTGAAATGATTAAAAAAATGTCCTTCAAGATGTCTACACTTCTCCCAACCATCAGTACCCAGCATTTAATGGCATATAAAATAAAGTGTTCTTGTTTCTTTGAATTTATTGCTCACAAAACTTGAAGTCATTGTCCACTTGTAACCAAGAATACCTGTCTGCTATCCTTGGTACTTCTACATTTGTTCAACACTCACAAAGCTAACCTGTGGTTTATACTGCAATTATACTAAGCAGACTTTAGTTACAGTTTCTAGGAGAGAGTGCATAATCTGGTATTAGCAACAGTTTGAATAAGGTCAGTACACTGAAACTCTCTGTCACAATGATTTGCAACTTTATGCTAGCACAACCACAGTTCTACCTTCCCAATTTACATCATATGGCTTGGATTGACCCGTGATATAGTTTTCAGGCACTTCCTACTAGTTCCACATGCTAGGATCATCTTCCTAAGCTGATATTATCAAGAAGTTAAATCGACCATGGTGAGATTTGAACCTGGGTCTCATGGTCAGAATGCTAATGTTCTAACGACTCAGCCATGTGCTCAATTTATTATTAGTCATAATCATAGTATAATTACAATTATTTCTATTGTGACTAATGTTGACACAATATTAACACATTCATCAGGACTGAGAACTGACTAATAGTAAATTGTAATGATGGAATTGATTTTTAAATGTCCTAATTTTAGTTACAAAATGCATTTGAGAACATTTCAGATATAATAGATTTTAAATTGCCTATTATCAGTTAGAAAAAGCAACATTCAATATAAAAATTATCACTAGATCTAGATTTTTTTAAGCTACCAAAGAGTTCTATGAAAATCAAATGACATGCTTCATTAAAAGCAATAAATGATTATTGGAAATAATTCCTCTGAAATGATTTCGTTTACATGCTTAATACCAAAGTCATTAATTGCAAAAAAAAAAAAAGGAAAATTTTAAAATTTTAGTAAAAGAATAAAAAAATATTTTTTATTCAAAAAATTTAAAAAATAAAATTGTATATAACCAGATAAAAAGCAAAAGGCTCAACTGAAAACATGCAGAATTATGTATTTGGATAGTTTTAGTGTTCAAAATTTGATTGCCCCCTGGCATTTGTCTTTCCTTAGTTAACCTCTGCATTACCCTATGTGAGATTTTATTAAGTAGATCTCACTGTTTTGAAGTTACAGATACACTAATGATAAGAGTAAAGTAAGATTAACCGTCTCGATACATGAAAACATAAGGCTGAACGTTGACTGAACAGATAACATTGTTGGTTGAAATTTATAAAACATTTTTCTTAAAATAGTTTTTAAAGAAATTAGACTTCTCAAGTCCACTGTTATCACTCTTCCTCATATTAATGGGAGTTTCCTTCCTATCATTTTCTTTAAGGTAGTGTGGAAAGTCAACCTCTCTCTCTCACAGGTAGGATGTGGCAAGCTTCTCACTACTTCTATAGAAAAGGCTTGGAAGAACTACATTCCTTGGTTCTGCCAGTTCTAACCTTCATAGCACTAGGACCCACCATACCACTTACATTGTAGCAAACCACCCACATTACTTCAGTATTCCATCAGTAAGAAATTCCATTTAAATAGCTACAAAATATTGCTCTGTGGAACTGATTCCTAAGAGGATGTTTCCATGATTACTACAATTTTAACCTGTTCAGGTCTAAGGTTAACTGTTATCTTCCATTCCTATTCAAATAAACTTCCCTTAACATGACCCTCTACTTTGAGTGGTACTATGGCCTTGTATAGGGGGAAAATTACTTTAAAAAATATATATTATTAGGTTGGTGACGTAATAATGTCGTTTTTTGACGTTAAAAAATACGTAAAAAAAACGACATTATTATGTCATTATTTTTGCACCAACCTAATATTTTCCATTCTAGTTACATGCGCTAATCATTCAAGTTGTTGCTGTTGTTGTAAGTCATTAAGTGATGTATTTTTTTTATTTAAGATAAATATATCATGTTCTTTTATTAGTAATATTAATATTTTATGTGTCATCTCTTTTTAGGAAGTGGTCGATCATTACTCTCCACAACTTTCACTCTTTTGTAGACCAAAGTAACTCTTGCTGCTTTACTACTCTTCTTTGTATTTATAGTCCTTGTGGTACCATCCAGATTTGCTAAGAAGGTTCCTCATTGTTTTCCTGCTTCTCTTATCTTTGTTACACTCTGTGAATGTTCAGTTCTACAAACCGTCTTTCCTCATTATACATCCCTACAAATTTAGCTTTCTGATTGTTAGCAGCAGTTTCTTTGTAGTTCCTATTCTCCATAAAACTTGTTCATTTCTAGTATACTCTCTCCATGGTATTCTCAGCATTTATCAGTGGAACCACATCTATTTTATTTCAGGTCTCTTCTTCAATATGAAGAAATCATCCCACATTTACTTCCATATAGGAGATGTCATAGCAATCCATTATACTTTTAAGGACATTTTCAAGCTCCATCATAGTCTGCTTGGTTTCTGAAAGGTATCTTTTGTTATTCCAATGCATCTTTGGACTTTGTTTTCTTTTACTAAACTAACCAAATAGTTAAATTTCCATATCTGCTTGATTTTTACATCCCTGAAGCGTAACTCAAAATTTGGTTTGTCTCTTTTGCTCACAACCATGCATTCTGTTCATGGTTAGTTTGTTCTTCCTGCTCTTCTCAACTACTTTGTCTAAGAATTCTTTCAGTTTCCTCTCTATATCTGCCAACATGCATACCATCTGTAAAGTGTATGTTGGTAATATTTGCTAATAATAAGTCCACATACCATCATCATCATCATCATCATCATAGCCTGGCTTTGCAAAACAAAGATTAAGAAAGAATCTGTACGTATCCCTTGAAGGCACATTTGTGACTGATAAGCCCAATGTGAAACTGTCATACATGGTTGCGGTAGTTGCAGCTGAAAGTCTGACCTTGGCTCAATGGAATAATATTGCAGTACTTCCTCCTCTGCCTCTTGACTCTGAGAGCAACACTGCAGGTATTTTCAAAGAAGGAGACAGCATGGTTGGTGGTGAGATGCCAGCCATCAAAGTTCTCATCTAGGGCTGACCATTGGCAATGGTTGATGTGACAGACACGAAAGTATTTTTTCAGGCAATCTTTGAATCACTTCTTTGGTGCACCTCCACCACGATAGCCAATGAAGAGCTCACTGTACAATAAAATTTTAGGCATACAATGATTCTCCATCCTAGAAATGTGTCCAGGCCAGTGT
Organism: Acanthosepion lycidas; assembly: GCA_963932145.1. NCBI lineage: Eukaryota > Metazoa > Mollusca > Cephalopoda > Sepiida > Sepiidae > Acanthosepion > Acanthosepion lycidas. The sequence goes on from OZ010576.1 coordinate 77,915,846, forward strand.
AGCTGGGACTTCAGCAACATGACCTCAATGTTGGTGATCTTTGTCTTTTCAAGGACTTCAATATTGATGACGAAGTCACACCAGTGGATGCTAAGGATTGAGAAGAGGCAGTGCTGGCGGAACCATTTGAGGAGTTACAGGTGGTGTTGATAAGTGACTCATGACTCTGAGCCATATAGTAGAATGGTTAGAACAATAGCTCTGTACACTCTGATCTTAGTGCCCTTCTTCAGGTGTCTGTTGTACCACACACATTTGTACAGTCTTCATACACATACCATATATATATACCATGTGCACCCTTCAACCTCTCTCCAATATTTCGGGTATCCACTCTAACTTCTGTAGCATAGAATCTTTTCTCTTGGAACAGTCATCTGATATCTTTGGCCTTTTTTGAAACTAACTTAAATTCTTCCATTGCTACCAATGAATCCTTGGTTCCAGGGTATCTTATCCTTTGTGAAAAAGATTTCAGCATTTATATGCATGGCCTTGGTGTTTACGTCTGTGATAATCATCTGATGGCCACGTAATTGTCTCTCGAGACTGCTGACTACTCTTTCATGTGCTTCCATCTTTTGTAACTAAACTCTGTTAGCTATCTCTTTTTCCTTTATCGCTCACCCTCTTCCCAAGACTGCAGTATATTAGACATAATTGCTGACAGTATAGAAAAGGTACTTTCTCTCCATCCAACTGTGAACAAATTTGTCTTTGGTGAATTAATGCTCACTATGACACATGGCTGTAACATTCTAAAGATACTAATGATTTTTCTTCTATTGCCCAGTCCCTTACTAAAATCATCGACTTCCCTACTCAGTTCCCTAGCAAAACCGAGCAACAGGTATCTCTACTTGATTTATTCCTCCCCTCCTCACCTAGCTCTTGCTGACCTTCACAACACTGCCCTCTTGGTAACTTGAACCACTCGGTGGTATCCATTGATATTTCCTTCCAATTATCCATCATGCTTAAAATATTGCTGCCACATAGTCCAGTGCCACTAATATTTACCTTGAGTTCCTTGATAAGATCCAAAGAAGGATCAGCAATATTATTGACCCTGTTCTGGTATCTCAGCTTCAGTCTCTCTCCCACTATTGTAAGGTTGCTTCACTGTGCTTTTTCTATAAATACTTTCATGTTAACTGTTTGGATGATGTCTTTGCTATGGTTCCTAGACTACATGGATTTAAGTGTAGTACTAGACTAGTGTTGAGATCCCAACAATTTACAGTTGAACTGGCTAGATGTAGCTGTAAGTTTTATGCTAACAGTTTCTTCTATCACACTTCTCACTTGTGGAACTCTTTTGCAGTTCCATGCTTTCCAGCCAACTTTAATCAGCAAAGCTTTAAATGCAATGTCAATCGCTATCTCCTGTCCTCCTGATTACTCTTTTCTCTTCCCACTCCTTATTAATGTTTCTGTTTCTAATTCCTCCACACCCTGTAACCCCTTGTGTCATGCATTTTCAGTGACCGGTTGCACTTTACAAAGATAAATTTTTTTTTTTTGAGAGATTAAAATTCATGTATTATTGGTGACCATAACCTACCTGGTAGGTCTACATTATCACTGTACCTTTGGTTAACATTAACAGTACAGATAAACTTCTTTAGCCTATCTCCATAAACTAGATTCTTTCTTTCTGTTGCTATATGAACAACAGAATCTTATTCACTATATGTTCTGCTTAAAATGTACAAATACCTTATATAAATTGTTACAATTACCAATGTTTTTTTTTTTTTTTAACTTTCTACAATTTGCATTCATCTTCATTTATATCTGCTTACATTACTGACATATTGCTTTTCCTTTTGCCATATACATATCTATACCATACTTTTTTTTAAGTAGTGTTCACCCAGTACAAAGCTCAAGGGCCACCCAAGGTAGAGAGTTACAGAGTAAAAGGTGCAGCTTATGCAGATATGGGTGGAAGATAATGGTTAACCCTAGACTTGAACAGGTTAAGAATGTAATGTTAGTGAAGCAACTTCAAGGCATGGGGAAAAGCTGTTTGAGTGGAACTTACACCTCACCCTGGGGATATGAAAGGAATGAGAGTGGTTTGTTACAGGTTCTAGCCCCTGTGAAAGTTAGGATAGTTGTTCCAACTATCCTATTTATGGAGTGTACTTCATTTGAACCCACTCCATGAAAATAATGAGACCATTTATAATAGTAGGAACTGTTGCTTTGCTTCTGTCCAGAATTTGGTTAGAGATTGTTCATAATTCCTGGGATCCAATTTGTTTGCTTCCACATTGGCTTCAACTGCTTGAACATAGCTAAACTTTGCATTTTCTAGAACTCGCTTGCAATGATTGCAAGCAGTTCTAAGTGCAGCAAGGGTCCTACTACATTGCTCCTTGTGATAGGTATTGTAGTATTGGTTGTAATGACCTATGGCTGCACTAAATTTGTGGGTGAACCAAGGCTGACTGTTTTGCTTCTGCTGAAATTTTTTCTGGAGTATAAAACTTCCCATTCCAGTAAGGATCCATCCTGATACAAGGGCAGCAGTTTGGGGGCAGTATGTTTGAAGAAGGCTGAAAGAAGAGCTTCCATCATATAAGATCTGAAGCTGTCTCAGTCTGCTTTCGTGTATTGAAAAATTGTTTTATGTCATGGTCTATCAGGGAATGCCTTTGGTTTGGCATCAACTTTGATACTGACGAGAGAGTGATCTGAAGTGGCTGGGGCTAAGACTTCTGTAAGGAATTTTTCAGGGTAGAATGTGAGGAAGATGTCAAGGTGGTTTGCCTGATGCCCTGATACATGATGAATGCAGGTGGCTTCAATGATCTGTTTTAAATCATAGGCAATGGAAAAGTCTCTGCAATATCTGCTTTCTTATAGATTATAGAATATCAATGATTGAAAAACTGATGATGGTTATAGAATATCTAGAAGATCATATTAATGCATAAAATTATAAAATAATTTATTCATGTATATTCTGTAAATCAAATATATGTTTTTATGGCCAATGTTTTTGGGATTTATTTTGAGTTTTATCTGACATAGTGTAATTGTCTTTCCTCCTATTTAAAATTATAGTGTGTTAATGAGAGAAAAAGTGATAAGATGATTCAGTTATCTGATGAAGATAAAATGTGATTGATACACAATAAGATGCAGTTTAGGAAATGCAGGAAAGAAATTAATGGATAACACTGCAACTTGGAAGAATTATGCACAAATATTTTAATGAGAAATCACGAAGAACACTGAATATTTTAAATCACTTTTCTTTCTTTAACTATTTTGAACAAAAGTTCATTACGTTTGCTTGGTAAAAGCAGAATCCTAATCCATTTATCTCTGAAAAGTTAACAAAATCAAAAGTTTAAAAACTGATGAAGCTTATAGAATATCAATGAGATAATATTAATGCAAAAATTATAATGTAATTTATTCCTGTATATTGTGTTAAGCAAATATATGTTTCTCTGGCTGATGTCTTTTGGATTTACTTATAAATAAAAATTGCACTTAATTTGTTTCCATAATAAAACCTCTCACTCCAAAACAAGTTATTATCAATATTTGAAATATGGATAGATATTATAAACTGAAACTCATATTGTTCATATAGCCTGAGAATTTTACTAACATTGGTTGATTAATACCAATTCTATTGTGAAAACATTGGCATAATAAGATAATTTGATATAATGTATAAAAGAAAGAAATTTATTTGCAAAAAGGTGTTTCTCATATTTATCTCAATTATTGAATTTGACATTCATCCTTTCATATAAATATATTTTTTCTATTTTTTTAAGTTTTATCAGACTAAAGCAATCTGGCAAACAACAGACCAACAAGCTTTTTGAAATATTCAGGTAAAATTATCTTTCTTCTTCATTAGTGCTTATTTCACCTCCAAGAGTAACAATTTGACTTGAAAGTTTGATTATTTATAGCTATTAGATAGTAATTAAATATTAAATGAATTTACTTGATTATCATAGGAGATTTTTATAAGAAATGCTGACAAGGCAGTGCAGATGGCCTCACAGCATAGCAAATAGAATTACTGAGTTTAAATTCTGATTCAGACAATTTGTGTGCACTTCATAATTATGTCTTTGAAAATGGCATGAATCTGTCTCTTCTCTCCCACTAGCTAAAGGTAAATAGCCTTGTCTGGTAACTAGTTTAAAAGAAGAACCATTCTGAATTCAAATCCTGTAGTGGAATCTAGTAGTTACAGGTAAAAATATAGTAAACCGGTAAGCGTTGATACATGTATTCCTACTTGCTAATATATAAACTATGAAGGATAAATCATACCAGGATAATACTGAAAAAATATTATAATTAAAATCAAAGGATACATTGACATGCACTACAGTTCAAAAGTTTGAGATCATCCGCAGTAATTTTTTTAAATTGGCCCCAAATGTAGTTGTTTTGTATTTGAAATAAGAGAAAATTATTATACATGTTTAAAAAAGTGAGACAAAGAGTTTTTATTAAAAATTTTATTATGAAAAAAAAAAAGAATTTTATGATTAAATTTTGCTCTCGTCAAAATATCCTCCTTTGGACTTGATTACTGCAGTACAAATTTTTAACATTTGTTGCAAAAGTTTCTGAAAGTATAAGTTTAATAATTGAATCCATTCTTTTTTCAATGACTCTAAAAACTCTTTTACATTTTTTTTTTTCACTCTTCTGTGAAGTTAATTCCATGATAATTCTGGGGATGGCTTCAAACTTTTGAACTGTAGTGTATATTGGAATACATATTGCAACTGAATATTTTCTTGAATAAAATTGGTATTAACTAAATAATGCTAGTAAAATTTTCAGAATATATATTTGTGTATATATATATATATATATATATATATAATTCGCAAATACGCTTTTAAGTAGGGGGTCGTCAGTGATGTTTTGATTTGGTTCATCAGGGAGTTTCGGGTCTTTCAACATCATACTTCCCATCACCAAATCAACCCAATGAGGGGAGATCAACCCCTGATTCCCCCTTCCAACTAAACGCTAACAGCCACTCTGGCCTTTTTAAAGAATAAGAGGAAGAAAGACCACATATTCCGCATATTCGATTGGAGGTTTGTAACAATCAATCTGGTGCGCGAAGTATCTTTTAAATGGCCCATGGTGGGGACTGGATTCTTTTCTTATTTCGGTGGATATATATATATATGTGTATATATCGGGTCCCGCAAGCTTTCTTTGTGTAAACAACGTGAGTGTTTGTTGGGGCTCGCTGTGATTTGGCTCTAGTTCCTTTTGTTATTTTTTTTTTCTTTCCCCCTCAACTTCCTTTTATTGTATATTTTTCTGTGTTTAATTTTAAATTAAATCTCCCGTTGAAGCCTGAAGAACGGGAGCGAAACTGGTTGCTTCGCCCGTTTTTAATATGTCTAGTAATATTAAGTTTTACACTTATTTCAATATACATATATATATGTATGTATTTAATCATTTCACCCCAAGCAAGGCGGGAATGCCACTAGTATGTAAGGGGTTACAGGGAGTGAAAGTGAGGAAAGGACAAAAGGTGATTGGGATTCAAGAAGATAGAAGATGGTGATTGACATTGCATTTACATTTTTGAAGATTGTAGTTATTATGCAAGCAAGTAAGCAGAAGGGAGTTCCACAGGTGGGAAGTGTGAGAAAAGAAACTGTTGGGGTAGAAGTGGTGGTTACATTTAGCTATTTCAACAGTAAACAGGTGGGACCTAGATGCCAATCTTGTGGCACACTCAAATTCAGAGCAGTTGCCATGAAAATATTTGTAGAAAACATAGTGAGAAGCCATAGCATATTAGTGAGAAAGTGACTGAAGTGAAGATGTCAAGTCAGGATTGATTACATTACAGAACCTTTTTTGGATTTCATTGAGAACCCCAAGACAAATAGCAGGAACACCAGATCAGATATGGCAGCAGTATTCGATGCACAGGCAAATGGTAGATTTGTAAATATAGAAGGTGGACTGTGATGAGGAAAAAATTTTCTGGTATAACACAATGACGCAACTTTCCTTGAAGTAGATGCAGCTACTGATTTGAAGTAGTCATATATCCTATTAAGTTCAACTTATCTTCTTGTTATGTGCTACATTCCTTCAGGACATAGGTGATCATGGCTCTCCACAACATCCTATCCCTTGTGACTCTGGGTCAGTTTTTCTGCCTCTGCTAAGGCACCTGCTTACTGTTCCACCATCACCAAGCTTGTCAGGTAAGTAGCTTGCTGCTTTTCTCTATCAGTCTTGCTCTTAATAGGGCCTCACGATGATTAAGTTTTTACAAATTTTCCTTACTCATTATGTGTTATAATATCTGTCCTTATTAAAAATATTGATGATAAATTGTTTTAGGGATGCCAGCTTTTATCATGCAAGGGACAACATAAAATTTTTATTTATAAATAAATCTAAGGCTGTAGAATTATATATTAAATAAACACAATGTTCTATACAGATGAATAAATAAGTAATTTATTATTTTACATGTAAATATATGCTCCTTAGTATTCAGTAACATTCATCAATTTTTAACTCATTGGTTTTCTTACTGTTTCTACTGTTTTGATTTGAAAATTACTTTTATTGCTTACAAGATCTTTTAAATATTGTTTACCATTGCCATTTTGTAAGCTTTATCAGATTTTTATTCATTGAGTTTGTTAACTCTTTCTACTGTTTCAACTTAAAATTGCCTGCAGTAGTTTTTATTGCTTCTGAGAAATCTTTGCTTGAACCTTACTTTCTATTATCATGTACATATATTATAATGATGGACTGCAAGATTTCGAGTTGATTACTATCTGGAAAAGTAATGTTCAATTTTTCATTTTATTAAATTTGACATTACGTAATCTATCGTTTTTATGGAATGTTGTCTTTTTATGAGCATGTAAGAAATAAAAATCATGCCTTAAGATAATAGTTGAGGAAGAGCACCAAATTATGCTAAAAGCCATTGCTACTTTCTTGATAGTATGTGCTGAAAAATTCTCAATCCAACCAAAAAGAAGTTTTAAAAATTATGATGTTTGGTCATTTGCTCAGATTTTATGACATAGGTCAAACTTTAGAACTTTTCAGCACTCCCTAAAATATTTTTAAAATTTTGAAAGATGGTGAAAAACTGAAAGATTTAGTCAATAACAGAAATTCAGATGGTCTTTGATTTTCCATTTTGTCTTCTTAAGGGGTCATTTATTTAATGTTAATCAGATTTCTTTTACAAGATCTTCTTTTAAGCTTTATCAGTTTTTTTGTTTATTGAATTTGTTAACTTTTTCTAGTATTTGAACTTAAGATTGCCTGCAGTAGTTTTTATTGCTTCTGAGAAATCTTTGGTTGAATTTTGCTTTCCATTATCATATATATATATATTTTAATGATAGACTGCAAGATCTCTAGTGTGTTACTATCTGAAAAGGTTGGGAGCCATTAATTTGTTTTGAAGCATTTTCTGGCAAGGTAGGCAATATTTAACTTTGCAGAATGTGAAAGAGCATTACATTACTTGAATAAAACCCCAAAACTAAACTAGTATTGTTCCATGGTGGCCCCCTGAATTTTTGCTTGTCATGATGGATGGTTGTTTTTTTTAAAGGAGAATGCCTTTTGGGATTCAAGTCCACCCCAGATATCCACCCCAGTAGATATATTTGATCCATCACTGAAGATGCTGGAAAAATGATTGGTCCCATGTATTGACTCAGTAAATACCTGACTCCAGCTAATATCCCATTTTTGGTCTCGTCAGACCAAAACTGACATACTTCTGCTATATCTGGGTTGGAGTTGCCCAGTTCTAACTTTCAGATTTAGACAAAAAAAGCATCTATGAAACCTTGTGGGTGATGATTTATTTTTCACCCTATAAGCCCTTTCTTACAGACAGAATGTCACTAGCCTCTTGCTACTCTATGGCGGCTTCAGTGAAAAATGTTTTGATAAGCTACATTCCTTAGTCTTACCAGTTATTACCAGCATAACCAAGACCTGCCAGGCCATATACACTGGTACAAATCATTTCATTCTCTTTGTATAGCATCAGTAAGAAAGAAATTCCAGTTGGACTTTTTCCCAAGAATCACTACTTTGTGGAACAGACTCCCGAGAGGATACTTTCCAAATTGCTACAATTTTTTAACTTCTCTAATCCAGGGTTAACCATTATCTTTTCTACATATCCATCACTCAATACCTTTCCAATATCTTGGTTCTATTTTGAGGTTATAGTTTTCTTTTGAACCATGTCAATCTTTATATATCTGAAATTTTAAAAAAATAAGTATCAGTAACTATACTGTTATACATATTTATAGACAATAAGATGAACATTCATCAAATTATATGAAAAATTTATAAACAGTAAATATTGTAATTGTAAATATTTCTAATGAAAATCTGAGCTAAAATTAATATCTCATATTTATCATGTAAATAATTATTATGTGGAGATTTTACCAATATCAATTCATTAATACTAATTTTATTGTGCCAACACGGTCTTGCACAAGGAAATCTTATATAATATTAAAAACAATTACTTTAGTTAAGGCAGGTATAGTCTTATGAATGTATTCAATTATTAACTGGTTCAGTCCCTGTGGTAGGTGAATTCAGTTGGGTCTGAAACCTCATTCCAGCAAGAGTAAAATTAAAACAGTTTTTAAATATCTAGTTAAAGAAAGTTTCTAAATAAAAAGCCTGAATAATAATAAATTAATCTTAAAAACAAGAAGTATTATTTTGTTTTATATTTAATATATTCAGTGTATGCAAAAGTTTCCAGTGAAAAAGCAGTATTCAACTGTGTATTTGGTCATTTGTTTTCAAAACTGGTGACTTTTGCACATACCTAGTAAGTAAAATATCTTCCATGTTATTTTTTATAGAAATCTTTTATTTATTGGTTTTGTGTTAGACTTCATTGATTATTCTTTTTTTATACTTTACTCTTTTGTCAATTCTAGTACGAAAAAAATGTTTGTGAAAAAATTTTCAGTTTGAACTCCACCCTGTTCTAAATCCTGGATTTGTCCCTGATTAAACTTGTATTTATCAACTGATCATTTTTGTTAAGCAAATGACTCACCTTTCATATCATTAAACATCATCAATAGTTATAGGCAGATGAATAAGAAAATCACAAAAGTCTTTCCAAATATCGAATGTTTTCTTGAAATATATTTGTACATTTATTATAATATTTGTGCATTTATTATAATATTTGTGCATTTATTATAGGGTTTGGCCTCATAATGATCTCTTTTTGTTTTTAATGCAGAAGAGTTAAAAAAATGGATGGAGAAATGGGGAAATATGGTTGGTACAGCCAGGTCCCTCAGATTATGAAATAAAAAATTCTAGGAAACTCCATGAAATTTAAAAAAAATAATCCATGAAATCTTGTAGACAATTTAAGTCCCATTAACAAGCAGATAATTCCCAGAAACTTAAAATAAAGTTATCTAATATAATTTATTGAAATTAAAAAAAAATCTCTAACTGAAAGATGTTTGGAAGTCCTGGGTTCCTGCATACAATTCTAGAGTTAAATTTCTATGACTGACCTTCCAGGAAATACATTTATTTATGTATTAACATTCACTTATAATATTATTGTTTTACTAATATTCATTCAATACAAGTCCCAAGAGCCACACAAAGTAGAGGGTGACTGTGTGGAGTTGTATTAGCATAAGAAAGGGCAAGATGTTAAGTTCTCAAGGGCAGAGTTGAAGTAGAATTTAGAAGAAACTGGAAACCTAATCCTAAGCAGGAAATCTCTACTCCTGATCAAAAGACCAGGGCGGAGTGTGAATTGGATTATAGGTGAACCTATCTACTCTTATTAGGGGAGAAGGAAAAATAAATAAATAATTAATGAATAAAATTTCAGCACTCAGTTGGAGAAGTATAGAGTTGAAATAGACTTTAGAAGGAACCAGAAACCCAATCCAAAGCAGGAAACAAGGTATAAACTTCTACTCCTGTTCCTTTTGTGCCCTTAATACATATCTGATAGAAATGATGGTTACCGTTTTATTCTGCATATAAGAAAATGTCCCTTTAATTAGTTAGTATTTTTGATTCGGGATAGTTACTACAAAAATTTGAATATTATTCAAATTTAATTATAACTGCTATAATTCATATTTATTTAAGAAATATAGAAATTATACAAGCTCTCTTTCTTCATGATTGCTTATCTGTCTCTTTGTCTTTTATCCAAATATATTTTCATTTTTTTGCTTAAAGTATAAATGAAATTTTTGCTTATGTGATATAAAACTATTCTTTGATTTTTTTATCCTTTTTTCCCCTTGACCCATTCACTCTTTAGTTTTGAAGCCCACTTTTGTTGTCTGACATGTTGAGCACATGGAGACAAAGTGGATTCAATCTGACAGAGTAAGAGTCAGGTGAAACAACTTAGGGGAAAGCTGATATATAAGTGCAAAGCAAAAAGAATCCTCATTAAAACAAATTTTACCAAACAAATATAAGTAAAATGTAGGTTTTTAGGTATGTTCCTTTGTCTTAAAGTATTTTTTATTCTAACTTTCATTTGGTTTTCTTTTTATTCCTGTTCATACATATCTCGTCAGTCATCTCTCTACAGAAGTATATTAATTTTTTATTAATTTCTTTTTTTCAAATTTTTTATTTCTAACTTTTATCAACATTTTGACTTGTTTTTTTTCTTTTATTTTGGATAATTCTCATTATATTTTTATATTAAATTTAGTCCCATTTATATCTAAACAGTCCTTTTAACTTCTAACTAAGATAAAATATCTCAATAACTTCTGTTAGTAAAACATTTTTGTTTGTCTATTGTTTTAGTTTGGCGAGGGACCTTTTAAGTACAGTCAGATGTGTTATTTCTTCACTAGGTGTTCTCTACATGTGCTAAAGCTGGCACTGTCTATCAAATACCACATTATTTTGTCTGAAGTCAAGCATGGGAAGAACATAAACTGATTAGTTAATATTCAAGTACAGTTGGAAGATATTGGTTATAAAAGATATTTACAAAGAAGTCCTTTACAGTCGTAAAATATTTCAAAGTCTACAGTTTAATTTAGTTACTGAATGAAAATGAAATAATGCTTGGGAAGGAATCCAAAGGCTTTAACATTTCTATGAGATCTTGAATGATAACAATGGAATCTTTTTATTGGAAGCAGATTAAGTTACTTTGTATCTCCCTTCTTCCAAAAGTCATTCCAAAATCATCTTTTGTTCCCAAAATGATTCCCATATCTTCCCATTTTCGGAAAAAAAGTAATTCCAAAATTTTCCTTTTACCCAAAAGTGATTCCACCTTCCCTTTTTTAAAGTGCTTCTAAAATCTTACATTTTTATTAAAAGTGATTACAAAATTTTACCTTTTTACTAACAGTGATTTCAAAATCTTAACTTTTTACCAAAAGTGATTTCAAAATCTTACCTTTTTACCAAAAGTGATTTCAAAATCTTCCTTTTTACCAAAAGTGATTCCAAAATCTTCCTATTTACCAAAAGTGAATCCAAAATTTTACCTTTTTCCACAAGAGATTATTTCAATATTTTTTTATATTAAATACCAAATCTGAATAAAGAACCTTATGAAAATTTCAGTTGGCACTATTCTGAGAAATAAATCAACTTTTATTTCTAATTTTAACAGAAACTTCTTATAATCTGGAACAATTGAAATCATTATGTTGGTTTTTAGTTCACAGAGCTGAAGGCATCATCAATGATTTAAGTACTTGTCGAGCAAACATCTCAATTAGAATGAAAGACATTTCATAAACAACCAATAATTCCACAGTTGTTCTTATTTTTTGTTTAATCATTTATTAAATTTTTGTTTCTACTTGCAAGAGACTTTTGTATAATTCTTAAAAACTGAAATCCACTATTAATCAATGAGAAGTCTGACAGGATGACACAGACCCCCACCCCTAACACATTGCTTAACAAGTGAGTTACTTTACTTAATTTGAGATGATTGGACAACCACAACAGCAAAACAACAATAATAGTTTAAACAAAAGAGAAATAAAGAATTAAAATAATTTTATTTGGTAAATTTTGAGGATTTATATTTTTCTGGAAAAAATTGAAAAGAAAAGAAAATGCATATCAATGTAATTGATTTCAGAATTAAATCAGAAATAAATTGACAGATTATCAATTTTAGTTGAGAAATGAAATCTAATGAAAGAATATGTAGCATTACTTTTGAAAATGTAAACGAAGCTTAAATAAAAATATGACAGAAAGGAGAAGAGGGAAATGAAAAGTCAAACTCTACAGTTATCGAGCATAACAGGAAATAGAAATCAGAATTTGATGAAAGTTTGCATCAATGAAGAATGAATACATTTACTCTCGACTCATCTTGGAAAATATAATTAACCAATATTTAATTAACGTACTGAAATTACTGCAGGTATTTTGGCCATTAATAAAGCTCTTTACTTTAAAGCCTCAGTTAAAAAGTTTCAATGTGATTTTACTTTTTTTAGACTATATACCCAAATCATGTATTTAAAAAAAAAAATTTAAATTTAAAATTTCCTTGTCCATGCTCACTCATGTGCATGTGTAATCATGTCAATGTAAATATTACATTAGTCTGATGAAGTCCTAAAGGGTGAAACATGTCCTTGAAGAGTTCTTTCCACAATGTCATAGATTTTCTTAATATTATATAGTGTAACCCGAATATAAGAGAAACCCGGATATAAGATAGATTTTCACTGGTCCCAAATTAGAGCCATACTTACCTAAACAAAATAGACCAAACCCGGATATAAGAGAAACCCAGATATAAAAGATTTCTTCTCCAGTCCCGACAACTCTCTTATATCCAGGTTACACTGTATATCTACTTTTATCTTGTTTATTATTATTGTTATTATTATTATTATTATTATTATTATTATTATTATTGTTGTTGTTGTTATCAGTTTTTTTGTTCTTAAAGGTGTTTTCAATATATATCTCTTTCAGGTGAATATGCACATTCCTTTCCACATCTGTTGTAAGTAAAAACAGCATTATAACATGTTGTGAATGATTTCCCTTTGTATGTGGCTTTTTTGACAATTTTTAGGCTTGCCATATTAAAGATTTTAAAAATCAAGTGATATCTATGCTTGAATCTTTTTTAAGTGAGAAAAGACTCAAGGCAACCATGCTCTGAACTTTGAATCCTTCTCCTAGCGATGAAAGACTAAGGCTCTCTCACTCACAGCCAGATGACTTATGGTGCATGTGAGCACCAATCCAGTTTTTTTCTCAGCCATCAGAGAAATATATATATATATATATATATATATATATATACATATATATATATATATATATATATATATATATATATATATATATACTGAGAGAGAGAGAGAGAGAGAGAGAGAGAAAGAAAGAGAGAGAGAGGGATATGTGGGTGTAGGTGGTGTAATGGATAGTGGTTTGGTATGAGAAATGAGTGTCAAGTTCAAATTCTAGTTGAATTTCTTACATTCACTTACATGCAAATACACTTGGGAAAGGTATGGATCCATCCCTTAGCTATGGCTAGCAAGACTGACTGGGCTTTCTAGCTGTGGTTGGCAACCAGTTTAAGGGAAACACAATTGTATATTCAAAACCATAACCATAGATTTAACCTGTTAGTAATGGCTATACTTGTCTAATGAGTCAACAACCATTGTGTATGTGATCTTTCTCCTAGTATCAAATTAGTCACTTCAAAATTCAAAAGATATTTTCTTTCTATTTTGTTTAATAGAACAGGTTTGAGTGAAGGACTTCACACACACCACAAACATGTACAGAGTGCAATGGATAACTTGTCATCTAAATTACAAAAAAATGAAAATAACACTGATATCTCATTTTTATCGCAATTACACAAAAATATCTTGAAATACTAATGAGTAAATTTATTCAATAAAATTGCCATTTGCTTCAACTACAGACTCCAGATGGATGATTTACTTGGTTATGTTTGTGAATACTGCCATAATCCTTGCTTTCAGTTCATCTTTCAATGATACAAAGAGTTTTGTTGGTCTCTTGCTCAACTGTGCTCCACACATAATAATCAAGGGGGTTGAAGTCTGGGGAGCTTGGTAGCCAAATGTAAGGAGTGATGTGGTCACAGAAATTGTCTGAAAGCCATAACTGGGTTCTCTTTGTGTGACATGGTGCAGAGTCCTGTTGCCAGATATAGGGTCTTTCAGCAGCCACCCTTTGAACCAGAGCAGCACTACCTCCTCAAGGTATTTGGTGTAGGCCTCTCTGTTAAGTTTGAGGCCCTCATCAACAAATTCACCAACAAGTCAGAGTGATCAGAGTGCTTTTCTGTGCTATTTGCTTTGTAATCACTCATCCAACTTTTTTCAAATCTTCTGCACTGTCCTCAGATTGACACCTAAATACTCTGAAATATTCATATTGGAGGTTCCTGTGTGAATGCCAGCATACTGTTTCCAAATTTTTGGCAGAGTGAATTGTGTCATAATTCTTGTTTTCTCACAGATGGTGCCCAACTGACACTACTATACTGTGCAGTTGACACAATCAAAAACAAACAATAGATGCCTGAAATTAAAAATATAAAATAATAACAATTTTCTGCCCCTCGCTATGGGTAAATAGCAGGACTGATTGTGTCCTACAGCATTGGTTTTCCTGTCTTGCCCACTGCTGCTATGACTGCAGTAGACATGGGACATCTACACATCTACAATCCTAAGGGATTATGGAATTATGGCATCATGTTTTTTTTAAGCATTTCACCCCAAGCAAGGTGGGAGTGCCACTAGCATGCAAGAGGTTTACAGAGTGTGAGAGCAAGAGTAAAGAGACATGATTGAGAAAAGGATAAAGAGAAGGACGGGGGAATTAGGCCAAGGCATCAGAAGATGTTGATTGACATTACATTTGAATATTTGAAGACTATAACTATCAGGGAAGCAAGTAAGAGGAAGGGAATTCCACAGATGGGAAGTGCAAGACATGAGGCTATTGGAGTCGAAGTGAAAGGGTGGGACTGAGATGTCAACCTAGTAACATGCTTAAATTCATGCAGTTTAGGAACCAGTGAAAATGGCTTGTTGGAGCAGTTACTGTGAAAGTAGTTGTAGAAAAGACAAAGGGAAGCAATGTTACAATGTGAGAAATTGACTGTAGGTGAGATGTCAGATCAGAACCAACCACATTGCATATCTGTCTCTGGATTTCGTCGAGGACCTTGAGACAAACAGCGGGAGTTCCAGACCATATATGGCAACAGTATTCCATGCAAGGGCGAATGGTTGATTTATAGATTTGAAGGATGAATTCAGGTGAGAAAAGCTTTCTGGCATGACACAAAGAACCAACTTTCCTTGCAGTAGTTGAAGCTATTGATTCAATGTATCTGTTCCATCTTAGGTCAGTGGACAGCATGAAACCAAGCAGGCACAGGGTGGCACTCTCATGGAGTTGAGCATCAGACATTCTAATGGGAGGAAGAGAGGGTTCATGTGGTAGGTAAAAGAGAGCTGTTTTGTTTTGGGGGCATTAAAGTTTACCAGCCATTTCCTGCCTCAGTTAATCACAGATTGGAGGTCCTTTCTGAGACTAGCAGCCAGGTTAGTTTTGTCAGTGATACCAGATTTGCTATTGAAGCAGGAGTAAATAGTTGTGTCCTCTGTGTAGATGCCTACTTGGGAACTGATGACATCAGGAAGATCATTAATAAAGATCAGAAACAGTGTAGGACTCAGGATAGTGCCTTGGGGAGCACCAGCATTTGCGAGAAAGGAACTGGAGGAGATTTTAGAAATATGCAAATGTTCTGAATATTAGATCATGCTGTGCTAATCTTATGAGTAGTAGTGAATAACCAAAGAGATTACCATTTGAAAACCTGATCTTTAATCCTGACCATCATTTCAGGGTTTGACAGGAATGATTGTATTAAGTCAAATAATCATCCTGAAATTCTGTATCCCTGAAGCTTACAAAGAAGGCTGTTCTGCTAAACCCTATCAAATGCATTAGAGATATCAAGAACCACAGCTTGATCTTCTCTGTTATTGTGTAGTATGTGGCAAACAAATTCAGTTAAGGCTGTTAGCATATCAGCGATAGATTGGGCAGAGTGGAAACCATATTGCTTGTCAGAGAGCAGATCATAGGATGTAAGGTGCTTACTCACTTTAGTCTTGATTAAAGCCTCAAAGACTTTGCCGAAGAGTGGTAGGAGACTGATTGGACAGTATTTAGATGGGTCAGAAGGATCTCCAGAGTTCTTAAAGACAGAGACAACAGATGAAGACTTCCAACAGGCTGGAAAGCAAGAGTCATTGAGGCAGTAGTTATATAGTTTGGAGATCACAGGAGCCAATTCAGGAGCACATTTATTCAGGTCAATGGCTGGTATCCTGTCCCCACCACTAGCTTTATGGGAGTCTAATTTAGAGATGATGCCCAATACCATAGATGGGGTTATGTGCATCTTGCTCATTAGAGCCTCAGTTCTAGGTGGAAAATTGAGTGTGAATACACTGGATGAGTCTTGCGTTGAATATATTGCATTTTCGAACGGGGAGATTAAAAATACATTCCAGGGGACATCTCGAAGGAAATCACGGAATGAGTCCCAGTCTGCTCATTGATAACAGAAAGATGTTCGGTAGGAGGTTCTTTGCTGGGGTAGGAGATGTTAACAGACACTACAGCCTGATCAGAGTTGCCAAGAGGGTAGTGATACATGGCACAATAAGACGTGGGGATGGAGGTAAAACAAAGATTGAGAAGGGAAGCCTTACTGTCCTGGTTATTGAGGAAACATGTAGGAAAGTCAACCACTTGTGTGAGGGATTGAGTAATTGAAAAGTTAAAGGTTTGTATGCCAGCAAGGTCAGTTATAGAGTGTTTAAGCCACTTGGTATGGTGGGCATTAAAGTTGCCGAACACAAAAATATGTGCAAATGGATGAAGAGAGATAGCCTTGTCTATATTATCAGAAATACTATCGAGAACACCACAGTCTTGGGCGGATGGAGAAAATGAGATATGATAAGATAAAAATAATTACGATGATGAAAATACTTCATCAGAAATTTTAAAAATTCATCATCATCATCATCATCATCATCATCATCATCATCATCATCATCATCATCACTACCACCATCACCACCATCATCATCATCAATGCCATGACCCCACTGTAGTCATGTGTTAGCTGTACAGCAGAGCACCTGATCAGTTCCCTCAGCATATCTAGGTATTCATTTGTGCTTAGTGTGTCTTGGGCATATAGACCTGGTGGAACCCATCCCTCTTCAGGTTAGACCACAGCCAATTTTCTCCAACTTGAAGGCTTGTCTTGGTCAAGGATATATGATTGTTGATTCTTTGGGGGAACAATCTGCCTTGGCCATTGACTACTGTCTCGGAAGCTGTATTGCCATGTCATACCATCACTAGCTGCTTACATAGCAATGGAGCCTAGGCGCATTGTTCAAGATGGTTATTGATCCAACAAGAAGGTTTATCCACTCTTTGACAAGCCTTATTTCTTATCCTGTTGGCTGTGTATTTAGCCTCCTTGTCAAAAGCATATAATAGGGAAACTGGTTTACTCACCAATGACCTCACCATTCGGCACTAGGTTACACAGTAGTAGTAACACTCATAGAGCAACCTAATAAGGGGTGTAATATTTTGACAACTTAGTTTACTTGTATCAATGAACTCATGATAGCATACATTAGTATTATTATAAAATTACTTTTCTCATAAACAGCCAATCTACATATATGACCATTTTTGCTTGGTTAGAATAAATGATATTAATTTATTTTTCATCAGTGGCCACCATCATGTATACATATGGTCAATGCTTTTATATGACATAAACCCTTGTCTTTATTCCCTTTTAAATACTCCAGGACTTATAATGGCTTCTAAAATTGTCTTAACAAAGAGACAATGAGTTGTACACATTGAAAACTGACAATTTCATATGTTCCAAATATATCCAAGTGTGGATTACATTATATGTAAAAATAAGATATATTCAGGCTTTTTATATATATGAAAACAGAGGATTATATTATACCCAAGATCATGTTGTTCACTAAAAATGGTACTGAAAGACAAAGCATCATAGTGACGATAAATATCTATACCATATTGCGATTTTAGAAATATGCAAATGTTCTGAATATTAGATCATGCTGTGCTAATCTTATGAGTAGTAGTGAATAACCAAAGAGATTACCATTTGAAAACCTGATCTTTAACTGAACTTACATCATGACTAACAGCCATGGTGACTAAATCTGTCAACTTATAATAAAGGACACAAAGAAAAGAAAGTATATAAATAGTTATTTTTAATTCAGTTCCTGTAGATACAAAAATGTTATTGAAAATGAGATTTTTTTAGCTTCCAAATTCAACAAAAGCACAAGGACAGAAAGAACTACACAAAGAAATGTCCTTTACAATAAAGGACCATTGGCAAGCCTAGGTAAAATAGATCTCCAAATGATAAAAAGAAAAGCTAGTTGTTTATACTATGAGAAGTGGATAACTAAATTTTACCTTTGCATTTGATTAAATGTCCCTTAAAAAGATTGTCAAACTTAAATTTATGTGGCATACTCTAACATATGGTAAAGTTAGGGTTAAAAATAATCATGGGTTAAAAATAATCAAGGGTTAAAAATAATCAAGGGTTAAAATAATCAAGGGTTAAAATAATCATGGGTTAAAAATAATCAAGGGTTAAAAATAATCAAGGGTTAAAAATAATCAAGTGTTAAAATAATCAAGGGTTAAAAATAATCAAGGGTTAAAATAATCAAGGTCTAAAATAATCAAGGGTTAAAAATAATCATGGGTTAAAATAATCATGGGTTAAAAATAATCAAGGGTTAAAAATAATCAAGGGTAATTCATTTACCTATACTCTTCTTTCTCATACACTCTACTTCCTAACAAATTGTCTTCTATTCATATCATATACTTCATTCATCATTAATATTTTCACTGTTGCCCTCTACCATGAATGACTTTTGAGCCTTGTATTGAGTAAAACTTAGTTAAGAAAAAGCAGCAGCATTATCAAATGGAATAAACATGAAAAAACTTCAACCAACCAAATCCATCCTACAATCTCTTTCTAACAGGCAAAACATTGCAAGCCTTTCAGTATTCCATCAATATTTTCATGGCAAATGTTCAGAAGTCCAATTTGTTAGTTCCACCAGTTCAGACCTTTACAGCTTGGACATGTCATGCTACTCCCATAGAGTTAAATTATATTTTATCTAAGTTTGTGGTATGAACTCCTGTGTGGTTGTTTTCCTGAACACTTTAATCTTGAGCTCTTCAAATCAAGGGTCATTCATTATCAATCCTGCTTATTGTCATAATCTTTATTTCCTAACAAATTGTTTTCTATTTATATCATATACTTAACATTTTCAGTGTAGCCCTCTACCATGAGTGGCACTTAAGCCTTGTACTGAGTGAAACAAAGCAGCAGCAGCATTACCAAATGGAAGAAACATGAAAATTGCACCCATTGACATTCATGGATGCTTTCTTTGGTAGTTGTTTCTTTTAGATTTTGACTTTTTATAAAAGAAGTAATGACAAAAGTCTGATAATCAGGTTCCTTCGTATTTTTAAATGAAATGATCATTATCAGTTTAAGTAACTTAAGTTGAAAATTGTCTAAAGGCATTTGAGATATCTGCATTAGAAATTTAAAAAAAAAACAAGACTTCTTAAATTTGGTCAACATTTCAAACATTATCAAATGATGAAAAGAAAACCTTGTCATATATATCATAATAAAAGCTTGATAAATAAATTTTACATTTGCATTTGATTAACCCTCTCCAAAAAAGATTCTCAAAGTTAAATTAATGTTTATTACAGTGAAAATCCTCTTGTTAGTCCATTTGTTGATTTTCAAACTTTAAGTATCTGTACTTTTCAATGAATTGACTGTTGAAGAACTAAACGATTTAAATGTGGTAAAGTCAAGATTGCCAACTCTGTTCAGGTTATAATAAACGACATAAAGAAAGGAAGATATATAAATAGTCAAATTTAATTTAATTCCTGTAGATGCACAATTGAAAATGAGATTTTTAGCTTCCAAAGTCAACAAAAACAAGGACAGTCAACTAACAGCACAAGAAACAAATTTGCAGTTACCGAGAATGTTCACTAATGGTAATACTAATTATTCAATCATGATTACAATTAACTCAAGACTTCATTATTTTTTAAATTTAATTTGAAACAGAAAGAAGGATGTAAGAAAGTCTTATATCCTAATTTCTTTGAATTTAAAACTGAAATTTAATTCAGTTAGGAGAAAGCTATGTATAAATCTCATAGGAGTTTTTTAATAAAATTTATACCTACTCTATGTTTATTTATAGTAATCAAATTTTTATATTGACAATAAATTAATATGTGAATGCTGTTTCTTGATGGTAAAAACTGAGTAAGTGACATTTTATGTTTTGATTTTGATGTTTGGGTTTGTAAGCATTTGGGTGAATTTTAATTTAATTTCTCATCGGTTTACAACAGGAATCTTTTCTCTCACTCCAGTTATCAGTTAAATAGCAGGGCAAACTTAGCTCCCTAGCATTGGGTGGAAACCACACTAGAAGGATAGCTCTGAATTCACAGCTGGTTGGTTATGACCAGTAAAAGCCTAATTACTCTGGAAACCACATCAGCAACATTAGCATGGTGAGGTTATGGTCCTGTACTTTTCTTGGAGTATGAATGACTCATCTTTCTTACTCAAATGTTTCTTAAGAATATTCTTGGAGACTAACACCAATGTTGGAATTTTTACTATTAGGTTCTCCTTTTTTTAATTTAAATTTATATTGGATACTATGCTGAAATTCATGGTATGTTCTTGATTTTTTAAATTGAAACAGTTAAAAACCATCCAAATAGGCTCTTCTTTTATGTGCTGTCTCCCTCGAGGACGTTGGTGATCACAGATCTCCACAAATTCCTATCTTTTGTAGTGCAAAGCAATGTTTGTCACCTTGCTATCCCTCCCAGTCCCTGTTCTGCCATCTATTTACCCAATCACATTAAATAGATTACTTGCTGTTTTCCACTACACTCTTGTCCTGTGAGTGTGAAATTCACCAAGCTCTTCTTCCACATAACAAGTCCTAGAAATTTTAATTCTCCTCTTCTGGTTCTAAGTATAAATTTCCTTTTTGCTTTCCATTCCAACTTCTTCAATGTGCCAATATTCTGTACATTTTATTCTCAGCATCATTCTGTAGAAGAACATCTCCGTTGCCTCAAGTCTCCTCTTCATCTGTGAGGAAATTGTCCAGCATTCACTGCCATATAGAAGGGTTGAAACCTTCATCATCATAAAATACTATATTGAATATAAGGTTATGAAATGAATGTAAAACAAACAAACTTAAAAATTGCCCCTTACTTTTGTTATTTTGCGATAATTGAGAAAATTAAACATTATGTTGATACCAGAAGCTGCTGAAGAGAAGAAATCCCTGACCTGATGACAATATCCCTTCGCCCATTTTTTTTTAATGGCCAGGAAATATAAAATGTCCATCTGAAAAGTACTTATCATCCCCCTTGGTATTTAATTGAGATTAAGTTTTCTTATTTAATAAGAAGGAGAAAAAAGAGAAGAGAGATTAACTGTGAATGTCAGTCCATAAATGTACCAGAAGTTAAATAGTTTCTCAAGAAAGCAACCTTAAACAGATCAATGATTAATTTATGAATTTTTTTCTTGATGCTTTCAAAAGGTATTCTTTTATTTTTTGGGGTAATTTCTATTGAATCTACATTAGTGAGTCTGGTCTGTTGACTGACCTCATAAAATTCTCATTCAATATTTACAGTACATCTAAAGGCTATTGAGATGTGATGGTCATTATAGGTAGTGCCAAAATAATTTTGGTGAATTTCTATAGTGTAAGATGTTGAAAAACCAAAAAGGGTAAAAAAGGTTATTCAATAACTATCCAGGAATTCTTCCTTATTTCAGAATTTTCATTTGTCTTCTGTCTTTGACTTCTGCTTTGAAGATTTTTAATCAAACTCAGTTTATTATCAGAGCGTATGGTTTGTTTCACATGAACTGAATAAATCTTATGTTTGTATATTTAGTGCTAGCAAGGCTACCCAGCATTGCTTTGTTTTTGAAATAATTTTTAACCTTTGTTAATTTTATAAGATGATTTAACATTGGAGATAAATGTTAATGAAAAATAAAGATGAACAATTGGTTGATTTTACTTACAATCTTTACTGTACATTGCAAAACCCTTTTATTGCTGTAGTTTGGTTAGACTACCAAAAAGAAAAAGAAAAAACTCCTTGATCTCTCTCTCTTTCTTTATTTCTCTGTCTCTATCTTTCTTTCTTTATTTCTCACTTGCTTTCTTTCTTTCTTTCTTTCTTTCTTTCTTTCTTTCTGTCTGTCTGTCTGTCTGTCTGTCTTTCTTTCTTCCTTTCTTTCTTTCTTCCTTTCTTTCTTTCTTTCTTTCTTTCTTTCTTTCTTTCTGTCTGTCTGTCTGTCTGTCTGTCTTTCTTTCTTTCTTCCTTTCTTTCTTTCTTCCTTTCTTTCTTTCTTTCTTTCTTTCTTTCTTTCTTTCTGTCTGTCTGTCTGTCTGTCTTTCTTCCTTTCTTTCTTTCTTTCTTTCTTTCTTTCTTTCTTTCTTTCTTTCTGTTTGTCTGTCTTTCTGTCTGTCTGTCTTTCTTTCGTTTGATGAGATACATTCTTTACAAAGAAAAATTTGTCAGAGAGAAATTTAAAAGGTAGTTAAAGGATGTGACATGAACAGGTTCTTCTGTTTAGTTTTCCAATTGGCCTGCATTCATTTTTGAAAGAAATAGTTGCTGTTATAGCTTTTAAAAATTGGAAACCCTTCAAAGGTTTACACTGAAATGGTTCCTATACTTGAAAGATGGATTTTGCATAATTTGATAGAAGCAAAGCAGAAATGATCATCTGTAGTTCTCAACAGTCTTTTTAATGCATCTAGGCATTTTTGGATTGGCAATTGTAAAAGAAAAATGGATATTTTTCAAGACCATAAAGTGATGTAGATAATAGCTTAGTAGGGACAAAACCATAACCCAAAGTGAACATCTATTCAAGGAAAGTTTTGTTAAGTGTTTTCTTGGTTATACTTTGGGCTGTCATTAACATATTCACAACATTGTATATTCCCAGCAGACATCTAGTAACAGCAATTAAAGAATGTAAACATTGTGTTGAAAGAAAAGATGGCAAGTTTGATAAATTACAAAGATGTGTTCTGACATCATGAGATAATACACAACTCCATAAGCAAAATATCTGAAAAGATTAAAAATCTCATCAGGAAAAAAATTCTGTATTTTTCTTGTCCTCTACATCCTGCTTCCCACCTATTCTACACTTTGCAGAACTTGATCAACAAATTCTTAAAACACATGAAAATGATGGAACTTATGTCAATGGATTAATTTAAATTAAACATAAATTTGGGATATCTTTCTAGGCTCTAAATTTAACCATTACTTATGTGATGAACTGATAGTTTGAGAACTCTTGAAGGATAAATTACTGTCTTAACATAAAACTTTGTAAAATGTCAGCATATTTGATGCATGCTGAGCCATATATGACAAAAAGCTTAATTTTACATTCAGTAAACAGATACTTCTTCTTATGTCCTGTATCCCTTCAAGATGTTGGTAATCATAGCTCTCCACAACATCCTGTTCTTTGTAGCAAACAGAATAACAAACATTTTCTTGAAATTTCTCTTAAACAACCTTGGTATTTACTATCAATATATATATAAATGCCTAAGCTGTTCATGGCACAATTTAAATTGACTGGTTCACTCATAAAAGATAGTGGAATTTATTGTGGAAAATAATTTGTTTTAAATTAGTATTTATTAAACATTTCTCAAACATTGGCATTTGGCAGAATCAAAAAATATTGATTTTTATAATTTAAAAGTTGTGTTCTGCTCATAATGTGAATACAATATCAAACCAATCCCCGACTTTTTAAAGTGTTACCTGTACTTTGTTTTTATTAGCAAATGTCGAATTTGAAACTGTGCTTACATCATTGATAACTGCATAATTCTGATGTTATCATTTTCCTAATTCATAATAGTATGCAACAGCTGTCAATGACATAAGTACAATCTTTCTATCGTGATATTTGTAAATAATAACAAAGTATAGATAAGTCTTTATGAAGTCAGATATCAATTTTATATTGTATTTATATTCTGAATAGGACACCCTCCTCTTAAATCATTAAGAAAAACCATATTTTTATTGTGGCAAATGTTATGGCCTGAACAAGGGCTAATGAATGGTTATTTACAAAAATTGTTAAAAAAAAGGCTTCTCTATTTTTTTTTTTTTATGAGTGGACCAGTCAATTTAAGTAGCACCTTCTATTAGAGAAACTCCAAGAATGTAAGTGATGGAATTATTAATAGAGAAAATCACATTTCTTCTTACTCTTAATTTATATTTCTATCATGTGAAAAATCTGCTCTATATACAATTTTATTTAGCGGTTTATTTTCTCTATATTTAAATGCATATATAATTTATCTCGATGCATGCTGGAAAATGTAAACTATTTTTTGCTTTGAATGTAAAGATAATGATTAGAAATTTTCTTTGTTCTCCTTTGTCTTTTTGGTTTGAGAGAGCTCTTTTGTCTTTTCACAATAATATAGCATCATACTTTATGGACTTCTTGTAAAGTTATTCACATTTTGGTGAAATCCATGGAGATTGATTTCATAATCACATACTTATAGTCATCACATCTCTTGAAAAAGAAAAAGAAGATAAAAATATTATCCCAGGATCAAAATTACTAAAATCTGCAGTATATTGGGCTTAATTTAATTACAGTGAATTTTATCTGCTGCAATGTTTCATAAATGTTAGTTCTGCATTTTTCTTTTTCTGAAAAAACTGTGTTGAAGAATTGAAGAAAAGCTTTCAGTTTATGAATATGTCAGTTACTAAATGCAGAAACCAATTGAGTAAAACTTGAAGTCAATTTCATAAACTGATGATTACTGTTCTGATTCTTTATGGAGGAGAAAATAATATAGTGTCACTCTCAAAATATTTCACAAAAAAACGGGTAAAATCAAATCAGATTCTCAGAAACCATGAATTCCTTCAAGGTTTATCAATTTATATCTATTTCTCTCCTTTTTATTTAGCTGTTTGTTGAACTTACACATATTTATTATCCTCAATATTCTTAAAATTTCCGCAAATTTCTTTGCAGAAATCATATTATTTGCAAAACATATTTTTCACTTATACAAGAAAAAGAAGATATTTTAAATGCTTTCCATATTTTTTGATGATTTATGGATTCTGAAGAAAAGAATTATTGAAGACATGAAAACCTTTTTGACCTTTAATGTAGTAACCTTTTTCTAAATTTTTCCTTTTCAAATGTTATTAACTGTTTCACAGAAATATCTAAGTTCTTTAAAAATCTAATTCTTTCTGATGGCTTATAAAGAAACTGGACTTTGTGTTTTAACTACCGCTTATTGTGCTAAATCCAGCAGACTTCATAACTTTGTTGTTTTCCATTTTATTAAAAATTAAAGCCTTTCTGATTTTTCTGTTCCTTTATATTCTTTTGTTAATTAAATCTCAAAATGACAGAAATATCTTGTTTGAGATTCCGAATTAATTGCAAATCTTAATCCTAATGCTATATCCCAGAGAAAAATGGATCTCAAGTTGCTAATTCTGACATTGACTGTTTTCTGTAACTTCACATACAAAAAGCAGAATATAAATTTTCATTAGGCTGAAAATTTTCCCCGATTTTTCCACAGAGAATTCCAATTATCAATTTACATGTATTTCTCCTTTTTATTTATATTACATTTCAAAAGTTTGAAGTCACTCCCAGAATTAGCATGGGATTAACTTGACAGAAGAGTGAAAAAAAAATGAAAAAGAGCTCTTGAAAAAAGAATGGAATCAATTATCAAACCTGTACTTTGAGAAACTTTTGCAATGAATGCAAAAAATGTGTGCTGCAGTAATCAAGGCTAAAGGAGGATATTTTAATGAGAGCAAAATTTAATCATAAAATTTATTTTTATTTTTTGTCATAATAAAATTTCAAATAAAAAATCATGTCTCACATTTTTTTTAACCATCTATCATAATTTTCTCTTATTTAAAGTACAAAACAACTATTTTGGGACCAATTTAGAAAATTATCAAGTGTGAGAACAAACTTTTGAACTGTAGTGTAACTGTTTGTTGAATTTACACATATTTATTATCCTCAATATTCTTAAAAAATTTCCACAGAAATCATATTATTTGCAAAACATACTTTCCAGTATTTATCATATGATCTGACTAATCTAGCAAAGAGAACTGCAGCCATAAATGGTTTTAAAAAAATTAAATATAACCTGATTCATATATCATAATTTATGTTTATATTCTTTACAAATATACTGGTTTGTGTTCCTCCTTGGTCTTTTGAACAGGAGTAGAGATTTATCTTTTGTTCCAGTTTAAGATTGTGTTTCCAGTTCCTTTTAAAGTCTACTTTAACTCTATACATTATGTGCCCTAGAAATTTCAACTATCTCTTATTACTTTTAAGTATAAGTGTCCTTCTGTTTCTATTTTGTCTAAACTTCTTCATTGCTCACATGTTAAGTCCATGGTATTCTCAGCATCCCTTTGTAGATCCATATTTCTGTTGCTTCAAGTCTTCTTCAGCTGTGAGCAGATTGTCCAGCATTCACTGTCATATAGTAGGAATGATGTTACATAAGAGTTTAGTATGCTTTTCTTTGTTTCTAACAATTTTTTTTCTCTTTCTTAATACTTTGCTTAGTTTTTGGAAAGCATTGTTCACTATGGCAATGTCCCTTTGGATTTCAGTGTCACACATTCTGTTTTATGTTTAAACACTTACCAGATATTGTTTTACCTGTTTGATTTTGGTATCACCATTTTGTAATTTGTATGTTGAACTGTCCCCCTCTTGCTAACAGCCATACATTCTGTTTTCTTGCAATTGAGGTTGGGTTCTTTTTTTCTCACTTTCTTTCACTACCTTCTGTAGGAGTTTCAGCTTACTATTTTTTTAAAAATAAATATTTGAAGACTGATAAGCTACAGCTGTAAATTAAGAGTTAAGTTCTCATGTTTACTGGAATAAATTTTTAAAAGTTCTTCATTTATACCCCTATATTTATAAAATAATAATAAGTAGATATATAAAGCACAAAGTTTTCACAAGAAAAAGATTTTGTCAGAATTTTTGTGATGAGGATTTATCATTATCTTATTTTTATTTTTTATTTTTTTGATCAGTTCACCCCAAGCAAGGTGAGAATGCCACTAATACACAAAGGGTTACAGAGAGTGAAAGTGAGAGAAAAGATTGAGTATAGGGGAGATTGAGGAAAGGATAAAAAATGAATAGGATTCAAGAAAACAGAAGATGGCATTTAGATTTTAATGACTGTAGTTTTCATGGAAGCATGTAAACAGAAGGGAGTTCCACAGGTAGAAGTGCTAGAAAAGAAAATATTAGAGTAAAAGTGGCAGTTACATTTAACTATTTCAACAGAAAAAGGGTGGGACCTAGATGCTAATCTAGTAGCATGCTTAAATTCACGTAGTTGGAGTACCAGGGAAAAAAGGTTATCAGAGCAGTTGCCATGAAAATATTTGTAGAAAAGACATAGGGAATCAACGTCATGTCTGTGAGAAAGTGAAAGTCGAGATGCCAAGTCAGGACAGATCACATTACAGATCCTACTCTGGATTTTGTCAAGAATCTCAAGATGAATAGCAGTGGTACCAGACTAGATATGGCAAAAGTATTCAATGCACAGATGAATGGGAGATTTGTAGATGTGCAAGATGGACTCTGACAAGTCGGTATTCAGACTAGTATTCACATATTGTTTTTTTATATTTGCATCATTTTATCAGCTTCACTCTTCATGCTTAATCAGGTGTCATTTTTTGATACATATGGCCCGTTCCAAGAAACAGAAATTACACATGATTCAATCTAAGCAAGGATAAAAACATAACTTAATGTTTGCTCCGTACACATTTTTTGCTTAAACCAAAGTCTTGGTAAAGGTAACTGGTTCTACTGGAATTATATAAATGTCTGTGTACACAACTGTGCTGATAAAATCTATCTGTATTTAGCTTAATAACATTGTTGTTGCCTACTGTGGATGTCTTGGAAGGATCTGTACAATTAGGTTTAAACACATCATTGACAATGCAGTCTGTGCAAGTAAACATCTTTACATAGTGGTCATTTTGCCCTTGGACATTACCATCTTCCAATACACATACGCCTGAGCTGATTCCAGTGAAGAGCACATTGAATGTGACTTCATTAACATTAATTACACTATCTTGTTAATTAACTAATAAGTGTGTCTTTAATTTCCCTTAGGGATCATTGATTTTACACTCATCATTTGATCAATTCAGGTGTAAACAACATCTCCAGACATCATTTTCATTTCAGTGGCAATGTTCCTCCTGCTTTGCAGAACTAGACTTTATTCATTCTTATTATTACAATTAGTCAATCACC
This sequence comes from Acanthosepion lycidas, assembly GCA_963932145.1. Taxonomy (NCBI): domain Eukaryota; kingdom Metazoa; phylum Mollusca; class Cephalopoda; order Sepiida; family Sepiidae; genus Acanthosepion; species Acanthosepion lycidas. The sequence goes on from OZ010576.1 coordinate 77,944,569, forward strand.
AAACAGTAACATTATCTCTTAGGCTATCCACATATTAGCAATGAGTAGACCTTATTGCTAAGTGCTGAATGTTAACGTAATGACCTCTGCTTCATGTGCTCCCAAATTTTTATGAATAATCTCATGAAGTTTTCACTAATTCATTTGTTCCTCTAAATACATCTGCTATAGCCTTGTCAGATGAGTTGTCTTCATCATTCTTCTTTCTCTTAGAACAAATAGGTACTACAATAATGGAAAAGGTTGTTCTTGGTCAGCAGTTTTGTAGTGGGAGGAGTTATCAGTTTGTAGTGGTTTTCGACATTCAAAACAAATATATTCCACATTTTCAAAAGCAATGAATTTCAACATTTCCCAAAGAAAGAAATTCTACAAATAGAGGAGTTTTATATATTTATATTTTTATAACTAATAACATAGTTCCCCAAAGAAAAAAAAAAATAAAGAAAATTACATTTAGGTGTACACAGAAGGAAAAAGCATTTATTTTCCCAACATAAGCACATCTCATCTCACCTCTTTCTTGTAAACATACACTATAATAAAATAAACATTTTCAGTTTGAAAGCTGAATTAGTTAAATAAAACTTTATAATCTTCTACTTAGAGTTGTTGCTATATTGCAATACAGTTAATAATAGTAGTAGTAGTGTGAGAGTGTATATATGAGATGCATGACATGGCTGGGTTAAAATTAAGCAGTCCCAGACAAATTTCACAGGAGATGATGTTGGTAGTAAATTTCAGAGCAAAAAAGAGAAAGAGTGACATTGATCCCTGCCTTTTATAGTCCTGAATAGAATAATAGCTAGTGGGTGTCTTGGCAGGCAAAGGAGTGTAATCCTTATACTTTACAAGTAATCTGCATTCTCAATGAAGTATGTTTTGTTCAAAGTGTTTTAACCATCTGGAACAGGACATTTCAGTAGAAAAGAGGTGATTTTGGTGTATTATTTATATAATAAAAGTAAGTCAAGAGGATTTTCAAATAGATAATTCATGATAAAGAATCTTTAAAAATTGGGAGTTATTCAGTAAGGACATAATACTACATCAACAGTGCTCTTAAGTATATACTGCCAAGAAGGTGCAGAAGTTTTGTAAGTAATTTTCTAGCAAAATTCTGGCCCTCCAGCTGGATCTGAACTTGCTAGACTATATTTTATGCAGTGCTATGAAGCACACCATTAACAAGATCTCCTATCCAAACATGGTAGCCACTTTAAATAAATTATTAATTTTGATAATATCTATGACTTATATTGATATTCTTTTGTATTAATAGTTCTATTTATGGATAATAATTTTCAAAGGTCACAGCAGTTTTTCACATTTTACTTCCCCACTGTAGATATATATATATATATATATATATATATATATATATATATGGAAGTTTAAAAACAAGTTACACCAAAAATAACATGGAAAATAAAGAAAAGAACATCAGCCTAAAACAATCAATCCAAAACTGTAAACTCTGCTGGGAGGAAACAATAGCTATAATTACCTTCCCAGACCAAAACACACTACTAAATAAATGATTGAAACTCATCTCAAAATGCAGACATGAAAACAAATTATTACTACGTTACTTAAAAATCAAAAACTGAAAATGAGCAATAATAAATGGAGATAATAAATAAAATAAAAACATAACAAGTAAAATAAATTAATTGAAACAAATAAATAAGTAAATAAACTAAGTAAATAATTAAAGAAATAAACAAACCATGTCCACCAAAGTAACAATTAACTTGAGCTGCCAAATCCTCACTTTCCAGCCATGATAGAGTTCAGAATCATTTATGCTGTCTTGTAGGGATGACTTATTTTCCACTCTTCAGCCTCTTTCCCAACCGATGAATTGTTGGAAGCCTATCGCTGATTGATCGCTCTTTCCATGGCAAATCTTCAGATGTGCTCCACTATTTAGTTTCACTAGTTCAGATCTTTAAATCTAGGACTTGCCATGCTACATCCACAGATTAAATCACCCACATTTCTACATATTCCACTTGTAAGGAGGAAGTTCTACATAGATTTTTCCTGAGAACTGCTACTTTGTGGAGTAAACATCCATGTGAATGCTTCCCTAAACAATGCAATTTTAACCTCTTCATGTCAAGAGTCAATTTCTATCTATCCTAATTCTGATAATCTGTACTTCCTTCTACCTCCCCTTACTTTCATATCACAGACCTCATTCAGTAACTCTCTACCATGGGTGGCTCTTGAGCCTTGCATTGGGTGAACTTTGGTATAAAAAAGACATCTTTTGCATCCCACTAATTTTTATAATTAGTATTTAATTATTACATAATTAAAGACTAATTATATTTATATTCATAATATTTGAAGAGTTCTTTAATTAGATTTCTTTGAGTTTTAATCATTTCACCCCACCCCCTCCCAAGCAAGATAATAATGCTACAGGATACAAAAGGTGGCTGAGAGTGAAAGAGAATGAGAAGAACAGACAATAAGGGTTCACAAAGGCAGAAGATGGCGATTGGTGTTGCATTTAAATTTTTGTAGATTGTAGGTGACAGGGAAGCATGAAACTGGATGTGAGTTCCACAGGTGAGAAGTACAAGAAAAGTAAGTATTAAAATAGAACATACAGTTGCATCTAGCTAGTTCAACAGTAAAAAATGAGACATAGTTGCCAATCTAATCGCACGCTTAAATTCATGCACTCAAGGTGCGAAGGATGAAATCAGAATTGTGAAAATATCTTTGCAAAAGAAAGAGGGAAACCATCTTACAATGGAGAGAAAGTGACTGAAGTTAAGATGCCAGGTCAGGATTGAGTACATTCTAGAGACATCTTTGAATTTTGTCAAGAATCTCAATTTATATAGTAAGAGCATCCAGACCAGATATGGCAGTAACATTCAATGTACAGATGATTGGTAGATTTATAAATATGCAATTTCTCAACAGTAGGTTATAAATATTAATACTAAAATTTTAAAATGATCAGTTTGTATGAAATCTAGTTTGCTGACTGAAGAAAAATATAACCTTTGTTTACTAAAATAGTTGACATTTTTTTAAATCATTTCACCCCAATCAAGGTGATAATGCCACAGAGACAGAGGGCAGGGGTTATAGGAAATAAAAGAGAATGAGAGTACTTTAGTGAGTAGAAAGGAGAAAAGAACAGGATTCAGGAAGACAGAAGATGGCGATTGATGTTACATTTACATTTTTAATGATTGTAGGTGACAGGGAAACAAGAAATCAGGCGTTACACAGGTGAGAAGTGTGTGAAAAGAAAATATCAGAATAAAAATGACAGTTGCATGATGTTTGTTCAGCAGTAAAATGGTGAGACCTAGTTGTCAATCTAGTAGCATGCTTAAATTCATGCAGTCAAGGCACTAAGGAGAAAAGCTCATCAGAACAATTGCCATGAAAATATTTGTAGAAAAGACAGAGGCAAGGCTTGTCATGTCAATGAGAAATTGACTGTAGTTGAGATACAAGGTTAGGATCAATTACATTACAGACTGTTCTTTGAATTTTGTCAAGAATCTCAATTTATATAGTAAGAGCATCCAGACCAGATATGGCAGCAATATTCAATGCACGGATGATTAGTAGATTTATAAATGTACAACATAGATTCTGGTAAGAAAAATTATCTGACATGACATAGTTAACCAAGTTTTCTAGTAATAGACCTAGAAATTGATTCAATATAATTCCTCCATTTCATCCCTGTGGAAAACGTGAGCCCAAGAAGGTGCAAAGTGTTGCTCTCCTGGAGATTAGCATCAGCCATGCTGATGGCAAGCAGAAAAGTTTCTATGAGTCTTTTATTGTGATTTGTTATATCTCTGAAGTAGCTTACCTGGGACACAATGCTTTTCAATAGTCTGTAAAAATAAATAGTAGACTCACAGAAAGTCTGATGCTTTTTAGCATTGAATCTAATAACATTGCACAGAATTATAACCTCAGTTGTTGCTCAATCAACTTAATTTCAAATCCCTTTCCCATTGAAGAATTGAAAGTGATACTTTGGAATAGACCTACCTGCCTCTCTCTGAACACAACCAACAACTTGGGACTTTTAATCTGTCGAGTCCAAACTCCACAGTAGCACAAAATACATTTTCTGCTTGAACTGTTTTCTTACAAACACCGAAAACTCTTCAACCCATTTACACTCCATTATTGAAGAGATTTACTTGATTTGCCTCTCAGCTGTGATAATTATCTTTGGCAATTTTAATGTCCTTCCCACCATTCTAATGGTAGGCCCTTCTCTCATTACCACTCACCCACTCACTTCAGCTGGAGAGTCAGAATTCAGAACAACCTCTGTCTAGTAATCCTCTTTCTTACTTATTTCAAACTCCTTAACCAACACACTAAGCCTCTCTTGATCTTTACCTCTGGATTCCATGCACTACCAAGCAGAAAAATGCTCTAAGCCTTTACCCCAAGTGGCTAGACTACTCCCCATGTGAACGTGACAGGCTTGAGATATAGAGAAACACCTTGGCAAATAAGAAATGCCAAACTACATATTTCAAGTAAGTGTTTTTCTATATGAAGAATAAATGATCCCCCAAAATTTTTCATTTCAGGAAATTCAAAAAGCTTGAAAAGAGATTCTTTTAATTGATATACTGTTTTTTTTTAATGTAATTTTATTGCTCTTAAGCATGACAATGTGTTTATTGTTTCATCAAAATTGGAGGCATATGTATTTATCCTTCCAGGTGGATAACTCTGAGTAATGTTTGAGGATTATTATGAAGCACTGATATGAATCGAGTATTCAATTTTTCTAGAAGTGTGAAAACATTATAAAAAGAAACAGGGCAAGATATTGGATAATAGGTAAAAAGGTAGCATGCAATGATGAATAATAAAATAGAAAGGAGATTTGATAAGATGTGCCATGTCTCTTCAGGATGTGGGCAATCATGAATCTCCACAGCTTCCTTTTTTGTTAGTTCTAAGCAATGTTTCTCCACTTCCTATCCCAGTCCATGTTCTGCCAAGTATTTACACAAGATAGATTATGCTGTTTTTCTCTTCAATATATCCTGTAAGTGTCAAATTCTCTAAGCTTTCCTTCCTCATAATGTATCCCAGAAATTTAAACATTACCTAATTTTAAGTATAAGTGTCCTTTTTATTTCTACACTATTTACATTATTTGAACTATTGTCCTCATCTTTGTTGCCATATTTATCACAACTTTTCGGCCATTGTATGCTTCGGCCTTCTTCAGGTGGTTTGAATGTCAAACTGAATCCTTTATTTTGCTCACTGCGGTAGCCTGTTCTAGTTCCACATGCCATGTCTAATGGATATCACTTATCTCCTGTTGTTTCCCCTCTCCAAGTTCTCCACCACCTTAACCAGGTATTGAACTCACACTCATGGGGTCCTGTCACTGGATCCACTGTGCAATGTGTCCTTATGTAAATAGTGTACATAATACCTCATCTTAGAAATATAAACAGATTTTTATTTCTATTTTCCTTAAAACTTCTTCATTGCTCACATGTTCTGTCTGCAGTATTCTCAGAATCCTTCTGTAGAACAACATTTCTATCATCTTCATCTGCCAGATCGGAGGATTGATATTACATAGCAAAAGTTTTCACTATCTCTTAATATTTTATTTAGTTCATGATGTTGGTAATTTTAGCCACTGTATATATTATTTGTCCTTGATAGAGGCTCTAATGAGAGAGGAATGACAAACTACTTAATCTGTTTTTCATAATTTATTTGCCTTTTGACATTACTACTTTATGGAAGTGAAACATTTTTGTTATTCTTTCCTTTTGTTTAAATGGGTCTTTTTTAATCACAATTATTAAATTCTGCATCACTTTTAAAATATTTAGATTAAGCTATTTGTTGGCAAAATGTCCAGATGATAAGTCAGCCTCATAAATAAACATTCACATCTTAAACAACATTCAAAATTTGCCTGAAGGAATAAAACATCAAATTTGAGATTGGGATGTTAATTTTACAAATTGAACTGCTAGAAAAATTTGATTTATTTGGGAAAGATATTAGAATAATCCAGAACATTTAGTGAGAACAAAAAGTCTGCATATAGATAGAAAATGAATTCAATAAACAAAAATAGAAAGTAGTGTAAAACAAGGAGGTGGCTTCTCACCAGAGTTATTAAGGCATTACAGACCTTGATGTCCAACCAGGATTTATCATTGGCAGACACAATATTAATAACATAAGATATGCAGATGATGCAGTGTTAAAAGGAGGCATAGAAAAGAAACTATTGGAACTCTTAAAGGAAAGTGAGAAAAGAAACTACAAATTGGTAATACCAAAATCAAGTAAGGATGAAAATATAAATATTTGGAAAGTGTTTTAACAGAGGACAGAAAATGTGAAACAGAAGTTCAAAGGTAAATTGAAATAGTGAAAGGGCCTTCCCAAAGCTAAGCAAAGTATTAAGAAACAGGAAAAAAAAAGAAAAAAAAGAAAAGTGCATTGAGCTTTTTTGTAATATCAGTCCTCCTATATGGCAGTGAATGATGGACAATCTCTTGACACATAGAGAAGAGAATTTGAGGCAATGTGAGATGTGGATTTACAGATGGATACTGAGAATACTATGGACAGGACATGTGGGTACCAAGGAAGATTTAAAGAAAATGGTAAAACAACAAGTGTAGAAAGAATAAATTAAAATCTCTAGGACACAAAATAAGGAAAGAAGAGATGGAGAATTTGACACTCATGATATTTTAAAGGAACTAAGGAAATCAGTAAGTGTTGATTACCAGATGAAAAAATAGCAACAATATTCTTTTAATTTCTAGAATCTAATCATTTCTAGAATTCTAGATGATTCAGTCAAAGCTAAGTTTTTTTTTTTATTGTAGTTGTAATTTTAATTCATGTTTTATTCAGTCTCCTTTTAGCTTACAAATTGTTTATCCCTCTCTTCTCTTTTTGATACCTCAACACTCTGTCTTCCTTTAATACCTCTACACTTTCTCTTCTCTTTGGTACCTCTACACACGCACTTTCTCAAACTTCTACACTCACTCTTCTTTTTCATACCACTACACACTCTCTTTTTTTCATACCTCTACACTCTCTATTTTTCATACTTCTACACTCTCTTCTTTTTCATATTTCAACATTCTCTCTTCTTTTTCAAACCTCTACATCCTCTCATCTTTTTCATACCTCTACACTCTCTCTTCTTTTCCATACCTCTACATCCTCTCTTCTTTTTCATACATCTACACTGTCTCTTCTTTTTCATACCTCTACATCCTCTCTTTTTTTCATACATCTACATTGTCTCTTCTTTTTCATATCTCTATATCCTGTCTTCTTTTTCATACATCTACACTCTCTCTTCCTTTTTGTACTTCTACACAGTCTTTTCTTTTTCATACCACTATACACTCTCTTCTTTTTCATAACTCTATACTCTCTCTTCTTTTTCATACCTCTACACACTCTAGTCTTTTTCATACCTCTACACTCTCTTTTCTTTTTCATACCTCTACATCCTCTCTTCTTTTTCATACCTCTAGACACACTCTTTTTTCATACCTATACACTCCCCTTTCTTTTTCATAAATCTACACTCTGTCTTCGTTTTCATACCTCTACACTCTCTTGTCTTATTCATACATCTACACTTTCTCTTTTTTTCATACCTCTACACACTCTCTACTTTTTCATACCTCTACACTCTCTCTTCTTTTTCATACCTCTACATACTTTCTTCTTTTTCATACCTCTACACACTCTCTTCTTTTTCATACTTCTACATCCTCTCTTCATTTTCATACCTCTACAATCTCTCTTCTTTATCATACTTCAACTCTCTCTGTCCTTTTTCATACCTCTACATTTTCTCTTCTTTTTCATAACTCTACACTCTTTCTTCTTTTTCATACCTCTACATCCTCTCATCTTTTTTATACCTCTACACTGTCTTCTTGTTCATACCTCTACACGCTCTCTTCTTTTTCATACTTCTACACTCTCTCTTCTTTTTCATACTTCAACACTCTTTTTTCTTTTTCATACCTATACACTTTCTTTTCTTTTTCATACCTCTACACACACTCTTCTTTTTTATACTTCTACACTCTCTCTTATTTTTTATACCTCTACATCCTCTCTTCTTTTTCATACATCTACACATTCTCTTCTTTTTCATACCTCTACACACTCTCTTCTTTTACATACCTCTACACACTCTCTTCTTTTTCATACCTCTACACACTCTCTTCTTTTTCATACTTCTACACCCTCTCTTCTTTTTCATACCTCTACACTGTCTCGTCTTTTTCATACCTCTACACACTCTCTTTCTCACACTTCTCCACTCTCTCTTCTTTTTCATACTTCTACACTCTCTCTTCTTTTTCATACCTCTACACACTCTCTTTTTCATACTCCTACACTCTCTCTTCTTTTTTGTACTTCTACACTCTCTCTTCTTTTTCTTATCTCTGCACTCTCTCTTCTTTTTCATACCTCTATACTCTCTCTTTTTTTTCATACCTCTACAATCTCTCTTCTTTTTTATACCTCTACACACTCTCTTCTTTTTCATATCTCTACACACTCTCTTTTTCCTACCTCTACACTCTCTCTTCTTTTTCATACCTCTATACTCATAGCAGTGAATGCTGGTCAATTTTCTCACAGTAATGAGTAAACTTAATGCAGCAAAGAAATGTGATTATATAGAAGGATGCTGAGAGTGTCATAGATGGGACAAGTGAGACACTTATAAGTAAAGAATGCTTGGAAAATTTGACACTCACAAGTCATACTGAAAGCAAGAGAGACAGTGGGAAGCAGTGAGTAACCTAACAAGAAAGATTTTATAAATGATGCAGAACAAGGTTTGGAAGGAATAGTAAAAAGACAACCATTGCTAACAGCTGCAAAGGATAGGAAGTTGTGAAGAGACATGATCGCCCACATAGTTAAGGCACATAACGAATAACATTTTCAGAATTTTCCATCTGTTTATTAAGTTACCTCTGCATTTGAAATCATTAATTCTGTAACCCATTATGAACATAGGGGCACCACATTCAGTGAAGATATAACAACAGTGGTGTTTTCTAGTCATGACAGCTTGATGGAGCATCACACTCTCCAGGCTGGTTTGAGTTCAGAATTTTCCTTCTCCTAGACTGGATGTCAGCCATAGCTGCGGAGATGATATAGATCTACATTCTTTCCATGAGTACTAGGACATAAGTGAATGTAATGAACTTGACTGGAATTCAAACTTAACTCTCCAATTCCTCAATCCGAGCTGCTCTTCATTAATCACCCATGCATTTGCCATACTTTGGATTTTGTTAAAATTTTATACTCTGTTCTCTCTTTTATCTTTCTTCAAATCCTTCTCTTCTTAATTTCCTCCAGGGATTGTAATGCTGTTAGTATTTGACAACATCTGGATTAGAGAAATCAAATTCCAATATTTAATCCCCAATTCCCAGATTAAAGAAAATTTCATAATGTTAAATATATTGCGTAATTTCTATTGCTACGAAGTAACTCAATTGGATAGAAACTGTGGATACTGTTGTTCAATTTCCATTTTCAAATGGTTACCACCTGTTTATTATAATCTTATAAAGACAAAAATTTATGTCTTTTTGTAAAAACAAAATAAATAAAACTCCTTAATAAAAAACGAGTTATAAGCAGTTACAAACTTATTTTTGGATATATGTAAGATATTGCATGCCTTTGTATAGTAAGCTGTGTAAAATATACTACACAATGTTGACAGGTCATGGAAGTACCCCAGTGAACTGATTTCAATGAAACCTGACCTAAAGTGATTTTATTTCTTTCTATAAAAAAAACTCTTAGTTTACTTTCATCCTTGATGTAGAAAATTGTTTATTTGTTATAAAACCAATTATTAAAAACAAGTTGTTTGCTTAAGAACTGTGTCTGACATGGGAATTGAACAAAGATGACGCCTACATTTATACAATAATATCCTTATGTTTGACTAAAACTTTACCTTAGCCTAGCAAATGACTATAATTTTATATTAATTGTTGAATCAACAATTAAAATTAGATTCTTTGAATTTTGTATACATACTGAGTCAACCAAAATGTAACATAATAAAATTTTGCTTTAGATTGATAGAATTCAGTTATTACTTTGTTGAATACAATTTTTGCAGCCAACACAGCTTTAAATTTGGCAAATTTGCATATGAAAGAAAATACATTTGTGTTTCATTAACCCATATCTTCCTGACATCAGTTTAAAGTTGCACCTCTTTTTTGTGTGGATTGTGAACCCTTGGATTAAAGTACATATTTTTCTAGATTTCGGATTAAATCTTTCTGTGGAAGCTCGGTGAAATTTTCACTTTCAAAAATTATAATTCATAATTTTCTTTTGTTTCTATGTCTCATGGTATTAGGCAGATATATGTTGAACTGATGGATTCTTTTCTTGCATATATTGTGGACATTTTGCTTAAAGTTTGTATTTTCTTGATTTCCGATGGAAATTTTCAAACATATTTCAGTGAAATTTTCATTTTCAAAATTCATAGTTTTTAATTATAATTTAGATATATGAAAAAAAGAAAGTGTCAGTTTAAACTGATGCCAGAAGGATATGGAGCTAAAACTGGCAACTTCTTTTTACCATTTATTGTGACTGTTTTGCTTAACTATTTACATTATTCGGACTGTTGTCCTCATAAATGTTGTGATAAATATGGCAACAAAGATGAGGACAGTAGTTCAAATAATGTAAATAGTGTACATAATGACTCATCTCAGAAATATAGACAGATATTTTGCTTAAATTTTATAACAACAGTTATTTTCATATCTATGTATATATGAAAGTAATTATAAAAGTTGAATATTTTTATAGTCTTTATCCTATAATACTTAAAATTTTTTAATCATTTCACCCAAACAAAGCAATAAAGCCACTAAGGTGCATGGGGCTACTGTGTGTTAGAGAATATATGTAAGGAGAGAAAACATTAAAAGAACAAGAATTAAGAAGACAGGAGATAATGATTGACATTGCATTAAAATTTTTGAAGGTCAAAGTTGACCGGGAAGCAAGAAGCTGGAAGACAGTTCCACAAGTAAGAAGTGTGATAGAAGAAACAGTTTCATAGTTCTAGCCAGTTCAACTGTAAAAAGATGAGTCATTGCTGCCAGATTAATACTGCACATAAATTCATAAAGTCTAGGTACAATAGACGAAAGTTTGTTAGAACATTTACAACAAAAGTATTTTTTAGAAAAGGCTGAGGGAAGCTACATTACAGCAGTGGAAAAGTGACGGAAGGTGAAATACCAATAATGTTGCCGATTCCTCTTTAGATTTTATCAAGATTCTCTAAGTATATAGCAGAAGCATCAGACCATGTGTGGCAGCAATATTCAAAAAAAGGATGAATGTTAGACTTATAACTCTGTAAGATAGATTCTGGCAAGTGAAACTGTCTCACACAAAACAGGGAATCAACTTACCTTGCAGTAGACCTAGAAATTGATTCAATATAATCTTTCCACTTCGTGTCAGTGGAAAACGTTAGTATGAGAAGCCACAATACAATGAATCATTCTTCTTGAATCATTCTTCCCTTAGTAACTCAATTTTCTAAGTTGAATTTTTACTTGTTGGTATTTTGTAGTCTCCCATTGAATATTTGAGAAGCAAAAATTAATATCTTAGCAATTTTATTTTAATCATTTCACCCTAAGAATGGCAATAAAGCCACTAGGGTGAGAGAGTGAATGTTAGAGAATATGAGAAAAACTATTATTAAGGAGAGACAGCAGGAAAAGAACAGGAATTTAGAAGACAGAAGATAATGGCTGACATTTCATTTAAATTTTTGAAGATCAAAGTTGACAGGAAAGTAAGAAGCCAGATAAGAGTTCCACAAGCAAGAAGTGTGAGAGGAAATTTTTTTTAGCATAGAACTTACATCATTCAACTAAGAAGATGAAAAAGTTTAGAGAAGATAGCAATAGATCAGATTAATACTTTATAGGATTCTTTTTTATTTATTTAGGTAAAGCTAAAAATCAAATTATTTTGCCTGATTCTACTGACCATTTTCAGGTGGGTCTGACTGATGCCCCACTCCCTGAACACAAACAAACTTGATATTAGGTTGGTGCAAAAATAATGACGTAATAATGTCGTTTTTGACGTATTTTTGAACGTCAAAAAACGACATTATTACATCATTATTTTTGCACCAACCTAATACTCCTCAATGAACATTTCACAAACCACATGATTACAGAAGGTTATTTTTTGTTTCTCCTTTCCTTTATTGTCACAATGCCAAAAATGACAATGAATAACTGTTAAGCATAATCTAAACTTGTGCAACCTTTTCTATTTCTTTTTCAATCAAATTGGAAAATATCTTCTCCTTATCATCTCTTATGGGCATATGGCCGAGTGGTTAGAACATTTATTCTGACCATGAGACCTGGATTTGAAACTCCTCAGGATGCTGGCGATCATGACTCTCCACAATCTCCTATCCTATGTAGCTCTTAATAAATTTTGTCTTTTTGTTATCTCTCTTAAACCTTATTTCACCATCCATTTATTCAAGCATGCTAGCTCACTATAATCAAATTGTCAGAAAGGTGACTTCTTGATATTCTCAGCCTGGGGATGTGATCTCAGTATGTGCCATCATTGAAAAGTGCCTGAAAACCATACCACGGGTTGACCCCCAAAATCTGTCAGTAAAATTGGGTAGATAGAAATGTTCATAAGACATTAATGAAATTCCAGGAATTCACAAGTCATCACAACAGAATGTTCGTGACCACTGGCCTTATTCAAACTGTTGATCACACCAGATTATGCACTCTATTCCAGAAACTGTTACTAAGGTTTGTTCAGCATAGTTGCAGTGCAAACCACAGGTGGTCTCTACCAGATGAGGATGTGCAGAAAGGAACAGCCAGTATATTACTATTTGTAAATAAAACTTAAGTTCCCTGTACAATTGAACTCACTTTTCATCTTTTTGATATTCTTCCTGTTTTGGGTGATCTATTCTATAACTTTCAACAAATGTGTAATGATAATAGCCGTTTCCTTATAAGGAAACATTAGGCATCCATTGATCAAGTGGTTAGTGTTGGTGTCAGTTGAAATTTATAAAATCTTCCTCTTGAATCAATTTTTCAGGAAAATAGGTTTCTCAAGTCCAGTAGCTGTTATTGCTCTTTTCGGTATTGATGTGAGTTTCCTTTCTTGTCTTTTGTTAAGGGTTACATGGAATGTCAACATCTTGATTATGCCATTATTCTCTATTCAAGTTAAATTCACTATCCATTTTAGTTGTTGCTGCTGTTGAATGTCCTCAAGTGATACGGATTCTGTTATCTGATACATTTCTTTGTTTATGATTCTGTGATTTAAGTCGAGGGCATTACCATGTTTCTTAAGAAAATGGTTACTATGCTTGCTTCCTATTTTATGGAAAAACAAAGATGCTGGTGATCCAGAAGTTTTTCCTGATTGGTCTATAAAGACCAGATTAGTTGCAGTGTGTTAGGCATACTATGAATATAGTAGCTGATGGCTGGCATACAAATTGATATCCACTCAGTATTGAATGTGTCTCCATAGAGAAGGGGTATGATCTTGAAACACCTAGTGATCCTTGGCTAAAAATATCACTAATAATGTGTGCCAAAACATCAAACAGATGTATTTCATAAAATATATTGACAATCCCTATACATTTCACTTGCTCAAAGCCATTTTAAACCATAATATATATATACAGTATATAAGAAAAATTTGGTAATCATAGACATTCATGCCCACAATAAAAAGGAATGTCAAAATGATGGCTTTTTCCTTGACACTGTTATTATTTTAACTACCTTCACTCTGTGTAAATATTTATTGATTTAAAAAGTGATGAATATAATTTTAATAAAATCCAAACATGTGAATTTATGCATTTGTTTTTATTCTTGAGAATTGATAACAAAAATAATAAGCACTATTTATTATAAATAAATAGTGCTTATGATATTAGATTGTTTATTTGAATAGTTAGCAAAACTAATGGTCAATTGATTCGAACTTTATAAAATTGCTAATAATTTAGTAAATGTTAATAAATTTATGAATAAATATTGTTTTCATATTTATTTCTTTATAAATTGGCAAATGATAAATATTTCTTGCATTAGTTTTAATACAATTGTATTAGTTTTTCAAATGTAAATATAAAATTATTTTGTAAATAAAGAATCTAAAATAAATAATAGTGTTTAATATTTGTGTTAAAAATTCTCAAGGACAAAAAATGTATAAATTCACTTTCATCATATGTTTAGGTTTTATTACAATTCTAATCATTGCTTTTTAAAACAATAAACATTGCAGAGGAGTGAAGGTAGTTAAAATAATAGCAGTCAAGAGAAATACCATCCTTTTGACAATCAATTTTTATGTGGACCCGAAGGTCCAATATTGCCAAGAAAATATATATAAGAAAAAATATTTCTTCTGTTACACCTATCATACCAGTTTATTTATACTACAATCTAGCAACTAATCCCTAATACTAGTAAACAAATAAAAAGTAATTATCTCATTTTTGAAGTCAGTAAAATAATATTCAGTATAACATGCTCTGTACTCTTTAGTTGGTTGGTTGATTTTGTTTATTAGCATATCAACACCTCTATGGGTTATTTAATACTTGAATCAATCATAATCTAACCCTGTGCAACCTTTTCTGTTTTTTGTTCATAATTTTATTATAAATATCTATTATTCATAATTTTATTATAAATAGGTATTGTTAGTAATTTTACTATAAATAGGTATTGTTGGTATTTTTATATAAAAATGCATTGTTATACTTTCATAGTATTTTGTTTTTGTTTAGGGGTTCACTATTTGCCCATAGGTGAAACCCTAACAGGTGCTACCACTTCGGGTCACAGTAGATCTGGAAACAGCAATTAAGATGTGGTTCCGCACTCCTCAAAATCTCCAATCTCCTGATCAGAGGCCTTACTGCCAGATGTAATTTATCATCATAACCTGGACACTATACCAATTGGAAGAAGGTAAATCTAATGACATCAGTTTATAGTTTAAAAAACATCTTCTCAAATATAGTATCTACTGAAGGTAACATTTATAGTGATAAGAAATAATGTCAGATTATTAATAAAAGTATGTTCGTTCTCTACAAATCACTTTGTTTACGTTTCCGTGATGGAAATGAAGTTATAAGATTTGGGCTTTAAAAAGATCTTAGTGATATGTTTTCCTTCATAAAGGTAACTGAACTTTGCTTTGTTGTGAATGTCCCTCTATGGATGAATGATCTAAAATCACACCAGTCTATATGAGGTGTTCCCTCTACGTAAGAGAGATGCAGGCTTAAACACTGCTAATGTGCATATTTTTTTTTTTTTATTAAAGACTCTCTCAAACACAGGCCAGTAGACAACAGTTATACTGTTTAAACAATAGTGATGTCTACTTAAACATGTGTAGCCACTAAATATAATGTATGTCATCGTCAATGGTTTTATCTTGCATCCAAGAATTTAATTTCTTCTTTGCTGAAAGCTTCCTTTATGATGATGGCATTTATGATTAAATTCAGTGTCAATGTGCAGGTTCAGGACTAGAAACTTCCATATCTGTCTATATTTCTGCGATGAGGTATTGTAATTATTTATACTATTTACATTGTTTGGACTATTGTCCTCATCTTTGTTGCCATATTCACAAGCATTCGGCTGTTGTATGTTCCAGCATTCTTCAGTTTAGAATTTTGAACTGATCTCTTTATTTCATCCATGGCAGAAGATTGTTCTAATTCCACTTGCCATGCCTCTTCTGGATATCTCACTTGTCTCCCTTTAATTCAACTCTCCACTTTTTTTTTCTTCTTTGCAGTAGCCATGTATTGAACTCACAACACTTTCTGTCAATTCATTGGATCCAACCAATGCTTTTATCTATTGGGCTATGTGTCCTTAAGTGGATGAAATAAAGTGTTCAGTTTGAAAATCAAATCATCTGAAGAAGAGCAGAGCATACAACAGCCGAAACGTTGTGAATATAGCAAGAAAGATGAGGGTAAGAGTCTGAACAATGTAAATAGTGTAAATAGAAGCTTCCAGTTTCATTAAAATCTGCTCCCGTCATCTATTCCCTATTGCTGTTTAGATTTGCAAGAGTTGATTGGAGGTGAAAGAAAATCAGAGTAGAAAGAAAGTACCGATGATGTGAATTTGCTTAAGTTGGACCTCAACTTGCCAGGAAGTGATACACATACTTGATTTCTTGACCTTTCTCATAAAGAATGAGACATACACAATCCAGTTATGAAACTGAAGCAGACTGCCGCTGACTCTATTATAATTTTGAGTGTCTGTCATGTGTAACCCTCTTCATCTGCTAGTTCAACCATTGAGATCTGTTGTAATTCTCATCCACTTGTTTCATTGTTGAGGTCTTTGGAGTTTGCTCACACTTAGTCTGAGTCCTTGTCTTTGACCCTAGCATCAAGGGTGGTCCTACCAGCAGTTTAGAACTCCTGATAGCATCGCTCTCAGAGTCACTGGACCATGCAAGTTCCTCCACCATGACAAGGGCCAAGCATCAGAAGTACACAAAGAAACAGGCATGCATAAACACACATATATATTTGTATTTTACACTAGATATCAGAGTAAACAGTACCACATTATTATTATTATTATTATTATTATTATTATTTTAGAAATCAAACAATAAATAATGTATGTAGCAATAAGAAATTACATATTTCTGAAAATAATTCACCATATTTTTTGTGCAGATAAATCATAATGATAATCTAGTTCTGTCAGATGTGAACGATATGACTTTTATCAGAGTTATGTAGAATGCAGAAATGTCTATATTTTGACAGAATTTATACTGGTGTTACGAAACAAAAAGAAAGAATGGTTCACTTTTAACTTTAAAATGATTTAAAAATGCTATTCTTGACAAGAGGAGGCATAGAGAAGTAATGAATAGCAGCTCAGCTTGAGGAATCGATAGAGCTGAGTTCGAATTCCAGTCAAATCCATTACATTCACCTATGTGCTAATACCCTTGGGAAAGGTATGAATCCTCTTCTTCTCCCCCAGCTATGGGTAAGTAGCAGAACAGACTGGGTTCTATAGCCTTGGATGGCAACTGGTCTACTGCAGAAAGAAATGGCAACCTACTGCAGAAAAAAAATCTGCCTAGTCAGTCATGTATTGAAATATACATGATTGCCTAAGCATGTATCAGGCATTGCACATAACTGACTGATTCTTGACAAACTAACAAGAAAAGATTTTCTATGACATTCTAGCAATAATATACCGGTATTAGAATGGTGTACCATTCTACTTAGGCTCTTTAAATGACTAATGCAAATTTAACTTGCTGCTGAATATAATTAGGTAATTATTTGCACCAAATTTGACAGGGGTTAAACTTTGTGACTCTAAATATTATATTTCAAACCAACAATGGTCAGGAAAAGTTTATGGCTTGACAAAGTCGGAAATATCTCAGATGATGTGCTTTCAGCTGGATAAAGTTTATAAATATTTTAATGAATGCAAGAATGAGAATTCTTAATTTCTGTTTAAAAAATAAAGTAAAGGTACAAGATTGTTTTATTAATACCGAAGGATGAAAGTTATATAAATATATTTATATTTAAATATTAGGTTGGTGCAAAAATAATGACGTAATAATGTCGTTTTTTGACGTATTTTTTAACGTCAAAAAACGACATTATTACGTCATTATTTTTGCACCAACCTAATATATATATTCTGACAAAATGTTTGCAGAAACAGAACATGAATTTGGTCAAGATTATAATCTAATCATTTTTTGAGGAAAAGAATGTTTATTATAAAATATTATTTACCCATTAATCTTTCAAATACTAATTTAAATTTTTTTTTAATAATTTCACCCCAACCATGGCAGTAAAACCACTAAAACTCAAGGGGTTACTGCGGATGAAAAAATATAATAAAAAAGGAAACATTAAAGAAAAAGAACAATAAAAGAACAGAAATTAAAGAAGACAGAAGATAACGATTAACATTGTGTTTAAATTTTTGATGATCAAAGTTGACTGGAAAACAAAAAGCCAGAAGAGAGTTCCACAAGTGAGAAGTGTGAAAGAAGAAACTGTCATCATAAAACTTATATTGCCATCTCGCAATTTCAACTGTAAAATGATTTCAGCCAATCCAGTAATATATTTAAATTCATAAAGTCTAGGTACCAACAAACAAAACTCTTTTTATTCTTTTAATAAAATATTACGTTATAATAATTTTTAATTTTCTCATGACTAATAAGGGATATAGTAGCTGTCTTGTTTTGTTTTAACATTATGTACTTGATAATGTTTTTATAGTTTCATGTGTTTATATCTTTGTATTGTTTATTAGTTAGTCATCTAAATAAACGGCAAATGTTAGTCCATTCATGTGTCTGAAAGCCCTCTACCCCAGGCCACACTTGCTCTACATAGACATATTATACCTTTTTGGAATTGAAAATCTGTCCCTCATCTGATGTTTGAACATCCAGCATTGGGATGTGTATGTTAAGGAGGAGGGAACAGTTAAAAATGCAAATTTTAAAATAACTGAAAAAAATTAGTGATTTTAAAAGTTTTTAATTTATATTGAGTTTAAAGTAACACAAAAACTTGGTGAATTTAAAAAAATTATTTTAAATTCAGTTTAAAATATCTCCAAAAATTTTTGAATTTAGGAAATCAATTTAATTTCTTCAAAATGCCACAGAATCAGAGTTAAAATGAGAGGTTTTGTCACGTGAGGTTTTGAAGTTCCACGGTGTTTGTGATTTGAAGAATTCAATTTTCGGTGTAAATTGGAATTTTAGCCCAATTTGGATTTTTGAACAAAATCATACTTTCAACCCAAATCATACTTTTGGCCTAAATCAATCTTTTGGTCAGAATTGGACTTATAGTCTAAATCAGTGTTAAAGTGAGGTTTTGAAGTAACATGGATTGAATTGAGGAGTTCAAAGTTATTTCTTCAAAATTATCTGTTGTTTTCTATGCTGAACCAGAAGTCCCTTTAGTTTTCACTTAGAGACCCAATTAGGCCACTGCAGGAGCTTGCTTAAAAGCCTGCATGAAGCTTTTAAGCTAGTTTTAAGATCAAAAGAAAATAGTGGAATCAGCTTAGATTAAACATCTATCTTTTATTCTCTAAAACTCAATGACATATTCAGCATAATTTGTGCATATAACTGACAGAGGTTTAATAAATGTTAATCTTGAATCAGTTTTGAATCTATTTGCTCACAATTTTGAGTCTATTTATGGTATTAGCTTAGAAAGCCTGCTTGAAATTAATTGATTAAGTATGAACAAAAGGCATAAGACAAAGATATTTCTTCTCATTGATTTATTTGACTATTACTTTAAGGCAATCCTAAATAAACTAGAAGTCCTACCAGGATTTATTATTAGTATGCATAACCATAACAATGTAAGATATATAGATGACACCATATTTAGGACGGATACAGAAAAAAAGATTGCAAGGACTCTTAGATAAGATAGTAAAAGAAAGATGAAAGAAAGGACTATGAATTGTAAAAAGTTGTAATGTATGGTTGTGAGAAAGAGGAAAAATGTGTGAGTTATGACTTAGAAATATCAAAATGAAGCAAGTACAGAAATTTAAATATCTGGGATGTGTTTTGTCAATGGAAAATGTGACACTGAAATCCCAAATCATAATGGAATAGTGAAAGATGCTATACAAAAGATAACATATTAAGAAACAGAAACATTTCATTAGAAAAAGTGCTGAACAACTATGTAATATCAATCCTCTTATATACCACTGAATGCTGGACATTTTTCTCACAGATAAAGAGGAATCATGAGACAAAAGAAGGATGCTGAGAACACTGTGGATGGAGTATATATGCAACAAGAAAGTTTTAAGAAAAATGGCAACAAAAAGAACACTTAATATTTAGAATCAGAAAGATTTAGTTGAAATCCTTTGGAACATAATGGAGTAAGAAAACATGGCAAATTTGTAACTCAAAAGACATACTGAAAGTTAAGAAGGATAGAGGAAAACCACTTATATATAACAAGCCTCTGTAAATAAATGGATTGCCAAACAGGGAATATGAAGGATAGTAAAAGACAAACATTGCTAAGAGCTACAAAGGATAGGAAGTTGTAGAGAGCCACGTTCTGAAGAGGCATGGCACATAAAAAAGATTGAAATTGGTTTTGGAATTGAGTGTTTTCCGATATGTATATTAATAAATAAAGCTCTGGTCATGTGGTTCTGCTGATTGAAGTACAGAGATTATATCAAGAATCTGGTTCCATCTGAACTCACAGACATTGACAACACTCATAAATTAATGGCAAATGTTGCCAGATAAATACCTGGGATCAACCATAAAATGGCACATCAAGGAGTTGGGTACAACACTTGAACAAGTTCAAGTGGAACTATACACAATGACAAATCTATGCAGACAATTCTACGTCACTGGTATTACTTATGCATTTTCATTGATGCCATCATCAGAATCTGGGAAAAAAAGAGATCAACTCAAGACAACTTTGAGTAAAACAGCTGTTCAACCCAAGAAGGGTTCACCTATTGTATTAGGCTTTTTATTCAGGAGATGTATGAAGATGCCTAAAATGTTTCGTCTTAAAGCAATTGAGATTCAGTAGACTAGAACATGAAAGGATTGCATTTCATATGCTATCAAAAATACTCTTATTCATATGAATAGATGAAATGCCCATGGTTTTGACCTGAAAAGAAACAAATGAATTTTTTTATTAATACAATTTTTAAATATGAACAAGTGCTGAAAAGTTCTTAGCCGATGCCTCTTGCTACTCTATCATTACTCTATCACTATTTTCATGGAAAATGTTCAAATGAACTACATTCCTTAGTTTCACAAGTTCTAAACTTTACATCTAAGATTTGCCATGTCATGCACCTTATTCCACAATCGTTCTCTTTGAGTTCAATTGGTGAGATGTAAATTCCACTCAAACAGCTTCTCCCCACAAACTGCTATTGTGTGGAACTGACTCCCAAGAGGATACCTCCCTGTTCATGTCCAAGGTTAACTATTATCTTCCCCACTTATATTCATAAGCTGTGTCTCTTACCTCTTACTATGTAACACTCTACCTTGTGTGGCTCTTAGGTTTTGTATAAGGTGAACATTATTGTAAAAAAAAACAAAAACAACTTTAAAACAATTAAGATGTTTGATCATTTGGCCAGATTTGGTGAAATGAATTGACAAGAATTTTCAACACTTGTTTGTAAATTTTTAGACATTTTCTTTTTTTTAAATGTACAGTTCAGTAATGGTAAACAACACAGAAGTTCCTTTATTTGAATCACTAAAAGCTATTACATACCAGGTAATTATTTTGGGGAAAGTGTTGATATAAGGAGACAAACATTACTTAGAGCTTATTGAATGTAAGAAGGACATGGGGAAACAGTGATTACCATACTCTTAAAAAGCTTGTGTAAATGGATAGAAGAACAGCGAGTGGAAAGGATAGTAAAAAAGATAAACATTGCTATGATAAGAGCTACAAAGGATAGTAAGTTGCGGAGAGCCATAATCGGCCACATCCCAAAGAAAAAGAAAGAAGTCTATTATTACTGTATTATTTATTTATTGGGATTTAGATGTGAGATAAAAATGAAATGCTCTTTGCTTTATTTTGAACTTGATATACAGTATGCAATGGACAAATTATCATCTAAATTACTCAAAATGAAAAGAACACTGACAACTCGTTTTAACAGATATATTTACCAAAATTACACAAAAATATCTTGAAATACTAAAGAGCAAATTTATTCAATAAAATCACCATTGGCTTCAACCACAGGCCCCAGATGACCGTAGATGGTTTTCTCGTTTAAGTTGGTGAATGCTGTCTTCAATTCATCTTTGTTGTTACAAGGAGTTTTGTTGGTCTTTCACACAACTGCATCCTACACATAATAACCAAGGTGGGTGCAAGTCTGGGGAGTTAGGTTGCCCGATGTAAGGGGTGATGTCGTCACAGAAATTTTCCTACTGCTATAACTGGGTTTCCTGCTTGTGTTACATGGTACAGTCCTGTTGCTAGACGGAGGGTCTTCAGCCCTCTTGATCCAGGGCAGCACTACCTCCTCAAAGCACTTGATGTAGGCCTCTGTATTGAGTTTGAGGCCCTCACCAACAAATTCAGGAATTCTTTTCTTATCAGAATGTTCAGAGTGAGTTTTTCTGAACTGCTGTACCATTGTAATTATCAATAGACTCATCCAACACTTTCTGATTCCTTTGAATTCTGAAATGTTTGTATTGGAACTTCCAGCATGAATGTAAAACAGTACAGTATGCTGTTCCCAGATTTATGGTGCAGTGAATTGTGTCATGGTGTTTTTTTTTCTCACAGATGTTGCTCAACTGACTGTACTATACTCTGCCACTGACAAAATCTAAAACAAACCACATGCAAATTTAAAAATATAAAATGGTGATAATTTATCCATTGCACCCTGTATAATGGTTCAAATCCAAGAAATTTACTTAAGTGGAGACCAACCAATTACTTATACAAGGTTTGATTAAAAAATATTTGGACTGTTGCTATGTTAATGAAGCTAAAGCATGCAAAGAGAGGCCGCTTGGCAGAGACTGAGATTGAACTCTGTTGTGCATGCATGCTGTTATAACATTTATCCTCGTTTCCTTTGTTTATAGCAATGCTTAGAAGGAAAGTGTGTAGAGTGTGGTTATCTTACCACACCAAAAAGGTTCTATCAGTGATCATGGCTTGTGAAGCAGTTTTTGGCCAAGGATATATTCTCCAGGTCTGACAAAGGTTCTATCAGTGTCTATCCATGGCTTCTGCAGCAGATTTTTTTCAAGCACAGTATTTCCCAGGTGTGACAATCATTATGTTCCCTAGATCAATATCTTTTGCAAATTTTCAAAAATGAAATCCCACTTGAAAAGGACAAGATTACAAGATGTTGAAGAAATCCAAGTGAATGAAATGAGGCAGCTTCTAGTTATCTCAAACAATAGTTCCAGGAATGCTTCCATGAATGGAAACAATGTTAGATGAAGTATGTAACTTCAGAAGGTAAGTCTTTCATAGGAGATTAAATGCTGGAATGATATGTTTTGTAGTTTTCTTTTTATAGTACTAGTTCTGATACCTTTTGTTCAGACCTCATACACCCACATACAAGCCAGGTAAGGAATTACTTTGTATGACTAGATATCACTGTTCTTAGAGAGGAGATGAGCAATGCAAAAGTCAAAATGATGCTCGATCAAGGTATTAGGTTGGTGCAAAAATAATGATGTAATAATGTCGTTTTTTGACGTATTTTTTAACGTCAAAAAACGACATTATTACGTCATTATTTTTGCACCAACCTAATATTTATTTTTAAAGAATTTGTTTAGTTTATGTTGCATATATTTTAATATTAAAAAGAGCAAAATTAAAATTTTTTCATGTTTTCATGAATTTAGAAATTATACTGGAACATATTTCTGTTCAAGCAATTTTATTTGGTATCAAGGAAGAGTTTATTTTTGAAAATATGTAGTCATCTCCAGGCAAAATCCATCTCCAGTAGTTGTTCTTAAGAAATATTAACCTGGAAGTATTTCTGATCTTAGCAAAAACTGCTACTTGATGGAGAAATCCTTTCCAAATCTGTGGGAGTTGTCAAGCATATACCCAGTTTTCAAGAACATGGGCAAGCATTCCCCCTCTCAGTTTAGACCCATCAGTGTCATTAGTAAGCTTTTTGAGGCTATAATCAATAAGAAGGTGCTTTGGTACCTAAATAAAAACAACCTTTTGAACGACAAGCAGTACAGGTTTTGATCGACCTGATACTTTAGCTACTGTTACTCACGGAATCAGTGAAGAACTAAACAACAAATACATCTCAAGAATCATAGCATTAGATATTTCAAATACCTTTGACAAAGTGTGGCACAAAGGGTTGCAGGCTCAAGCTCTCTAGCTATATGGAATCACTGAAAGAGTCATCTCAATAACTAAAGTGCTTCTTAACAGATAGGCCCCTGAAGGTAGTTGTTATTGGCCAGTCCTCCAGGACTATACCAATCAATGAAGGTATCCCACTGGGGTCACTTCTCGGACCAATCCTCTTTTTACTTTACATAAGTGATCTGCCTAAGAGTATATACCCTGATCATTTGTGAATATCCATGCTGATGATACAATGGAATATGAGTGCACCTCCAAAACTCTATATAATCAGAGATTGTCACCTGAGCTTTCCTTTGATCTTAGTTCTAACATCTCAGTGGGGGGAAAAACAGTCTGGTTACATTCAATGCCTCAAAAACCAAACTAGTTACTTTCCATCACTACCAATTGGACCCTAACCCTGCTATCAATCATGATGAATGGATATTTCCTCAGGGAGGCTCTCTGATTTGAATGAATATTGGGCCTCAAACTCAGCCCAAGCCTCAAGTGGAACTTGTATATATGATCCATTATTGCAGATACTGGAAAAATGGTTTGTTATCTGTACTCCGCATGCTATCCACTTTACAAGAGCCAGATCAGGTCTAAAATGGAGTACTGCTGTCATATTTGAGCAGAACTCACCCAGTCCTCACTTTTCAGTCTTGGTGGAGTCCAAAAGTGTCTCTGAGTCCTTGTGGATGATAAATTATTTTTCATCTTGCAGCCCCTCTCTCTCACAGACAAGATGTTGTAAGCCTCTTACTGTTCTTTCACTACATCCATAGAAAGTCCTCAGATGAACTACATTCCTTATTTGCACCAGTTCTAACCTCCTAGGACCCGCAATGCTATGCACATTGTAACAAAGCATCCTTATTCTCTCTGTATTATATCAGTGAGAAGTAAGTTCTGCTTGAGCAGCTTCGTTCCATGAAGCACAACTCTGTGGAACTAATTCCCAAGTGGATGTTTTTCTGATCACTACAATCTTAACCCATTCAAGTCTAGAGTCAACCGTTAGATTTCCCAAATATCCACATAAACAGTGCCTCTTACTCTTTAACACTTTATCTTGAGTGGCTGTCATGCTTTGTAAATAATATAATTTGATTTGGATTTCCAATTTGTAAAAAAGTCATTTAAACACTTTTCCAGTTTTTTCTAAATTAAACATTATATATTAAGGTGTTCTGAAAGTAATTATATATTAGGTTGGTGCAAAAATAAAATCGTCTTTTGACATTAAAAAATGTCAAAAAACGATATTATTTTTGCACCAACCTAATATTTCAACACTATGAATTATGTGTCAACTAACTAAGGCAGAGCCTGCAATGAATACTAGGAAGCAGTGTCTATAATTAGCTTATCATACATTCTATCTGACAGTTTGTTGTTTATAGTGTATTTCAGAGTTTAATCCCAAGGAGGATTATAACTTTAAAAATTGACATATTTAGTGTAAATATTTAAAAATTACAGTACTGTTATAGAAGCATTTAAAAATATTTGGACAGTGTATATGGATGCAATGCAGGCTTCTACAGATCAGCTGTGGTTTAAAAGATTTAAAAATGGCAGTTGTGACAATACCCCAAAAGCCTCAGTTTGGAAGACAACCCACTCTGAATGAACTTTGAAAGAGGCTATTGGATTGTATTCATTAGAGATTTGGTTCAAAAACCCAATGTCTCATGTCCAACTATCCATGAACACCTCAGATGAATTGGTAAACTTGCAAAGTAGAAATTTGGGTTTCTGATGAGGTTTTTGTATGTGACATTACACCAGAAATTTATTTTTGCATTGCATTGTTACAGGTGACGAAAAATGGGTTTTGCATGCCAACAGAAAATGAGAAAATAGTGATTGTCTTAAAATGAGAAACCATTGCCAATACCAAACCAAGGATTCCATGAACAGAAGCCCTTGCTTTGTATCTAGTGGAATAAGAAAGGTGTTGTTTTTTATGAGATACTAGTACATAGAAGGATCCTCACTACAGGCATTTATTGCCAGCAACTTGATTGGCTAAGCAAAGTATATCCTGCTTTGGCAAACAGTAAATGTATTATTCTCCAGCATGACAATACAAGGGCACAGAAAAAATAAAACCATTATGAAGGGAGATCCTTTCACATTGTCCATACTTACCAAATTCAGCACCTATAAATGTACATTTGTCTTGATCACCAGAAGAGGCAGAAGATTCCAAAATAAAGCAAAAACTGAAAACAGTCTGTCAAACTTTTTCAAGGAAATACTCAGATTACTTTAAATGTGGAATCCCATTAAGCTGCAGTCACTGAAGGTAAATAATATTTGTTGTTAGATGCTTTCTGTTAAAACATAATTAATTCCAAGAAACCTAATACTCATTTTACAAACATAGACAGATAACATAATAGAAATATTTATTTCAAATTATTACCTTTGAGGAGCTTTGAATTTTTTTATTAACTCAAAGACTTTTATAATTGAATTCATCTTTTTTTTTTTTAATTCAACTCTGAACATTACAATCAAAATCACCCTAATTAAAAGTTATTATTTTAATCACACCAATTAGAAATTATTTCTAATTGGCAATTAAAAGTTTTTTTTTTTATTTCTAATTGGCTAGTTCCCAATTTGTAACTAAAAAAATTCAAGGATATTACACCTATTACTCACCTAAGCAATAAAAAATGAATCAAATCAACTACTTGCTTCTTTTGTCCATTCTCATAACTTGATAGTGGTCTTTGAGTAGGAAGTAGAATCTCACAATTCCATTCATGTAATCTTGTAAGGCTATATCAATTCCTCTCAGACATTCTTCTTAATTGGTCTTCTGTGAAACTCTTCGTTATTTCAGACTAACTCTGATGCTTGAATGAAGATGATCAAGAGACAAAAACCTTAGCCAAAATTGGTCCATTTAGCTTTCTTTGGTCATTCCATTAGACTTGTCTTTGAGGTTAGGAAAATTCTTACTCAAGACAAGAAGCCAATATTCTCACAAATAATTACCATACCTATAATAAAAGTAACTTATTTTCCTCTTCTCAGTTAAAAATGGACGCCAGCAATGAATATGATTCCTTTCTTTTGACAGGGCTATATGAGTGACTCTCTGAACAGTTGAAGTAAATTGATCTTATCCATATATGTTTTTTCTAGAAATGTAAAAAATATACTGAAAGAATTTCACTTAACTTCATTTATTTTAGAGTAATATCTGAAAGTTATAATTTAATCAAAACAGTTGTTAACTTTGGACTATCAAAGAATGACCCCTAATATGATTTACTGTCATGTAAAAATGTTATTGAAATAGGTTAAGAAATGTAATCATGTATTTTTATTCAATTAGAAATCTCATAGGCATGACTTCTATTAAGAACAAAATATCAGAGAAAACTTTGAGCACAACAAATTTTGTTTTGAGATATTTTTCCTTTATAGGTTCTATTAAAGAGTATTGAAAACTTCTCAGCTCTAACAAGAACAGAATTGCAGAGAATTATAAAACTCACATACATATTGACCCTGAAGCTCAGCCATGTAATTTGTTAGACTTATTTAATCTTTTAAAAAAAGTTCTTGTCTTGTCTTTTTGTTATTGGAATATTACTCTGCCATTGTTCTAAACTTTTTTCTTTTTTTAAACAATGATCTTCACCTTGTACAAGACCCAAGAGCCACTTGTGGTAGAGGGTTACAGAGTAAGAGACATCATCTCAAGCATATGAAAGAGAAAGAAAAGGCTTTGGAAGTATCCTGAAACCCAAACAAGGGATAAACCTCTTCTCTTGTTCATAAGATTGGGGATTAGTGTGAACTGGATGATAGCTAAATCTTTTAAAAACATTCCTCCCTTTCAAATTCCATTTAAGATTTGGAAACAGAAAATAGATGGCTCAAAATCTAGTCAGTAGCAGGGATAGAGTATGCACTGAAACCCCAAATTCTTCAAATCATCTATTGTTTTGCTAACCTTGCAAGCATTGTATTGTTGACAGAGAATCTGTTTCCACAGATTCGGTTGCTTTTTTTTCTTTCAATAATTCCTTTAGTCAGAACAGAAAGTTATAGGAATATTTGGCATTAACTGGTTGATTCGTCTGAAAATTGTCAATTATCAAAGGGTCTTCCTTATCCCCTAAAACAACATCTATGAGTTTATCTGTTTCCTTTTGGGTCTTCAATTGCCAAGAGCCGAGGAGAATTTGACTGCTGCTGCTGCATGAACACTTGTTTGGTCTGTGGATCATAGTAGTATTACAACGCTTCATAAACAGCTGTGAGCTGTCCCATGGATTTTGTTCCTGGTTTGCATTTAAACATTTTAGTACCCCACTTGGCTGATAGATTCTGCAGGGCCAGCTGCTCATGAATTATAAATCAAATGCCTTTCCTGGGTATATCTAGTCTCACAGTCTTTCATCAAAATTTGTTAATTGGCCAAAGTTAAGTCATGAACATGATCAACATTTTCAGGAATTGGTGTCATTGAAGGTATCCCAGAGCAGGCTGCAACTTGGATCTCGAAATTCCCATGCTGGAAATTGGCACACTTCTTCATCACAGTTGAATAGAACAGGAACTTGTTGTCCATTTCATTATACACTTAAAGATTTTCTTTGGATTTTTATTCTGCAGGAACAAGAACCTCATGACAGCCTGGAGTTCTAAACTAAGAAATTCCACATTTTCCATTGATATAGTTCTCACTCAACGATCTGAAACAAAATCCCAAAGTGTAAGGATCCTGCAAAATGGGACTTTACAATATAAAAGAATACTTTCTTTAGCTGCAGTAGTCATAAAATTGTCAGCACCTCCTCATATACCAATATGCACATATGTATATGCATGTTTACATGTATATACAAAGGTAGATCAATAAATCTTGATATTTAGGTAGATCAATAAAGCTTGATATTTATTTATTATTACCTGGATTTTGATCTGAAATCTCGACTGTGTAGTGTTCGGTTTATTTTAATCTAATCCTTGTTAATTCAATAGTGGATCTAATATTCACTTCTGAATTAAGTAGGAATCCTTGACAAAATTTACTGTGTAAAATAAATGTTTCTTCATTGTTAGGCTAGTCTTATTGATGTACTTATTGTCAGAGAAATGAAACATCATTAAACATTATTATTAAAACTCACCAAGTACTTCATGGTGTCATTAGATTTTGATACATTTTTGACTTAGATAGTATAGATGTGGAATGAAAAGGAGATCACCTTTCACCTGTGAAATGTGTAATTATATAATTCTCAAATGAAAGAAATTAGGCTATGGTGATAGATGAAGGAGACTGTGTTCAAATGAAGCCTGAAATTGGAATATATAGTATTCTCCTCACATGTAATATCAGTCCTACTATATGGCAGTGAATGCTGGACAATCTCATCACAGAGGAAGAAAAGACTTGAGGCAACAGAAATGTGGTTCTGCAGAAGGATGCTGAGAATAACATGGACTGAACAAGTGAGCAATAACAAAGTTTTAAAGAAAACAGATACAGGGTGACCCCAAAAAACGGGAACTTTTTAACCATCCAATAAAACCAAGGGTGATGAAAGAAAAATATTTTATTCATAGTAATTGAAATCTTAAAACATGCCATTTAAGAAACAATGATGGAATTTTCATTTTTTTAAAATTACGCCCTGTAGATGGCATCCTCCTGTACGAATGCATTCTTGAAATCTGCTGTTGAGATTCCTCATTGACTGCTGCAACATCTCAGCTGGGGTACTGTAAATTTCATCTTGAATTCTAAATGGCGAAATGTTTACTTGCTCAAGGTCACTGTCTCACAGTGTTGCCACTTGCTCATGTCTAGCAATACGCACTTAAAAAATTCCCGTTTTTTTGGGTCACCCTGTACTTACCCTTTGCATCAGAAAAAGGGACAATTGAAATTTCTAGAACACATAATGAGCAAAAAAAGGGCTTAGAAAATTTAATAATCACAGGATGTGTTGAAAGCAAGAGGAACAGAGAAAAGCAGCACATAGCCTACATAATGAGCTCATGTAAATGGTTGGCAGATCAGGTATTAAGAGAGAAACAAATATTGCTAAGAGCTACAAAGACAGGAAGTTGTGGAGAGCCAAGATCACTCATGCCCTGAAGAGACATGGCATATAGAAGAAGAAAAAAGAAGAAAAAAGAAGAAGAAAAAAGAAGAAGAAGAAGAAGAAGAAGAAGAAAATTTATGACATTGAGTCAAAATTATTAGTATATACCTTTAAGTTAATTGAAAAGTTACTTTCTTTGGAATCATTTATGCATGACTAATTCATGCTCATCAGAAAATAGGCAGTAATTGCTACGAGATTGAAATTTATGTCCATAATGAATGGTTAGGTAAGCTTATAAC
Source organism: Acanthosepion lycidas (assembly GCA_963932145.1). Lineage (NCBI taxonomy): Eukaryota > Metazoa > Mollusca > Cephalopoda > Sepiida > Sepiidae > Acanthosepion > Acanthosepion lycidas. The sequence continues at coordinate 77,975,090 of OZ010576.1, forward strand.
TTCATGCAAGACAGAGTTACAGGCCTCATAATCATCTTTTAATATATGAGATGTAGACACAGAAAGGACTTATTTTAAGTTGAACAAATAACACTAAATCTGAACATTTAATGACCTAACAGTTTTGGTGCTTATAAACTATAATTGGAGAATTGTTCATTGCCTACATTAAAATATTTTCTCATCATTTTTATGCAGTATGAATTCAAACTTTTATATTCTCATATGATAAAAAAAAAAAAGGTTTGTATTATCATATGAAGAAAACTTGGATTCTCTTGTGTTTTTACAAAATCAAAAAGCTGAACATAGTTTTCCAAACTTAGTAACACCAGCGGTAGCATCCTACCAGTTTGCGCAAACCAATTCTTAAAATTATAAAAGCTTAGTGAACTGGTTGTTGGATTATCCGAAAATAATCTTATATATTAATAACTGATATATAATAGCTAAAAATATAATAAATAACATTGCTGTAAGTTCTGCAGAGGCTGAAAGACTGTGATAAACATAATTTATTCTGACAAAAGAAATCATCTTCAAGTTAAATATGTGGCAAATCTTTTAGTCATAAATAAATTTTATAGGTCCTCCATTGGATCTTTGGGACTGCAATGATTCAGTTTGAATGCGAGTAAGAAAACATAACACAGCTGTTGACACCAGAGTCAAAAAGCATCATACTTCTGAATAGAAATATGATAAGAACAGAACAGAAGTTTTCCTTCTTTTTTTTTAATCAGTTCACTCCAATCAAGATGATAATGATAATATCACTAAAACACAAGAGGCTACTGGTAGTGAAAGAGAATAAAAAAATCTTTAGAAGGAGCCAGAAACCTGATCCTAAACAAGAAACAAAGAATAAACCTCTACTCCCATTCAAAAGGCCAGGGAGGAGAGTGAACCAAGTGATAGGTGAACCTATCTGCTCCTACTTCATCAGGTGAATCCTTAATCTTCTGTGTGCAAGAAATATTACTATTAATAATAATTACTGTTAAAAATACATACAATTTAATTGTGTGAACCTTTTTTAAATATTTGTTTTTATAAATTTAGAATAGATAAGAAACATTTGCATTTAACTGTCTCATATTCTAAATTGAAAATTATTCTCATGTTAAATCTAATACTCATGAGGTTTCAATTTTATGTTTTTAATTAAATAAATAAACTCTAATGAATGGGTCATGTTTGTTTATAATTATGCTTTTAAATTCAAATTAGGAGTTTTGTAATTGATAAATTAATAAATGGTGTTTGTACAATATGATTGCAAACTAATTGAAGTAATTTGTTAATTTTTCCAGAAAAGAATAAACATGCTTAATCTCCTTGCAATTTGTTATATTAGACATTGCAATCAATAAATATAAAATACAGGAAAAATTAAAATTACTTTTCTTTCAAAGCATCTTCAATTTATTCTGATATCTATCAAATTCATTATTAAAATTAATTTAACATTTATTTAACTTTGCTTTCCTAATTATTAACAAATTGTTGCACTTTTAAAAATATTTTTATGGTATGTACTAAAAATGATTTTAAATTAGTTTCTGTTGTTTCAGTAGAAATTTAATTATATAAAAAAAACAGAAATTTGATTATTTTTTGAAGAAATAGTTTTTTTCATTCTTGCGTCCTGATAAAATATTGGCAGTACTTGTAACATATTCTTCTATTAATCATTTAACTTTTTACAAGGATTTATGGTAAAATTATACTTATAATTATATTTAAAACTGAATTGAAATCCCAGACCAAAGTAGAAAATGTAGGTTGAAAATAATTCATTTCAAGATAAAATGATTTTATACGACAGGAAAGTAATTATTATTAATGCAAAGTCATTTAATTTATTACAAAGCATGAGAGAAAAAAAGGTAGATCACATGTTTGTCTTGATAGATTTATGGAGTAATTAACAAACCTGAAATGATGAAGTAATATATTTATGCTAATGAATTGATAACAAGTTGCATCTCGCAACACACAACACACACAAAAAATATGGTATTTGCTATGCTTTGCTTAGTCTAGCACAAAATCACAGTTGTTGGGTTCCCAGTGAGGATAAAATTCACTATAGTTGTGGATAATTGCACTACAGTATGGCAATAAAAATGGGGATAGCAGTCTTTATGATGTAAATAGTGTAAATATACACACACACATATATATATATATATATATATATATAAAAAAAACGTTAACATTTTTCTACTTCTTTGATTTCCATATGATTGTGTTCTGAATTAATGAAGTCATTTTCTTTTTCATTTTGTCTATATTCATACCCAAAGATATTTCTGTGTGGATTTTTCAATTCTTTTACAAAAACCTATTTAAAGCTATTGGTTTGTTGCTTGTTATAACTTTTCTACCTTTTACTTATCTGTGTCTTACTTTTACATATTGCCTGATAAATATTAATTATCTCCTTTGAAAGAAGCAACCCTATTTTATGTTTCACTAAAAATGGTATTGTGTTTGTTCTACCATGAGGAAGATATAAAGAAATCCTGCTTTTGGGTGTCGAGAGTCCAGGCCATTGAGATGTAATGCATAGAAAAGTAGTTATATTGATAACAAGCAGTTGAAAAGTCAGCTTAAATGGGAGAGGAAGGCTGAGTTATGCTAGGATCATTGCATAAAAGGTTAATTTCTTGGATCTTACTGGTTAGCGGGGGCTGATTTAGTTTTCACTGATATTGAAAAGATTCAACAATGTACTTTGTGCGGAGCTGTGACAACCACTGGGGGTGCATTGAAAAAAAGATATGTTCTATGTCAATGAGGCAATCTCAAAAATATATACAAATACACAAGCTTAATCTAGCCTAACCAAAAGCAGGTGAAGATTCGTCTCAAAAGATGATATGCTTTGTTCGAAAATCACCCATCATTCAGTGAGATCACAAGATCAATTGGTTCTAATTCCCTTGCATCTTTTGTAAATTAATGCTTAGCAAGCTGGATATCTTTAATTGGACACTATAGGAAATAAAGGAAGCCCTCTATTTTATCTGGAAGCTTATAAGAGGTCCCCAAAAGAACAGTTTTTATTTGATATATAATCCAGTGTGTGTGTTTCCATGCCAGAAGAGACTTTGTGCTCAATGTTACACCAAAACCATCAAGGGAGACAGGTACAGAGTTGACCTGAGATGACCTCCCAGTTGCCAAGTACAGATTTACATGACCAGACCAACTATATTTAAGTTACAAGTGTAGGAAAGACCTGTACGACATATATATAAACACCCACCCCAGGGAAGAAGAGAGCAGAGTCTTTCAGACATTGCAGAGGAGAAGGTAGTGATAAATATATGAGATTAAATCTCATGTTATCATTACTTGGTACAATGTTATCAATACTATAATTCATATTACTATAATTTAGTGCCTCATTCCAAATAACCTACCTATATATATATATATATGGTAGGAATAAAAGTTAAAGCCTAAAATAAGCTAAAAACTTAAAATAGAAAATAAACTCAGGTCTCAATTCCAAAATTGACAGAGACTAAATATAATATAATAATAATAATAATTTATAACAACTCTAATTATTCTCTTCTTACACACACACACACACACACACACACACATTATAATTATTGTTATTATTATTTATTTATTTATATAGGTATGTATTTTGTATATGTATATATTTTTTCATTCAATTAATTTTTCATATATATATTTCTATATACATGTATGTTTATGTATATATATATATATATATATATATATATATATATATATATATATATATATATGTATGTATGTATGTATGTATGTATGTGAATATATGTTTTTTTAATTTGATTCTTTTTTTTATAATCTATTTATCTTTGTAATAAATTCATTTTTCACCAATTTATCTATTTTTCCATCAGTAATTTTACATCATAAAACGACATTATTACGTCATTATTTTTGCACCAACCTAATATATATATATATATATATATATATATATATATATATATATATATATATATATGTATATATATATTATTTGGTAATCCATAGGGATATTTCCAAATAGGATATAGATCCAGAGTGCTCAATGTAAATGTAAAAACAGTGCAAATAATAATTATTAAGAAAATGAAGACTTTAAAAGGTCATGGTGATATTTTATTTCATTAGAACAAATTTCTTGGTTCTAACTAATCAGATCAAACATCATCAAACAAATAAATGGATAAGTTTTTCTCCATTTATTTGTGTGATGAAATACCATTTCTAATGAAATAAAATATCAGTTCTAATAAAATAACCTATCACCATGACCCTTTAAAGTCTTTGTTTTCTTTATAAATATATATATATATATATATATATATATATATATATATATATATATAATATTAGTGGTTAATATACACATACATATGCAATCATATATCTAAAATATATAAATATATATACATACATACATACCCATATATATATATATATATATATATATATATATATATATATATATATATATATATATATATATATATATATATATATGCATAAAAAATAATTCCAAGAGGATAGAATCCAGGTAGAACTGATGAATTGGATTGTATTTACAATTCCAGTGGAATAAATTATGACCATGGAATATTAGTGTTTAAGCCTTTTTATTATATATGTATGTATATATATGTGTATATATATATACATGAACACAGAAGTTTTTAAGTTTATTTAGTTACACTGGCTATGTCTAGGGATATATCTTATCTAGTTATTATTTTTTGTACTGCTCACTATTCACAGAGACCAAGTACACACTGCCTGGCCCAGAGATTAAACTTACTATGTCACAAAATTCATGAACCAGTGCATTAATTTTCTTATTTATTTGGTTTGGTTTTTAATATATTAGGTTGGTGCAAAAATAATGTCGTTTTCTCACATATGTTACTATGTGGGAAAACGACATTATTTTTGCACCAACCTAATAGTAATTATTTTTTCAATCTCATTTTTTCTTTTCTCTAACTTGTCCCAACTTGAATTTTCTTGGCTGAGTGCTTGAAAAAAAGAAAATGAAACAGAAATGTTGGATCTGAAAATTCAAAGTGAAGAACTAATGAAAATTATAGGAGCTAGAAAAAAAACACTAGAAACCAGTTAAGTGGAAATAGTCGAAAATCTTCATTATTCAGTATAGTTAAAGAAATCCATTCTTTTGATTAAATTAAAAGAGCAATAAGCAAGAAAAGTGGATTGACCAGCAAGAAAATATTTGAAGAGGTTAATGCTCTTTCTTTGCTTTTTTTTCTTTCTCTCTCTTGCACAAATGATGTCAACATCTTGAGCACAAAGAGAAAGTCTTTTGCTGCAATTTGTGTTTAGCCTTTCTAATTCTAATTTCATTTGCTGTACAAAACGTTTATCTTGCCATTGAAAAGGTAACTCTGATACCTGAATAATAATGTGTTTGAATTTGATAGTTGTGTTGTCATATCCTTCTGTGACAACAGAAAACAACTTTGAGTGAAATTAACAATAAGGATACTGCAAATGAGAGGCCTTGAAACAGAATGCAGTTGAAAGAGAAGTAATAATATTAACAAATGCAGTGTGCTAAAGGTTAATATAATTCCATAATCTTTACAATCATGAACAGAATGTTATTTATTTAGTTTAATATTCAGAAAATATTAAAAATAAACAAGAAAATAATGAGCAATATAATGTTTTAATAGTTATATAATGTTTTAATAGTTTTATAATTAGAAAATAATTGCAAAATTACTTAAATTGCTGTATAGTAAACTAATTACACTGATAGAATTATTAATATATGAATAAATTATACAGATATCTACATATTGCTGATGAATGTAAAAGTTAATTTTAAGCTGTGTCCTTAAACTAAGTGACAAAATATTTAAAAAGAAATATATTACTATATTTAAAAAATTCCCTTCAAAGGAACACTTTAAAGGGTACAAAATATACTTCAATTTGATATATTTACAAAATATTATCTAAAAGAAAATAATTATATTAAATTTTGCATGTTGTTATTCTTCTATGTCCTGTGTCCCCCTCAGAAAATTGGTGATCATGACTCTCCACAATTTCTTGTTCTTTGTAGCTCTTAATAATTTTGTTTTTTGTTACCTCTCCGTCTCAGTCTTGCCATCCATTTACCAAAACTTGCTAGGTAGTTTATGCATTGTTTTCCTTTGTCCATCTCAACTTCAATATGTGAGTATCAAATTTTTCAATCTCTCTTTCCTTGTAGAAATTGCAACTATCTCTTTCTGATGTTATGTATGTGTCTTTTGTGCTTCTGTTTTCTCTAAAACTTTGTTCTTACTCACTTATTCAATTTATCATCTTCTCAGTAACATTCTGTTGCTTCAAGTCTCTGTCTAGAATCCTCTGCCTTATTGCAGGACTGATATTATACAACAGTTCAAGACACATTTCTTTGTTTCTAATTAAATTTTCCTGTTTCCTAACACCTAAATTAAGGGATATCTGCAGCATGCCTTTCTGTCTGTCAATCACTTTCTCCATATATTAGGTTGGTGCAAAAATAATGTCGTTTTCTCACATATGTTACTATGTGAGAAAACGACATTATTTTTGCACCAACCTAATACTTTGTATTTGAGTAGTCACTGTTCATGTTTTTACATTTTTTTTTGACATTTTTTGAAAACGACATTATTTTTGCACCAACCTAATATATATATATATATATATTCAATTCTCCCGTCGTATTCAATGTACCAGGGTCAAGCAGCTCTGTTTTTAGGAACTGACCAGCACATGTGATTTGATTGTAGTGGTGAACCTTTTGTGCAGAAACATCCACACTTTTTGAAGGGTCAAATACAGAGACCTGGTGCACTACATGCCACAAGGTCCCCAAACGACCCTCCACTGGTTTTGAATTCAGAGTTATTCTTCTCCTAGACCAGTTGCCATCCAAGGCTGTAGAATCCAGTCTATCCAGATATTTACCCACAGCTGGAGGGAGAAGAAAAGTATTCATACCTTTCCCAAGAGTATTATTAGCACATAAGTGAATGTAATGGATTTGAAAATTTTAAATGTAGTCGCCTCTTCTACTCCAATAGCTTCATGTCTCGCACCTCTCGCCTGTGGAACTCCCTTCCCTATTCCTGTTTCCCTGAGAGCTGTAATTTCCAGCTATTCAAATGTAATGTCAATCGACATCTCCAGTTGCCTTGATCCACTATCCTTCTCCTCATCCTTTCCTCTATCATTCCTACCTGCTCTTGCTCCAAATACTCTAGTATCGTACTAGAAGCTTCTCCAAATCATACAAGTGGCTTCTCGTCTTGCTAGGGGTGAAATGCTTAAAAAAAACACAAAAAACGAGCCTTTGTGTAATTGTTCAGTTCACTCATCACGAGGTATGCTTTTATATATATATATATATATATATATATATATATTAGGTTGGTGCAAAAATAATTTCGTTTTCTAACATATGTTACTATGTGAGAAAACGAAATTATTTTTGCACCAACCTAATATATATATATATATATATATATTCATCAGGCAAACAAGTGATACAGATGTATGTACATAAACAATGAACTAATACAAAAAGGTTCTAAATCTAAGAAGCTGTTAAAAAGACATTTCTGATATACAGTCATTTACTCAAATTTTCTGAAGTGGGTTGAGAGAAATTTTCCTCCATCTGCCACCCATTGTCTGCCAGGATATAGTTATAAAAATGTTTTTGATTTTCAACACTATGAAAGGTAAAAGGTAAAAAATGACATACAGACTTGGAAATTGATAGCTATATATAAGAGAAAAAAAATTTCTGTATCAATTTTTATGTTATAATAAATATCTATATGAATTACAATACCAAATTCTAACATTTAATTTATAATGATTAATTTAGTAATTAATAATACATCAATTAATAATTTTAGCATAATAAATAAAATGTCAAATATCTTTCTCATATTTTTCTACAAAATAAAAAAATTGTTTTAATTCTTATATCTATTTGTTTTCTCATTCTTTACAGAAAAATTGTTTACATCTCTGAAAGGATGTTAATTAAAGACTATATATATATATATATATATATATATATATATATATATATATATGGGGGGTGCATGTGTGTGTACATGCTTTTCTGTGTGTGATTCTATATCCATTTACAGCAGTCTTTAAAACTTATGTCTATCCCTATACTTACTCGTCTATAAAGCTTCCCAGACACATAAAATAATATATACAAACACACACACATATATATATATATATATATATATATATATATATATATATATATATATATATAAAAGGGTCTGTATTTGTAGACATGTCTGTACATAAGGAAGCAAGGGGAAAACTTGGAAAAGTAGCAGCCCCATCTTGAGACCACCCTTGGAGTGGTATGTTATTAATTAATATGCTTGTGCTCAACATGAAGAGAAGCTAAATTCAATCAACGTCCTTGATTACTGGCAGATTCTAAAGCATTCCTCCCAAACTTGCATGTTAACTGCCACACCTTTAGCACACTTACCTGTCTCTTTTCTTCTTTTACTTACATCCCCTCAGCTACTTCGGATACATGGGTTGAAGGGTGGTTGATATAGAGTTGGGGAAACAGGCAGATCACATGACTTTTATGCAAGGTTGTCTGTCTCTTTGATAGTTCTGGCTCTGGTTTGATCTATGTATATCTTGGGTAAAAAGTACTATATTCTTTAAAATGATCTCTTGGAAAGAAAATTGTGTATTTTACTAGTATCTCTATATCTTTCTCTTCTACCTTTCTCTAGCTATATATCTATAAATTTATCTATCAATATATATATATATATATATATATATATATATATATATATATATATATATATATATATATATATATATATATATATATATATATATATATCCCACTGGCCATTCAAGACTTATGGCCATATCATGTTGAAACACCAATTCTCCTATGATCACCAAAGTTAAGCAATGTTGAACCTGGTCAGTAACTAGATAGGTGACCGCTTGGGAATACCAGGTAGTGCAAGCTTGCTTGTGCTGGTATAATTCATCAGGTTCATTATATTTACTTACAGGCAAATATTAATCCACCTCTTCTCTCCCCAGCAATGGGTTAAGTAGTCAGATTTATATCAGTAAATCATCTCCAAATAAATGGCTGTAAAAAACAAATCAATTAATCAAACCTACCTGCCTACCTCATCAACTGCAGGTGAGACGATAGAGTCCATAAATCCAAACCTGGGATAGGGAGCCAAGTCTGCCTTGCTAATTTAACCCATAGCTGCAGGGGAAAGAGATGGTTTCATACCTTGGGAAAGGTATGAAACCATCTTGTGAAAGTCAATGTAATGAATACCACCTGAATTCAAACTCAGTTCACTGATTTCTTGTTCTGAACCACTAACCATTACTACTACACCTGTACACACACACACACAGACATACAGACACACACGCACACATACAGACACACACACACGCACATATATATATATATATATATATATATATAATCAATTTACTCCAAGCAAAGCAATAATACTGTTAAGATGCAAAGGGATACTGGGAGTAAAAGAGAAGACGAAGACATTAGAAGGAACCAGAAACCCAATCCTAATGGGATAAATCTCAACTCCTGTTCAAACGAGATGTTGCCTCAAAATCTCTTCTTCATCTCTGAAGAGATTGTTTGGCATTTGCTGCCATAGTGGAGATCCAATATTATATAACAGTTCAGCATGCTTTTCTTTGTTTATAATGAAATTTTCCAATTTCTTAATACTTTACTTAGCTTTTAGAAGCCATATTTCACTATCACAATGTGTCTTTAGATTTTGTTGCTACATATCTTAGTTATTTAGAAATAGAATACCAAGAAAATGTTATGTTCAAATAATACAGAAATTATTCTCTCTATCTTTACAGACATGTCTCTGTGTGTATAAAATGTTATCATTCTTCACTATCAAAAGTTCCCATAGTAATATTCTTTTTGAAAAAAGTATTAGCACACACACACACACACACACACACACACATATATATATATATATATATATATATATATATATATATATATATATATATCAGAATGAAAAGAAAGAACAGTCAGATTTATAATCCAGTGTTCTTTTATATTTATTTTTAAGAACAGTGCTCGATATACAGTAGAGCATAATATCATAATTATTTTTTAAATTATTTTTTAAAGTTTTAATAAATAATTATAATATATATATATATATATTTATACACACACACACACACACACACACACATATATATATATATATATATATATATATATATAAAACTAAGTTTCTATTTTCCATAAAATTTCATCATTTTTAACATATTTCACTTTTTCATTAGATGAAGCATTATAATAATAATAATAATAATAATAATAATAATAGGTAAGAGAGCAGTACACCAACAATGTGATGCTGGAGTCCAAATATCTGAAGCTGAACATACTCATCATGACATCAGTAAACCAGACACATGCATCACAGCCAATAGCTGTAGGAGATCAAATCTAACAGTTTAAACACATCTCTTATTCCACAGTCACTCTTTGTATCATATTTGTTTTAGTATTAGTCATGGTATTATTTCAATTTTTAATTAGTTTTCACAAGTATTTACTTAGCTTTTAATTTTTTATGTTTTTTTTATTGTAACTTTTCTCATCTTTTATGACTACACAGCACAGACTGGAAATAAAATTTAATCCCTCAGTGAGACTCCAATTCATTTCCCTTTTGTCTCAGCTCAGTCAGTAAGAGCAGCTAGTGCATTGAGTTGGGCTTACCTGAGGCAAAAAGTTTTTATGTCATTGAGAGCTTAATGTGCTGTAGATCATGATCCTAAATAAAGTTGCAATAAAGCAAAAAAAATTCAAGATAAAAATAAATACTTGTCAAAATTGATTATAATATAAGTTTTTATCAAGTTATTTTTTAAGCTTGACTGCTTTGTATAATTTTTTTAGACTTTGGTTGAAGTGGTAAAAAAAATGTTATCTAAGCCAACAGTTAGAAAATTTTTATGTGCCGAAATTAATTTAAGCTATGTTAAACTTACACATCTAATTAAGTAAGACGGTTTCATGGTGCTAGAAATAAATTCTTGGAAATTTACCATTTAAAATCCCAAATAAGTGAGAACAAAGAACTAATGATAAAAATATATACAAAATAAAACTGATCTTGTTTTCTGTTTGGAGCGGGAATAATTTAGTCATAGTTGATCATTTCAGTAAAACCCTGAAAAATGATAATTTCAGGAAAACAAACAACTCATCCCCAAATTTTGCAAAAGTAAAAGATTAATTAAGCATAATTTGTATGAAACAATATTTAATATGGTCCTGTGATCAATAGGATATTCTTGTTTGTCAGTCAGTCATGTGCCATGCATGATACATGCTTAGGCAATCATGTATCTTTTGATACAGGACTGACGAGGCAGATTTTTTCACACAGTGGGTTGCCATTTCTTTCTACAGTAGACCAGTTGCCATCCAAGGCTATAGAACCCAGTCTGTCTTGCTATTTACCCATAGCTGGGGGGAGAAGAAGAGGATTCATACCTTTGCCAAGGGTATTAGCATGTAAGTGAATGTAATGGATTTGACTGGAATTTGAACTTGGCTCTCCGATTCCTCAATCTGAGCCACTATACATTACTCCACCATACCTCCATTACTCTACTTGCTTGAGAACAATAAATTAAAACTTTGTGGTATATGAGAGGTCTGTCTGAAAAGTAATGGAATTGGGTGTGCTGTGTGAGCTATGACTGAAAGAGGGATAAATGGATTGTGTTATCATCTATCGTAATATCTTGGGTGTATATAACTGTAATCGTACCTTTCTGTAACCAATCCTTATTTTTGCACATGCATTTGTGGAAGGACAATGCAGCTACTCACAATGCCCTGAGCATCCTGCAATTCCTGGACAAGTAGAACATCACCATACTGAAACAATCACCCTATTCACCTGATCTTGCTCCATGTGACTTTTTTCTTTTCTCCAAGTTCAAGTGGATCATCTTGTTTTGAAAGCATGGAGGCCATCAAGAGGGCCATAATGACAGAGAATGCAAGAAAAATCCTTCTAGAGGTGCATAGAAGTGTGGCAGAGAAAGATGAAAATGTGCATTAGACATGAGGAGGATTACTGTTGTAGTATGCATACAGACGATAATGGGTATGTCCCCATTCACATAAATACATTAGTAAATGCTGTATGTTGGTCTGCAGTTGAAGATTCATTGTGGAATTCACTTCTAGCAGTTGACTACTTCTACATGCTGCTGGCAAATCTTATTTGTGTTGTTCTTGTCCTAAGTATTATTGTTCATTACCAAACTTTGTTTGATTCAATAACCTTCCCTAGGTTACAACAATTACTTTGAAGAGGAAACTATGTAGTTTGTTGTTTGGAATTGAAATAAATTGATTGTGCGACACCAGTCTCATTACTTTTCTGACAGACCCCTATATTATTTTGGTTTGAGATTTAGATTATGTTTTTAATTAAAATATAAGAGTAGATCAATAAGTCTGTAGCCTGACACACCTGTTGGAATTTTTATTTGAATATTTTTCTGTATAATCTTAGAGCTATGTGATATCAAACACTGAATTAAGAGCAATAACAAAAAAGGAGATCATGTTGGAAAATGCAATATGTTTGTATAAAATAAATGCTTCTTTCATCAGAAATATTGATGGATCTATGTTGTAGGTTATGAACTGTGATTTTAAATATTCCTGGAAAAGACCATGTAAATATTAAATTGTGTAATAATTGTAATGTGTTGTTTGAGGCCTTTTGTATAGTTTACATTAAACTGTTTGTATCCAAGTTAAGTGCCTTACGAATAAAGGTGGATTAATGTAATGCTCATCTAAAAGGGTTAACTTAACTGAAAACAATAGGTTAAGTATGATTTAAACATTTAAAGGAAATCTTTGGCACTGATCACATGACTCAAGTAAGCAATGGCATTGTTTTTAATCAGATAAGAATGTTCAGAAGTTCATCTTGGTTGAGAAACTGCACTTGATCAACTCCCATTAAATATTATGAAATAATTTGTAGAATAAAATAAAGAAACCTTAGTTGTTTCACCACATCTATCAAAATATTTAAAATTTTTAGATATGTTGATATTAAGTATAAATATTTTCATTTGTTTTTATCTCTGTGCTAATATTTTATATATATCTATATATATACATTTCTGTCTTTCTTTCTATCCATTCCACATATCTATCTATCCATCTATCTATTCAACATAATTGGAAATAAACTCACAGTTAGATTATATTAACTGTAGTATATATATATATATATATATATATATATACACACAAAACCATTTAATCATATATATTATAGCAACAGGTATTACACCTAATACAATCTATTTTTTACTTATCATTTAGTAAATGAAAATATATAACTAATAGTATTCTTCAAGGTGCATCTTAGTTAATGAAAAATTTAGATGAAAACAATTTGTGCCTGTGGGTTTGAGTAAAAGAGTTTGGAGTCATCACTTGATAAAAGTTCATGCCCTGATTATGTCCCCTAATTCAATTCAAACCTGTTCCCCTCTGTTCCAGAGGATTCAATTGAAGCAACAATGGTAATTCTAAAAGAATCCATCACTGCCACGAGTGAGAAGGACCCTTATCGAAACCCAAGTACGCTTTGCTTCTTACAGCTAATGGGAGGCACTGGTTGGTGCTGATGACGGGGTGCGGAACCTCTTGTCCTCCAGCAATTCACCAAAACTGGACCCCAACTGTAAGGCATCTTTGATTGAATTACGAGACAGATGAAGACAGGACAAATTGGATTCACAAAATCTGGTTTCCATGAGAAGAAGCTGTCGAGTGTGGTTGAACTTATGGGGGAGAGGGAATTCATTTTATCTTCTTTGCACAGAAAAAAAAGACTGGCAATGTGTGAACTTTATTGACAATTTTGATTGAAATATTTAAGCAGTCTATTGGGAGCCTGCACAATAAACTCATTTGATATACATGCCAGACAGAGGCCAATACTTACCAGTAAGGTGACTATGAAAAGAGTAAAGGTCTTTTTTTATTTCATTTGCTTGCAATGTAGAATATGTTTTGTCATTCAACTGAGCAATTCTGTAAATAATCAATTTACAACAAACCAGAGAATTATATATATTTGATGATTGTTCAAATACTTTTATAGTTAGTGTTACTTTTTGATGATTATAGTAATTATTGTATTCATTGTTTTTTTTATATATAATAACTAAACAAAATTGAATTACATATTATTCTTTTGAATACGTGTCATACTTGATATCAAATAGAAAATAAGAACTGCTGTCCTTTCATTTCAGAAATTTTTGAAGTTGGGAAAGATTTTAAGAAAAGACCATTGGAAATAACTATGCAGTCACATATTTAAACATAGTCATTTTTTATTTAAAATTTCAACTTAATTTTATTTATTTACATTATTTACATTCAAACTAATGTCCTCATCTTTTCAGTTGTTGTTCTTGCCAGGCTTTTTCAGCTGTCTGTCAATCTGGATAACATTCAGATTATTTCAAACTGATCCTTTCATTTAACCTACAGGGACTAGATTGTTTTATGTTCCATTTTCCATGTCTTGGAATATCTTGTCTTTTCCTTTTTAGCACTGCCTATTTTGTTTCTACTGAGTCTAAGTCTGTACTAACCATCCCAAGAATTGAATTCACAATTATTATGCCATCAAATTAGCAATGAGTAGTAGTAAAATGAACCGGCAGTAAAAGGAGAACAATCTACCATCATAAATTAAATAAGTTTACTTTAAAATTCTATGAAAAGTTACCCAGATCAACAGAGGCCTGAAAAGGGCTGCATGACAAAACAACTGAAATATTGTGCTAACAACAAAGATGGGAAATTAGTCCAATCATGAACAATGTAAATAGTATATATTTACCTATAGGAATTCATATAGAAATTCATTTATTTGACTGATGCCAGGAAGATTTATTTTAGGTTTAAAATTTCAGATATTTTGTATTTCATATCATTTCAATGAACGGTTCATAACAACAGATTAAACCAGGATTAGCCAAACATTTTGCATTAGAAACAAACAGTGAAGAAAATAAAATATTTTGCAACACATTACTTTATCTAAGCCAAATATAAATTTATAATTGAAAATACATATGAAAATACAGAGTAATAAGGATAGTAAGGAGATAAAGATTATTTAGAGTTACAATGGAATAGAAAGTAGTAGACAACTATGATCACACATATGCTAAAAGATGACATCAAATAAAAGAAACATGAAATATTCAAATGGGTTGATTTCTTTGACAAATTCTAAAAACAGACTCATGGCAATATATTCTGTCAAAGGTTTTTTTTTTGAGCCAGTACTTCTCCAAATCCAATCCACCAATGGTTTGATTGAAGATCTAACCCTTACCTAAATCAGTACATAATTATAAATTGTTAAAATTTTCATTTCTTAGGTATTTTTCTTGCTAGGGAATGTGAAATATTTTGCTTCTGAACTATTTGTGATAAACAGTCAACAAGGAAATGTAAATAATGTTACTATGAATAGGTTTTATAGACATTTTATTAAAATTATCTTCTGTTGAATTAATAATAGCTTTCCATTTAGGAAAAATTTATTTGAAGGCCATCATGGTGATGGTAGGTGGGAGTATAGTAAATAATGCATAATGTTTACTCTTAATGTCTTTCTTTCTTGGAATCATTTCAAAGTATTTTAATGAAATTTGTAACAAACAGATTTGAAAGAAGTTCAAAAATATAGAAAATTAAAATGGTACTAGCAAATCTTCAAGAATACTTGGCAGGTAATGTTAGAATGAATGACTGAACATATAATAATAATAGTAAAGAAGAAGAAGAAGAAGAAGAAGATATTAAAATTCAAGAATATATATAGATAAATAAGGAAGACTGAAGATGGTGATTGGCATTGCATCTAAATTTTTGCAGATTGTAGGTGGCAAGGAAGCAAACAATCAGAAAGGAGTTCCAAAGGCAGAAATGAAAAAAAAATGGGAAACTATTAGAATAAAAATGATGGTTGAATCCTGTCTAGTTCAACAGTAAAATGGTAAGATCTAGTTGCCAATCTAATAGCAAGCTTAAATTCCTGCATTGAGGCATCAAGAGGGAAAGGTTTTTTCTATTCCTCTTGCCTTAAGTCTGTTCTGTGAGTATCAACTTTTCCAAACCCTGTTTCCTCATTATGTGCCCTCAAAATTTCACTTATCTCCTTCTGATATTAAATATAAGCATCCATTTTGTTTCCATTTTCAATAAAACTTTATTGTTGCTCACATGTTTGGTCCGTGCTATTCACAGCATCATTCTGTAGAACCACATTTCTGTTGATTCAAAGGAATTCTTCATCTGTTGAGATTTTGGAAGGTAACTTTCTCTATGCCAATGAACCCTCAGAATTGCACTTTCAGTCCTCTGTTAAAACACTTTAAATTGTTGTACTCATTTTATTTTGGTATCTCCAATTTGTAATCGGCATATAGGGCAACCATGCATTCTGTCTTCTTGCAATTTAATGTTTAGTCTTTTCTTCCTGCTTTCCTTCACTGTCTTCTGTAGGAATTGCAACCCTTAAAAAAATTATTCAGTAAGATTCAAGGACTATAGATTTGTGTGAAATTTTTATTATGTTTGAAATATATTAACAATTGAAAATTGGTTAGTGCACTTAATTTGTTTTATATTGTCTTTTAAGTCAAGTGGTTTACACTTTGCTTTTACAAATAGGGCTTCTCCGTGAGATTAACTGGACCATATCAAATTTTAGAAACAGATGAAAAGGCAAGTTATACTCTGGGTTAAAACAGTTTATATTCATATAATATGCATTAATAGTTGAATGACTAAAATTATTTGCTTTTGTAAAAGATGATATAATAAAATTACCCTCTAGAATATCAATGAAATGAGATGGTCATGAACTTCATAATCATTTTATTTCTTTTTGTACTTGAAATTTTCATGCCTGTCTCTCACCTCCCTGATCCCTAATTTTTGGGAGCATGAAAAAATCCTACTCCTCCTTGTAACTGACCACCATTCTCAATAAAAAGAAGGTCTGCACATCATACTATTGTTATCTTTTTATTTAGTAAATACAGTGTGAAAACTAGAAAAAATAGCAAACATGTACCATATCCCTTCCAGGTATATATACGATCATGGCAGACCCTCCTTCTGCCATCCATTCACCAAAGCTTGTTAGGAAAGAGACTTACTGCCTTCTCCTATCTCACTTGCCTTCAATATCTGCTGTGAAGGTTAAGTTTTCCAAGCCCTCCTTCCTCAATGAATTTCAACTTCCTATTCATGTTTCTGAGTAGAAGTGTTACTGTTTTCTTTAAGACTTCCTTGTTGCTTACTCCATGGAATTCTCAGTATCCTTCTGCAGAACCACATTTCTGCTGCCAAGAGTTTTTTCTTCATACTTATATAAATTGTCCAACATTCACTGCCATATGAAGAGTATGGATACCACATAGCATTCTAGATGGACAAACAAAGTACATTTCAAAGAAGTACACAAATGAGGAAGACACTTTTCAAACAGAAACAATAACAATTTGAAATAAACTCAAAGAAATAACAAAGGGACACATTGTATATTTTAAGAGAATTTATAAAGTTAGTGGTAGGGAGCAGATAATTAACATGTTGCTTCTTAGACCAGTATTTGCTAAAGAACATGTGGTAATTTCCTTTACCCCTAAGGGATCATGTGGTAGCAGGCTTGTAGAAATTACAGCTGAACACATTTTCTCTAAAACTTCATCCTTGCTCATATTCTCAGCATCCTTCTGTAGAATCACATTTCTGTTGCTTCAAGTACCTTCTTTCAAATTTCAACTTTCTCTTTCTGATATTAAATATAAGTGTCTTTTTTGCTTCCATTTTCTCTAAAACTTCATTACTGTTCACATAATTGGGCTGTGGTATTCTCAGAATCCTTCTGTAGAACCACACTTTTGTTGATTCAGGTTTCTTCTTCCTCTGTGAGGAGATTGTCCAGTATTCATTGCCATATAGAAGAACTGATATTATATAACAGTTCAATGTTCTTTTCTTACTGTTAGGTTGGTGCAAAATTAATGTCGTTTTTTGACGTTCAACTTCAAAAGAAAAGCGACATCATTTTTGCACCAACCTAATACTTTGCTTAGCTTTTGGAAGGCATCCTTGCTATCCAAATGCATCGTTGGATTTCAGTGCCACACTTTGTATTCTCTGTTCAAACACTTCTCAGATATTTAAATTATTGTACTTCAGTTAATTAACAATAACTGGCGATGCTTCATTTGATAACAGAATCGAGAAAATATTAAATCAGTTTGTGATTTTTTTCAAAATCATGCACATCTGTAGAAAAATGAAATAAAATTAATAAATAAAATAATAATGAACAAAAAAAGAAAAATACGTTTTTCCATGACGTTAGTAATAAAGGAGCTAGAAATCTCATTACTCCACTTGACTTCACCAAATGCCCATTAGGTGGTGCTGTTTAAGTCTATAAAAAGACAAACATTTCCTTCCTCTCTCTATCTTCTCTTTTCTCCAAGACATAGTAACACATGAAAAAAAAAAAATGATGCTTCCACTGGGTCATGATCATTTCCCCAGGCCACTGATGACTGAAATCTCCAATGCATGGAATTCGCATCTTCCAAAACCTCCACATATGAAGTAAATCAACCTTTTGTTTGGTCATTCCAACTCAGCACAAGGCTGACTTGAACTTGACCATTATAATGATGCTTACCCTAAATACAGTCACCAAAGAAAGAAAACAGGCATAAGAACATCGAGAACTTTGTTTCACTTCAGTTTATATAAAAAAATGAAGAATAAACAGTCAGTAGTAAAAAAAAAAAAACAATATTTGTGTATACTTACTAATTGTCTATTTGTGAACATGCAATCACACAAACCTATCATACACCAACACACAACCATTAAATGCTATACATCATAGCAAAGCATATAAACATGGCGGAAAGGATTTATTAATATTCAATAAGCTTCATTAATTTTTCTACACTTCACTTCTATGCCATGCCCCTTTTTTTTCAAAATCGTGCACATCTTTAGGAAAATGAAATAAAGGATATCAACTTTATTTCCTTTTCCTGTTTGTATATTCTTCTTTTATGTCCCTTTAGGACTTAGGCAATCATGACTCTCCACAATCTCCTGTCCTTTGTAACTCTTAGTAAAGATTTTCTTTTTGCTGTCTCTCTTAAACCCTGTTCTGCTAACCATTTATATTAAGCTCATTAGGTAGGTTATGTGCTGTGTTTCTCTTGCCTTCAATATGTTCTGTGAGTGTCAAATTTTCTAAGTCCTCTTTCCTCATTCAACTGGCTCTTTTTGATTTAAATAAAAAACAATAAAAAAAACAATAAAAAACATTTAAAACTTTTATTAACTTTTAATGAAATAGAAATGCAGGCAAAACATTCAAATCAAAGTTTATCCTTAACATTAGTTATATTAATTTTATTATGTTATATCACTGTAAAATAAATTCAAGGTTATTCCTGAATCAGTTTGTGATATCATCTTGTTGAACTGTAAATCATTAAGCATCAAACTGTTTTAAAAGTAAGCAGATTTTTTATCATATACCTTGAATGATATTGAACTGATAAATTCTTCAGATGGTATATATAAAATCTACCTCAATTCCAAGAAAATCATACAAAATAAATAATGATGAACAGACAATCCTATTGAGAGTTTAATGGAGGTTCCCAAATGACTACATAGGTTAAGGCAGTTGATCTGATAATGTTTTTTCTGAAGTTAATTTGATCTTTAGATCTTGTTAGATGCAATTTTTCAACTGATCCTGATGTTTGTCAAATAAAGCTCAATTCAGTATTCTTTTAAAGACCTCACTTCTCTTTCACGAATTCAAGTTGATTGTGCCATTCGATTAGACCAAATTAGGAAAATAAAAACTACTGCCAATACACGAACATAGCTTCTAGCTTACAAACGGTGTTCTTTTGATTTAAAAAGCTTAATTTCTGCACAATGAACACTAGCAGGACTTTTGGGGATGTAATAGAAATAGAATCAGGAGTTGTCTGTCACTAAAAGATCTGCCACTTCTTCCTGGAGGATAACAAAAAGTAATCATTATGGCTTGAGATGGATGGCCGATGGATCTTGTGGTGAATTACTTCACTTAAATTGTTCTACTCTAGTGTTTTGATCAAAGAATTGTCAAGCAGAAATAAATGTTGACCCTTTCCAATGAATTCTAAGCCTTTGATGGCTTTATTCTGTATTTTTCAGTCAAAATTAGATGTCCTCTGGGCTTAGTTTTCTTCTTTTCTGCTGGTTTGAGTTAATGACAACAGTTCCAAGACAACTTTGGTAAAAACATTTCATTATTCACTAACATTGAAATTCTTCCTCAAACTTTGGATATTCATTAATTGTGTTGCAGGATAGCAATTTACGAAAAAGGACAAACAGCAAAGGAAATAAGGATAAAACAAAAAAAATTGAGATTCTTACAAACATGAGAAGAAATTTGGTATGCTTTACAAAACAGAGGTCATGAAACAGCATTAAATGATTGGTTAGAGCTTTTAGTTAGAACTTGGGCTAGATAGTTTAAGGTCTACAGCTCAAATGTTAGCAATAATTAAAAAAAAAATGCGTTTAATACAGTTTATTTTGTAAAGTTATAGAATTTTCCATGAAAAAAATAAAATTATTATTAACACATCATCATTAATGAATGATTTATTATGAATAGTTTGCAAGACAACATGTTTAAAATTATATACCTATCTAGTAAAGTAAGCATAATATACTCAGCTTCAAAAGTGCCATGTCTCATTATGGTGTAGATGATCATCATCCTTCACAGCTTCCTTTTCTTCAGTATCTGCAGATACCATGTGTTCTCGGAAAACAGAATAGATTGCTTTCCTGTTAACATCTTCACATGCTGAGATCTGTTAAATTACCCATACATCCTTACTACAAACTTCTATGTACTGGGTTTCTCCACAACTTCCTCTTATGAAGCTTTTTCTTTTTGCTGTCACTCATAATCCCTGTTCTGACAACCAATTACATAATCTTGTCAGAAATATATTGGGCAGCAATCCATCTTTTATACATGTTTCATTGAAAGTTTTGTAAGTTTTTCATTCAGTTTTTCTTGTGTCCATACACTTTTTCATTTATGAAAACTGTTTGTTTTTTCTTTTTTTTTCCTATTCTTCACAAGGCCTAAGAGCCACTGAGGGTAGCAGGTTACAAAATGAGGTTGTTGTAAAAGTGTACTTGGAGGGAACAAGACATGTATATCATAAGGATATGTAGGATAGATAATGGTTGGTTTGATACTTTGAGTGGTTAAGGTTATAACGATTGAGGAGGCATCCTCTCAGAAGTTCATTCCACAAAGCAGCAGTCCTCAGTAAGAAGGGGTCTAAGTGGAACATCCTTCTGATGTGCTGATACCCACAAAAAAAGAAAGTATAAAATGAAGAAAATTTACAGAGGTTGGAAATATTTGGTGAGACTTAGGAAATGTTAAGTAACTTGACAGATTAACGGCCTAAATATTCAGTTCAAATTCCCTGAACATTTACATAGGAGCATGTATACATTTATTTATTTCCTACCTTATTTTTCTATTTGTTATAATCAACATAACAAGTATAAACTATGAACATCATGTGTTATATATGTATGTGAATGTAAGCATTATCTCTTTCTTTCTCTCTTTCTTACACAAAACACATATCATATATATATATATATATATATATATATATATATATATATATATATATATTATATATATATATATATATGAATGAGATAACAATATTGCAGAAAATGAAAACAAGTGGAATTAAATCATTTCAAGGATCACTCACTCCCATTCAGTTCATCTCTCAATAGATTTTGATAATAGATCAATTTGTAACCTTCTTTTCAAAAGGGCTTCACATCTTACTTCCCTTCCATATGACTCAGATATAAATGCGTGTTACTCTCTTGAGACCTTCTGATAGAATCATGCCTCCTATTTTGGAAAATAAGTGAAAAATATATATAAATAAAATGGATAGTATTCAATTATCTACCTGAAAAAAAACCCTCCTTTCTTTTCTATCTGTGAGATTATGCTTGTTGCTATGAATTCCTTATAGTATTGAGTGGGCCAGTACAATGTATCTTTCATGAGAAATTAACAACTTCAAAATAAATTGTTCATATATACATACACACACACACACAGATAGATATATATATATCTATATATATATATATATATATATAAAGGAGTTGGCCAATTAAGTAATAATTTAAAACCAAATTGATCATCAGAGGTTGCAGTTTAATAAACATTATTACATTATCACATTTTCATTTATTCTTTGGAGTAAGTTAACCTTGAGGTTAAGGTGTAAGAATAGATATATTTATTTCTGTTTCATGTAGTTTTTCTTTGAGAATACTAAATAGATTACTATTATTAAGCAATTATCAAAAAAAAAAAAAAAAAAAGCCCTGACTCAATCATGGAAAAAAAATTGGTATAGTGATTAATGAATTATTTTATCAAAGAGAAAAAAAAATAATGAGATCATCCATAAACGTATGAAAGACAAAATCAATGAATACCAACTTAAGCCTAATCTTTCAGCAGATTACAATTTTGAATTTTGAATTTTTCTAAAAAGTAACCGTCTTTCAAAATTCATGATTTGATCATCTCTGATATTGATCCAGACTTTTTTGAAATTATTCTGAAATTGTTATCAATAAGGAAATATAAATAAATTCTAAATCATGATCATTGAGGTTTTTATCAAGTAAATTTGACAATGTACAGCACAGGGATCTATTTGAACTGATAAAAAAAATAGATTTATTCAGAAAGGATAATCCAGTACTTACACTGGGAGCACACTAGCTGCAAAAGGATAGAAAATGAATTGAGTAGCTACACATAATCTATCTTCCTATGAACCTTTTTTATAAATACTTTCATAGTAAATGTTCAGATGGGCTCTTTGGTATGGCACCTAGATTTATGAGTTTATGTGCAGTACTAGATTGGTGGCAAGGTCTCATCAATTCACAATTGAATTGACTAGATATAAGTGAAAGCTCTATGCTAACAGTTTCTTTTCTCACACTTCTCACTTGTGGAATTCTCTTCTGGCTCCATGCTTTCCAATGAACTTTGAAATTCAAAAAATTTAAATACAATGTCAATGGTTATCTCCTGTTTTCTTGATTATTCTTCTATTATTCTCACTCCTTAATTACGTTTTTCTTTTTCTTTCACACTCAGTAAACACTTGTGTCTTAATGGTTTAACTGCTTTACATGGGGTGATATGATTAGGAAAAAAAAAACAGGGATGTATCTTCTTCCTAGATTTATTCGGCATCTACAGCTAGGCTATCCTAAAGGAGCTATAATAGAAACCCTACCAGGATTTATTATTGGTGGGTGTTATTTTAACAAAATAAGATACACAGAAGACACTGTGTTGGTGGTTGGCATGGAAAGAAAACTACAGGGCCTCCTAGAGAAGGTATAGTAAAAGAAAGTAAGAAAAAAAAAAAGGACTAACCATCAATTGCAAGAAGATAGAAAGTGTATAGTCATTAGCAAGAGGAAAAGTCCAAATGTGTGAGTTAAACAATTGAGATATAAACATTAAAAGCAAATAAACAAGATTAAATAACTGGGATGTGTGTTTTAACAAAGGATGGGAAAATATGACACTGAAATCTGAACATGCATTAAACTAGCAAAAGATGCATTTCCAAAAAACTAAGCAAAGTGCTGAAAAACAGAAAAATTTCAATAGAAACAAAGAGTACTGGATTGCTATGTGATATCCATCTGCTTATATGACAGTGAATGCTAAACAATATCCTCATGCATGAGGAGGAAACTGATAACAGAAATGTGGTTCTACAGGAGGATACTGAGAATTTCATTGATGGAGCAAGTAAACAACAAGAAAGACTTAAAGAAAATATTTTTCCCAGACTCCAGTGACTGTTCTTTGGACCAAAGTGAAAAGTAAGGATTTCTAAGGCTGATTTTAATGACAGGTTTTCTCTATTAAAAAGACTGATGTAATATGATTTTTCTAACTCTATTTTCCTCCAATGTTGTCATGTGTTGTAGAATTTAGTAAATATAAATATCTATATAACTGGAATAAAACACTTTTACAGTTTCTTTTACATTTACATATTCAACATATATACTGCTTTAATATTTTGATAGATTGTATATACAGTGTGTGCCTGAAATACCCCCCTGCATATACCTCTCATAAACACCTCTCACATAATGGTAAATGATTAGTGGAAATGGTATCTTTATCTAACTAATATCTGTTATAGATAAGTGTATGGCTGCAAGAAAGAAATACGACAACAGCAGAAATAGATTTACGTGGTTTATTTCAACAGGAACGTGAGGGTTTGGGACAGCTCCCTTGTGGTAAAGTTCATAAGCCAGCTTCGAATCTAGGTCGATCTCTCATAGTAGTTCACACATGTTGACGCTGGCACTCCCTGCTGATAGCTGGTGTTGCTCGTTCTGACCGTGACAGGTCTCTACACTGGCCACCTGTTGACTGCCCGTTGAACTTCCGTGTGACCCCTTTTATAGCGTTTTTTATGGCTTAACAGGCTCGAAAAACGAAGCGAGTATAATTAGGAGGGAAGCATTTTTATTGGACAAAAAATAGAGCACTTTAAATATTATTTTATTTTTCGACCGGAACTCGAGTGTCGGGAACATTTGTAAACGAAGATAATGTTCATTTTGTGACGGGGCTTTGTCCCGTTCACATCATGTTCTCGCTCTTGAGTATTTGCCTGTAAATCAGCCGAGATATGACTTATTTTATTTTATAACATATCTTACCATTATGTGGGAGATATACGTGGGAGGTATTTTTGCTACATCCTGTAATAATCAAATAAATAACCTTATATTTGTGTTTGTATAAAACTTTTAATATTTTAAATCAAATTCTATTTTTAATTAGAATTTCATTTCGTAATTACTCTTTTATTTGAATCATTTTCTGAGTTTAACTCTATAAATTAGATATCATTAATTTTAGTGTTAAAAAATGATCAATCATTTTTGCTTTATTTGTATCTCTTTATTTTCAACTTGTTTGCCAGGTTCAATGTCTTACTTCATCTTGGAATATTTTAATACCTATTTGTCCCTTGAAGCATCTCAAAGACATCTTGTCACTGATTGCATTGCAAGTGCAACCTTGATCACATCTTGGGATTGTTAAAAAAGGAAAAATGAGAGAGATAGAAAGACAAGACAAAAATGATTCTCATGTATATTCAGTGGTATATTTTCAGAACATCCAGTGTTGTATATTTTTGTGAGCTTTGCTAGTTTCATTAGGAATCTAGCTTACCAAAAATTTACACCAATAATATGGAATACATCATTTTTTCCAAGAAGGCAAATTTAATGCTTTCTTGAGAGTGAGAGAGAATTTTAGTTATTTCACAAGAATTCCCAACTTTTGCAATCTAAACAAGTATTATATGGTTACTTTTGCAATCTAAACAAGTATTATATGGTTACTTTTGCAATCTAAACAAGTATTATATTGTTACTTTTGAAATCTAAACAAGTATTATACTTATTGCTCACTAGTGGAATGAAAGCTTTGGGTTGTCCACTGTAAAACTTTAAAGGGTTTTATCTTAAATAAGATGTACTTTACAAATTAATATTTCAATTCTGAACAAGCTCTTTTTATTTACATATGGCATAATATCATTTATTGCATAAAAAGTATCATATAATTCAAAGAATATAGATTGATAAATTAAGGTAAAAACATTTAAGATCCAAGATTTCTGTTTCATTTTCTACTTTCAAGTACTCTGCCAATAAAATTCTTGTCTGTTTATATATATTTATTTAGGACAATATATAAATGTTTTATAGTTTTACTTAAAGTCATTTACATTATTTTCAGTCATTGCCCCCACCTCCTCTCAACATAGGACAATGACCTGGAGGATTTAAATTTCTGTTTTAAATATACTAACAAGATCTCTTCCCTACTGTACATTTCGATCATGTAACATTTCATAAAAATGCATTTTCTACTTATAAACACACACAGATACACACATATATGTACATTATATATATATATATATATATATATATATATATATATATATATATATATATATATATATATATATATATATATATATACAGCATAAAATAAAGGCTTATTTGTTATATGATTGATAAATCTGTTCTTCAGTTGCTATTGATACATAATATTTCATGACATGCAAGGAAAATTTGTACTTGAGATTTCTTTCTTAAAAGACTACATCAAGGATTTAGCAAACACAGCATATACTTCAAGCCAGTTCTTTGCAAAGTTTTGAAATTAGTGTTTAAATTCAAAACTTACATAAACAGTCACTTATTTAGTACAGATCATGAAGTATATTTCTTAATTTAACTTGTAAGTTGAAAAAAAGCATGAAATACATGCAATTCAACAAACAAGTGTGTATAGGAAAATTTATCTCCCATGAAATGTTTGTTGAATGTAGCCTTATATCAGACATGGCTTTGTTAAAATGAAAGTAAAGTATTGTTTTGATTTGCCTATCATTAATATGGTCCATTTAAATAAAAATTATGATAGATTTTGTATATACTTGTGTATCATGAGACTTTTGAAGACCTAATTTTGAAGCTAATTTTAAGGGGGTCACATCATACACAAGATATAAAATTAGTGTATATACTGCTGGCCCTGGCTATGCCATTGATCAAACCATATATCCATTTACTGCAGTCAAATTAGCTTCAAAATTAGGTCTTCAATGATACATGGGTATATACAGTATGCAAATTTTGATTTTAATTCTAATTTATCAGAATTTCTTAAAACAAATATTATCATTTCTTGACATTTCTTCAAATTGAATAAAACCCCATCAGATTCAAATTTTGTCCCTTCTTTGTCCTTTTTCTCTGGGGATTTATGTCAAAAGAAAGAATCATTTCTGTTTCAGTAACTTATTCATAACAGTGAATCTGATTTAGCGTATTGACAAAACATAATCATTGTTTCACGATTTATTCCCTTTTTAATTTGAGCATAAACATTGCAGTTTTCTTATAGATCAGAGTCTGGCTAAAAATAAATATCAAGACTTTTAATTTCATGTACAAAACACAAAAGAAAGAAATGTCTCTTTCACAATATTCCATTTATCTAAAAAAAACATTGTTTTCAATGATGTATTTGAGAAATATTCTGATTTCTATTAGGTTGGTGCAAAAATAATATCGTTTTCTCACATAGTAACATATGTGAGAAAACGACGTTATTTTTGCACCAACCTAATAGATGAGCTGTTTTGACATTGGGCATCATCAGAATTTACATTTTGTAATTTGCATTTATACTCTTAACTCTTGTTTCTATGGAGTTGTTAATTTCTTCCATGCTCACAATGTCCACTGTATTATGCAAGCACGCTAATGCCAACAACAATGTGCATATGGGAATGTACAGATCAGGCTCATCAATCATGCGTATAATTCATCTAGTTGGGCACCGTGCCAAGAATTCTATGACAGTTTAGGTGACAGTTTAGCCAAGAAACAAATTGATAACTACCCATCTGAGTTGGTTATTTGATAGCTTTAATAATGTGAATACATCACAAGGAATTCCCTGATTGTCAGGTAAATAGGCTAATGTCGCACAGTATTTATGTGTAGTACCTACTGTATAATTATACCAGCATATCTGGAGTTGATTAGAATGAATGATCTACTCACAGAACAGTGAATATTGCAAATATATTGAAATTATATATATATATATATATATATATATATATATATATATATATAATTTATATATATATATATATATATATATATATATATATATGTATATATATATATAATTTATATATATATATATATATAATTTATATATATATATATATATATATATATATATATATATATATATATGACAGACAAGAAATATAGCAAACATAATCATTCACTTATTTATAATAAACATTGAATAAATAAATAGCAAATAGATAAGTATATATAATAAATAATTATAAATGATCTACTCACAGAATAGTGAATATTGCAAATATATTGAAATTATATATATATATATATATATATATATATATATATATATATAATTTATATATATATATATATATATATATATATATATATACATATATATATATAATTTATATATATATATATATATCTATATCTATATATATATATATATATATATATATATATATATATATGACAGACAAGAAATATAGCAAACATATTCATCCACTTATTTATAATAAACATTGAATAAATAAATAGCAAATAGATAATTATATATAATAAATACTTATATCTATACTGATATAGATATATACACTTAGACTCATACAATTTCATTTGCCTGGGCCACACAGTGAGGATTAAAATCTGAAGGTTTAGCTTACTAATCATTTTCTGGTAGCAAGCTGTCTATATAGGCATCAATATATTTGTGTGTATATATATATTTTTATATAAACACTAGGAGGGGAATTTTCAGTTTCAAAAACAGGAATGTCTGCTCAAACAAATGTACCCACTAAAAATATAATGTTTAGAGTAATAAGAAATAATATCAGATTAATATATCCATTAACTGCTCATCTATCTATCTATCTATCTATCTATCTATCTATCTATCTATCTATCTATATATATATATATATATATTGGAGATATATATATACATTTTATATATCAAGAACAATTTCAGGAAAATCTATGACAAAGTGGAAAAAATTTTCATGGGCCATGTTTCATCCTTTAGGATTTCATCCGATTAAAGTGTTGTTTACATTGATATCATTGCACATACATCCCGTTTCCTTCATGTGTTTGTGTGTGTGTATATATATGTATATATATATATATATATATATATATATATATATATATATATAATGTGGGGAGAATATGCTATATAAATTTCTATATAGCATATTTTATATTAACATATTCTCCCATATTTGAGTTAACAATATATATTTTTATATATCAAGAATAGTATTGGTGAAATTATATGACAAAGTGGAAAAAGTTTACTTGTGATGCATTTTGTTCTTTCATTGGACTAAATTTGTTATGTTGGTTGCACATGACAAAGGGGTGCTTGGAATCTGAGAATTTTCTTTTTATCTCATTTAGATTTTTTTCTTTTACTTTCCATCACTTTTGTAAGTTGGTATTCCACAATGTGATATTAGAAGAGCTGCTAGGAAAGGTGAAATGTTGTAAGAGCCAGGGTGCAAATTTACTGTAGATTACCTTGCAATTAAGACACTCCCTAAACATATACAGGGCATCGTGGATAAATTGTCATCTGAATTACACAAAAATGAAAATAACACAGACATCTTATTCTAACAGATATATTTATCAAAATTGCACAAAAAATCTTGAAATACTAAAAATTAAATTTATTCAATAAATTAAATTTATTCAATAAATTGCTATTGGCTCCAACCACAGCTTCCAGATGACCTCACAATATCCTGCAAGTCTCCATACATAATAGTCAAGGGGTTTGCATTCTGGAAATTTAGGAGACCAAATGTAAGGTGTGATGTGGTTACAGAAATTGTCTGACAGCCATGACTTGTTCTCCTGCTTGTGTGGCAGAGTCCTATTTCCAGCAGCCACCCTCTTGACCCAGGGCAGCACTACTTCGACAAGGCACTTGATGTTAGATTCTGTATTGAGTCTGAGGCCCTGTAGGAAGATGAATAGGGGCGTAATGTTGCCATCATTCGTGATCACTGCAAACACCATGATGTTGACTGGATATATCATCCAACTCTTTCTGAATCCTCTGCACTGTCCTCAGATTGACACCCAAACACTCTAAAATGTTCGTATTGCAGCTTCTGGTGTGAATGCCAAGAGTACATCATACCAATTTTTGGCAAAGTGCATTTTGTCATGATGCTCTTTTTCTCACAGATGGTACCCAACTGACTATACTATACTGTGCAGTCAGCAAAATCAATTAAGATATAAAATGACGTCAATTTACCCATCACACCTTGCATATATATATATATATATATGTGTGTGTGAGTATATATATATATATATATATATATATATATATATATATATATATATATATATATTCCAACTGGAAGCATTGAGGTTGCAATACATAAGGTTGGTTTTCATGACAAAGTTACTTTAAGTAAAGAACGAATGAACAGACATGTACCAAAATATATTGAACAAAAACCTCCTTACATCAGTCAAGCTTTTAAAAATTAAGTGCAATTGGATATTTATGACACCAATTCTAAATATTAGGTTAGTGCAAAAATAATGATGTAATAATGTCGTTTTTTGACGTAATTTTTAACGTCAAAAAACAACATTATGACGTCATTATTTTTGCACCAACCTAATATAATGCCAATGCAATGTGGTTTTAAAGTAACTATTTTTTGTCAGAATCCATCTTGCACATTTATAAGTCTACCACTTATCCAAACAATCAATACTGCTACCATTTCTTGACAAAATTCAAAGAAGTGTCTGTAATATTATCAGTCTTAACCTGGCATCTGCAGTTTCCCACTGCTATGACAAGGCATCCCTCTATCTTTTCTATAAATGTTTTCATATATTCTATAAATAATTTTCATTAAGTTGTTCTAGTGAGTATTCCTTGGTACCTTAGCTGCATGAATTTAAGCATACTACTAGATTAGCAATTAAGTCTTACTGTTTTTCTGTTGAACTAGCTAAATGTAACCATAAGTCTTATTTTAATAGTTTTTTTTTTTCTCACATTTCTCACCTGCAAAATTCTCTACCAATTTCTTGCTTCCCTGCCACCTATGATCTTCAAAAATTTAAATGCAATGCAGTAGCATGTAAAGTGGGGGGGGTAGAGGGTGTGATGAACCCGTGCATCCATATTGGGAGGGCATCCAATCAACTGAAATATCTACTGCTAGGAAAGTTGGTTCACTGTGTTGTACAAGAATCCATCATGCACATTTATAATTTGTCTGTGCATTAAATATTGCTGCCATATCTGGTCTGGTTCTTTTGCTATATATCTCAAGATTCTTGACAAAATAATTCAAAGAATTGTCTATAATGTAATCGATCCTAATCTGGTATCCTGACTTCAGTCACTTGTTCACCAACGTGACATATCTTCCCTCTGTCTCTTCTATAAATATTTCTATGGCATTTGTTCTGATGAGCTTTTTTCTTAGTACCTTAACTGCATAAATTTAAGCCTACCACTAGATTGGCAACTAGGTCTCACCATTTTACTGTTAAACTATCGAGATGTAACCATAAGTTCTATTCTAATAGTTCCTTTTCTCCTACTTCTTGCCTTTGGAACTCTCTACCAATTTCTTGCTTCCCTGCCACCTATGATCTTCAAAAATTTAAAAGCAGCATCAATTGCAATCTTCTGTCTTCCAGGATTCTGTTCATTTATTGTCTTTTCTCTTCACTAAAGCTTTCTAATTCTCTTTCACTCCCAGTAAACATCTTGCATCTTAGTGGCATTATCAACTTTTGCTTGGAGGGAAATGAATAAAAATAAAATTAACCTTCTTGAAAAAAAGCCTTACTCAGTTTTTTCCTGACCTGAACCAGAATGAAAAAACTGTGTCCATATTCATCATCCTAATAATTTGAATAAACTAATGAAGATCTGCCCCCAAAGAGAAGTCTAATGACTACTAATATGAAACAGTGACTGATTATCATCCCAATGTTTATTCCACAAAGAATTAGGCTTGGTTTAATTCTACTTTGTGTCAAATATTTTCCAGCTTTATCTTTTTGAAATATAAATTTGATAATTTTCCCCACTGTATACTAGGCTTATGTACTTTTGTCTGGCACTATGAATAAATCTGAGGAAGCATTAGATGGAAAGATTGCATTGACCAGCTTTTTGTGTGACATAAAGCTTTGAAAAACAATATCTAATTTTATCTGCATTTTAACATTGATCACTGACTTTCCAGTGGGAAATATACTGTTTCTGATATCAAAAGCAGGTCATCTGTATATACGTCTTTTTTTTACAGTAAGTTTCACGCATTTAGTGATGTGGTCCACTCGAGGTAGAGGGTTATGTTAGGAGGCAATTTCTGTGGATAAGCGTGGAAGATAATTGTTAGCACTAGTCATGAACATGTTAAGATTGTAGTGATCAGGGAAACATCCTCTTGGGAGTCAGTTTACACAGAGCAGTTGTTCATGGGAAGAAGCTGTTAGTGGAACTTATTTCACACTGATGGAATACAGAGGTAATGTAGGTGGTTTGCTACTATGCAAATGATATAGCATGTCCTTGCCATGAAGGTTTGAGTTGGCAGGAACAGGGAATGTAGATTTTCTGAGTACTTTCTGTGGAAGTAGTGACAGAGCAATAAGAAGTTTGCCACATCTCACCGATAGGAGAGAGGTTGGAGTGTGGAGAATAACTAATCACCCTCAAGAGCTTGGAGATGCTTTTGGACTCTATCAAAGCTGAAGTGTGAGGTCTGGGCATATCCTGCCCACATATGACAACAGTACTCTATTTTCAGCCTAATCTGGTTCTTGTAAAGGCAGAGCATAGCAGAAGTCAGGTATTTTCTGGAGTGGTACAGTGTGACGACCATTTTACCTACATCCTTAGCAATGTATCATATGTTCCACTTAAGGTCAGGTGCTAGTTTGAGGCCCAATCAAGGCATGGTACCTCCACAAAGGGACATCCGTTCGTCCTGAGCTGTAGTAGTTCAGTGTCTAATTCGTGATGATGAAATGTAACAAGACTGGTCTTTGAGGCATTGAATGTAACCAGTGAATTTATATGTATGATATATAAAGTGTGGGGAAAAAAAACTTGCAAAAATGTGACCTTCAAGATAAGCTTATTATACAGAAATAGTCCAATTAATATCAACATATATTAATAAAACTTGTAGAACGTTTCAAAAGGACAAACTTATTCAATGTGATTTCCATTATTTTCAGTTGCAACCTAAAAAGAACCTTGAAGCATATCCTTGGACATCTTGAAACTCTCTTCCTTGATTATAGTCTTGAGGACATTGATATTATGTGTAAGTATATTTTATAGGTGGCCTGCTCCAAGATTCCCTATATCAGGGGTGGCAAAACTTGCTTGCTGTAATAGCCACATACAACAAAACTTCAGATGTTTGAGAGTCATAAGACATGAACAAGATTTACACATATGTTATTGTTACATACACATTAAACTTACGTTTTAATCCACTGGGGTCTCAATTCATATCCAGACAAGTGTGACATGTAAAAAAGGAGCAGGACGTCTGTCAACCTCCCCAACTGATGAGAAGAGTCAGCAAACTCAAGACATAGTAATGGAAAACTGATAAGTTATCATGGATGATGTAGCATGTTCTTTTCATATATGGATCACTGCTATTTGTTCCACCTTGGTGCACAAAAGCTAGTTGTAGTGGCCTTCTTTACACTGTAACAACAGCAAGAAAACTAGTGCGATCAAGGTCATGATTTGATCACATGACCACTAGTACCAAATATAAGCACACATGTGCGAAAAGGCAATGTGAAAAACATATATATATATATATATATATATATATGACCATGGCCTCAGACTTCAATTCCTTTTCCTTTATTATTTGTGGATGATGATGCATTCTTGGGGAAGATAGTGGAGCAGTTTTCCGTTGCCTTCCTTATAGATTGAAATTCAGTTTTCCTTCTCTTAGATTTATTGTCGCTCAAGAAAGGAGGATCCAGTCTACATTACTATTTAATCTATAGCATGGAGGTAGAAGAATTGGGTTCATGCCTTTCCCAATGGCATTTGAGTTAGAGTGAACATAACAGATTCTCTTGGAATTTGAACTCAGCTTGCTGACTCCATTTTCTGCACCAATACCCATTACACTAACCACACATCTGGTATATACACACACACACACACACACACACACACACATGTACACACTAATATTATATATATATATATATATATATATATATATATATATATATATATATATATATAAAATATGAAAATTAGACAAAAGTCATTTCTTCAAGTATACATTTGTAATTATTTATTGTAACAAACTGAGTGCATCAATAGCTATGAAAAAAATTACAAACCCTTGAACTATTCTGATTATATGTTTAAAAATGCATCAGAATACTTTAATTATTGAGTGACCTTGCCTCTTCATCATAAAGCAAATATCAGCTCAGTGTATGTATTAAGCAAATAGATGAAGGCTCAATGGAATGCATCACTGGTTTCATGTATTTATTCAGTGTATTGAGTCAACAGCTGGAAACATATCGCAGAGTTGTTTTATTATCAAAAAAATAGCCAAAATCTGCAGTTCCACTTTTGTATAAGATTGCTAGACAATTGAAAGAGACGATATAGGAACTGGCTGAGGTAAGATTTTAAAAAAATCAGGTCTTTCTTGGTATTCATTTTAATTTAATATTTGATTTATGATAAAAAACAATTTATAGCTGTTTGTAAGTAACATGTGTTGGAAAATCAGCTATTGCTGGTTTTCAGTGATTGCTGAGGTCTGTGTTGAATGTTAAAGAGATGGCTTTATGCAAATGTTCACAATAACTAAAACTGATGAAAAAAAAAAAGAAGATTTTTTAAAGATATACTGCTCAGTTTATTTCTATTCCTTGCAGTGAA
This sequence comes from Acanthosepion lycidas, assembly GCA_963932145.1. Taxonomy (NCBI): domain Eukaryota; kingdom Metazoa; phylum Mollusca; class Cephalopoda; order Sepiida; family Sepiidae; genus Acanthosepion; species Acanthosepion lycidas. The sequence continues at coordinate 78,010,108 of OZ010576.1, forward strand.
GCAGTGTGTAAAACAAAGGTGATCATATTTAATATCTTTTAATATGGCAAAGATTGTAAGAAACAACAGACACATGTCTGAATCAAGTTTTGATTTTAGACATATTGACAATAACTGATTGAATTTCATTTTTTTTGAAGATACTATCTGCAAACACTTTTATTTTATTCAGAATTTTTTTCATGTTTGGACTATAAATTAAAATGTGTTAAAATTAAACATTTAGAAAAATCAATTTCAGCAATTCAATGTTTTTCCTTCTTTGGCCAAGTGACATCAATAAATATCTTACATGTAAAGTAAGATAAATTTGATATGTTTAATAAATTAAATGTTAAATGAATAATGATAAAGTTTATAATAAATAAAAATTATAATAATAAAAATAATAAAAATATATAATAAAATAATGATAATAAAAAATAATAAAATAATAAAAATAAAAATATTTATAACAAATAAAATTTATAATAAAAAATAATAAAAATAAAAATAAAGTTTATAATAATAAAGTTTAAATGAATAATAATAAAGTTTAATATTATATGTCTAAGTATGTAACAGCCTAATGATGCAAATAAATAATTTTCAATATAATCTTCTTCCTTATCAGTTCACTTGATTCAGTGGTGGATATTTAGATACATAAATCCACACTCTAATGAAAAAGAACACTTTTATTTTATTTTTATTTATATCACACATTGAACATTAAACAGTGTAAGCTTTGAGTCAAAATTTAGCCAATAATTATAGTTCAAAGTACAAAGTTATTTATCCCCTTATACAGCAACAAAATATTAACTAATGAGCAAAAATCAGTTTTTCTGTGTTTGTTTTTGTGTAACATTAAAAATAGGATAAGTAGAGCCCAACTTCTTTGGGTACACTTGTGACCAGGTGATTGAAAGACCACAGAAAAGGCCAGATGACAAAAATCAAATATGTAAACAGTCTTGCCAGATCATTCTACATATATATTACTGTCTTATCAAAGGTAGAACAAAGGTTAAAACAAGAAATAAAACAATTATTATTGCTTCCCAACAGTTTTTTTATTGTTTCATGCAATACAAAGGCTAAAATAAAGCCTAAAACCAAAACATAATACATACTTACTATTCTGAATGGGTAAATATGTAGCTATATATAAGAAATAAGCAAGGCTGTGGAAAGTTGTTAAGGATGTGTGTTGCTGGTCTTGTAACCAGCTCAATTGACTAATGACAGCTGATTCAAAAATGTGTTTGACCATGGTAGTTTCCAAACAAAAGAGTGCTGGATTTTAATCAGGACATATTGGTTATTGGGAATCTTGTCAAAACATTCTAATAAAAATGTACTATTTTCTGAAAAATGTTTTGAAGGAGTAAATTATATGCAAACATATTCAACTCATTAACTAGAATAATTATTTACTTTAATCCTCATGTGAAATGATTTTACACTGAATTAAGAAGATTCATATCAATGTCAAGTTAGCCTGGTGGAGTCAAACTTTCTTAAGGCTAGTTTTGAATTCAGTTAGCTTTCTACTAGAATGATTGCCACCTAGAGAACCCATTATGTTCTGCTATTAAACACTACCAAGGAATTTATACCATTCCAAGAGTATTTGCGTGAAAGCAAATGAAGTGCTCTTGGCTGGAATTTGAACTCAGTATGCCACAGAATCTTTCCATGCCGATAACCAGTATGCTATGCACAATGATGATGCTTACGTACACAAAAGTACAACTCTCTCTCTATTAATTATCTGACAGTTGCTTGTTGATTAACTTCTTGGTAAGTTTCTGTATAATTTATAACACCTGTACTTCCAAATGTCATTAGATTATCTTTCAAACATTATCTACAGACTCCAAACATTTTACTTGTTAATCTCTTTGACATCTGACATTAATTCCTTGTTAATCTGCTGACTGATCTATTGGCTACTTTATATAATCCTTTTACTATGAGTACTTTGTCAACAAGTGGTTATTGATAGTTTCTGAGTTCCCTTACAAAATAGACATGGTTTGCAATAATTCCTAGCAATTTATTATAAAATAACTATTAGTGAATAGATAAATAAAAGTTCAAATGACACAGACACAGATCTGCTTGTCAGGTTAAGATAATTACTATCTTTATGAGCAGGTCTATGTCTCTGTGAAAGCTCAAGTTGGGAGATCAGTCATTTGAACTTATATTTATCTATTCACTATTGTTACTCTGTTATTTGTTTTTAAATATTGAGCATTTTTATTTACAAGACTCTGCTCACTTTGAATTCATTAAACTCTAGTAATTTACTCTCTGACATGTTTTAAGCATAAATAATCTTTATTTGAATTCTAAAAAAAAGTTATTTTAATACTAATAAAAATTTTACACAGAACCACTGCTCTGTGAACAGACTCACAAGGGGATGTTTCTATCTTGGTTTCATCAGGCTAAAAGCATCTGGCTTACATAAATACTCCTTAGGAAATTTCAGATACACCTCCATGTGCAATTTGCTCAGAAGCAGTAATGTGCATGCTCTACAGCATTGCAAGCCACACTTGCTAATGAGGTGTAACTGATGCTTGGAAAATTTCTGCTGTTACTTTGTTTGTAATTCTTGGCTATTTCTTTACCATTCTTGAAATCTTGCTTGCTGCAAAACTGGAAATCTTTTGAGAAGCACCAGATTAAGGACAACTCCTTGGTTTCATCAGGCCTAACGTTCATGGCAATGACCCACCATGCCACTTACATTGTAGCAAACCATTCACACTCTTTTTTCAATGTTAAGAAGTCAGTTTCATTCAAACAGCTTCTTCCCGTGAACTGCTGCTTTGTGGAACCAACTCCAAAGATGATGTTTCCCCAATCACTTCAATCAACTCAACTTTAAAGTTAACCATTGCCTTCTCTTCATCCATATAAACTACCTCCCTAAAGTAACCCAATATCCTGAGTAGCCCCCAGGCCTTGTACAGGGTGAACCTTACTGTAAAAAAAGAAAAAGAAAAAAAGAACTCTATGTAAAAATAAAATAGATCTATTTGACATTGATTTATAGAACTTATTATCCCTCTTCAATTCTGCTTTCTGAAATGTTTCTATTTCTATTACAACTACTGAATATCTGTCCTTTCATGTTATTAATGTTCAAAGAGAAAATAATGATATAATCAAGAATCAAGAAAAGGTTAGGAAGGAAACTCTTGTCAATACTGGAAAGATTGATAACAGCTACTAGGCTTGAGAAACTTATTTACTTGAAAATGATTTTATAAATTTCAACTGAAAGCTCTACTGGTCAAGGAATGCCAAATACTTCCTTATAAGGAAACAGTTAATATTACCATTATTAATATATAAATAATTGTTATGATAAATATAATGAACGGTTAATGCAAGTATGAATAGAGATAACATTATTTAATTGTATTATTTCTTGAATATTACTCACTTACTTTTGCCTTACCAGACTTTGAATTATAGCATTTTGTGTCCTGTATATATTTTGACTGAACTTTCAGTCACTTGATGGATATTAATGAATGTTCTCAAATTTGAAACCCTTGATATTAGGTTGGTGCAAAAACAATGACGTAATAATGTCGTTTTTTGACCTTAAAAAATACGTCAAAAAACGACATTATTACGTCATTATTTTTGCACCAACCTAATAAAACAATTACATCCTTGCTTTTGTATATAAACACATGCAACAAAATAAATCCTACATTTGCCTTGATAAAGTCCCTCAAGAGATGAAATGCCTTGGTTAAGAATAGTTTCCTCTTTTTTATTCATACACAAATAGCAGTTCTAAGTTCTAAAATGTCAAATTTATTTTACAATAAATAAAAATATTTTAATATTATGGCTTTTTTTCTGCACTGTTTTTATTCCTTTATTAGGAATTCAACTTTTAATACATTAGGTCATAAATGACTCATCAGTATCAAGCTTTTTTATCATGCATTGGCCTATATTAAGGACAATACAGGGCCAGTTCTAAATGACGGCAATAAAGTATGTTGTAGATAAATTTTAGTGGATATATAAGTTATGTTTAGAATATACTCTAATCTATTAAGTATATAATAACATTATGTCTAGAAAAAACAATGTTCACATCTTAATTAAAAATACTTTATGGCTACCAAAATATGAGAGACAGGCACCAAAAGTAAGCAAATGTTTCTGATAAAATGGATCATTTAACTCATTTTGACACAGGGTTGACTCGGACTTTCAATTTCTGAAAAAAGTGCAATATAAAGCTCAATAAATAACTATATTTGGTGTATGCAAAAGTGTTCAGCGTTTTCTAATTAAAAAAGACTGCTTTTATATTGTGTATTCAACCTCTAGTTTTCCCAAAGATAAAATGCTGGGAACTTTTTCATATACTCTAAGTATATTTTCTTTAGGATGTATGCATTGCATAGAAAGTATGACTCAAATGCCAAGTTCAAAATCAAGGCAAGGTCATCGCATTTTTTTTGCACAAATACCCTTGGGAAAGATACAAATCTATCACTTCACCCTAACCCCCAGCTTAAGAGAGAGCCTAGGGTAGACTTTAAATTTAAAACCATGAGGCTAGTAATTTCATCCTGCATGCAACAACAGCAACACCTTGTATAGTGAGGCTGTGACTCCATACACCACAGGGAAGTCTACAGGGTTAAAAAAATAAGAATATCTTCTATTTGGAGTGCTATGTTGAATACTTTGAAAAATCACTATAGTTTTTTATGGTAAGTTTAAGTGATAAGATGAATGTTCAAGGGTTGTAATGGATAGTGGCTCAGAGAGAATTTGGAGAGCCATGGTTGAATTCCAGTTTGGTTCATTATATTCACTTTGGAAAGGTGTGAATCCATCTCCTCCCCCCTCAACTATGAGTTAAATAGTGAGAACTGGATGATAGGGAAAAATTTGGAATCCTCCATGATTGATATTGCATTTAAATTTTTGAAGATCAAAGTTGACTTGAAAGCAAGAAGCTGAAAGAGGGTTCCATAAGCAAGAAGTGTGATAGAAGAAACTGTTAGCATAGAACTTACAGTTACATTTAGCAATTTCAACTGTAAATTGATGAAACCTTGCATTTAAGTTCATAAAGCCTAGGTACCATAGAGGAAAGTTCATCAGAACAATTAATATGAAAATATTTATAGGAAAGGTGCAGGGAAGCCCCATGATGGCAGTTGGAATATGACTGAAGGTGAGAGGCCGGGTCAGATCAAAATGAAGATTAACAAAATCCATGAAAAAGCTGATATTGAATCTGTGGAGAAAGAAATGAAAAGCTGACACTGAAAAAATAGAAAAGAAGGCATGACAGGGCGGTAACAATCATATATTGGGAATTGTGCAAATGACTTGAGTCCAAACATGTAGACAAATGGTATCAATAAAAGTCAAAGACTATCCTGGAAAAAAATAATCACAAAATAATTTAGGATTTTGACACCCAGACTGACTACAAACCTATCCAAGCAAGAAAACTGGATCTGATATCTCTGAAGATAGAACAAATATCATTCAGCATCATGGATGTAGCTGTGCCAGGAAACGACAAAGTAAATGATGAAAAAAGGTGAAAATACCAGATCTTTGCCCAGGGGCTAAGAAATATATAAATTATAAAGGTTTGAACTGTGCTCATGATAATGAGTGCATTTGTAATTGCACCAAAAACACTGAAACTGAGATTGGAAGGTTGGAAATACAAGAAAGGGCAAAGACTGTGCAACATCATTGTCAGAGATGTAAGGGAACTAGTTGTTACTCAATCCACTGAGATGACCAGCAGACATTTGTTGTGAATATGCCAAAGGGTTCAAACAATGTGTGGTATTTTAAATTACTATCTGCAGAGGACATAAATCAGTGGTTTCCAATTTTTTTTCTCTGGGCCCCATTTTTGGAATGAAAATTTGCTAATACCTCACCAAATTTTATGTGATAAAAAGTACATTTAAAAATAAAAAAAAGAGAGAGTGTGTTAAAGAGGGATAACTATGGATTGAAAGTCAGAACATTATCATTGATAACTCTCTCCTCCAATTTGCAAACACTAGTTACTATATTCTTAATACTTGATATAATGCAAAAATATCACAATGATAAAATTGAACAATTTATAACTGTTTATACTGGGACTTGTGCATGTAATTACAAGTAATCCATAATAATATTTGAAATTTAAAATCATATCTGTTTTTGGCATATGAATTTTTTAAAACTGTTTCTAAATCTTTGATTGTCTTTCAATCATTCCAGTTCACCTTCTATCCTCTTCTGTGACATGTATGAGGCAAGCCCCACCATTTGGGAACCACTGACTTAAATAGAGCCTTTGGTCCCAATAAGTGAACATAGAGTTGATTTATTAGATTAATTTATTAGATTATTTGAAAATCATCACAAACATTTTGACCATATTTAATTTAATTTAAATATCTGGAGATTTAAAAAAAAAAAGATTTCAAGTAGGTACACTTTTGGGAAATTTACATATTTTATTTGATATTTTTATTTAAAATATAGAAACATTTCACTCTAAGTAATTTTCTATCTTTTATGAAATACTTCCCTTAAACCATCCTTTTATATTTGGGAGGTGACTTCTCAGTGGATGGCATTTATTTTATGCAAATCCTTTTTTTGTTTCACATAAAAAAATCTTGTTGCATAAACTGGTCATAAATTTATCTGTCCCACTTTTTATTAAAGCAATAAACACAGACATAACACCAAACTATGTTTTTGTGAGGATTTATAAGTTAATAAACATCATCAAGAGGTTAATGTTTATAGATCCCTAGTGGCCATTGTGTGTACTATAAATGTAAATATGACATTATGATTTTTTTAAGTCTTGATTTTCTGGAGACCAGGAAAAGAAGTAATGAAAAACGGTCATAATTTTGGTTTCTGGCTAGGAAATTTTCTGCTAGATGTCAACTTTATATGGTTAAACAAAAAGATAATTTTTTGGTTGAGCTCCCTCCATGGACACAAAACAAGCATTCATTTCCTCATTATACTTACATTGTAACTCAAAGCCACTGCTGAAACCTGAAAAGGTTTTGGAATATTCAAAAAACGTCATATACGAAAATGATGTTCTGAGATGACATTAGTAACAACAGAAAATTTGGTGCCTATAGATTTTGTTGCTCTTCAGTTATATGATAACAGGCAGACAGGATATTTGGTGATTTCTAATAAGATATTAATTTCAGTTTAAACAAAAAACTGAATAGTAATTTAAAAGAAAAATAACAACAAAAAAAAAAAAAACCCACCAATAGAGGAGCTCATAAATAATTATTATAAAAAGATTCATCCATGACACCTTCCACGGTTACATGATATTTTTAGGGTTTAAAATATATATTAAAATTTTATATTAAACAGACAAGGTAACATATGTCAGGTGTCTCACCTGCTGAATTATTGAACTGATTGGTCAGCAAAAAGTTAAGTTATTGGATATTTATGTGTGTTTATTAAATACAATATATGATTTCTGATTTGGATATTTTAAAAACAAGTACATATTTCAAGAGTCTAACAACTTGAATTAGTCTTCAAAATGATCTGCAAGGAGACATTAGCAAAACAAAAAAACAAAAACCTCTCTTGTGATTAAAGTGACAGAGACAATCCAATATTTTTTGCATGATTTCTCTGCAGAAGTAACATGTACTCAAAGTTGTCTTAATTGTATGACTATTGTGAAAATTGAGGTGCCAACCCTGAAGATATAGCTATTTTGTGTTACTGTTCCAAAAGGTCTTTATGTTACATGCTTATTTTTTTCTTTGACAAGTTTGTTCTCTTGCAGCTGTTGTTCTATTTGCATCTCATGCATGCAGCTGTTTCCTATCAGATCAATAGATCAGCTTGCCTCGACAATTTATCTGACTTCTGATTCATATTTATTTTGCCAGCATTTTTTCATTTTTGTAATTTCATTTAATTATATTGACTTTTTTTTATATGTCCTTAACAGATAAATACTTACTGCGTGTATATTTTTCAAACACAGCAGGCTTTCTTTTCTATAAATATGCATATATGCATATTTATTTACATTAAAAATAATATTACTTTTCTAATCGCATTGATATGAGTTTGGTGTAATGATAGTGATAGAGCATTGGACTGAAAGCCATAAAGTCTATGGTTTGATCTTTGAGCCTTAATTGATGAGATTCATTCTACCTGAGTCAAGAAAATTAATTTTATATTTCAAACCCAAACACATATGGTAATAACTGCTTCTATTACATTGGCCACACACTTACTACACTTCCTTGTAGGTTAACTTGTTACTTGTTGAAATATATTATATCATATCAAAAACAATTAATATAGGACAAGTATTAGTAGATAATGCCAAAATACTATATAGCACACACTGCAAGTACGGCCTGATCAAAGTAGAAGGTATTATTATAAAAAAACAAACTTCATTAATTGAAATATCTTCCATTACAGACAGCATTATAATTAAATATTCAATATGTGTACAAAACAATTGCATTTTCCTGTCCACATTCATGGTTTAGACAGATATTAATCAACAATACAACTATACTCCATGAAAATAATAAACAAAAACTCCAAATTCTGGAAGCCCTTTATATAAAAAAAATTACTGCCAAAAATAATAAATTATGAGTATAGCGACAAAATTCTAGAATATTTATAACAGCAAAGTTTTTAAGAATAACTAAATTATAATTGTTAAATGCTACATTTAAAAATATTTTAAAGCATATTTAAAGCTTACAATTCTAATAAGAATTTACATAATTTGAGTTACCTGCTTTACATAGAAGTTAAAAAATCTTTTGAATTTTACAGCATTCATGCCCACATATTCATAACTTACACTAATTCTTTGTAATAGAAATACACCCCCCCACCCTGAAGATGATCTTAGATGAGATTAAAAGTACTTGAAAATAAATAATATAGATAATTACAGCTTTTCTCTTGATAAGTTTTGTACAGACACTAAGAAATTGATTCGTGAACTTGAGAGGATTAAAATGAAAATAAATAGACATAATATATCTAGATTATTTATGCAAACATGCTTGAATGAAAATAGACTGCCTAAATGTACATATTTTAAAAGAATAGTAATATATATATAAGTATTTGCTGTATGCATTTCTGGTCAAGATTCATGTAACTGTTTTACATAAAATATCACTTATATGATACACATATATTTGAAATGAACTGAATTCTAATCTTGTCTACCTGTCTTTTTTTTTATCTCTCCTAAACTTTGTTCTGCCATCCATTTACACAAACTCACAAGGTAGGTTATGCATTGTTTTCCTCTGTTCCTCTTTCTGTCAATCTCTCCTGTAAGTATCAAATTTTCCAAGCCCTCATTCATCATTATGTGCCCTAGAAATTTCAACTGTCTCTTCCTGATGTTAAGTATAAGTGTCTTTTTTGTTTCCATTTTCTCTAAAACTTCATTGTTGCTCACTTGATCAGTTCTGTGGCATTCTCAGCACACTTCTGTTGCTTCAAGTTTCTTCTTTATCTGTGAGGAGATTGTCCAGCATTCATTGCCATATAGGAGGCCTGATAATACATAACAGTTCAGTATTATTTTCTTTGTTTCAAATGAAAATTTTCTATTTCTTAATACTTTGCTTAGCTTTTGATAGGCATCTTTTGTTATCCCAATGCACCTTTAGATTTCACTGCCACATTTTCTGTCCTCTGTCAAAACACTTCCCAGATATTTAAATTGTTGTACTTGTTTAATTTTGGTGTCTCCAATTTGTAATTTGCATGTTGGGTTGTTCCATTTGCTAACAACTTTGCATATTATCTTTTTTGTAATTGATGTTTAGTCCTTTCTTCTTGCTTTCCTTCACTAACTTTTGTCAGAATTCTGGTAGTTTCCTTTCTATGTCTGCTATTAACACTGTGTCATCTACATATTTTATGCTATTAAGATTGTGGCTGTCAATAATAAATCCTGGTAGGACTTCTAATTTTCTCAGAATTGCTTCCCTGTATAGATTGAATGAGGAGGCACGGTGGAGTAATGGATAGTGGCTTGGATTGAGGAATCAGAGAGTCGAGTTCGAATTCCAGTGGAATCCATTACATTCACTTACGTGCTAATACCCTTGGGAAAGTTATGAATCCTCTTCTTCTCCCTCCAGCTATGGGTAAATAGCAGGACAGACTGGGTTCTATAGCCTTGGATGGCAACTGGTCTAGGAGAAAGAAAACTCTGAATTCAAAACCTGCGGAGGGTCGTTTGGGGACCTTGTGGCACATAGTGCACCAGGTCTCTGTAATCTGCCCTTCAAAAAGTGTGGATGGTCCTGCACGAAACCTTCACCACTATAATCAAATCTCATGTGCTATACATTTGGGTTGGGGACCACTTGTGAATTCCAAATTCCCATGAAACTCTAATATTGGAGCCGGCTCAACCCACCTCGGATGAATGCTGTTACAAGAACAAGAAATAGATTGAATAAGTTAGAGTGATGACCCTTATCTTAAACCTCTTTTATATTTTTTATATTTACTGAATTTATTTCAGTCTGTTTATAATAGCAAGTGTCTGTTCTATGATATTTATACAGATTAATGTTTTCATGTTCATCTTATTTTTTAGATAGATTTGAATGTCGCCTTACTAAGTTGTTACTAGATAAGCTAAATAGTTAAAACATTTTTGAAAAATATTCTATATAGTTAAAATTTATAGACAAACTTGAATTTCAATAAATAAAAACATATTTAAAATGTTAGAATACAATAAAATGTATTTTTATCATTGTCTATGTTATTTTCATAATTTATTAAGAAAAATCAGAAATTGTAATATTTTTATCCAATGAATTTTGGTTTCATTAATAAATGAAGGAAGGCATTAATATAATAACATCTAGTGAAACATGAACATTAAAGTCATTACTTGGACACCATATATTTAACTATGAATATCAATTAATTAGAGGAGAATGATACATACACAAACACATACACACATACTTACATGAACATTAAACTATTAAATATATATATATATATATATATGTGTGTGTGTGTGTGTGTGTGTGTGTGTGTTGTTTAACAATATAGAAGTTGTTCTGTTATTAACAGGCTCATTAGATACAAAGCATATGACATGTCATTCAATTAAAGTACTTTCTACTTTTTTTTTTCCAAAAGGAATAATTGGATTTCTCTTCAGACCACCTGCAAGAATATGTTGGGTGTATATACATTTAAAAATTAATGATTCTCTTCACAGCATGGGATTACTTTACTGATCCAAACTATGTCGTTACTTAATTGGTATTGAGAACCGACTTTTTTCATGCAACTGTTGCTGATGACATTCTACTTTGTTCTCCGTTTTCTTTTTGCCAAGATCATTTTTATTCTGGTCTATTTCAAACCACCTATCCATGAAGATAGACAAATATTTGGCATCTATTTGTATGGAGACATGCACCCCCCCCCCTTATACATATGGAAATGCTCACAAGAGTAAATTTTATATATATATATATATATATATATATATATATAATATTAGTAGTCAATATATATATATATATATATATATATAAATATCCAAGAGGACAGAATCCAGGTAGAGCTCAATGTCCAGGACAGAACAAGAATATAATATAAATATAGTGTGTTTTAATAATCAAACAAGGTAGGATAACATGAAGTAACACTTCAGCTTCTCAAGAACTTTAACCTAAATTGATTGTCATTGTATGAAAACAAGGCCAAAATTGTTGTTTTACTACTTTGCTGACCTCTATCCATGAGGCTCTATTGTAGTCATAACAATGTTAAAATTAATGGTTTTCTGTTGTGATTTGCTTGTAAATTAGACTAAGCATTTGTGAATTCATTTTGTCGTTGATATTTCAAATATTTTATTCCATGTCATTGATTTCTGCTAATGCAAAGATTTTTACAAAGTAAACAAAAAAAAAATAAATATAATCACTTTAATTTATTTTTTTCTTTGTGGGGTTCATTTTCAATTTTTCCCTCTTTTCTCTTTTGTTTCTGAAGAATAAAAGTATCTTGAATTCTGTCTTCTGTTACGAAAAATGTTTTGCTGCCCTAAGTTAAATAGTTCTGCATTCAAATTTATGAATACATTCTTATTGCTTGTTACTGTGACTAATTAATCCAAAAGCTTAAGCATTTGATTAAATCCCAAACAACTTTTGTCTGATATTTGCTAGCCTTTTCAATTTCTTCCAGAAACTTCTCTTCTTTCAGAGTAACCATTTCCTCCTTCTTCTCCTCCTTTTTTCCTCCTCCTTCTCCTTCTTCTTCTTTTTCTTCTTCTTCTTCTTCTCTTTCTTCATCTTCATCTACACCTTCATCTTTTGTGTGCCATGTCTCTTCAGAACATAGAGAATCATGGCTCTCCACGACTTTCAATCACATGTGGGTCTTAGCATTTTTCTCCCTTTGATAAAGCCCCTGCCCCTATTCCACTATTCATTCACACATGGTCAAGAGCCAAGTTCCAATTCCTATTGGGTTCATTATATTCACTTACACACAAATATCCATGGATAAGGTATGAATCTACCTCTTTTCCCTCCAGCTATGGGTTAATTATCAAGACTTATATCACTAAATCATTATTATCTTAAAAAAATTCTAACAATATAAAATATTTTCTGGCTTTAAATAACCTGTAAAGGATTAATAAGCTGTATAAAATAAATCAGTCAATTAATTTCAGTATATGCCCTATGAGGGTTAAGTTTTCCAAGCATCCCTTTCTTACTATGTATTGAAAGAATTTCAGCTTTCTTCTCCTCATTTTGAGTGTTCCTTTGGTTGCCATTTTCTTTAAGACTTCTTTGTTGGCTACTTGCTCCACCCATAGAATTGTTAGTATCCTTCTGTAGAATCGCATTTCTGCTGCTTCTAGTTTTTCTTCATCCTGGGGAAATTGTCTAGCATTCATTGCCATATAAGAGGATGGATATCATATAGCAATCCAGCACTCTTTTCTTTGTTTCTAATGACATTTTTTCCATTTTGGAATGCTTCTTTCACTAGTCTAGTGAATGTTCGAATTTCAACGTCATATTTTCCATTTCCAGCTAAAATACTTCCCAGGTATTTGAACATCTACATTTTCTGTTTATATCTCTAATTCATAACTCACATCTAGGGGATCTTGTAGTTTCATTTCCAAGTCAGCCATCAACCCAGTGTCATCTGCATTTCTTATATTGTTAAGATTATACCCACTATTCCTGGTAAATCCTGATAGGGTGTCAACTTCCCTTAGGATAGTGTAAATGTATAGGTTGAATAAATCTGGAAAGAAGACACATCCTTGTCTCATGCCACTTTCTATTTTTGTGTACCTACTCAATTTATTTTCTATCCTTATGCAGGTAGTTTGCTCCCAGTATAAATCCTGGATTATTCTAACATCTTCTCCAAATAAATCAAGTTTTCATAGCAGTTCAAATAGATGCTTGTGCTTTTTGTGTAATCTATAAAACATAAGGACACATCCTTCTGCATTTGTATTGCTCCCTCTGATATTATTCTGATCATGAGTTCAAATTCTGGCTGAGATTGTTGTATTCTCTTTTGCAGAAATAACCTTGGGAAACGTATAAATCCATCTTTACTCAGGCTCGACATGGTTCTAATTATTTCTTGTATTTTCTTTTAAGATAAAGTGAAGTAGTCAGTTCTATTTTCTGAAGTGCCAAGTTATTCTTTTCCCTTATTTGTTATCATCTTGAGTGAAAGAAAGAATAAACACACTGACCTGCATTCTGTATTAAAATGACTTATTTATTTTTAAAGAATTTGTTTAGTTTATGTTGCATATATTTTAATATTAAAAAGAGCAAAATTAAAATTTGTTTTCATGAATTTAGAAATTATACTGGAACATATTTCTGTTCAAGCAATTTTATTTGGTATCAAGGAAGAGTTTATTTTTGAAAATATGTAGTCATCTCCAGACAAAATCCATCTCCAGTAGTTGTTCTTAAGAAATATTAACCTGGAAGTATTTCTGATCTTAGCAAAAACTGCTACTTGATGGAGAAATCCTTTCCAAATCTGTGGCAGTTGTCAAGCATATACCCAGTTTTCAAGAACATGGGCAAGCATTCCCCCTCTCAGTTTAGACCCATCAGTGTCATTAGTAAGCTTTTTGAGGCTATAATCAATAAGAAGGTGCTTTGGTACCTAAATAAAAACAACCTTTTGAACGACAAGCAGTACAGGTTTTGATCGACCTGATACTTTAGCTACTGTTACTCACGGAATCAGTGAAGAACTAGACAACAAATACATCTCAAGAATCATAGCATTAGATATTTCAAATACCTTTGACAAAGTGTGGCACAAAGGGTTGCAGGCTCAAGCTCTCTAGCTATATGGAATCACTGAAAGAGTCATCTCAATAACTAAAGTGCTTCTTAACAGATAGGCCCCTGAAGGTAGTTGTTATTGGCCAGTCCTCCAGGACTATATCAATCAACGAAGGTATCCCACTGGGGTCACTTCTCGGACCAATCCTCTTTTTACTTTACATAAGTGATCTGCCTAAGAGTATATACCCTGATCATTTGTGAATATCCATGCTGATGATACAATGGAATATGAGTGCACCTCCAAAACTCTATATAATCAGAGATTGTCACCTGAGCTTTCCTTTGATCTTAGTTCTAACATCTCAGTGGGGGAAAAACAGTCTGGTTACATTCAATGCCTCAAAAACCAAACTAGTTACTTTCCATCACTACCAATTGGACCCTAACCCTGCTATCAATCATGATGAATGGATATTTCCTCAGGGAGGCTCTCTGATTTGAATGAATATTGGGCCTCAAACTCAGCCCAAGCCTCAAGTGGAACTTGTATGTATGATCCATTATTGCAGATACTGGAAAAATGGTTTGTTATCTGTACTGCTCCAGCAAGTACCTGACTCCTCATGCTATCCACTTTACAAGAGCCAGATCAGGTCTAAAATGGAGTACTGCTGTCATATTTGAGCAGAACTCACCCAGTCCTCACTTTTCAGTCTTGGTGGAGTCCAAAAGTGTCTCTGAGTCCTTGTGGATGATAAATTATTTTTCATCTTGCAGCCACTCTGTCTCACAGACAAGATGTTGTAAGCCTCTTACTGTTCTTTCAATACATCCATAGAAAGTTCTCAGATGAACTACATTCCTTATTTGCACCAGTTCTAACCTCCTAGGACCCGCAATGCTATGCACATTGTAACAAAGCATCCTTATTCTCTCTGTATTATATCAGTGAGAAGTAAGTTCTGCTTGAGCAGCTTCGTTCCTTGAAGCACAACTCTGTGGAACTAATTCCCAAGTGGATGTTTTTCTGATCACTACAATCTTAACCCATTCAAGTCTAGAGTCAACCGTTAGATTTCCCAAATATCCACATAAACAGTGCCTCTTACTCTTTAACACTTTATCTTCAGTGGCTGTCATGTTTTGTAAAGAGTGAACCACACTGTAAAAAAAAAATCTCTATTTAGTAGGTATACAATAAAAATGAAAAAGTAGATAATGTAATACTGATTGACATGGAAAGAGGAATTGGTGGACTGAATTCAAATTTCTGACCTATCCTGTTATATGCATTTTTGCACAAATCCCCTTGAGAAAAGAGTATAAATCTACCTTGTCTCCTCCAGCTAAAACCAAAGGAGAAGGAAATCGCTCAGCTATCTTTCTCAAGAAGGCATGGCAATTCACAGATAATAGATAAAAGGAATCTATCTAATGAAAGGACATTTCATTTTTTTTTAGTCAGATTCAAAAGACATATGAGAAAGGACCAACAAGTCCATAGCTTAACACAGTTATTAGCTGAAGTTTCATTAGAAGAATTTACATTTTATAATGCTCATTATGTGATCAATATTCAACACTGAATTAAGTGCATTGACCAGGAATGGGACTATATAAAAAATATTTGTTGTGTGAAATTAAATACATTTTTAATGATTAGACTATGGACTTATTGTTATTGATAATAAGAAAAGTAATTTAAGTATCACCCTATGGCTAGTACGATATTTATGTTCTACTGTCAAAACAGATATTTTCATTTTTACTTCCCCTAGACAAGGTATCTATAGACTTGTAGAAATGTTATTTATGAGAAGCCTCTATATTTTATTAGGAATTATGACTGAATTTCATACAAACTTCAAATGGTAGTAAATGTTTTATCCTCTCACACAACCTGCAAAAATTCATCAAGACATGATCAACTTATGTGTGTGTTAGCAGGGTGAGGGTTAGAAATTGATTCTTGTTAGAAAGTTCTTTATTGTATAAATTTGTATAATTTCACTTAAATTCATTTTTTTTTGATTTTGCAAAGATTAATCTGTGTATGGATTAAAACCCATTTTTCAGTGTCTTTCCTGCAAGTCATTTTAATCTTGATGTGTTGTAAAAATTTATGTTGCAGGGCTGTTAAAAGAGATTAGCAGAAATGGATCAAAAGTGACAACATTTTCCAGTCCAACTCAGGAAAATCATTGGAAAATGTATAAAATTTCATAATGACAATCTCTGGATTTTTAGAATAGTATTCTTGTTAAAAAAAAGTAAAAAAAGTGACACCTCCCCTCCCCTCCCCCTGGAAACAAAGCTGTCTGTTATATTACAAGTTATTTGCTTTTGTCTGTTAAAACAAATAAAAAAAACACAAAATAATAATTAATTGAATACACAGCACAAACAAAATTTCCATCTGATAATGTTCAGTCTTAGTGTTCATGACCTATCCAATTTTTCTATTTAGAACTTTTTCTTCCATGTGCCATGTCTCTTCAGGATGTTGGCGATCATGGCTCTCCACAACTTCTTGTCCTTTCTAGCTCTCAATAAATTTGTCTTTTTACCATCACTCACAACCCAGTGCCACCATCCATTTACACAAGCTCGTTAGGTAGGTTATGTATTGTTTTCCTCTGCTTCTCTTGACTTCAATCTGTCCAGTGAGTATGAAATTTCTCAAGCCCTATTTCCCCATTAAGTGCCAAATAATTTTCAACTATCTTTTCCTGATGTTAAGTATAAGTGGTCTTTTTGTTTCCATTTCCTCTAGAACTCCATCAATACTCACAAGTTTGCAACGTTCTAACAAGGTCATTTTATAGTATACAGTGTAACCCGGATATAAGAGAGTTGTCGGGACCGGAGAAGAAGTCTCTTATATCCGAGTTTATCTTATATCCGGGTTTATCTTATATCCGGGTTTGGTCTATTTTGTTTAGGTAAGTATGGCTCTAATTTGGGACCAGATAAAATCTCTCGTATATCCGGGTTTCTCTTATATCCGGGTTACACTGTACTTCTATTCAGAGTAATTCAATGTAATTGGTAAGTGACATATTTTATTACAAATTGAATATTTTTATTTGTTTTAAACAATCCACCCCACAAGTGAGGCAACAAAGCCACTAAGATGCAGGAGGTGGCTAAGTGTGAAAGAATATAAGAAGAAAACATTATTAAGGCACAGGGAAAACTACATATGGTGGTGGGAAAGTGACTGAAGCTGAGATGCCAGACCAGGACTAATGATATTGCAGATACTTCTTTGGATTTTATCAATGATCTCTAAAAATATAATAGGAATATAAAAAAGAAATTATGCTAAAATAAAGCTAACAGCTACACTATCAATAGTGGCCATTCTCCTGCTTGTAAAATTTAGGTTTATCATTGAATATGACCACTTTCCTGACTTACATTTCTAGGGGTTAATATGAGGAAGAATTCACAGTATCAACCTCTTCCTGTTCCTATCTGAATATAAAATAAATTTAAAATAACTTTTATTGAGACACAGCCATTAGCAACCATGCTTTTTTAAAGTCATCACTATTTTATTATTGGTAGGCAGAATCTTAACAATATAAGATACACAGATGAGACCGTATTGATGGTGGACACAAAAAGAAATCTCTTGGTGAAGATAGTAAAAGAAAGTGAGGATAAAATATAAAGTTACTAGAAATGTATTTTTCTTTGGTTTTCTCTGATTCGAAGTATAAGTGTCCTATTTGTTTCTATTTTCCCTAAAATTTTATTGTTCACATGTTCAGTACATGGTTTTCTCAGTATCCTTCTGTAGAACAACATTTCTGTCACCCTAAGTCTTTTATTAATTTCTGAAAAGGATCTGTGAGGAAATAGTCCAGTATTCCCTGTCATATAGGAGGACTCTTTTCTTTGTTTCTAATGAAATTTTCCTCTTTGCTAATACTTTGCTTAGCTTTTGGAAGGCATCATTCACCATCAGATTTTGGTAGTGTATTTTATGCTTTAAACGCTTCCTAGATATTTAAATTTTTACACTTGATTAATTTTCGTGCTGTAGTTTGCATGTGGGACTGTTCCTTTTGCTGACGACCATACATTCTTTCTCCTTACAATTGATATTTAGTCCTTTCTTCTATTTTTCTTTACTACTTACTGTACTAACCCTGTATCATTTGCTTATCTTATTGCTTGTGGCCACTAATAATGAATTCTAATTATCTCAGTATCAACACACTAAAGATTGAATAAGCCTGGTGAGAAGATACCGCCTTGTTTTACGACCTTTTCTATTTTTGTATATTTACTGAATTAATTTTCTATCCATATGTTTGCACCTAGTATAAGTTCTGGATCATTCTAATATGTTTTCTAAATAAATCAAGCTTACCCAGTAATTCAAACAGTTCTTCATGACATACTTTATCCAACACTTTTGAATAACCTATAAAATACAACCATTTGCATTTGTATTGCTCTTTCTGTTATCTTTTTGATCATAAATATCACATTCCTTGTTCCAGTTAACAAAAAGCATATTTTTCTTGTCTTATTTATGGACTAATTCTGTAACATGCTATATTCATCAGATTCATTAGGCTGACTGTCCAATGGAGTTTGAATTCATGTACACTTTGCTTCTAAGACAACACCATCAAAATGGACCTACTTAGGTTTTTCTGATCTATCACCACTGTCATATATTTAATTTATTATATCTGTAATTTTGCCAATGCTGAACTCATCTAAAGCTGCCAGCATCTCTATTACAATTCTGTCTGGTCCTTCTGTTTTGTTCCTTCTGTCTGGTCCTTCTGTTTTGTTCCTTCTGTCTGGTCCTTCTGTTTTGTTCCTTCTGTCTGGTCCTTCTGTTTTGTTCCTTCTCAATTTGTCCAGTGCTAATTTCATATTTCTGGTTCTTCCATAATTTTGTCTACTGCAGATGAATGTTTGTCTACTGCAGGTGTATTTACTTCATCTTTGAAGTATTTTCTTTCTTTATTGTCAGTGTTCTCATTTAATTATATACATCCTGTTGTTATATTATATGTGAGAGAAAGGAATAACAAGGATTAGATTGAAACAACGTTTATTATTGGTAGGTCAAAAGAGACATTGAAGAATGTGAGGAATGTCTGTTTCATTTGGTGGTCAGTAAGAGTAACACCGGGTGTTTACTTAATTCTTGCGTGGGCTTGGTGTGAGGTCACATGATATATTTGGTGCATATTGGTTGCTCAAGGTCATGGCGAAGAGTGGTATATCCTAAAGATATTTCGAACAGGATATGGTTGGTGCACATTTGGCTGATCAAGATCATGGTAGTAGGTTGTTTTTGTTGGTTGTTAGACCTGTTATACTGAACCAGACTGATGTTGGATTGGCATGGTATTTGTAGGGCTGTTCTGTGGAACGAGGTTTGCAGTATCAACTGAAGGGAATTTTGTGAACAAGTAAAGATAGGCCATGATGATGATGGGGGTTGCTAGGCCTATTCTATTGAACGAGGTCACTGTATTGGCTGTGAAGGGAATGCCTTATAAAAGAGTCAAGGTATGCTTAGGTGATGGCAGGGGTTTGGTAGGCCTGTTCTATGTAACAGAATTTGCTGTGTTGACTGTGAAGAGAATGCCTTGTAGACAAGTCAAGTTAGGCCGAGGTGGTGGTGGAGATTGCTAGGCTTGATCTATGGACCGGAAGTTGCTGATCAAATCACGATGGAGGGTCAATTTTTGTTGGTTGATATTTGCTGAGGTGACAGCGTCATCGATGATGAAGGCTTATAGCTGAGTGGTGTTGAGACTGGATAGCTGGCACATCATGGCTGGTGTTTGCTGAGGTTGGTGTCAATGAAGGTTTGTAGCTGGGAGGATTTGACATTGAGATATTTTTTAAGTCTGGATAGCCAAGGGGGTTGGTCAAGCCTGGGAGTGGTAACAGCTGTTGAAAGGTGGGATCATATTGATGGGTGGCATTGAAGGTGACTATGGTGGTGATAGAAGTAGCATCCAGTGTGATGGCTGGTGGCCAACTGGCTGCAACTCAGTTGTCATGGTGCTGAGGTCATGGCATTGGTAATAGCAGCACAAGCAGCAGCAACAGTGACCTGCCTAACAGTCAGGGACCATGTCAAGTCACAACTGCTGGTGATGTTCTTGCAACTGCTGGTGGTGTTCTTTTAAGCAGGTCTGGTAGTCCCAAGGGGCATCTCTTTTACTGGTGGGAACATTTGTGAATGTCAGAACTCACTTTGTATACTGGATGTGGCGTATGGAGCCTAATTGTGATGGAGTATAACATTGTTGATGAACATGAATTATGTCATGTTGTTTCTCTTATTCATTTAAGCATTTTTACATTATCTGTGATGCTTGTTCTTTTTTTGTTGAGCTATTTCTATTTTGCCTACCTGCATTTGCTTCTAAATTCTTTAAATATTCTGTACCATACCTTGGTATTGTTTGCTGTTCTCTTTTCATTATGTCAGAATTTCAACAGTCATTCATTTTTTTGCCCTCTTCTGGTTTTATTTGGCATGATTTCATTTGCTCATGTTGCTAAAGCTTCTCTTGATGTTTTAAACTTTGAATTTCTATTCTCATTCAGTTAATTGTATCTATTATAATTTGGGTGCTACCTTGACCCTCTTCAACTACCATGTTTTTAATAAAATGTATAAACCATAACATTACATTTTAATATATATTCTCTTCCAATTAGTTTACACACACACACGCATATATATTTATATATATATATATATATATATATAAATTTATGTATATGTATATATTTATAATATATATATATATATATAAATTTATGTATATGTATATATTTATAATATATATATATATATATTTATAATATCTATCTATCTATCTATCTATATATATATACAAGTATATAATAGGTGTATATGGAATGAATTCCAATAACGAACAATTACTATTCTTAAAAGAGTGCTCAATACAGAGTAGAGCAGATATAATTATTTATTTTAAAAAATTATAACATAAATATGTTAAAAATCACTACAAAAATAGCCATTTTGTTTCAACACCTCCGGTGTCTTATCAAGTAATGATGTTGAATGTAAAATAAATGGTTTTAAAAGTTTCAAATTAATTAACGATCCTTCGCAAGGGGAAAACGTTAAAACCATTTATTTTACATTCAACATCATCACTTGATAAGACACTGGAGGTGTTGAAACAAAATGGCTATTTTCGTAGTGATTTTATAACATATTTATGTTATAATTTTTTTTAAATAGATAATATATATATATATATATATATATATATATATATATATATATATATATATATATATATATATATATATATATATATATATATATATATATATTCATTCTTTGTATGATCACCAATGCACTTCATGGCCAAGATGATTTAATGCACATCAGATCTAATGGTGATTTCTTCTGCAAAGGGGGTGCAGGTTCGAGTCCTGTCAGAGAGTGTATATTTTTCTTTAATAAGTTTTCTCAAATATTCACTCTGCTATAGACAAAAATAAATAAATATACTTTTTAATAAATAAATAGAGTATCAACTTAAATATGAGTATTGACTAAATATAATATCTAAGGAATAAAATATGTTGTAATAAGAAATATATATAAATGTATGCGTGTGTGCATAATGATTAGAATATGCTTAAATATAGATATATATTTAATATCATAAACATATATAACTCTGTGTAGATACATACATTGGTGATTATTTGCCCTAATAAGTGGCCTATAAACCAACCAGAAGTTTTTCAGTACTGAACATGAAACTCATTTTTTTTTTGAAAGCATTATTCATTTAATAATTGAACTGGCAAATTTGAACTAAAATATAAAAAAAAAAACTAGAGCTCCAACTTATTTACAAATGTCACATTTATTAAATAAAGCCTCGATTGATTTGGTCAATAAAGAGATGTTTCTGATGCTCTAGATATTCACGTCCATGAAGGAAAATACCAAACATATTTTATTGATGCTGGGATTTATTTTGACAGTTAATTTTGATTCCAGATTTGGAGTTTATATTAGCAACACTTTCTAATATCTGATCAACTGAACAAGGTCTGAGTGTTGATCCAAATATCTTGCTTTTGTATCAGTGAGCCATTCTGCAGTCTGGCTCAAGTGAGTGTTGTGATTGCTCAAAGCTTGATGTCTATCTGGAAATGATTCAGATGGTAATGATCTGTGTCAGATTTCCACACACAAGCTTCTCAGGAAGATTATCTCAGAGTATTATTGTAATCCCTGAAATAGTAGGCTGGAATTCTCCCCAGCTTTCTTCATGACTGGAGATTTATTAATTTGATAGAATTCATGAGGAACTGTCTGGCACCATATGGTAGATGTAATTCCTTAGAATGGTCACTAATTTAGATCAAGATCCTGTCTTTAGAAATTTTTACATTTTGTTCAAATCAGAAAATATATTTTGAAAATGTAAAAACTGAATTTGAATGTATTCAAAACTGGGATTCTTAATTTGCTGTTTTTGTTGCTAAATTTTGTCTGTGAATTCTTCTGCCTTTCTGAAATATACATTGCTTTTGGTAATATTCAAAATTATTTTTTATTTCCATATGTTAGTATCTACTGATAAAACCTGAAAAATCTGTCTTACACTGTAAATTAAAAGTTTTGCTTCAAATTTATAATACCAGCTGAATGATTACAGTTTTGATCAATCGTTAAAAATATTAAAGATTACTGAATTCAATATATATTTCAGGTAAGTTAAACAACCCTCCAGCTGCAATATTTACTTGTCCCTCACCCATGATGGTATATAATTCACACAGTCATTTTTAATGTTGATTGCCCATGGACACATGAGCCAAGAACAAAAATTACCCAGTCCCTGTCATGTTGGCATCAGTATTTCATCAACTCTCTCTCCTTAGTGCAATGATGAAGGTACTGCTACAGGGTTGGAACCTTCAGGACCAAGGCATTCTTCAAAGATTTTCCATGATCTGTCCAAAGAGAGAAACACAGCAGAGAGGTGAAGAACAGATACTGCCCTTTGCTCCCAGGCTAAAGAACAGATATCGTCCTTTTCTCCCAGACTAGAGGCCAAGAATAAAACAGCCTAGCCTAAACCACTAACATGTAACAGTTTATTTAATAATATACACATTGCATGTGGCACAAGGCCAAAGGAGAGAGAAGAAAGGATTGGTCATCATTAACAATTTTACTCCTAGCTAATTCAGTTTATGATCCATTAATTCTAACAATTGACACAATAATCACAAGAACTCATCTCTCTCCACTCAATTCGACCATGCACTAAAATACCACATTTTCACCAGGGACTTAATAATACCCCACTGATAGTAAAAATTTCTGGATGCACATGTACAAACATTTTTTTTAACATTTGGTAAGTGTGTTGGAATATTTATAATGATATGCAAGGGGAGAATGTGAAGCCATTTAATCAAAATAAAAGATAAACTAAACATTTAAAAGAAATTAAATCAGTGTTAGTGAGGTACCATCCAACACAAAAATGGCTGCTGTATTCTAACTATAGACAAAATCAAGAATATCACTCACTAGTGGTGAGGGAGAGATGAAAATAATTTAGGAGTGGGTAAATGTAAAAGGCTGATCCAATCAAGATAAAAAGCAAAGATAAATAGCTGGGGTGTAACCAGTAACATATAACAGATTGGCTGTCACTCTTTTATATATATTATTAACAAAAGGTATTTACATGCGTATTATCATTTAATTTGCATAACCATTTTTTCAGTGCATATTTTAATATATATTTCATTACTGTTATTTATTTTTAATTCAAATTTAAAAATTGCCATAAGCAAAGTTTTCATTTCATTTGTATAGAAAAAAAATTTATATCTGTCTTTTCAAAATTCAATCATAAGTTATCAGAAAATAAATATAACCTTACCTTCTAAAAATAATTTTTTTACATTAAATAATTTTTTTTAAATATTAAAATTTTTATAGAATTTTATAATTTTAAACCCAGCAACATTTGCTATGATCTTATTTGCTGTAGCATTCATAGTAACCATTGTTGTTGTCTGACATTTCACATAACTACAAATTAATTGAGCAGAACAGAAAAACAGAAGATTTTTTTATGGATCTATCTAAATAAATCAACCTAGTCTGTTTAATAAGATTTTCTTAAAATTGTATGGAATTATTTAAACAATTGAAAAAAATTGTAATCTTGCTGAATTAATTATTATTATTATTATTATTATTATTATTATTATTATTATTATTATTATTAATAATAATGCAGACACTAGAAAATTATTCGGACTTTTTTCTCATAGTCAGCTGTACATAGCTATATCTAGAGTAGAAAATTCAAGTGGACTTAACATAATGATAAAAAGAATTTTAAAAAAAGATGTTTTGTTTAAAAGAGAAAGATAAAAGTGAATTTACTTTACTCTGTAGGACAGGTAATTGGCTATTTTAAAAAAAATCATTTCACAATGCCACTAATATGCTAGGAGTTACTGATAATGGAAGAGAATGAGAAGACTTTAGTGAGGAGAAATAACAATAAAAGAAGAGGATTCAGGAAGACAGAAAATGGTGACTGTCATGGCATTTAATTCATTAAATGATGTCATTATTTCACTTCAGTTCATTTTCCGATTTGGGATATTTATTGTTTTTGTGGCACATATTTTGGTCATTCTGGGGTAGGATGTTTTATATAATGATATCTAGCAGATAACATTAAAACAAACTGTGGTAATTATCACCACCATTACATACACACAGTATATAGAAATCATGCGACAAGCATTCATTGGTTGATCTCCTCAAAACTAGCTCGCTGATTGGTCAATTCTGACCAATCAGATATCCTGCACATAAAGAATGAAATTTCCTGCTCACTAAGGTTGAGCCAATCACGTGATACCCAGCCTTATATAAACAAAACACGTGTAAGCTCTCTCTCTCTTCAGTCTCTCTTGTGTCTCAATGTGTGCCAAAATGTAACCTCCAAGAACTCCCATCTTGACCATGGAGTCAGCCATAAAGAACATTACAACATTCATGCAAGTATGAAATCTTAACTCTTCTGAACTCTTACCAACTTTATCCAATACACATTTCCTAACATGCAACAGGAACTTTATTCTTCTAAACTACAGTCTAATAATTACTTCATCTTTATAAGCTCCGGTACAAATATTTCCAAATCTAAGAGTCATAACTCATTCAAACCTTCAGCTTATATGCATGTACTTCAACACTAATAAATTCAATTGTTATGTTTTGAACCATTACGTTCTGTCTTGTATTTTATACTATGTGCTATTTTACGTCAAATATAAATTGCATTGTGTCCACGCATTGTCCTTAATCACACCTTTCTCAGTCAAAACATAAATATATGTAGTACCAACGGCCTACATAATGGTAACCTCTACAAAACAACATCAAAATTGCAATAATTTACCTTCATTGCTATTGAATTGTTATAAAAAAATTTGCATATTAAATTGTTATAAACAAATTATAACAATTTTAAGTTAAAAATTTCTCTATTATCTTTTCATAAAATTAATAGAGAATTTTTCTTGAAATTATTATTTTTAATTTTAAATACATTGTTTAAAATTAACTGATTTTGATAATAATAATAATAATAATAATAGTAATACAAATACTAATAATGATAATAATAATAATAACTTGATAACATTATCCATGATCATTACAAATGATTTCCTTAATAACATTTTTTATATTAAAGTTCACCCAATACATAGTTTGAGAGCCACTCAAGGCAGAGGGTTACCGTTAAAATGATAAGGATAAATGAAGTGTGTAATATGAATGAAAGATGAGGTGGTAAGAAATGAAGATTATGAAGTTAAGTAGGATAGATAAAAATTGATCTTTAGCTTGAAGAACTCAAGATTGTTCAGAGAAGCATCTATGCCAGTTCCACAAAGTGGCAGTTCTTGAGAAAAAACTGTCTGAATGTAACTTTCTTCTCATTTTAAAAATTTTTTGTCAGATTTTGAGAAATGCAAAAGTTTTCAGCATGCCTATGGTTTCTGAAGTGTTTTGGTTGGTATATTAATTACAACCTTTTTTGCACCCATTTTCTAAGATAAATAAAGATCAAATGGCTGCCTCTAACTCCTTACTCTGAATCTAGAAGGGTTTTCATTTACTGTATTGCTTTTACAGTACAGGCTCCATGTATTGGGGTCATCACCTTTTATTCTTTTTTTTAATCATTGGTTTCACCCCAAGGAAGGCAGTAAAGACACTAAGACACAAGGAGTTACAGGGTGTGGAAAAATTAGGAACAGAAAAATTAATAATCAGTGGGAAGAGAAAAGAATAATCAGGAGGACAGTAGATAACAATTGACATTGCATTTAAATTTTTGAAGATTAAAGTTGCCTGGAATGCATGGAGCCAGAAGGGTGTTTCACAAGTGAGAAGTGTGAGAAAAGAAATGGTTAGTGAAGAACTTATAGATACATCTAGCCAGCTCAACTTCAAACTGATTAGATCTCAATGCCAGTCTAGTACAGCACTTAAATTAAAAAAATCTAGGTACAAAGAGCTTAGCATGTACCATGAAAGTATTTATAGAAAAGACACAGAGAGGCAACCTTATGGAAAGTGACTGAACCTGAGCCACCAGATCAGAGTTGATAATATTGCTGATTCTTTTTTGGATTTTAACAAGGATCTCAAGGTAAATAGCAGGGACACTGGACCATATGTGGCAGCAATATTCTAAGCATGAATGAATGGTAGACTTATCTGTATTATATGTATGCATTTGACAATTTGTTTTCATCTAATAGTAAATAAAAGAAGGATTAAGTTCTTTTGGAGCCAAGGTTTCTCAGCATGTTATTGATTGATAAGAAACATGAGTAGAATAATAAATTCAAATTTTATTGGCTTGTATTATTTGATATTAAAATTCTTGTAGAATTGTCATTATCAAATGCTGATTATTTAAATCTAATCATTGAAGGAAATTTTGATACTCAAGTACTTAAAAGCCAGAGAATCAATCATTTATTTTCACTTGAGGTTGGTTTTGTTTTTATATCACACATATGCAATGGAAATTTTATGTCTTCAAAATCTAATTAATGTCACAAATCCTTTTTTTCCTCTCCACAGGAGTCTCCATTCAGCTGAATTCTAACAAAGATTTCTATCGCTTTTATAATGATATTCAACCACAATAAACAATGATATTATTTTGTCATTGGTGATTGGCCCACAGGTTTAAATATTAAACTTGATTCTACAGTGTTTTAATTTCAAGCCTCGAGTCACAAACAGAAGAATTAAAACATTTTAATTTGTTCAAAAAATGAAAACATCCATTAAATCATGTAACAGATGAAATATTCTGAGCATTTCAAGCTTTTCAAGCTTTTATGATTCAAATTATTTTCTCAAGACAGTGAAATAATTGTCATGGCAATCATCTACTGCATTCATCTTAATCCACTCCTCTGGTACAAATCTAGCAGACATAGACCTTGAAAGGTGCCAGTAAGAGATGTACATTCCTTAAGTAGATAAGATGTTATTGTATCATTATTGTCTCCCATGGTCTAAATGGCAGGACACACTTCAGCTAAATTGATTTTCCTGTTCAGTTCATGCAGTGAATTTTTTTTAAATAAAATTTCCCAATCTTGAGGCCAGTTAACATTAATTTCACTGCTTAAAATAGCCTTGATGTCAAATCAAACATATGTACACACTAAAAATAGCATTTATAGTAATAAGAAATAATACAGGATTTAAAAAAAAATCCATTTAGATTTTTTTAAAAATCATTTCACCTCAAACAAAGCAATAAAGCCACTAAGATACAAGGGGTTGTTGGGTTTTAGAGAATAAGAAAAAGCTATTAAGGAGAGAGGACAATAAAAGAACAAGTATTAAGAAGACAGAAGATGACATTGCATTTAAATTATTGAAGATCAAAGCTGACTAGGAAGCAAGAAGCTGGAAGAGAGTTGAAGAAGTGTGATAGAAGAAACTGTTAGCATAGAAATTATGGATATATCCAGTCATTTCAACTGTTAAATGATGGGACCTTGCTGCCAATCTAGTACTGCATAAATTTTAGGTATCATAGAAGAATGTTCATCAAAACAATCATCATGAAAGTATTTATAGAAAAGGTACAGGGAAGCTATGTTATGGTAGTAGGAAAGGGACTGAAGCCAATATGCCAGGTCAGAACCAATAACATTGCAGATTCTTCTTTGGATTTTATCAAGAATCTCTAAATATATAGCAAGAGCACCAGACCAGATATGGTAGCAATATTCAAAGCAAGGACAAATGGTATTATTAACAATATCCTTGTAGAAGAATAACAATTACACAAAATTAAATAAAAGTAAATCTTTTTTTATATTTTTTTTATTTTGATTTTTTAATTTTTTTATGTTTAAAAAATATATATATCAGTCAGTTAAGTGCAATTTGTGAAACACACTTGATAATATCCAAAGAAGAACCTGCAATGTTATTAGTTCTGACCTGGTATCTTGACTTCAGTCACTTAACCACTGCCACATGTAGCTCCCTTTTGTCTTTTCTATAAATACTTTCATGTTAATTGTTCTGATGAACTTTCTTCTATGGTACCTAGACTTTATGAATTTTAAGTGTAGTACTAGTTTGACAACATAATATTATCATTTTGCAGTTGAATTGGCTATATATAACCGTAAGTTCTATGCTAACAATTTCTTTTCCCACACTTCTCACATGTGGAACTCTCTTTCAGCTTCTTGCTTTCCATCCAACTTTGATCTTCAATAATTTAAATACAATGTCAATCATTATCTGCTGTTTTCTTGATTCCTCTTTTATTGTTTTAACTCTTAAATAATATTTTTTCTTATTCTTTAACACCCAACAATTCCTTGTGACTTAGTGACTTTATTGTCTTGCTTGGCAGGAAATGATGAAAATCTTAAAAATATGTAATTTCTTATTTTGCTATTTTGAACTCTTTTGCATTATGCTTCAATTTTTCTTCAGCAAAAACCTTTCAATTACAATTGTAGCCATTTCTTTCTCTTGCCTTTAAAAGATCACTGGTGCATTTTATATTTCAGACAATGTAATACTTTAATGGGATACTTTAATTTTAATTGCATTTCTCAACCTTTGTAAACAACGACACACCTGGGAGCAAATGAACATATTATGGTACACTTAGCCAAATTTTTAAAGGGTATACATTAAATGTTATGAAATAAACCCATAGATTTTAAAAATACACACACAAATACGAACTTCATTTCAATTTTTCTACTCAAGTATTTGTGGAGCTTATTTAATGCCTGTTATTTTTTGTGATTTCTTAAATGTCTGATTGAATGTGTGATAAGCAGACCCTCATTTCTACTTCAGTTGAGCGTAGTCTTTCTTGCTTCTTATTTTTGATGTTATTTAGTGGTGCACTTAAGAGGATCACATGGCATGCTAGTGTGCTATGGCATGGTTGTTGAGAATCATTGCTCTAGTAGATCATAAGGTTTTCAGTCTAGTTCTTTGCGTTGTCTCATTCTGTATAACCATTTCAGAAGACTAAAAGCTGTTGATTTCAAAAAAGTCATTCTTTGAAGAGCCTGCACTACTCTAGTCAAATATTTGATCCAAATATCTACAACATAATTTTGTTGGATGTTTCAACTTCTTAAGAGAGCTATCTAAGTTGAAAACTAAGAAGTTTTATTATCTTTATTTTATAAAGTATTTTATACATAATTTAATAAACAGGTGAAGAGAATATAGTCAGTTTCTTATAAATACCATATGTTTTTCTACAGTAGCTTCATTTTGAATTATATTTTCTTTAGCTATTCAGACATGTTTTAACTTCTTTAATCCCTAATTCATAGAAATAAACCCGAGAACATTTTTTATGCTATTCGACTGATTGTCCTTACAGATTATTCATGTCATCTTTTAAATTTAAGTTATCAATTGTGTAGCTGCAATTATAGTCACTACTCTCTAAGAAAATTATTTCCCTCCCATAAAAATAAAAAAAGGAATTTATAAAAATATCTGCTGACTAAAGAAAGAAAAATATAATCAACTTGGAGAGTGAAACTAAATTAATAAATCTTTTGGTTCTTCTGGTGCTATAATAATCTTCTGATAACCCACTGGGCTTGCCTAGATTTTGAGATAAGGAATTAAAAAAAGAAAACAAATGATGTTGAACTAATCAATTTAAAAAGCAAAAAATATGTAAACGAAATAAAACTTCCATTTATTTGGGCACTGATATTTTTCATTTGTCCCCAAATCTGTTGCTGATTTATTTTAAGCTCTTTATTCATTGCTTTTTATATTTCTTCTGAATGTGGAATTATCAAACCCCCAAGGGAGACAATTCAAATTTTGAAATGTGCAGAAAATATCAGAAGAATAATCTTTAAAGGATTAAATTTTCAATTAGCATACATCCAACAGTGAGCCAAGAAAATAAACAATTGCAAATTATTTTTTCTTTTCATTTTCCGTTTTAATATTGAAGCAATCAAATAGTAAAATCTTCGTAGAAGACAAATAGGCAGGCAGGCAGGCAGGCATACATGGTAAAGGAAGCTTAATGTATTTAAAGGTTATATGACTTCTGGTTTAACTAATGATAGCTTGGTGATGTGAACACCAAAATAGAGGTCAGAAAGTTTTGTTCAATTCTCAATGCCTGCAGATAAACATTCATTAGTTTCATAACTCCCAATAAAGAAATTTGAAATGTCTAAACTCCTAGGCTTCCTTTTTAAATCAAAATTATATAATGAATATATATAAAAACTTTTTCTTCTATGTGTCATGTCCCTTCAGGATGTAAGCAATAATGGCTCTCCACGATTTCCTGTTCTTTATAGCTCTTAATAAATTTTATTTATTTGTTCTCACCTGAACCTTGCTTCACCATCCTCTTACTCAGTTTTGTTAAGTAGGTTAAGTTTCTATAAGAAACAAACCCTATTTCCAACACAATTACATACCCACATACATACCATAGTAAAATACACCCAAACTATATTTTCTACTGTAGGGGAGTTATACCTATGAGTAAATAATTATAAACCCTTTAAAAATTATATTTAAAAAAATACTTGTTAATATGAGAAACAGCAAGACGTGGAAACAGAAAATGAGTATTATTTATTGTCTGGTTGTTATGTGGTGTTGGAGAAACAAGGGACAGCAATACTCAATAAAATTGTGAGTTTGGGGTCAAATGTAGATCAAATATGAATCAGAATCTGATAGATAAAGAATATGCAAAGTTTATACAGACTTTCTCACATGTTTTTTTTTTATAGATGTGCGTAATGAGTGTCCATATAATTTGGTTAGAAAATATATGAAGTGTCTAGAGTTTTCTTACCACAGTTTTTTTTTAGTTTAGTAAGAAAGTGGGGTTGATTCTCATTGGTTCAGAATGAGTCAATTAATAATAATTATAATTGTTATAATTCATTTTTATAATTATTTTTGACACTATAATTAATTGGTATTTATTTTTATGGACGTGAGAGAATGACAGTATAATTAATTTTCTGTTTATATAATTATTTATGGACATGATACTACTCAATAAGAGACGATATTACAAACATGCCAAAGAGAATCCACAATATAACACACACTGTTCAATTCAATGTGTCCATTGGTTAGAAATTAATATCACCATTTGAAATATCTGACCAATCAGAGAAAATGAAAACCCTATTTATCTCAAGCCAACTTTCAGGAAAAAATTCTTATGAAACCTCACAGATTTTGAGTTTCAAGGAGCAGAAATATGCAACTATCTCCAGGCTGTGGCTACATAGTTTTTCCTTTTCCCAGTGCATGCTGAAAGAAACGTGTGTTATTGATTTCAAAAGAATCAGCTACAGCAACAATAGCTTGGATGGTCAGTGAATTCTTTGCTGATGATCATGAGTTGGTGACTTCAAACAAATCATCTCCAATAACAACAAAGTTAGTCAGTGAAATTTTGATAATCATAAAAATCTTTTCTGAACCGCAGCATTTTTTCTGTGGACCAACTATTTAAAAGTTTTGTCTAAACCACTGTGATTTCTGTCAATCAACTAACCATAGATTTTTAATACTTTTTAACTCTTTTGAATTCATTGTCTATATGTTTGTGAATACAAATGTTTTATTTAACAGATACACCTATGTTTTCTTTATTTTTATTTTATTATTGTTTGGAATTCGAACATTCAGATTTTTAATATAAAAACCTGGACAACTGAATTTTCTAAAATGTGTTGTTATTCTCTGTCCCTCTTGCCTTTAATCAGTCCTATATGTATCAAATTTTCCAAGCCCACTTTCCTCATTATGTGCTATAGAAATTTCAACTGTCTCTTCCTGATGTCAAGTATAAGTATTATTTTTGTTTCCATTTTTAACTTAAATTGCATGAAAAATGGCATAAAATGACTTATGTAAAGAAAACTAAAGACCTCCAAATCACTATGGAGACCATCATATACAATTGATCTTCATCCTTCATGAAGATGACCAAGGTTTCAGTTCTGGGTGATGCCACAGCTGTGGTGAGTCTGGAGATTGCTGATTAATCTTTCTCATACATATACAATTATATACAGAGAGGTGTTATAAAGTTCTTGACCCCATCCATTTTCCAAAATTTGACCAAAAAGCAGAACTGGGGAGGTTACTTGGTTGGGCTGAGAACTTTACAGCATACATACATTAGCTGGAAAGTTCTAGCCATGTTCATAGAAAGGAAATATCTGTGTTTCTTTTTAGTTTTAGTTTTGAGGCAGAACAAGTACAGAGTCACCCTGACAGAGGATTTGTCATAATGATTTGAGACAAGGTTTTACAAGGATAGTTGCTCTTTCTAATACTCAACTCAGACACTCATGGTAGTTAAAGTACACCAAGTGTCTTTATTGATACACCATCTCTACAAAGGTTGCTATTCAAAGCTTGAGACCCCATCCTAGCTTCACATATATATATATATATATATATATATATATATATATATATATGTCTGTGTGTGTGTCTGTGTGTGTGTCTGTGTGTGTCATTTGCAGACAGCACTGTTTCATTGTATCACAGCTCCTCAGTGTGACTAGATGTCTGAAAATCCCTAAGCCATCAGCATTCGCCAGAGAGAAACTGGTAATTTTAGCGTATTGTTTTTACAAATGTAAGCTAATGACAGTCAGTCAGAGTGCTTGTATTCATTTTACTGAAGAGCTTTGTGTTTTAGCATAGGCGGTTGCTGTTTGTAGAAGTAGGCTGTCTCTCAAGAGTGCTCAACTGAAATATATTATCAAGAGCTTATATTGGTTGTTGGCTTCTATAAGAGGCTCATCTGCCATTTGACATGTCTTGCTTTTTACCTTGTTGAGTGTCATGCCATCCTCCTCACCAGAAGAAAAGCTAGTGGGGAAGCTGATTTAGATGCCAACTACTCATCCATGTGGCAGGTTATACTAGGTTACATGTTACCTGTAGCAGGCCTAAGCCTGACTGCCTTTTAAATATTAAAAAATTGTTT
Source organism: Acanthosepion lycidas (assembly GCA_963932145.1). NCBI lineage: Eukaryota > Metazoa > Mollusca > Cephalopoda > Sepiida > Sepiidae > Acanthosepion > Acanthosepion lycidas. Next base: position 78,044,129 of record OZ010576.1, read on the forward strand.
TATAGACAAAATATTCAAAATTAAGGGATAAATTACTTAGAGTATTTGCCAGAAAGTTGTTATAAACTATGATAATTACAAGAAACCTAATTTAAACCCATTAGTTATTCAACAGTAAAAAGAAATGAAGATTATTTTTATGGCTTTTTTTTGTTGGTGTTGTTTTAAATATCCCACATTATAATAACATTTTAGAAGTTTAAAAGTCTGTATGAATGTAGATATAAATTTACTACGGAGAACTCAGAAATTAGTGCTCTTTCTATGCATTTTCATTTTAAAGGATGTAACATGTTACGGAGGTTTTTTCCATTTTATTATTCATTCATACATTTCACAAGGATGTATGTGCAAAAGTGAATGTGATGACCTTGGCCAGAATTTGAACTCTTCAATCTAATCCCATCTTTTATGTTAATAACTGCTATGCATAACATAAGTGGTCATCTTGTCAATCCATACATTAACTGATATTCTTATTTTGAAAATATTGAATAATCATCTTAGTTTCAAAAGACTGAGGAGTAATGTTATTCTTTTGAACAAGAGTAGAGGTTTATTCCTTGTTTCCTGTTTATGATTGGGTTTCCGATTCCTTATAAAGTCTTCTCATTCACTTAGTGGTATTATCTCTGTGCTTGGGGTGAATTGATTAAAAAAAAATTCTTGAGATGTATCGATATTGTTGATGAACACTTAAATCTCAAATTTTGAAGAATATAAAATTTTAATTCTGAAAAACAGAAAACATTCTCCTTTGTACATATGGAATTGGCCCAATAATACTTTACATTTTGTATCTAGAAAACTTTCATTCTACAAAAATTATTTGTGGAAATAAATATGATTACTCGATATTTTCAAAATGAGATTACAAGTTATGGATTGACTACTAGTCTGATATATAGAAACTTATATATCATATTCTCTAAAGATATGAATTCACTTCTCACTCAAGTTATGGGTTAATTAGCAAGGCTGACTAGGCTTTAGACATGGTTGGCAACTAGATTATTAGAAGAATAACTTTGAATTCAAAATTAGTTTGGTTTGGAGTTGGCAACTCCACTTCATAAAAAGCTTACTTACAATAAAACTCACAACAGTAACAAGACTAGTGTGGTGAGGCTGTGGCCTTATACTCCACATAGAGTGAGAAAGAATCATCTCTTATGGCTTGACAACTGTTTCAAACTATCAACATTAATGAAATAACTACTGTCAAACCAGTTCCAATCACACACTAGTTTTAATTAGTTGTTCTGTGAAACCAAATACAGAATGAAGCCGAAGGAATGTTCTGGGTGAAATGTTTTGACACAAACATTGAAACAATTGCTGAGTCATGATGATTACACATCTCACAATTACAGACACTAAATAATTTATCTGTGTTCAGACATGTAAATAATAGTGACTATAGATGACAAAACTTGAAGAAAAGAAGTGGGTTGCTATTTTCTGAAATGATTTGGATTAACTGATGAATATTTCCACAATTAACCTTATTCTTTTTTAACTAATTATAATAAGCTGTGAATTGAGTTTACAGTATGAAAGAATTATAAAAGGTTGCTCTTATTATTTTTAGACATATTTAAGAAAACAGGATCATAGTAACAGTCATAAGATGCTTAATTTGCAAAAATAGGATTTAAAATATTTCTGTATGACCCATATTACAGTGAACTATTTTGATTATCATTTTTGCACAAATATAGATTCCTGGATGAAGAAAATGAAAGTGTAAATATCACTGAATTGCTAATCTGACTTATTTAAATGTCTAGTTTTGAGATGAAGGATGATCATTATTTTATACATTCTTCAGACTAGTTTTTAAGACAACTTCATTGTTTTTATGACAATTCTTTGACTCATCTGTTTCTAACTCTGCTGCATTTGGTAATCATTGAGGTTAGCCAAAAAATACTGGTTGGCACCATGTGTTTGACCAGATGCAACATAACTCTGAAATAAGTTTTCAGAATCACCAGATGCAACATACAATATGAAATAACATTTAAGAATCTCCAGATGGACCAGAGACTTTGAAATTACATTTTAAGAATCACCAGATGCAACAGACGCCTGAAATTACATTTAAAAATCATCAGATATAATGTACGCTTGAAATAACATTTAAAAAATCACCAGATGTACCATATATTATGAAATGGCATTTAAGAATCCCCATATGCCACATAATCTATAAAATTAAATTTAAGTATCACCAGATGAAACATGCCTCTGAAGTTACACCCCCAGATATAATGTACACCTGAAATGACAGTTAATAATTACCAGATGCAATATGCACTATGAAATGACAGTTTACAATCACCAGATGAAACAGACAATGATATTGAAGAATCACTAGATACAACATGATGTTCAAATGACACTTAAAATTACCATTTGTAACAAACCTCTGAAACAATATCTAAGAATCACTAAATCCAGTGGACCACTAAAATGACACTCCTCTGAAATCTCTGATATGTTAATGAATGCTGGACAGCAGAGACTTGAAGTAACGGAGATGTGGTTCTACCGATGCATGTTAAGAATACCATAGACAAAGCATATGAACAATGAGGAAGACTTAAGCAACTAAAATATCAATTATATTTAAAATCAAAAAGAGACAACTGAAATTTCTAGGACAATAATTTAGAAATAGGACTTGGAAAATATGATACACATAGGACATACTGAAGATAAGAAAAGCAGAGGGAAACAGCAAATAACCTGTTTGTTGTGATAAGTTTATGAATAGATGGCAAAACAAGGACAAAAAGGGATGATAATGGGTTAAAAGTTACAAAGAGCAATAAAAGACAGGAAGTTGTGGAGAGTCATGATCATCCATATCCTGAAGCATGTTAAAGAAGATTAATATTTATCTGATTTTGTTGGCAAGTTATAAAAGGAATCCCATGATTTATATGAAGAAGTTGCTTTTGGTTTGATCTCATAAAGTACTTCTTAATATTGAGTAACAACAGCAGAATTTGTAAAGCAGAGAAAATAAGAGTGGATAATTTGTGGATACAGTTTCAGTAGATAATGCATAAATGTATGAGGAGCACTCCATAAAGGAAGATACTGTACATGTATCATTCTTTTTGTTTTATATGCTATAGATAAGTATATTCTATAAGCAAGAATCAATTTCTCCCCCAACCTGTCACAGGTCATGGTTGGGGTCTTCTAATTCTTTTCTGAAACAGTCAACTCGTTTTTAATAATAAAATGATTGCAGACAGAGTCAAGTTGATTCTAAATTAGAACTAACCAATATTGTTGTCCAGTCACATCATGACTGCTAATCAAATTCCTCAGTAGATGTGGCTATTGTTAGTTGAGAAAGGCCCCACTCTTTTGCAATGATATGTTACATATGTTAGTGGTCAGACCTTATGTAATCCATCACAAATGCCTACAGGAAGGGTGTGCCCATGCTCACCATGCTATTGAACTGCCATTATTGATTGCATTCCTAATAATTTCTAGCTTCAGGGCTAACTTTATAAAAGATTACTTCACCAGGGTGTGTTCAGCAATTTTCTTTATGACATTCAGGCAAATATGATGTCTAGTCAAGGTGGTGATTGAGAGGGAAATATTTCATTGCAAAGGAAATTGTTGATGTATTCTTACACTGATCCTTCACATTTTTTCACTGGCTTTCTTTTTCATTACATGTCAGGCATATTGCTTGGTAGGTACATACTTTAAAAATGAAATATATATATATATATATATATATATATATATATATATATATATATATACATACATACATATATATATATAATATTCAAATTGTGTGTTATCAAATATCCCAGCCAAAGGCTAAGCAGTATCTAATCAATAACAGATAATTATTTCAAAGTTTGTAACCATTCATAAAAATCAATTTAAATGTGATTTGAGATTTTAAAAATTACTTAAGCAATTAACAAAATTAGTAAGATTTAAGAAAACTTCCCAGAATCCTAATGTACTGAACATAATGATGTTAAACTTTAATGACCAGTTTTCTTAATATCTCAAAAGTGATGACATCTACCAAATATTTAATTCAGGAGAAGGGAAATCTCTTTTTGCAGTTTATTCCAAGCTTTATAAAGGCACAATGAAATAGAAAAAAAGAAGCCTTCCAAAAACTAACTAACTCATTAAGAAACAGGAAAATTAGAAATAAAAGGGTGCTATCTTTGCTATATGGCAGTAAATTCTGAACAATTTTATCACAGATGAAGAGGGGACTAGGCAACAGAGATAGGGTTCTACAGAAGGATATGCAAATACTATGGATACAGTGTGTGAGCAATGAGGAAGTTTTAAAGGAAATGGAAACAAAAAGAATACATGCACTTAGGATCAGAAAGGGACAGTTTAAATTCCTGGGACATATTATGAGGAAAAGAGCTAAAAGGCTTGAAGAATTTGGTATTCATGGGAGGAAACAATAATTAACACACCTAAGAAACTTGTGTAAATGGATGGTAGGATATGAACTGTGAGGGATAGTAAGGTGACAAACATTGCTTAGTGCTAAAAAGTTGTGGAAGGGCATAATCATACATATCCTGAAAAGATATGGCACACACTTATTCTTATATGATCACCAAAGTTAAACAATATTGAGATTGGTCAGTACCTACCTGGGTGACTGCTGGTGAATAATCAGGTTCTGTAAAACTGGATGTGTGGGTGTTGTAATGGACAAGGACTTGGTGTTGGAAATTGGAGAGCCAAGTTCTAGTTCCATTCAGGTTTGATACATTCACTTATGTGCTATTTGCCTTGGGAAAGTTAAGAATCCAGCCTTTCTTCCACAGGTATGGTTTAATTATTATTGCCCAACAAATTCTTACAATCTAAAAATAATTTCTGGCTTTAAATAACCAGCAAACAGTTGATAAGCCATAAAAAAGAAAACAAATCATTCAATCAATGGCAATCATAGCTTTCCCTAATTTCCTCTCCTTTGTAGCACTTAGTAAATTTTGTCTTTTTGAAATCTCTCCTAATCCCTGTTCTGTTAACCATTTAAACAAGCTCATTAGGTAAGTTATACTCTACTTTCTTCTGTTATTCTTGAATTCAGTATGTCCTCTGAGTATCAAATTTTCTTAGCTCCCTTCCCTCATTGCATCAACAGATCAAAAAACACATAATAAGATCAAACTTCTTTCAGGACATTGGCAATCATGGTTCTCCACAATTTCCAGTCCTTCATGGCTCTTAATAAATTATATCTTTTTGTTTTCTCCCCTGTTCTACCATCCATTTAAACAAACTTTCTAGGTAGATTATGCATTGTTTTCAGCTATTTCTCTTGCCTTAAGTCAGTCTTGTGAGTATCAAATTTTCCAAACCTCTTTCCTCATTATGTACCATAAAAATTTTAGCTGTCTCTTTCTGATTCTAAGTATAAGTATCTTTTTTTTTTCTATTTACTCTAAAAGTTTGTTGTTACTCAGATGTTCATGATATTCTTTGCATCCTTCTGTAGAATGATATTTCTGGTGCTTCAAATCTCTCCTTAATCTCTGAGGACATTGTCCAGTATTCCTTGCCATATAGGGAGAGTGATATTAAGTAACAGTTCAGTAACCTTTTCTTTGTTTCTAAGGAAATTTTCCTGTTTCTTAATATTGATTGACAGGTTATAACTAGTTATGGTATACTGAAAATAGTGTAATTTTATTTACTAGCTCAGTAAGAAGTGTATAAGTGTTAAGAATTATTATATAAATCACTAATTAAAAATATCAGTAAACAGAAATAATACCTTTTAGACAATATCCTAGCATTGAAAAACAATAATGGTAATGGTAATATTAGGTGTTTCCTTACAAGGAAACATTCAGCATTCATTGACTGAGCAGTCAGTGCTCCTTTAGGTTGAAGTTTATAAAAACTTTTTATTAAAACAATTTTTTAGGAAAATAGGTTTTTCAAGTCTGTTATTGCCATTTCCAGTATTGATGTTGGTTTCCATCCTAACCTTTTGTTTGAAACAGTGTGAAATGTTAACATTTTGATTATATCAGTATTTTTTCTTTGAGTTATGCTATCCCTTTTACTTGTTGCTGATGTTGAAAGTCTTCAAGTTCTTCTCTTGTGATTCTGTAGCACCAGTCCATGAAGTTTAAAGAAGTATGACCCTCATTAAGACCAACAGACTTCATTCTCTTGAAGCCAATTTTAATCATTGATCTGAGAAAGCGGTTCTGTATAGCTGACAGTTTTAGATATTTCTGAACAAGTCTGGCCCCATGCATGACAACCATATGAAAGTCTTGGTGCACATGAAGGCAAATCATACATAAGCTTCTGTATTATTTTGCAATATTTTTGCAAGTTTTAATTTTTATTTGTTTTTTTTTTTTTTTAATTTGGCTGCAAATTGAACAAAATTAAAAAAACAAGCCAAGTGTAAGTTTAACCTGAGATGACCTCCTAGCCACCAAGTGGAGATTCACATAATCATATTTTGGATGAGGGGCCCAGGACTGCTCATACATACTGGGCAAATGTAATTGATGAAGTCAAGAGGTGAAAAAAATATAATGTTAAATATGAGAGCTTAATTCTCATGTTATCATTAGACCAACAACACAATATACTGAATTATAAAGAAACTTAATGAAAAAAAGTGATTTGAATTTTTAACAGATTGCTGTCTAGAGGCAAACAATTAAAGAAATATAATTCTTTGTTACAAGTGGTTCAAGGTGAAAATAAAGAAATACATTAGTTTTCAGTTTTAAATGTTGTCTTTGCTTATGTAAAGGCTGAAAAATTTAGTATAGGAGATAAGGAAGGTGAAGACAGGATGGGTATTCTAGGGTTACTTTTGTCCAGCACTATAAAATACTACAAAACTTGAATATTGACTTTAAAACTCAAGTCTAGCCTGATCAGATCCAGACTTTCACACAGATGTCATGTATGGTGACCATCTCAATCAGAAATGTCTAAACTTCTCAGATCAATGATTAAAAATCAATTCAAATGAATAAATCAGTCAAATCTTAAAGATAGTCATTCATGAAATCTTATAGATTGGCACTTCAAAATCACAAACGAAAAATCTTATCAAATAACAAAAAAATACACTACTTGAACACTGCCAACAAAAATAAAATCTCAACTCAAAAGAGAAAATAATAATATAATGAAGCTATTAATTTTCCACACAACTAAAAACAAAAGTTTTGGAAGGAAACTTCCATCAATATTAAAAAGAGCTATAACTGTTAGTGGACTAGAAAACTGTAATTTCCTGAAAAACTACTCTAAGAAAAAGATTTTATAAATTTCAACTGAAGTCACTCTAATTGTTCAGCCAATGAATGCCAAATGTTTCCTGCTCGGAAACAGCTAATTCTGCCATTATAAATTCATATACATTCTTTTACCAGGTGATTTTGCCCATTGATTATTTCTTAAACATTTCAGGTGTATTCATTTTTACCATTTACAATATATCATCATTGATATTAAGTTTAATACAATTTATCAGCCTTTACTTTGCTGCGGTTTATAAGTAAGTTTGATTTTTTCAAATTGTGACAAATATTCACTCCAAACTCTGAAACAATTCTTGGGGCTTCAGTTAATTGCTTTAATTTTTTTTTCAATTGAATCATCCCCACAAAAGCAGCCAGGTTCTTGTAGGTTACTTACTTGGCTTTGGTAAATTTTTATTCAGGTTAGAAAAACCAGTGTTTACAGTTAAGATTTTTATCTTTCACTCTGTTCCAGAATATTGAAATAACAAAAGTGACTAAAATTTTTCAACAGATTCCTATGTAAAGTCAAAGGGTTAAAGAAGATAATTCTTTGTTGCAAGAAGTTCAAGGGGAAAATAAATACATTACTGTTTTCCATTTTAGATGAAGTTGATTTTGCTTATATGAAATTGAATGAAGATGGACATTACACTGTAATAGTAACTGATTTGATGAAATTTTCGGTTCTTAAGTTAAAGTTAGTCATTATTTAGAGTATGGTTAGTTTGCAATCAAAGATTGAAAATTACCTTAAATTAAAGTAATTATTTTTTATTAAAAATATGCATATATATATATATATATATATATATATATATATATATATATATATATATATATATATATATTGTGTGTATTTAGGCAGCATTTGTTCATTAATTCATGTTTCATTAAATAATATAGACAAGTTTTGTCTATTTATTTTTCAAATTCCTTTCATATCATCTGATAAGCTTAATAACTTTATCATTGAAAGATGAAAGAAAATCGCCATATTGATACATGTTTTTTAATCCTATATAAGCTTTCGGCTTACATAAGCCATCATCAGAGATGACAATTATATTACAATAAATTAAACAATACATGGACATAGCAATAATGATAGTGTGTTTTGTATATATATATATATATATATATATATATATATATATATATATATATATATATATATAAATATGAACCATAATTGCTCAGTACAGATCTATCTGATTACAAATATATATATATATATATGCATGTATGTACATAATGATAAAAATATAATTTTAAGGAATGATGATCCATATGAGCTTGGGGAAAAGAAAAAATTCACTTGAACCAACATCAAGTGAGTAGGAATGCTGTTCCAGTATGGCAAGATTTTTCTCAGTCAGGAACTGTTGGATGTTCAGAGTGATGTCAGCAGGTGCATTGTTATGGTGAACAAGCCATGATTTGTCCCACCACAAAACCATGTGAAAAAAATGCTATGTTTTCAGAAAGCTAAGATTACAGTTTTATGCTCCCAAGATATCATCTTAGATGATAACATGTTCCACTTATCCGCATTTCACCAATTGCTCACACAGCACACACTGTGTCCCGTTACTTTTCAGACAGACTGCATGCATACAGTTTCCTTCAAAAGTATTGGAATGGCAAGCCCAATTCGTTTGTTTTCGTTATTCACCAAAGACATTTGAGTTTAAGATCAAAAAATGAATATAAGACAATTGTTCAGAATTTCAACTTTTATTTCATGGTATTTACATTTAGATGTGTTAAAATGCTTAGAATATACCACCATTTGTATCAGATTACCTCATTTTTATGTGAGCAAAAGTAAAGGGATAGATAGTCTTAAAATAAATAACATTTAATATTTCATTTCATAACACTTGCTAACAATAACCGCATCAAACCATGTGACCCAGTGATGTCACCAAACTGTTGCAGTCTTCATTTGTGTGGCTTTTCTAAACTTTTAACATAGCATTCTTCAGTTCTTCCTTTAGTCTCCTCTTCAAGAAATGAAATGCATGCTCTCTTGGGTTGTGGTCCAGTGATTGACTTGGCCCCTGATGAAGTTCTTAGTTGTGTTGGCACTATGTTTTGGGTTATTGTCCTGCTGCACAATAAACTTCCATTCAATTAGTTTGTATGCGTTTTATTTGTAAATAGGCAAACAAAAAATGTTTCTGTAGACTTCTGAATACATTCTAGTGCTAGCATCATAAGTTACATCATCAATAAATATGAATGAGCCTGTTCTAGAAGCAGCCATACAAAACCAAGCAAAGACACTGTCTCCATCATGCTTCATAGATGAACTTGTATGCTTTGGATCATAAGTAGATCGTTTCTTTCATCATATTTTAGCTTTTCCATCATTTTAGTAGAGATTAATCTTGGTTTCATTAGTTCATAAAACATTCTTCCCAAATTTTTATCATTCACCTCTGTACTTCCTTGCAAATTCCAATCTGGCCTTCCCATTCTTACTGCTGATGATTGATTTGCATCTTGTGTTATAACCTCTATATTTCTGCTCTCAAAGTCTTCTTTGAATGGTGGATTGCAAAACCTTCACTCATGCACCTGGAGGTTGTTGGTGATGCCGCTATTGCTTTGGGGTTTTGCCTCACAACTCTAACAATATTTCTGTCAACTTTTTTTTGGCCAACCTGTTCTGTCTGTTGCTCAGTACACCAGTAGTTTATTTCTTTTTCAGGACATTCCAAATTGTGCTGGCTATGCCCAATGTTTGTTCAATGACTCCGGTCAATTTTTCTTTCTTTTCTCAATTTCAAAGTGGTTTGCTTTTCTCTTATAGACAGTTCTTTCAATTTCATCTTGGTTTATCCTTTTTAACAAGAAATACAGACTTTACAGGTGAAACCAAAGAGTAAAACCAAGAATAGTTGTTCATAATTACTTAATGTTTAAACAATCAATCTAAAATAAGATTTTGGCAATAAGAAACATCTGATTAATCACATGTTCCAATAGTTTTGCTCACTTGAAAAAAAGATGGTATGCCCTAAGTTGTTTAACATATTTAAATATAAATACCAGGAAAGAAAAGCTGAAATTTTGGACTTTTGTCTCATATTCATCTTTTGATCTTAAATACAAATGTCTTCAGTGAACAACAAAAACAATGTTATATATATATATATATATATATATATATATGTATGTATGTATTGAGGAAAATGTATGACAAAGTGGAAAAAAGTTTTCTTGTTTTTTTACCTATATTTTCCACAATATTCTTCTTGATATATAAAAATATATATTGTTATCTCATATGTGTATATAAATATATATATATACATATATATATACATATATATATATATATATATATATATATATATATATATATATATATATATATATATACAAGTAGTGGACCAGTGCTTCCTAAACTATGCATAATGGTACACATTAAGATGGAATTAGTTCACCATGAAAATGTATAAAAAGTAAAACAATTTAATCTGATATTCATTTCAAATTATGTGAAGAAGAAAAAATGGCTTCTATATCCAGAGATCATGAATTTAAAATCAAGCAGGAAGAGTTATTTATTGATACATCTTGGACTTCTATTAAAGGAGAATATGTTTCAATAGCTAAACAAAGATTTAACTATTTTGATCCAGTTTTTTATTTTATATTTAGATGAACTGGGATTTTCTTGTCTTACTAACAGTAAATGCCAAAAAACGAAAAAAATATGAAAATAAGAATAAAATTTTTTTTCTGTGCATTGAAGAGGAAATGAGAATTTATCTTGTTCATCCTAACATAGAAAGTGTTGCTAAGAAACATCAAGCCTATGTTTCTCTTGGATAACAATCTTTAACTAATGGAATAAAAAAAAGCAATTACAACCAGTGTTCTGTAGATTAAATTATTTTTATAAGCTTGCTTTCAGCAAGAAAAATTTCAGAACAAGTGTAACAGACTTATTCAGACAGTTCTATTAGGTTGGCCAGAAAGTCCTGACTCACTTAGAAAGTGGAAAGAAAACAACAAATCTTGATCTCTGTCTGGTGGAATTTCCAAGGAGTACTACATTTTGAGCTTGTTTTGCATGGTTGTACCATCAACACTAAACTGTATTGTCAGCAGCTAGAACTTATCTATGACAAACTAAAGAGGGAGTGTCCTGCTTTGGACAATCGAGGGTGGCCTTTGTTTCAGCAAGACAATGCGAGGTCACACACTGCCAGGTTGACTAAGGAGAAGTTCAAACAGACAGATGGTGTTGAGATTCTTCTACATCCACCATTCAGTGCCAATGGTACTCCGAGTGACAATGGCCTATTCTGCTCAATAGCACACTTCTTCCATGACCAGTGATTCATCACTTTTGATGAAATGAGGGAGGCTTGTTTATAATTTTTTAATTCAAAACCAGTGGACTGGTCTCTGGGACAGATTTGGATGCTGGCTGATCGCTGGCAGAAAATCATTGAGAATGATGGACTTTATTTTGAAGAATAAATATTGGTATGGCTCCATAAAATTTTGTTCTTTTTTCCAGGTTTTTAGATAAGATGTTTAGCCATCTTGGCATCATTTGTCATAAGAATCACTGAAAAATACTTTGGGTTATTCAGCTAAAAAGAGAGCAATTTAAAGCTGTTTTGGGTCAGACCCACTGAGAGGAAAAAGATCATTCAGGCCTTCAACAATGGCACCAACATTCATATGCTGGCTTCCATCTTCAAAATTCATTTAAGAACCATCCAGAGATCAGTGAATAAGATTAAAAGAGGGAACAGTAGAGAGAAAAAATGGATTAGGAGGTCACAGCAGAAAGAGTGCTCATCATTTTAACTTAGAGCTAAAGAGATCAATTAGAAAAGATTCAATTCAATTCATAAGATATTTGGCATGTGAGAGAGAAGCTTCAGCTATGACAGATCAAACATGAGTGGAAAAAGTCTTGAAAGTGAAATTGTACATGAAACCTGTGAGGCACCTTGTTACTCCAGGATAGAAAGTTAGATGGTCAGAGGGTGAAGATCATCTTGAATAAGTTGGAAAATGATCCTGGAATAATATATATATATATATATATATATATATATATATATATATATATATATATATATATATATATATCTGTATCTGTATATATATATATATATATATATATATATATATATATATATATATATATATATTCCCAAGAGGATAGAATCCAGGTAGAACTCAATGTCCATGACAGAGTAAGAATATAATATAAAAGGCTCAAACACTAATATTCCATGGTTATAATTTATTACATTGTAATTAATTGTAATCATGATATATACTCATATATATATATATATATATATATATATATATATATATATATATATATATATATATATATATATATATATATATATATATATACAAGTTGTAACAACAAAATTGTCCAAATCATTTAAAAGCCTGGTCTTACTGTCCATTCCACAAAATGTTATATATCTATATATCTATCTATATATCTATCTCTCTCTCTCTCTCTCTCTCTATATATATATATATATATATATATATATATGTGTGTATATATATATATATATTATAGAATAAGGGGCAAATAGGGAATATTTATAAATTTAGCATAGTTTTATTTTAAAATTTCATGAGAAATTTTTGTGAATGAATTATGGAAGTAATTTTCACTTCCATAATTCATTCACAAAAATTTACTGGTACTTTTTGTTCAGTGTTGTTTGTTTTTCATTGGTCAGTCAGAACTCACATGCCTTCGTCTTGTGGTGTTAATGCATTTGTGTGTATCTGTGCATTTGGATTATACACAGAAACAGACAAACACACACACATGCATATGCATACATATATATTGGGCTCAGATTCAGTTGATATTAAAATAGAACTATACAATTTTTTTCCACTGCAGACAGAAACTGTTGCATTCCTATATATATATATATATATATATATATATATATATATATATATATATATATATAACCATTAAAAGAAACACTAGTCTTAACTTACCTACCAACCTATCTATGTACATATGTGGTGGCTTTGTCTTTCATTATCAATGTATAATGCTCACTTAAATAGATAACTGTTTGAGGGACAGCTGAATTACGGATAACAAAAAAGGTGTTCTTACCCACAAGGTCAAAAGTATATTCGAAAAACAGTAACACCATCATAAATCCTACCTATGGTATCACAAGTTACATCATCATCATCATCATCATCATCATCATCATCATCATCATCATCATCATCATCACTGTCGTCATCATCATCATCATCATCATCATCATCATCATCATCATCATCCCCTTGACTTTTGTTAATGCAAAAACCACACTAAATCACCACAATGGTCTATCAATGGCTGCCATCAGCAATTCTGGTATAGTCATACTGTCGGGCCTTATAACATGTCCAAACCACACCCTCTTCCTCCTTTTCACAGTGGTAAGAAGAGTTTCCTGGTGGCCCACAAAGTTTTCAACCATTTTCCACACAAACTCATTGGTTTTATGTTCCAAATAGAAGATGCCAAACAGTTTTCTCATGTATTTATTCTCAAATGTTTGGATCCTTCTCTCTCTTTCTGCCAACAGTGTCCATGTTTCCCATCCATAAAAGAGAATGGAGACTACCAGCAATTCGTACAGTCTGTACTTTATTTGAAAGCTGATTTTGCTCCTCCGTATTCTTGCCAATTATTTTTAACTTTACATGGTTTATTGATGATCTGGCTTCATCAAAAACGGAATTTTATTTCACAAGAAAAAAATTTACATTATCAAGATGGAACACAATGAAGATTATGTGCCTGAACACTTGATTTCTATTTAACTGTATCATTGTAGAAATCAGGTTTTAAATAATTCAAACATTTTTTAATGGTTCAATTATCCAATATTGTTTCAGCATTAATTTTTCTATTGACCCTGAATGATTAGTGAAACATAAAAATGTTTTTTCCCAATTATCGTATATATTTCCCTTTCTACTGAATTCTCATCGGAATTTACTCACATTCATTATTAATGAATAACTTAAAAGTTCTGTAGCTTCCTATCACCATTAGTTATTATATCTTGGTTAGAGAATTGGGTTAAAAGAAACAATGACTTTGATCTCTCCCTGGTGCAAGGTTAGTTGTACTTCTCAGAATTTCATTCAGATAAAATTCACAATATCTAGTTTATAAAAAAGTTCAGAAAGTGTATTCATAAACTGAGCTTAAGCAAGAGATTTTAGGAATCTTTTAGGAATTTTATGCTGTTCTTGGGCATTAATGGAAGCAATTTACTATTGTCTGCTGTTAGACAAGAACTTTTCAAATTCAGATTTAGATTTTATTTGTTCTTTTAATGCCTATTTCTTATGCACAATGTTAGAGTTTGAGAAATGTTCTAAACACTGCCTTAATATTAATAGTAAACATATGTTAGGGATATATTCTACAAAAAGTGTAAAGCATTGCATGTGTTTTCATAGGGAACTGAGAACTGAACAGACCATTAAATCATTTAAATAATAATATTATTATATCAATAACTATAATAATTATAGATGGGTAAATTGATTTTGTCAACTGAACAGTATAGTAGGGTCAGTTGGGCACTGTCTGTGAGAAAAAAAGCACCATGATGCAATTCGCTCTGGCAGAAATTTGGAAATGGTATACTGTAGTACTTGGAATTTGGGCCGTAAGCTCCAATATGAACATTTCTAAGTAAACACTTAGAAATGTATCAATTTCAGGAAAGAGCTTGATGAATCTAATGGTGATTATGAAAGTACAACAGCTTGGAAAACTCCTTCTGATCATTCTGATCACTCCTGAATTTTTTGCCTCAGATTCAACATGGAGACCTACATCAACTGCCTTGAGGAGGTAGTGTTACCCTGGGTCAAGATAGTGGCTGCTGGAAGACCCCATGTCTGGCAACAGGACTCTGCATGAACCAACATAAGCAGGAGGATCCAGTCTTAGCTGTCAGACACGTCACCTCTTACATCTGACCACCTAACTCCCCTGACTGCAAGCTCCTTGATTATTATGTGTTAGGTACAGTTGAGTGAAAGACCAACAAAACTCCTTATAACATCAAAGATCAACTGAAGAGAAGGATTATGTCAGTATTTACCAATTTAAATAAGGAAACTGTTCAGAAAAATTACAGGAGATCCCAGTTGTTTGTAGGTGTTGAAGCTAATGTCAGTTTTAATGAATAAATTTACTCTTTAATATTTCAAAATATTTTTGTGCAATATAAATATATCTGTTAAAATGAGATATCAGTGTTATTTTCATTTTTTTGTAAGTTAGATGACATCACACTCTGTATTAATAATTAAATCTGATTCATATTTTTTATATTAAAAATTAGAAGTTCAAACAGGTTTAAATGGAGAAAATATTTATAATGTTGACTTATGAGTTTTTAGCTTGAATTCACATTGTAGGAAGAAAATTTAGTCAGTTAAGTACCATACGTGATACACTCTTGATTGGTCATGTCTCTCTTGATACATGGTTGACTTGGCAGAAGATTTTCCCACAGAAGTTTGCCCTTTCTTTCTGTAGTAGACTGGTTGCCAACCTGGGCTATAGGATCCAATCTGTCCTGCTATTTAACTCATAGCTGGGAGAGAAGACATGGATTCATAGCTTTTCCAAGTGTATTATATATTGAATTGTTAAATGTTAATATTTTTAACTTACATCTTACATAAAACCTTTGTAATTTTGCAATATAAAAATCAAGCTATTATTATTGTCAGCACCTACTCACATCTGAGCATCAGAATCGTCATCCCCTCTCCCTTTCTTACCCCTGGTGGCAGTGGTGAAGATAGCTGTGAATCAAAGAGATTTTGATGTCCATTACACCACAGCACACATCCTTACATCATGAAACTTAAACAAATTTTAATGAAAAAGAATTTCCCTTATTCCTTGTTCAAAACTACAAAAAAATTACTCTATATTATATAGAAGGGTAATACTTACATTAATTACTGTCAGACTAATGTCTTCATCTTTATTATTATTATCACAATGTTTCAGATATTGCAACCTTCAGACTTCTTCAGGTATCTGTGTCATGTCCCTTCAGGACATTGGAGTAGTATATTGCTGCTGGGCTCAAATAAGGCAACGAACACATATATATAAAAATATATAATTATCTTTATAGAGTGTGGGAGAATTAAAAAATTGACAGAGATAAATCTTCAGTGAACCTCTAGCCAGCCTCTCTCTCCAGATCAAGAATTGGACCAATTTTATAACATTTGGACAATTATGCAACTTCACCTGGCTAAACTTTCTTCTGGTATGTCACCTATGCAACTTTGTGTGGCCATGCCTCTTCCAACATGTGCCCATTCAAGTACACATTTCTTTCCACTTTGTACACCTGTGTGCACTGTTTATTTTAGCCACTGGATGCATTTCTGGTTCATGCTATCATCAGTTCTGATTTCTGCTCACACACTGATGCAGCAAAAGTAAGACTAAAGGTCTTTCCTTAACTGATATCCAAAATTAACAATCACAGCTCTCCACAATTTCCTGTCCTTTGTAGCTCTTAATACATTTTTTCTTTTTTTTTAAACTCTCTTAAAACTTGTTCTGCCATTTATTTACTCAAGGTAGGTTATACATTGTTTTCATCTGTCCTTCTTGCTTTCAATTACTCCTGTAAGTATCAAATTTCCAGGTCTTCTTTCCTCATTATGCACTCTTGAAATTGCACCTGTCTCTTTCTGATGTTAAGCATGTGTTCTTTTTGTTTCCATTTTCTCTAAAACTTTATTGTTGCCCACATGTTTATTCCATGGAATTCTCAGTACCCTTCACAGCATCCTCTCTGTTGCTTTAAGTCTCTTCTGCGTCTGTGAGGAGATTGTCCAGTATTCACTGCCATATAGGAGGACTGATATTTTGTTACAGTCCAGTACTCTTTTCTTTGTTTCTAATACTTTAACTTCACTAATTAGTAAATCAAACTGAAAAAAATTGAAGCTTCTTTATTCTTAAACAAACCAACAAATTCCCAATAATTCACATGTTTTATTTATTTATTTCACTGATTCTTGATTTACAAAAAACTTACAAATATTTGTCGTTATAATTTACAAAACAGAACTGAAACAGAGAATACAGAAGTTTCATCACAAGTGTTACAGCCATTAATTAGGAAAACAACTGATTTTATGAAATAAAAGAGCTCCATGTTTAATGCTAAACAAAGAGATACTTGAAAATTGAAAGAATATTTTTTGAAAGAATTTTTTTTTCTTTCAAAAAATATTCTTTTAAAAGATTTTAAAACTACCTGCGTCTCTCATTTCATGTGCACATGTAGACATGGCAACAACATCAAAGCCCAATCCGATGAAATCCTAATGGATGAAATGTGTCACAAAAAACTCATTTTAGTTTGTCATATATATATATATATATATATATATATATATATATAAAGAAATATAGTCTTAAGGTGTGCTATATTTATGGAATAAAGTGCTCAATATCAGAGATAGAGCATGTGTAAATATAAAAGTGAACATAGAAGTCAACACTTAGAGGCGACAGTCTGTTTCATGCTATATGCAATCGTCAGGCCATGACGATTGCCTGATGATTGCATATAGCATGAAATAGACTGTCGCCTCTCTCTCTCTCTCTATATATATATATATATATATATATATATATATATATTAATAAATATACATAGTATCCCTCATGATTTGGATTTTTCATGCACAATGCAATTTTCAGGTGCAGAGTATAAAGTATTCAGTTTTAATAAAAATATTGGGGCAGTAATATATTATACTGGAATTACAGTTTTTTTTTTTAATTTGAAAAAACATATTTGGCATTTAAAATAAACAGAATTTGTATATTGAGTATATGTCAGCCACTGACATCTTTTCTGATGGGGGGGGTTCACAATACCTGCTGTTGATGATGATACCCCCTCACTACACATGCATGATGGGTAGCTGAAAAGTTCATGACCTGACCAAGTAGCTCTTCCCAAAAAATTCTTGTTTAGTCATTTGGTCAAATTTTGAGAAATGGGTCAAGTCAAGAACTACTCAGTACCCCACCTTATATATAAATGGAAGTGTTTTAAAAGAATATTGAGAAACTAAAATAATTAAATTACTTTCCTTCCTAATGAGATATACAGTGTTTCTACATTTCTTACTGTTTGCAAGTAATAAATATGTCTTAAATGAGAAAAATGCTTTTTCTTTTGCTTTGAGTACCCAAAATTGTTTTCTTAATTGAGAGCAACTGGCCATAAAAAAACATTTTATGACAAATGCAGATATTTTTAATTCATTGGAGATTTGGCTATAACTCAGCAAGCAAATATTAAATACACCAAAGTAGAGTTATAAAAATAATACTGCCAACATTAACCTACATCAGTTGTAATACTGAAACTTTCACTAGCCCTTTAATTACAATGAATTCAAAAGGAACATCCTAACCACGTGATATTGCAAATGGTGTGGCTCACTGCTGAAGAGCTAAAAGTCATGCAATAAAACAGGTATATTATTTCCAAAGCAACAGATAAAATTCTTTCTGTCTTTTTCTTCAACCAATTTATCAGGAAATAAAAAAAATTTTCTGCATCTTGGCATTTAGTTTTAGTATCAAAGTTTATTTGAAGTTTTATAATTTCTCTTTTTTGATGTGTTTTAGATAGGAATACTTACTCATAGATATGAATTTGTCACATAACAAGTATTCTGTATATATTTAGTCTTGTGAAAAAGTTAGCAAATCATATAGAAATTTTGTCTTTTTCAATAAATTTAAGCATATGAAGGTTTGATTTTTCATTTTAATATTACTTAGAGATGAATATAAGTAAAAAAAAAAATAATAAAAATGAAAAATTTTTTAAATTATTTGAAAGATTTAAAAATTAGAAATGCAGGTTTTTGTAAGGGAAAAGTTAAGACACCTCTATATTTATTGTTACTTAAAATGCATTAAATTAGATTCACATATCCCACATCAGATGCAAGTGATCAGAACACCATTAAAGAGGATTTAGAAAGGAACATCTATGTGTGTGCATTTGTGTGTGTGTGTGTGTGAAATCACCTCATTTCAGTTATTAATTGTAAAATAAAAGTAAATAATTTTATATCTTTGTTTGGTTAGAGTAAATTGAGAAAAAAAACATTAAATTGATTTGGTAGAAAAATATATGGCTTGAAATTTCAACTAACAAATCAGATCATCCATGTATTATATTTCAATTATATTAGGAGACACAAGCTACCACTGTTGCATGTCAGCTCCCCAAATCTGATATGTTAGTTTTTTTAACAAAGGAACAGACATCTATGATAGGAAAAATTTAACTTGAAAATATTGAAATTGACTTGAACTGACTATTTGTTTCTTCATGGCCAAGTGGTAAGGTGTGCCAGGCTAAACAGTGGCTCCCTCTTACCCAAGGGATGCAGATTCAATTCCTGCTGAAGAGCACAAATTTTTGTTTAATAATATTTCTCTAATATTCAAGTTAGTAGGTGAAAATAAATAAATATACTGTTTAAAAAATAGAGTGTCTACTCAAATATGAGTATCTACTAAAAATAATATTTAAAATAATACATATGTACATATATTAGTACATTAATACTTCAGCTGGGGGTAGAGAATAATGGTTATCAGTGCAGAAAGGAGAAATAGTGATTTATATATAAATATATTCAGACACACACATATATATGCATAAAATATAAAAGTTGTTTCGTGCCAATATTCCTTAATTATAGTGATGTCTGTTTTTGCAAGAAAATATTTCAATATATATATATATATATATATATATATATATATATATATATAGACAGACTAACGTTAGTGTGAAATTGATGAATATATTTCCAGTATAGAGCTGAACAAAGATTAATGATGAAAATACAATGAACAACTGAGAATGTTTCTTTGATGATTCTTGTTAAATAAGCCCAGGCAGATACTTCTGGGCATTCCATTACAGCAAATCTTTCTGGAACATGACAACATTCAATGAAAGTTTGGCCAAGGAAATAGATAGTCATCTTAATGTGACATATTTCTTAGGAACGCTATAATTTGCCACTTCAAAATGGCATCCCTGGCAAGAGGCTAAACAATGAATTGCAGTAACATCTTTAATCCTCTTTTAACGAAGAGCTCTCACTGTTTTTCTCTTTCTTTCTCTGATTCATATGATTTGGCAGTGTTTCAGAACATTGTAAATCAAGCCAGCAACTGAATCAGGGAAAGAAAATGAGACAAATGGAGAGAATTTGACAATGAGAAATAATTTTTTTTCACTTTCAAGCAAAGTGCAGTGATTTGTCTATTTTATTCGTTATGTAGTTAAATTCATTGATAGCATTAGTGTCTGACTGTTTTTAGTTGATCTTATTTTTTAAAAATGGAGTATTTCATGTAAAAGTTCATAAAAATGGCCTCCTGTTCTCAGTTTCAGTTAATGAGCTATAGCCATGGAAACTTGGAAAATTCAAATATGACTGACTCTGATTTGTCTGGGAAAAGCCCTGAAATAATTTGAAAATTGTGAAATAAAGTAAGATCAGAATCTAATGAGTTTTTTCCTTCTCCTGAATCTGTCAGATTTTTGTTTATGAATAACTCAAGAATTTCAAGTTCATTTGTTTGATCCTTGCAAATGTGACAGAGACCATATTTTCTGCTTTTTGCAGAACTCCTTTATTGGTCAGAGCTTCAGATAACATTGAAAAAGTACTGCAAAACATTGGTTCAAAGGTGATAAGAATAACTTCCGTAAACGTTGACTGAAAGTTATAAACAACAATTATAAGTTCCTACATTTTTCTTTGAGAAATATTAAATTTGTTAACTATGCAAATGTGTTGAAACTCTCTCATCGACTCAATAAACTTTTGCTGATGAAGTACATTTTCAGAGGTGTTATTATTTATAATTTAAATATCACAAATGTTTTGGATTAGATTTCTTTCTTTTTTATGGCTTATCAACTTTTTGTAGGTTATTTAAAATCAGAAAATATTTTTAGATTGCAAGAATTTTTGTGGGTATAATAATGATTTACTGATACAAATCCTACTAATTAAACCATACAGAAAGAAGAGATGGATTCATACTTTTCCCACAGGTATTTGCACAGAAGTGAATATAATGAACCTGACTGGAATTGGAACTAAGCTTTCTTATTTCAAATTCCAAACTGTTATCCATTACACCAACTACATGCCCAACTTTATAGTAATTGGTTATTCCCAAGCAGTCACCCATCTAGGTAATGACGAGGATTGAAACTGTTTAACTTTGGTGATCACATGAGAACTGGTGTTTCAACATGATATAGCCATAAGCCAATGTCTTGTATATTTTCCTTAGTTCTTGAAAAAACTTCCTGATTCTGTTTTTTTATAGCAATGAAGGAAAAATTCATGTGTTTCTCTGACTATAAATGGAATCTATGGATTAATACTGGTAAGTGATTGCCACTAAGAGATGAATACAAACCCAAAAGATTTTAGAGTCTCATTTAAATTATAATTATCATAACTTGTCTTCCTTCTTTGTTTTTCACAATTTTTCAGCTATGTATACTTGACCCTTCCTCAAATGTTATTTTCTAGATTGTTGAACGGCTTCAAGGGAATATACAGCTTTCATGTCCCTGGTTCTCTTAGTCAATCAGCCTGTGTGCCAACCTGTGCGCCAACCTTGTGATTACTCCTTGAGCTTGTGATGTGCAGCCACCTCCATGTAGTCACAGGTTCATTGCTTGCTATCTTTTATGAAAAGTATCTGCACACAACTAATGCCAGTACTTGGTATGCCTATTGAGTCATCTGAATGGAAGAGGCAGGTATGTCTCATCAGTCTTCTTATTTGCTATAGTTTCTCACTGTTTTGGTCTGTATGTCGAAGAGAAAGATGGCCGCACCAAAACACAGGAATGCAAAAATCATGCAGGCACCCTTGAAGTAGGATTCATCAACATTATGGAATGCGTCAGAGACCTGAAAAAGCCAGAGTCTCTTCTTCTATCCACTGTGTCCCTTCATGGCTCTCCACAACTTCCTATGCTACTGCCATCTATTTACACAGTCTTATTAGGTAGGTTATTCACTATTTTCATCTACCTCCAATAAATACTGAGAATATCAAATTCTCCAAGCCTTCTTTTTTTTATTAGACTTCCTTGAATTTTCTGCTGTCTTAAATATTTGTTATAACTATGAGGTGATACTGGAAATGAAATCACAAAGAGCAGCAAAGTTTCAGATGAGAAAAAGTGTACTTTCTGTTCCTTTAATATTGCATTGTTGCATACATGTTCATTCTATGATATTCTCAACATCCTTCTGTAGAATTATATTTCTGTTTCTTCAAGTCTCCACTACATCTGCAAGGAAATTGTCCAACATTAATTAATTGATATTACAATAGCATTTCAGCACACTTGTCTTTGTTTCTAATTAATTTTTCCTGTTTCTCAATACTTTGCTTAGCTTTCGGAAGGCATCTTTCATTGTTGGAATATCTCTTTTGTTTTCTGTGTTACATTTTCTATTACAACACTTCCTAGGTAGTTAAATTTCTGTACTTGCATAATTTTGGCATCCCCAGTTTGCCCCTCTTCTTCTTACATATCCAAAAAGTTATGAAAAGATGAGGAATGGAGCACACCATGCTGGGTCACTAAATAAATATTGAGCAACCTTACCAATATTTGGTCATTGACCTATGCAATCAATCATTTATAAAGAATAAAGAATGGTAGAAAGAAGTTGGAAAATAAAAAAACAGAGTTTTATTTTCGATGTCAACAAAGTATAAAAATGTGATATATGCTTTCTTTCTAAACCTGAAATAGAACCTAGAGTATGTTGCAAATGGTTATTTCTATTTCAAAAATCAAAAGCATACCTTTCCTCTTTAGCATCTGTCAAATTTTTGGTCTTATATAAAAAAAAACATGGCTCCACTGATTGGCTATGAAGGGTCACTCTCTTCTAAGTATTTACTTTATGGGGCCAAACAGATGAAAGGCTAAAGGTACCAGGTCAAGACTGTGAGGTGAATGGTGTAAAGTTATCCTATCATTTACTAGGATTGCTTGCCTGATCTAAGCTGCTGTGAAATATTGTATTGGGCTGTAGTATATCACTGATCTGTAAATGTGGCATAACTTGAGATGTGTTTGCTCTGAGTTTAGCCAGTGTGCTCACAGGGGTAGTGGTACTAAGCATAAACTCTAACACCATGACTCCCTTCTGCTCCCATAAGACAATGGCAATCGCTTCATTGAACTTCTTTCTGCATGAATCTGAGTCATTCTATCCTGTTGAACTTCTTTTGCTCTCTGGACCATAACAGCAAAATTATATCTCATCTGTGACTACAATACTCTAGAAAGTATTATCCATGTTGTGCAGCACTTGAGGCTTTTTGGCAATAATCAGGCTCTGCTCTTTAATGAATCTGTAAGCATTCTGGAAGCCTACTTTTCACAGACTTTTCAGTAGCAAAACAATTGCATTAAATTGCAAGAATTGCCACAGCTCACTTGAAGGCTTTCAAAGAATTAACAGGTGTGATATTTCTGTCAGTTTACAAAGAGCTTCAACCTGTTTGGCCCTTTATATTCACAATAGCAAAAAGGCCTGTCAGTAAGGTTAGTTTCTCTTGTCTCCCTAGGATTCACATTAACCCTGCTGACCTCCTTATTTTACTGCAATGTGTTTTGACATTTGGTGAATTTTTGTAAACATTGGCTAAGCTAGTTATGACATGGTGATATGATAGAAGGCAATTTTTGTTCACTATGGACAGTGCAGTGGTTAACTATGGGTCTTATATGATCATGGCCAGGGTATTGGGCTAGAATTGTCTATGACAATAGACAAATGACATTTACTTAAATCTCATCAACATTCAATGCACCAGATTCTTCAGCATTCTTTAGCTCCTATGGGATATGGAACCAGAAGATTTACCAGTGCCCACCTGTGTCCATGATTGAACCCCAGAAGACTGACAAGATGATGTCATTGCTATGTTTCATTGCTTCATGACCCTTGTGCTTTAACAATGTCCCAACCATGTGCACCAATAATGATGGGTCTTAGTTGCTCAGAATTGATTTTAGGCCCATTTGTAAGACATCCAACAAATGGTCACTTCATTTGACAGAAGCTCAGATGAGCACTTATAGGTTGTTGTGGAAAGATTCTATGGGTCACCATTTGTTGAATAAAAAATTGAGAGAAAAGATTTTTGTGTGTTCAAATATAATGATGATATTTATTTAAATATAAGATACAGAAATTTTAACTGTAATAACTTATCATGAAATGAAAGTTGGAAAGTTCTTCTCTTTGATCGTAAGGAAATGAACATGGACAGTCTTTCATTGAGGAAGAGAGACAGTGGAGTTGGTAGACAAGATCAAAAGGAGTCTCCTGTTGTTTTGGTTAGAAAGACAGGATGGCGAGGTTGACTTGTGTTGCTTTACCACTGTCAGTCTTTCTGCTGAGTTGAATGAATGTTTGTTTTTTATGGCCTTGTGTAGGCTCCAGAAGCCTATGTTTAATTACTGGTTGGAGCTAATTTTATTGGCTATTTATTTTTATTAAATTGAAAATTTGAAGTATGTTTGAAATCTCGAAGGCTGTGTAGAGCCCTTACACAATGTGTCTATTTTTGTCATTTGCTCGTATGATCAATTCACTTACCCTACAAGGCCTATTCATGTGCAAGGTACTACACTAGCAAATATCATGACCATTTCATATCTACTTAATGACCATTCATGGAGTCCAACAGTAGTGTTGTTCAAGCAGAATAATGCACCATGTTATTGCGCCTAAGTTGGCTAGAATAGGTTTGAGGAGCATTCTGGAGACTTCTAACAAATAGTGCAGCCACCGAATTTTCCCATTATGAGCCCAGTCAAATAATTATATCAATTCATTTGCAAGATCTTGCTCTTACAAATGTCAGTATGTTATGGCTCATTAATTCTTAAAGTGGGCAAAAGGGCTTCCTACATAATACTAATAATATATCCCATGACTTTTGGCATGTCACAGTTTATACTTCTATATAATAAATATGTCAGTGTGTCACATTTTTTCAATGAAAGGGACATAACTCTCTGAGTTTTAAATATCTCATTATCTTCTATATAATAAAAGTGAATGCCAGTGTGTCACACTTTTTCATCTTTACTCCTAGAGGCCGTAGTCCAACATATCATACCATTTTGGAATCAGCCCAACTCCATTAGCAAATTAAAAATATTCCAGGCTAGACCTGGATCTGGACTTGCAATCCTGAAATTTTGGATTCCAAAATTTTCGTTACTGTGATTGTTTCTGGTGATTTTTTTATGGGATTTTCTCAACAAAATTTTTTGTATAATACCAATTTTTATAACTTGGAAATAAATTTGAAAATAATTGCAATTTATTGTGAAATCCAGCAAAAGTCACCCATGAAATAAAAATAATTATTTGTACTAGTAGTAAGGATCTATGTACATAAAATTGTCTTTAAATTAAATGGTGGCAAAAAAATTAACATTGATCTTTTAAGAGCTAAGCTTAAATATTAATGCAATACTTAAATTGCAGTGATCAATTTGAGTTCTTCTGTAGTTTATTGTTGCTTATTGCATCTACACCTCCCTACCTATAGTGATGAAGGCCCCATGAAGGCATTTAAACTAGCTCCTCTCGAGCTAGCTTAAATGTCACCTATCATAGTTTAGTTTAATCAAAACATGAGATGAAATCTCTCATATTTAAAACCATTTTTTATTTGACTCTGCTTTAAATCAATTAATATCAGTAAGTGGGTGTGTAGTTTTGGGGTTTTCTCCAAATGTGGATTGCTATATATTACATGGATATAAGAGACTCTATTCTCCTGCCTCTAGGGTGGGTGCTTATATATCTATCTCACCCAGTTTATTCCACATGTGTACATCCCAAGTGCTGCTGTATGGAGCACCTATTCATAAGTTGGAAGCAACTACTGATATCCTTTGTGATGTGTGGTTCCCTACATAGTCAACCCACTGATTTACTTTTCTAAAAATCTGGCATAACGCTTAGTATAAAATTCATTATGCCATCATCTGGGGTGAAGCCAGTAAATATTGAGGCTATTACACATCAACTTTTTCCTGAACAAAGGTTCTTCATTGACATTAAATTCAAGTCAGACCATCTGTTATTTCCTGCCGCAAATCATATAGTATACTATAGTAGCACTGCTGGTAATTTTGTATTTGCTTTACCATCAAAATATATCTTGATTTTGGTACTTTGTTCATAATTTCAAAATTTGATTAGTGACAATAACTCAAAGTCAGCACACGCTCAAATCTGAGCATCAGGATTGTCATCCTCTCTGCTTATTCCCTTTTTTCTCTCTTGTGACAGTGGTGGAGGTGGAGCCTACACCTGAAGGACTCACAAAAGAGTGTGGGTGGGGATGCAGCTGGGTGAGTCAAACCATCCTGACAACATGTCACAGATCCTCTTAATGTAGATGGTTGGACCCAGAAGTCCTGGAAGTCAGATGGTCCTACAACAGGAAGGCTGATTTGCAGCAATGGTTCCCCAGGTCTTAGGGTTGACACTGGCCTGTGTCAGGGATGTCTTCAACTGATTCTTGAAGCACCTTTCCTTATGACAATAACTATGCATAATTGCTAAATAAGGAAAAAGAATTTTTAACAAAGTCATTTTTTATTTACTTTCTAAGATAAAATGAACATTTTTTTTTACATTCTGAAAAATGTTTGTTTTTATTTATCAAAGAAATCACCTGATTTTTTAACAATCAGATTACTCAGAGGTCTCAAATCATCAGTTGTGTAGAGATGTATGTGTTCAGTTTAATAAATTTTCCATATAAAATCTGTTTGTTTTTCTCAAAAGTTTTAATTATCCTGCATGCATTTATTCATTCATTTATTTTAAAATTCTAATCCTGCTAATTATCAAAGCAGCGGTAGGGAAAACTAATTATAAAACATATGTCACTTTAATGATTTTTCAGCATTTTGACTTCTGCTGGACAATTAGAGTAATTAGCTGACAGGTACAGATGTTAATAACAAGATAATGAGCAATCTTTAATTAGTATAAGTTATTTCTGATTTGGTTTGCTTGTCCACTTTATATTCAACTGTGCATGTTAGAAAATACACTCTCTCTCACACACACACATATATATGTGCGTGTATTTATGCATGCAACACACACACACACACACACACACATATATATATATATATAGTTATTAACATTTGGAGTTTACTATTTGTTCCCAAGGACAGTTCCTGTAAAAGAACATTTGCCTATTTTCTAATTAGAGATCCATACATTCATTTTGATTTTTCATTTTATTCAAAGATTTTCTTTTTAGTCAAAGTGGTGATATCCTCAAGACATGTTGAATAGGAGTAAAAATATTCTATAAGTCAATATCTCTTTGGTTGAGGGAATGGATGATGAAAACCATGAAATGATTCTGGTATATTCTGATAATAAGCCTCTTTCTTTTATACCGATCTTTCTATGACCTTTGGATGTGATTTCCTTCTTTTCTTTCTTATTCGTTCTTCTGTAAATACAAGAAAGTGGTAAGAAACTTTCCCATTTAACTTATTTGCAAAAACATCAGTTAATTTGTTCAATCCAATGCCAGATATTCAAAAAGAAATATGGAAACCTCACGTCTTTTGACACAAAAATAAAACAGATCATGTGATTGTGAACAACTCCTGACTTGGTCAAGCAGTTTAATAATTTTCTTCACAGTCAAAGACAGGTAGCTACTCCATATTCTGGATTGGTGAAGTCCCATATCTGTGTCACCCTTTCATGGCTCTAGAAGAGAAACTAATGGCTAACTAACCAGCATGGGCGTGACTAATCTACCAGTTTCCTAGTTTCAGTTAAGACCTAAGCAGCACTGTTATTTTTTTATTTTTTGTTTTTTTTATCTTATTAAAAATCAATTCTGAAAAATAATTATCAGTAAATATGCTTCTATATTCTGTGTCTCTTCAGGACGTGGGCAATCATGTGTTGCCACAATTTCCTGTCCTTTGTACCTCTTAATAAAGTTTTTCTTTTTGCTTTCTTTCCTAATCCCTGTTCAGCCAACCATTTACACAAGTTTATTATACATTGCTTTCCTCTCTCCCTTCAATATGTCCTGTGAGTCTCAGATTCTCCTAAATCTCTTTCCTCATTATGTGTTCAAGAACTCTTTGCTTTGTTTCTAAAGATATTTTTCTGTTCTTTAGTACATTCCTGTGTGAAATTTTCCCTTGTTTCCCATAAATTTCCACTGTCTCTTAGGTTTTGTCATAGTTCTTATTATCCTTAAAATCTCCTTATTGCTCACATGAGCTGTCCATTGTATTCTTAGCATTTATCAGTTGAACCACATCTCAGTTGTTTCAAATCTCTTCTTCATCCATAGAAAGATTGTCCAGCATATATTGGTGATTAGCTATTACTTAGCAGTTTAACACTTTACTAATTTACTAATAATTTACTTTTTATTTCGAAGAAAATATATATGGCAGAGTGACAGAGAAACTCATAAGCAAATGTCATCTCTATCTATAAAAGGCAGGATGTGTGTGTGTGTGTGTAACGAATGCACGGCTGCAATTTTCGACAGATTTGCACCAAAATTTACATGCACATGCTCGAAGTTAGTGGAATGGCCAAGACCAACTTTGCATTTCCCAACTCCCATCGATAGTGGAAATAATAGATTTTTTCATGCTTCTACAGCAGTTTTTATGGAAACTGATCTGCTTAACCTTCATACGTCGAATCTCGATGGGAGAGTCGATCGTATATATATATATATATATATATATATATATATAGAGAGAGAGAGAGAGAGAGAGAGAGAGATAAAGGGAGTGAAATATAGAAGGTTCATATGCTATCTTTGTTATTTGTGAAGCATTTTGGCAAAAGTTAAGCTATATTCCCAGTATTGCAACATCCTTAATTCTCTTGTCATGTAGTCACTAAATTGTGAACTTTCTAGTATCTATGAGAAACTTCTCATCCAACCCCAGGTAGGTCTTGTGACCTGTCATTCCAGAAACACCTTTTCATATCGAGGTCTTCTCTTGATATAAGTAACAAGATTTGTATCCCTTGCCATCTTGCTATGCCTGTCACATAGCACTGGGTAGAGAGTGAGAGAGAGAGAGAGAGAGAGAGAGAGAGAGAGAGAGATAAGGAGGAATAGGATGAAAATCAAATGTTTTGTTAACTTAACACTAACTTAAACAAAAGGTTAAGAAGGAAACTGCCATCAAAACTAGAAATAGTGATAACAGTTTATTGAAAAACTATTTGAAGAAAAAGGTTTCACACAATTCATCCAACAGAAACTATAAAAAAATGGTATATATATATATATATATATATATATATATATATATATATATATATATATATATATATAATATGAAAGGCTCAAATGCTAATATTCCATGGTTATAATATATTACATTGGAATTATATTCATGATCCAATTCATCAGACCTACAAATTCAAAATGAACACAGAAAATATATCACTGGGTATAAAATAACAAAATTTCAAAACTTTTTTTTATACCTAGAGATATATTTTCTGTTTTCTTTTTTAATTTGTAGGTTTGATGAGAATTGGATGATGATTACAATTCCAGTGTAATGAATTATAACCATGGAATATTAGTGTTTGAGCCTTTTATATTGTATTCTTACTTTGTCTTGTACATAGAGCTCTACCAGGTTTTTATCCTCTTGGAAAAATATATATATATATATATATATATATATATATATATATATATATATATTTATATATGTGTGTGTGTGTGTGTGTGTGTGTGTGTGTGAAAATATATAGAAAATAGGAAAGAACTGGTTAGGTAAATAATCCAAAGTTCTTTAGTATTTTTGTTATTATTTTTAAAAAATAGTGCTCGATACAAAAGTAGAGCATAAACATAATTATTTATTTAAAAATATGATTCTAACACGTTACATAAGAGTTCTCATGTTTTAAAACAAGAGCCGAAAACTTTAATATAACAATTTAATTCAAATAATTATATTGAAGTTTTCAGCTCGTATTTTGAAACATGAGAACTCTTATGTAGCGTGTTGGAATCATATTTTTAAATAAATAATTATATATATATATATATATATATATATATTG
>OZ010576.1:78079760-78142260 GCA_963932145.1 Acanthosepion lycidas
TATTTTGTTATTATTTTCAAGAACCAATGTGGTATCTGCATGATAGTTAAAATTCCTTTGTTGGCAATCTGGAATTCTTTGGGAAATTGGACATTTGAAATGGTCTAGCGTGACATCATGTGTAATGGCTACTGGGAATGAGACCACAAAATTGCAATTTATTTATTTATTAATTTTATTTTATTTTTATTATAATACAATATATGCACACAATTATTATATCATATGCTCTTTAAGATACCTTCTCCTGTGTGGAATACTGTGAGGTGTTTATTTTGTATAATAATAGCTTCTACAGTTTTGAGGATATATATATATATAGAGAGAGAGGGGGGAGATGTCAGGTATTGTATATATTAAGGAAGTAAACCCTGATAAAAAAACAAAAAAAAATCTCACCTGTTGTTTTAGATTCCATCTTATACCTGGTTGGCCAGAGGAATGTCACTGTCAACCTTTTCTAAAAGTTTTGACTCCATAGGTACATCTCCCAGTGAAAGTGTATTCTTGTAAAACCTGAAGCAGCAATTGACTAAAGAATTTATTGTTCACTCTTAAAGAAAAATGTGGCATGTTTTAATTAAGTCTCAAGTTAAACAGTTAAAGACAGTGAGGAAAAAAAATGGAGACAAATTTTTAGTGAAGCTGATTTGTTAAAGTCAATTGCTTCCTCTAATATTAGTTGTTAGTCAATTAAAACTGTCAGTTACTAAAACAGGAATGAAGGAAATGTGACTGCTGTACAATATTTTACTCATTAAGTCCTAACGTGTCAAAGAGATTAGTCTAACACATGTAAGTTCACAATTAATTACTGTACCCACTGATGTGTGGGAATGGTTTCAAGTGAATGAGCAGGAAAAGTAAAGGAAGTCTTGCTTCTCCATTTACTTCCTACCACCTTATCTTTCTTCCTCTCATTAGTAAAAATTAAATCCTAATAAGTTCCAACATGAGATATGCAGATGACACAGTGTTGATAGCAGACACAGAAAGGAAACTGCAGGACCTCCTACTGATATTAGTGATGTAAAGCAAGAAGAATTGACTAACCATCAATTGTAAGCAGAAAGAATATACGGTTGTCAGCAAAGATCAGAACTATAAACTAAAACTAATATTTAAATCTGGGAGGATGCTTTCCATCTTACATAGCTGATACTGACCACTTGGAGAGGGATGCAAGGCTCCATCTTGGCATAACATTCTCGGCTGATGCAAAGTGGAAAGACTATATTGAATTTAGTGCTAGGTCAGCTGCCAGGAAGGTTGGTTCACTAGACGGTTTTTCTCTCCAGAATCTATCTTACATATTTATAATTCTACCATTCACTCATGATTAGAATTTTGCTGTGACATATGGTCCAGTACTGCTGCTATCTATCTAAAGCTCCATGATAAAATCCGGAGAAGAAACATCAATATTATTGGTTTTGATCTGGCATCTCAACTTCAGTTAATTTCCCAACACTATAAGGTTGCCTCCCTTTGCCTTTTCTGTAAATACTGTCATGGTAATTGTTCAGATGCTCTCTGCTATGGTGTCTAGACTCTTTAAATTTAAGTGCAGTACTAGACTGATGACAAGGTTTCACCAATTTATAATTGAGTTGGATAAATGTAAGCATAAATTCTATGCTAACAGTATCCTTTCTCACACTTTTTGCCTGTGGAACTTTCAGCCCTATGATATCCAGCAAACTTTAACCTGCAAAAATTTAAATGCAATGTCAATTATTATCTGCTATCCTCCTGATTACGCTTCCTCTGTTCTTACTCCTTACCAATGTTCCAATTTCTAACTTTTCCACACCCAGTAACTCCTTGCATCCCAGTCACCTTACTGCCTTGTTTGAGGTGAACTCAATTAAAAAAAAATGAAAATAAATAGTGTTTTAATAGAGGGCGGAATATTTGAAATGTGCATTGGGAGAGTGAAAGATGCCTCCCAAAAGCTAAGCAAAGTATTAAGAAACACAAAATTTCATTAGAAACAAAGAAAATAGTACTGAACTGTTATGTTATATCAGTCCGCTGAATGCTGGACAATATCTTCACATATAAAGAAGAGATTTGAGACCACAGAAATGTGGTTCTGCATAAGAACGCTGAGAATACCAATGACAAAGTTTTAAGGAAAACGGATACAAAAAAGAGACTTATACTTAGAATCAGAAAGAGGGAGTTGAAATTTCTAAGAGACACAATGAGGACAGAGGTCTTGGAGAATTTGATATTCACAGGACATATTGAAAGGAAGAGGGACAGAGGAAAGCAGTGAATAAACTATTTAACAACTTAGTCTAAATGGTTGGCAGAAAAGGGATTAGGCGAGAGAGTAAAAAGTCAAGCCTTAGTTAAAACTACAAAGAACATGAAATTGTGGAGAGCCATGATAATATGTTCTACATCAGAAGAATTTATTTTATATGTATGGACGCAAGATAATAAACCATCTGCATATTGTTAGATGCTATTAATCATATAGAAATTAAAGTTTATAGACTGAACATTTTATATTAGCAATGGTTTATACTGAAATTTATGGATATTATAAATGATACAAATGTGAAGCTGATTGTAATGAAAAGGTTAATATTTACAATCCTTACAAGAAACTAATTTGTCATGCAATGATGATCTGATAATTGCTTGAGTATTGTTGGGGTTGGAGGCCCCTCACATATAATTCTTTATTTAAAGCTGAATGTTTAAGTAAGATAACAGTTTTCAATTACATGATTAAATTTTGTTTATTTAATGGTTAAGCCATTGATTTTATAAGTACTTTAGTTACTAGTTTATATTTAGTGTTAAATATTTATTTTTACATTGCTGAGATTTTAATAGCAATTCTACAATGTTAAAAGACATGAGTGTTGTGCTGCAAATACTGGCATTGAAAGTTAGATTTGTGCTCTGAAGTCACTGCATTTGCTCTGGACAAATAACCTTGAGAAAGGTATGAATCCATCTCCTCTCTCCTGCAGTTAAGAGTTAATAACAGTGCAGACTGATCTCTCTAGCTTTGTTCATCAACAAGTCAAGGAAAAGGACAATTCTGAATTCAAAAACAGTTAGTTGTGGGGGGCTTGCAACACCCACACTTGCTATGAAGACCACAACCGCATGCATTCTGCTTTACTATAGTAAACAACTTCTGGCATCTTAATAAATATAAACATTGATTGATTATAATTTTCTATTTATCATCCTTCACCTCTTCCTTTAATCATCCTCAAAGGAATATATTGAATGGTTAGATCTCTCTCTCTCTCTCTCTGTGTGTATATATATATATATATATATATATATATATATACAGAGAGAGAGAGAGAGAGAGAGAGAGAGAGAGAGAGAGAGAGAGAGAGATCTGTATATATATATATTAGGTTGGTGCAAAAA
The DNA here is from genome assembly GCA_963932145.1 of Acanthosepion lycidas. Classification (NCBI taxonomy): domain Eukaryota; kingdom Metazoa; phylum Mollusca; class Cephalopoda; order Sepiida; family Sepiidae; genus Acanthosepion; species Acanthosepion lycidas. Next base: position 78,083,166 of record OZ010576.1, read on the forward strand.
TAATGATGTAATAATGTCGTTTTTTGATGTTAAAAAATACGTCAAAAACGACATTATTATGTCATTATTTTTGAACCAACCTAATATACATATATATATATATATATATATATATATATATATATATATATATATATAATTATTTATTTAAAAATATGATTCCATCACGCTAACAAAAATTACTAAAGAACTTTGGATTATTTACCTAACCAGTTCTTTCCTATTTTCTATATATTTTCACATATGTATTAGGTTGTTGCAAAAATAATATCGTTTTTGACGTTAAAAAATACGTCAAAAAACGATATTATTTTTGCACCAACCTGATATATATATATATATATATATATATATATATATATATATATATAGGGAGAGAGAGAGAGAGCTGTGAAGCGTTTTTGCTCTGTCCTAACAACCTTGGCATTGAGCACTGTTTCTTTTGCTCTTCTTTCTTGGATTGTTTATTACAATGTTCTTGTATATTTATATATGTTTTTTTTTATTTTTGTTGTTAGTAAATTTTGTATTTTGGGCTTTCAATTTTAATTTTCTTTTGATCACCTGGAGTCTGTTTACTTGGATTTTGTAGTATATATATATATATATATATATATATATATATATATATATATATATATATATATACACACACACACACATATATATATATATATATATATATATATATATATATACATATACATATACACACACAGACACATATATATATATATATATATATATATATATATATATATATACATATACACACACACACATATATATATATATATATATATATATATATATTTATATTTATGACACGTTTTGTCCAATGTGGACTTTATCAAAGCAAAATACAAATTTCGTATTTTGCTTTGATAAAGTCCACATTAGACGAAACGCCTCAGCAATTACCAGTTTTCCTATTGTCATTTTTATTCATAAATATTGTCTTCTCTACTGGTTAAATCAGAGAAATTTTCATATATATATATATATATATATATATATATATATATATATATATATATATATAAATTCATGAATCATTCATACAAAAAACAAATATAGAGGTTAATGATTTAAATGGAGAGAATACTTCGTCGCAAACAATAGAAATAAGATACATCAACCCCGAACCTGTATATGAATAATATGATCCCCGTTTATAAATTCTTTTATAAATTAAAAACACCTTATGCAACTGGAATTTATAAAGGGGATCATATCATTCATATACAGGTTCGGGGTCGATGTATCTTATTTATATTGTTTGCGATGAAGTATTTTCTCCATTTAAATCATTAACCTCTACATTTGTTTTTTGTATGAATGATTCATGAATTTATAAATTATATTTGCACCTTTTAATTGAAATATATATATATATATATATATATATATATATATATACTTATTACTTAAACATTATTTTAATGGATAACCATATTTGAATAGACCCTCAGTTTATATATTAAACAGTATATTTATTTTCACCTACTGGCTGGAATGTTCAAGAAATATTATTAAAGAAACATATGTGCTCTCTGACAGGATCCAAACTTGTCCCCACCTGAGAAGGGGGAGCCATCATTAGATCCAACATAGTTTAGACTGTATCAGCCATGAAGTGTGTCAATGATCAAGCAAAGTTGAATTCTGCATTATAAATTCAAATCTTTCTCAGACTCTTGAAATATAAATATCTGTTTCACTTTCATATCCTAACATAAACAAACCAGTTGAGAAAGATTTGCATTTATAAGGCACTATTTAACTTTTCTTGATCATTGATGCACTTCAAGGCTGAAACAGTCTGAAGCACATCAGATCTATTAGGTCGTTGCAAAAATAATGTCGTTTTCTCACATGTGTTACTATGTGAGAAAACGACATTATTTTTGCAACAACCTAATAATAATAGTTTCCCTTGCGTAGAGAGTATTTTTCTTTAATAAGATTCCTTGAGTATTCAGGCCAGTAGGTGAAAATAAATAAATATATTATTTAATAAATAAACTGCACATCTCTTGAAATAGGGCTATCCACTAAAAATAATGCTTAAGTATAAAATAAATCACTTTTATATATATATATATGTATATATATATAAAAGTGATTATTGGCTCCTGAAATAAATATTAATTTCAGTTGAGCTCTCTAGGGAGTAGGTCTGGGTTTGTAAACAGTGACTATTATAGCTTATATATAGCGAGACTCTTCGCATAGCGAATTGAGTCACTGTCAGTCACTGGGCGTGTTTCTAAAAATAAATACGCTAAAAATCCACCTGCTTCCCTGCCATGCGCCGACGGCTTAGTGGTAGAATCTCCGGCTGATACCAATTCAGTCGGGTTTCGATCCGAGCTAGAGGCAACCAGATGTCTAGCCACACTGATGAGCTGTGAAACAGCGAAACAGTCTGTCTGTGGATGACGTTATATATATATATATATATATATATATATATATATATACAGGGTGCAATGGGTAAATTGTTGCCATTTTTAATTTTGTGCATGTACATTGTTTGCTTTTGATCTGTGTCAACAGCACAGTCTAGTACGGTCAGTTGGGCACCATCTGTGAGAAAAAGAGCACCATGACACAATTCACTCTGCTAGAAATTTGGAAATTGCATTCTGTACTGCTTGACATTCATCTCAGAAGCTCCAATTCAAATATTTCAGAATGTTTGAGTGTCAATGTGAATGTTTGACAGTGCAGAGGATTCACAAAGAATTGGATGATATATCCAATCAACATCATGGTGTTTGAAGTGATCACTAGTGATGGTGATGCTATGCCTCCATTCATCTTGTCAGGGCTTCAGACTCAACACAAAGGCCTACATCAGGTGCCTTCAGGAGACAGTGCTGCCCTGATTCAAGAGGTAGCTGGAAGACCCTATGTCTGGCAACAGGACTTTGCACCATGCCAAATCAAGGCTGTCAATAAATTTCTGTGACCACATCATCCCTTACATCTGGTCACCTGATTCCCTAGACTGCAACCCCCATGATTATTATGTGTGGGGCACAATTGAATGAGAGACCAACAAAACACCTCGTGACACCAAAGATGAACTGAAGGCAATTATTATCGGAGCATTCACCAACTTAAACAAAGACACCATCCAGAAGATTTGCAAGAGATTCCAAAGTTATGTGGAGGCTGGGGTTGAAGTCAATGATTATTTTATTGAAAACAATTCACTCTTCAGTATTTCAAGATATTTTTGTGTCATGTTGATAAATATAACTTTTAAAATGAGATGTCAGTGTTATTTTCATTTTTGTGTAATTCAGATGACAATTTATCCATCTCACACTGTATGTAAATATATATATATATATATATATATATATATATATATATATATATATATATATATATATTATTTCAAACATTATTATAGTGGATACTTCATACTTGAAATACAGGCCCCATATCTTTATTTATTATACTGTCCATTATATCTCTCGGCCTGCTGATTTGAGAAATCATAGTGAAGAAAAATATTTTCTCCTTTGTAGGGTAAACCACTATTTGATCCAGTGTGCTTTATCACTCAGCCACGGAAAACATGGCAGCAAGGAATGTTTTACTTACCATTTTTAAGGAAAGCACATCCTCTTCACTAAGATTATTTTCACAGAGCTTCATAGTTCCACAAAATGACAAAATGGCTGAAACTGTGATAATGACAACAAAGATAAGAACCTTTGTTTGACTGTAATTAAAGTAAATAATGATAGCTCCCCATCTTAGACTAAAAATTAATTTTGTATCTATTTAGAATAAAAACATTTTTATTGATTATACATTAGAAAAAATGGAAATCATTTTACAAATAATTTTTGTCTATAGTGGATAAAAGATTTTAGATGATGTTTATCTGTGTGTGTGTTTGTATGTGTGTTTTTGTGTGTGTGTGTGTGTGTGTGAGAGAGAGAGAGAGAGTAATTTTATGAGTGTATTATATCTACTATTATCTGACCTTAAGATAGAAAAAAAATAACTGAGATCATTTTAATTGGTTCAGGCATAAATACATTTGTGTGTTGGATGGGAGTTAAAAAAAATAGTTACAAAATAGAAACATTTGACTCACCCAAATGCTTTGATCACAAAACTCAATCATATATAATTATAACTAATATAAATTCAAACTCATCATGTGAAATAATTTTAGCCATAATTTGGTTTTAATTACATTGTTTGAAATGCTTATCAACAGACAGAAAGGCATTGTTTCTATGTTAACATTCATATCCCAGCTGATAAAATCAACAAATATTCTGAATTGGATAGGATAATTATCCAATCTCTTTTATTTTGAGTGCATCTGAATATTTTCTTTATTTGTTCACCACTGAGAATTAAATCATTAAAAATGCAACTAACTATTCTCTAAAAAGCAAACAAGATTTTTACAGCACCTGGATACCTAACAGGGTTTCGTCTGTTTTTTTTTTTATTTTTCACAACTAAGTGGTATGAATATAAAAAACAATAAATGATGTGCCTTGATTCTGATGACATATTAGAGATTTAAATATTGAGAGACAATTAAACTATTTACAAAACTTTGCTTCACAAAATACATCAAAATCTTTCATCAAAGGAGTAAACATACCCTCTGAATATATGGGTAGCCATAAACTAAATGGCACAGAAAACAGAATCAGGAAACTGAGTTCAAATTCCTGCCAAGTCTGTTATATTCACTTTTGCACAAATGACCTTGAGAAAGACATTAATCTTTTTTTTTTCTCCCCACACCCTTGCAGATATCAGTTAAACAGGCTTGCATGGCAGCCAGTGTAGGAGAAACACAATTCAGTGGGACACCACTCTAGTACTTTATTCAAAATCAGGAGAGTTAAAAAATATAATGAAACAGGATCTGTGTCCAACCATTATTCTTTATGTTCTCACAAGACACTGCATTGTGTATATATATATATATATATATATATATATATATATTAAAATAATAAGAAAGAACAGTAAGATTTATAATCCGGTGTTCTTTGCATTTTTATTTTTAAAAAGCAGTGCTTGATACAAACAGTACAGCATAATATTATAATTATTTTCTTTTTTTTTAAAAAAATGTCACAATGGAATCATATTTTTTAAAAAAGAAAATAATTATAATACATACATATACATATATATATATATATATATATATATATATATATATATATATATATATATATATATATATATATATATATAGGTTGCGATGGATAAATTGTCGTCTAAAATGTAAATAACACTGACATCTCATTTTAATAGATATATTTACCAAAATTACACAAAAATATCTTAAAATAAATTTATTCAATAAAATCAACATTGGCTTCAACCGTGGCCTCTGGACAAACTCGGAATCTCCTGCAAATCTTCTGGACAGACTTCTTCTTTAACTTGGTGAATGCTGCCATAATCCTTGCCTTCAGTTCATCTTTGGTGTTACAAGGAGTTTTGTTGGTCACTCGCTCAACTGTGCCCCACACATAACTATCAAGGGGATTGCTGTCTGGGGAGCTACATAGTCAGATGTAAGGAGTGATGTGATTTCAGTAATTGTCTGACTATATATATTTCTGAAGAATCAATGGATTTATTTTTAATTTGCCTTTTTTATTACTGCAAATGTTATTATAGTGGACACTTCTCATTTGAAATAGATGCCCCATTTTTATTTATGTATAATACAGCTATCAGCCTGTGCATTCAAGAAATCTAAGTAAAGAAAACATGTCAGCAGGCAAGGATTGAACCTGCAGCCCCCTTTGTGTGGGAAAATAGCTTTAACACATGTCCATTAATGACTTCACAGTAAGCATGAAATTAACTTCACCTGCCAATGTGTTTCTTTGTGGCCAAGCAGTAAGTTGCACCAGACTAAAGCTTGGTTCTCTCTTCCCTTGAGGATGCAAGTTCAATTCCTGCTGAAGGACAAAAATGTTTCTTTAATAAGATTTTGCCAATATTCAGGCTGGTATATGAAAAATAATAAATATATTGTTTATTATGTAAGCAAATATATGAATATAGATCCGACAGTATGAAGAAAAATATATGGAAAAAACAAACAAAAATCCTTATATGCAATTATGCTGTTTTAATGTTAATATAATGTCAATGTCGAACGTTTCGGTCTAATAAACCATCTTCAGGACATATTCATAAAATATAATTAACATTATTAATTCAACATTTGTCATGTTGAATTGATAATGCTAATTATATTTTATGAATTATTAGACCGAAACATCCGACGTTGACATTATATTAACATTAAAACAGCATAATTGCATATAAGGATTTTTGTTTGTTTTTTCCATATATTTTTCTTCATTGTTTATTATATAAAAGAACCATCTACTCAAATACAAGTAACTGCTAAGAATGACATTTAAAGTGATACAATATATATATATATATATATATATATATATATATATATATATATATAAATATATTGCTTGAATATTGTACATGTTTCAAATATAAATGTGAGAGAAAGAATATATTAAATTAAATAGATAAAAATAAAAGCACTATCATGGTTTCAGTTGAATGAACACTAAAGTAAAAATTAAATAATGATAATACTACTGCTACTTAAGGTCAACATTTGAAGCTGGATATCTATTTTACTCAAGCATAATAAATACAGTCAAAAGTTATTTAGTGCAATAAAAAGCAGGAAGTTGTGGAGAGGCATGATCACTTAGATACTGAAGAGACAGGCACATAAAATGAGAAGAAGCCTAAATTTTACAAGTAAATAATCCAAAAGTAAACCCCAGTAACAAAACATCTCTAGGCCACAAGGATTTTGAACTTTATATCTTCTAGCCTATGTCTGATATTCCACCAGTGAGCTTTTCCCACAAGTGCAAAAGGACATTTATCTGTTGTTTAATGAATACAGTAAGGAACTATCCAAACAGCATTTTTGATGGAAAGCTGAATATATAGTTGCTACAATGCATCTAATTAGACAGAATCCTAAATGCTGTTCAGCAAGGAAGGTTTCCATGTGTAGAGGCAAATTGATATTCTAGCATGCATCTAATTATTGCTCGTTTATTTTGGGCTCATATCTAAAGCTCAGTAATTGACAGTGTTGTCATTTAATGTCATCTACATTCATCATTTAAGTCCCCAATAATGATGCTACATTGATGGACATGCAAGCCATCAAGATGAGGAAAAACATCAAATAATTAGAAAAAAAAAAGCATAGAAAAGCACTTGTACATTATAGAAACTGATTCATAACTTTTGTAAAAATGAAAAGATTCAACAAGGTCAAGTTTTGGGCAGTTAAAGGTTCATAGTAAGGTTCTGATAGGATCTTTATTAATTCTTTTCAGCCAATCATTTTCTCTGCATTCTTGGCTCTCTTTCTGCTGAATGATGGATCGGGCAGAATTATCTTAAGTCTCAAAATGGAATCTGGCATTCACAAACTGTTCTCTAGAATACTTATCAGGTTGGCAGAACTGCATTCCAGGCGACAATAATTTTGCTCCAAAAGAGACATGGCATAATTATGTATAATCTACTAATTATGCAAATTATCCATCATGTGTTGTGGGAAAGGGAGGAAAAGAAATGTTGCATGCTAAAAGAGCATGTGGTAGAGCAATGAACACTTTTCCCTGAGATCACACATGAAGGAAATATTTTCTACTAGGGAAAAGCATAACATAAATTTTTTAAATTTTTCATTAAGTTTTAAGGCTTGTATATTTTACAAAGATAACTAATTTGCATAATGACATAATACAAAATTAATAACAATTAATATATTGTATATTTATTCATTTTTCATTTATGGCTTTTTTTATGTGCATTGTTTCAAGAACTGAGAGATCATAGCTCTCCACAACTTTCTATCCTATGTAGCTCTAAGTAATATTTGTTCCCTTGCTCTCTCTCCCAGTTCCTGTTTTACCATCTATTTATAGAAGCCAGTTTGGAAGGTTTTTTGCTGTTCTTCTCCAACTTTGTTGTCTTCAGTGCATCTTCTGAGTATCAAATTCTCTGAATTCTCTTTCCCCATTATGTGTCCCATATATTTCAAGTGTCTCATTTTGATTCTAAATACAAGTGTCCTTTCTCTTTCCATTTTCTTTAAAAGTTCTTGTGCTCTGTCCATGGTATTCTCACAATTGTAATTCCTTCTATAGAAACACATCATTGTTTCCTCAAGTTGTGGTTCTACAGAAGGATGCTGAGAATAAAATATGTGTAATGATGTGGTTTTAAGGAAAATGGAAACAAATGGATGCTTATATTTAGAATCAGAAAGAAAAATTTGAAATTTCTTTGATACATAAGGAAAGAAGGCTTGAAAAATCTGACACTCAGTTAACAAATTCGAGTCAGAAAAAAACAAGCAATAACTGACCTAATGAGATTGTGAAAATGAATGGCTAAAATCAAAACATTGTCTTAGCAACAAAAGTTAGGAAGTTGTGGAGAGTCATGATCAACCACAGTCTGAAGAGACATGGTATGTAGATGAAGAATCCTTTTGTTAATATTAGCTTCACTATATTACTTCAATGAAAATATTAATCTTTATTTTTGATATGTCATCAACAGATATTTATTATTATCATTGTAATTCTGGAAAAAAAAGAAAATCGCAGGCATATGTCTGCAAAACAAAGCCATATTTTCATTATAGACTAGATGAAATATGTTTTAAGTAAAAAAAAACATGAGTTTCATTCTTTTTTTTTTAAATATTATCATTTTGCTAATGATAGTAAGGATGTCATAGTACATGCATTGCACTGGTTCTTTTCCACATTAATCTTCTGAGGAACAAAGAGAAGTTGGAAATAATTTGTTTTTTATAATGAAATTTCAAATGAATTCTTAAACATTTTAGTGCCCGCTGATAGTAAGAGTATTTAAGTAATTTTTTCACAAATTCACTCCTTCATTCTTTCATTCTAAGTGACCAGAATTTTAACAAGAGGCAAAGAGAAATTTGTAGCTATCTTTTCATGGTTTTGACAAGCTGTATAAGATGGATGACAAGATCGATTTTTGTTGTTTTTTTTGGTGTTGTGAATATAAAAATATATACAAAGGAAGAATTCATACTAAAAATGGTGAAAGCATTTGCAAAATCAGTCAGCATAAACCTGGTTCTTCTGTTGTGTCAACCAAAATAGTGCAAGTTAAAAACAACTCTACTCAACAAAAAAAAAAAAAAAAAAAAACTACTTCCATGAATTTCAGCCAATGTTTGGCAAGTGTTACTATATTTTAATAATAAATATGATTATTATGGAAAATTGAAAGTTTTGCTCATGAAAAAAAAATGATTTTTTGTTGCAGTGCATGGTGGCAAAGTTCTTCATTTTTACCACAATGTAAATCTTTTTTTGCCATAGTGCATGGTGCCAAATGATTATCTTCTAATAGTACATGGTACCAAATCTTTTTTGTCACGGTGCATGGTGTCATATCATTTTTTACCACAGTGCATAGTACCAACTCATTTTCATGCAACTGTGTATTATACCAAATCATTTTTTACCACAGTGCATAGTGCCAAATCATTTCTTACTACAGTACATGGTGCCAAATAATTTTTATCACAATCCATGCTGCAGTGCATGGTACCAAAACATGTTTACCACAGTGCCAAATCATTTCTTACCTCACTGAATGATGCCAAATCATTTTTTGTATCAGTAGATGGTACCAAATCATTTATTTGTTCCAGTGCATGATGCCAAATCTTTTCATATTTACCTCAATGCATGGTGACAAATCATTTATTTTCCTCAGTGCATAGTGCTAACTTTTTTCCACACTTCACCATGCCAATTCATTTTCTTGCAACAGTGTATGGTACCAAATTTTTTAATTGACAGAGTTCATGGTACCGAATGAATTTATATCACAATGCATGGAGCCAAATCTTTTTTTGACAAAAGTTCATGGTGTCATACCATTTTTTGCTGCAATGCATCTACCTATCTATAAGGAATATCTTAATTTTTTCTTATGCTTTAATGTATGCATGAATTATTAACTTGTAGTATTTCAAAATGGTTCATGTCCAAGTAGCATAAATGTTATCAGGATGGAAACTGGAATAGTTAAGCTGAGTTCATATACCATTTGACTATAATGTGTAAGTAGCAGCCATCTGACTATCAACTTTTTGCTTCTCAGAACATTTATGTCTCAATCATGAGAAGTGTTTACAGTTCTATCTAAAGGGCTAAGGCAAATTTATAAAATTTTAAAGATTGCTGGCACACCAAAGCTGTCATATTTTATTTTTTGATAAGCTAAATCTAAATACCTCTAATCTTTATTGCCTTTTTTGATGTAACATTTCTCTTAAGTTTTCAATGGTGTATTTATATATGGTGATATCAGAAATTACTGGATGGGACATAAAAATCTTTATTATTACACCAGTAAATAATATATTTCATGGTTAAATTAATATTTTGCATGGATTATTTTTTAAACATTTTTCTATATTTTCCATCATTTTGCTCATCATCATCATCATCATCATGAATGATCATCATCTGGACTGAGCATGCTACTCAAACATGTGTGTTTGTCAAAAAATTAGATAGCATTTTGAGCATCAACTATACATGAATTTCCACTGAATGGTACAATCAAAGTATAGAAAATCAGGTAACTTTATGGTACTACAACATAAAAGCATCCTTGAAGGTTTCATTAGGAAAATTTACAAATGAATTTATGCAGATTCTTGATGCCAGAAGCAAAATTCTGGCTGAAACCTGAACAAACTCTCTTTCCTTGCTGTGACTACGGTAATAAAAATACAGCCAGTAAATATTTACAATATTCTGCTTAAAATGATTTCAAATTACTTTAAGATTTAATGTATTCTCAGTGAATCATTTCAGTTTTTTCTTGAACTCTGCCAACTTTTGCATAAGGAAACATATCTGTATATTATCCAGTAAGGATCAGTGGCTTGTCAGAGCAGTATTTGAACCACTGTGCCTGTATATATATATATATATATATATATATATATATATATATATATATATATATATGTGTCTGTGTGTCTGTGTGTCTGTGTGTCTGTGTAAAAATTATTCAGCTATAACTAAAAATATATCGGTGAAAAGACAATATGAATAAAGAATAATTTTTCCTTTTGTCTTTATTCACATATATATATATATTATAATTATTTTGTTTTAAATATGATTCCATCACTTCATAAGAGTTCTCATGTTTCAAAAGCAGAAGCTAAAAACTTCAGTTGCATTCATTTATAGAAATTAAATTCAATTAAAGCAGCTAGTTCTGTTTCATCCTCAATCCTGTATTGAGCACTGCTTTTTAAAAATAAAAACAAAAATACTAAAGAACTTTGGATTATTAACCTAACGGTTCTTTCCTATTTTTCTATATACTTACACACACACACACACACACACACACTCACAAACACACAAACACACACACATATGCATATATTATATATATACATATATATATATATATATATATTCTTCATTAAAGAAATTAAAAATTAAACTTATTCAAGTGTTCCTTTCGATATTCTGTCATGAACTTGGATTTTTTTGAAGAGTCAGAAAACTGAAGTCATACACTTTAGTTTGTTTGTTAATCTTGGTTAACACACAACAGAAAAAGAAAGTAATAATTTCTTTCCTTTACTCCTAAACTAATCTCTGACAAGATCTGAAACTGATATAATCTAATTTCAGAAGATATAATGGTATTAAGTCACCCTTCCACAAGTAGGGTGGTATGTGGTATGAGGTTTTTTTAATGTAAGGAACCGACATGGACATACAGTTGAGGATAAATTTGGCTACTGGAATTTCTCTCTGGAGTGGCTCAGCTATCAGACTTTAATCCTGACCCAACCCTTTTAAATACAATAAGAAGGTGGGTCGTCTTGAGATATGGCAATACAAATGTTGGTTCTATGAATGTCCAAAAATTATATTCAGACAGTTCACTTCTGTTTATATCCTTGATGTTTCAAGCAACTATTTTTCTTTTGCCATTTCTGAAGAAATAGTTTTTTCTTTTCTTTTTTTTTCTTACAGATCATGCATTTGATAAAGGCTGAAGAATGAATCTGCTGAATCATTGTCGTATCAGCATAAAAAATATGAAGAAGGATTTTGTTTCACTGATCAAAATTTGGAATGTTGATATATCTTTTGAAAAGTTACATTTACTAATATTACTTTAATAATAATAATAATAATAATAATAATAATAATAATAATATAGATCTGAAAAGAATATTATAGAAGAATGCATTTGATACTAGAAAGTGAACTAAATGGGACCAATAAAATGAAGGCTATTAACACCTTAGCTGCACCTGTAGTAACATACGGCTTCAACATTATTAAATGGAAGTTGAATGACCATTAAAAGATTGGATGCCAAAATGCTTGCCCAAATGAGGATGCACCACCTGAAATCAGATGTTGATAGGCTGCATGTACCAAGAGCTTTAGGAGTCTGAGGTTTAATCCAACTTGAATTAACTCTAAAAACTATAACAATCAGATTGGAAGCCTACCTCACAAAAAATTGACCCTCTCCCACAAATAGTAAAACACCAAACCCACTGCATCAAGAAAGAAGCTGCACTCTTCAAGAAACAGCTTAATATACCTTAAATCTTACCAACAAAAAACAAAAGAAAATACTATCTATGTCAAACGAGTAAAGCAGAAAGCAAAACAACTTGGCCAAATGATATTACAACAAAACTGGGAGGGCAAGGCGTTGCATGTAAAATACATAAAAGGAACAAAAGAAGCTGATGTGGACCAACAGAAAACATATCAGTGGCTGAACAGAATTGGGCTGAAAGCTAAGACAGAAGGCCTAATTATTGCAGCTCAGGACCAAAGCCTCACAACCAGATCCTATCACTATCACATAATCAAGGATGGAACTAACCTGAAATGCAGGATCTGCAGAAAATATGATGAAAGTATCGACTATATTATCTCAGGATGTCCAGAACTGGCAACAAATGAATATACCCAGAGACATAACAAGGTAACAATATATGTTCACTGGAAGGTATGTAAGAAGCACAAAATTGAAACCAGACACATTTACCTAAAATAACAATGTAACTATCCTCTGGGTTATGTCAATTCAAACTGACAGTGAAATAAAAGTCAACAGACCTGATATTATCATAAAAGATAAGAAATTCAAGAAGTGTATGCTTATTGACATAGCCGTACCATCTGAGAAATTTAAGTCCATTCACTTCATGAAATTATTGAGAAATTGTTCAAATATAAGGATCTGGCAATTGAGATTAACAGGATGAGGGGAATGAAGACTGAGACTGTACTAATAGTAATCGGGCTCTGGGCCTCATGAGAAAAGGAATGGCCAATTTTACTAAGTGTTCCAAGTAACATCAATATATAAGTTGCCCAGAAAAGTGCCTTACTACGAACATTCCATATACTAAGAAAAGTACTTTCAATTAAATGACAATTCTCCTATAGGGCCTAAGGACCATAGTTTGGAACTGGCTTTACAAAGCAGGAAACATAACACGCAAACAATAATAATAATATTACAACTGAAAAATACATGAAAATTACAAGAATTCTGTGTGTTTTTACAGGTTATCAGAATTTCAGCCAAAAAGCACTCAGTAGTTAACTACAGTTATAATATTCAGATATATTTTTAAAAATTCATGCAACTTATCTTGTGAGCTGACTCAAGAGTTTTGTATCAAAATGCTCATCAGGGCCAGATATTTGATAAATTTCTTGAGTCAGCTAACCAGATAAGTCACTTGAACTTTTCTTAATTTATTGATATGACTTTATTGAACTAATAATTATACAGTGACTGCACTAGTAGCAATTATATGGTGATTGTACTAGTGGCTTAGTAATTACATGATGAATGTACTAGTGCTTTAGTGTTGATATTTGTTGATACATGTTTGAATAGAATGGTTTAAACTATTCTAGTGGGTGCACTAGATATTTGAAAACATATCTTTTGTGAGTCATATGAGCCTAATAAAATTATTGTGCAGCATGTATCGAATTTTAACATTTCTCCTTCAGAACATTCTCATTTCTCATTAAGAACATTCTTCTTTTACGTGCTATGTCCCTTCAAGACCTGGGCAATCATTGGTCTTCACAATGTCTTATTTTTTGCAACTAAGTAATGTTTATCTTCTTGCTATGCATTCTTGTCCCTGTTCTGCCACTAATTTGCACAAGCTTGGTAGGTAGTTATTACTCAAAGTTTCCCTCTGTCTCTGTTGCCTTGAGTATGTCCTGTGAGTACTAAATTCTACAAGCCCTCTTTCCTCATTATGTTTCACAGAAATTTCAACTTTCTGATTTGAAGTAAGAGAGTCCATTTTGTTTTTATTTTCCTTAAGACTTTCTTGTTGCTTCTCTGTCCTTGGAATTCTCACCAATTTTCTATAGAAGCATATTTCTGCTGCTTCAATTCTCTTCTTCATCTGTGTGGAAATTGTCAAACATAACAGATATTCGTAATGTTTATACAAAAAACATGTCAAATCTTAAAAAATTAGGTGAAAAATTATAAATAAAATGTTGCTTAATTATAGTGATCAAGTAGAAACTTACAAACTGATACATTCAAGTGATCTGGATTAATTAGAAAAAATATTGGTGATATTGTAGTATTTAGTAAGTTGTTCTTAGCTCTGAAAAAAATATTTCAAGTTTGAATGTTAGCCAAGCCGCTACTATAACTCAGTGAAAAGCTAGAAATTATAAATAGAGAAGAGAAGCCGAAATTAGAAATGTACTCTAGTGAATTATTATTACAAGTATCTTGAAAAACCTCTTTCTTGACTTGTGAAATCCTGTGAATGGCAACACACAAGCTGAGTAACATGCACATGTGCGTTCATCATACAATAAGCTGATGTTTATTTCCTAGGATTAATGAGGATTATGGATTAATGAGGCTTTGAGTGGCATTTCAAAGCCATTCAAGTACTTTATTGACTCCATTCATGTTGAGGATTACTTTGTCATAGAACCTGATAATCCTTTTAGTCATTCTGTCTGAATCAGTCTCTTCTACAATACTTTGAGAAACTGCTTTGCAAATTTTATTTCCATGTATGGTTAAAAGTTGCCTTTCACAGCCCAGAAGATGTTTGTTGACTGGTTTTATTATCAAATTGAGCAAAGGCCTGAAGATTTGAAAGTAGCAAGTAGCTTTAAGATTGCCAGACACACAGATAAAATACAGACACGTTCTCATATTTGGATATGCATACCCTACCCACTATGTCCCACACACAAACTCAGGTTTGATTGTCATTACATTTGAATTCATATGCTGGATTATAACTAATGTATAATGGAGTTTTTCTTTCCTTAGAAATAATCTAGACATTCAAAATATGAAATATTTTCAAATAAAGAACTTATTGCTTTACTGAAGAATTTGAATTTTAAAGACAGGAATAAAAGAAAATGATAAAAATGCTCATAGCAACCAATTGACATTTAATAAGAGTGATAATGTCAACATAAGATATGCATATGACACTGTTGATAGCAGACGCAGAAATGAAATTGCAGGAACTTCTACAGAAGGTAGTGAAGGGAAAGCAAGAAGAAAGGAGTAATTATCAATTGTAAGAAGACAGAATGTATGGGTGTCAGCAAAACTACAAAATGAAGATATCAAAATCAAGCAAGTACAACAATTTATATATCTGGGAAGTATTTTAATGGAGGATGGAAAATGTGTTACCAAAATCTGAAGGTGTATTGGAATAATGAAAGATGCTTTTCAAGAGCAGAGTAAAGTATTAAGAAACAGGAACATTTTGTTAGAAACAAAGTAAAGAGCGATATCAATCCTCTTGTATGGCAGTGAATGTTGGACAATCTCCTCACAGATGAAGAAGAGACTTGAGGGAATAGAAAACTGGCTCTATAGAAGAATGCTAGGAATAGCATGTTAGTAGGAAGGAAATTTTTATGGAAAATGGTAACCAAAAGGACACATATATTTAGAATCAGAAACAGGTAGTTGAAAATTTGAGGACATAATGAAGAAAGAAGGCCTGGAGAATCTGACACTCACAGGACAGATTAAAGGCAAGAGGGACAGTGGAAAGCAGTGAGTAGCCTATCTGATGTCCTTATGTAAATGGTTGGCAGAAGATGAATTAGGAGAGATAATGAAAAGAAGAAACTTAATAAGAGCTATAAAGGATAGGAAGTTGTGAAGAGTCATGATCATGACTGAAGAGACATGGCACATGAAAATAGAAAATATCAAATAATGTGCAGAGATTCTAACAACTGAAGGGGTTTATATCACAACTGAATATGTAGAAAGCGTGATCAAAATGTTTGTGAGCTGCTTGAATTTAGTGTGTCTATTTTTTCTCAAGCACTTTGTCAACCAAATACAGTCTCTTAGAGTATGATGATAAACTACATCCACGTCCTGGGTATGACGATAAACTACATCCGCATCCAGGGTAAGACGATAAACTACGTCCAACAGCAAGGCCTCTGATCAGGAGGCTTTGAGGAGCGTGGAATCACCTCTGGTGTTTCCAGGTCCACCCTGACCCGGGGTGGTAGCACCTGTTAGGGTCCTCACTATGGGCAAATAGTTAACCCCGAAACTGAGGTAAAAAAGCATTATAAAAGTGTAAAAATAGGTTTTAATACAAGAAATACTTCGTAAAAAAATATTACCTGAAATAAATTTTTGAAGAGGAAAAAATATTACCAGCTATACGTTTTTGAAAAAATATTACCAGCTATACGTTTTTAAAAAAATAATATTACCAGCTATACATTTTTGAAAAAATAATATTACAAGCTATACATTTTTGACAAAAAAAATTGTAACAGAAATAGATTTTTGACAAAACAAAAATATTACCAGGAAAAAAAAGTTGTCAGCATTAAATGACCTATTGAGGTTGATATGCCTTAAAACAAAACAAACCAAATTTTCTTTCTGAGAAAGTTTAAACAAATCATTATCCATACAAACTGCTCTTGTGCAGTCATTTAGTTAAATTTTATGAATTCAAATTAAAGCTATTACTATTCATGCAAAGTGTTGCTTATTGAAATAACAGTTTTATAAAATTAGACTATAGAAACCAAAAAAAAACAACAAATGAACACCACATTACACTACTATGTTTGTATCTGTGTGTGTGTGTATGTGTGTGTTAGAGAGAGAGAGAGAGAGTGTGTGAGAAAGCAAGACTAGGAAGCAAGAGGCTGAGAGATGGTTCCACAAGCAAGAAACATGAGAGAAAAAACACTTATTAGCATAGTACATACAGATACATTTACCAATTACAATTGTAAAATGAAGAGACCTAGCTGCCAATCTAGTACTGCACTTAAATTCATAAAATCGAGGTGCCAAAGAGGAAAGCTCATCTGAAAAATTGCCATGAAAATATTTATAGAAAAGACACAGGATATTATGATGGGTGAAAGTAACTGAAGCTGAGATATCAGGTCAGGACCAATAACATTGCAGACTCTTCTTTGGCTTCTATCAAAAATCTTTAAATACATAGCAGAAGCACCAAACTAGATATGGCATGAATATTCAATGTATATCTGAATGGTAGAATTATTTATATCTAAGATAGATTCTGGTGAGTAAAACTGTCTGACATAACACAGTGAACCAGAGTCTGTCTATGGTTCTGAGATGAGGTATTATGTACATTATTTACATTATTCGGACTATTGTCCTCATCTTTGTCACCATATTTATCACAACGTTTCGGCTGTTGTATGCTCCGGCCTTCTTCAGGTGGTTGGAATGTCGAACTGAACCCTTTATTTCGCTCACTGGGGTAGACTGTTCTAGTTCCACGTGCCATGTTTGATGGATGTCAGCTATCAGTTATCTCCTGTTAATTTTCCCTCTGAAAGTTCTGAAAGGCATTGGTTAGATCCAGTGACAAGACCCAAAGAGTGTGAGTTCAATACCCGGTTAAGGCAGTGGAGAACCTTCAGAGGGAAAATTAGCAGGAGATAACTGATAGCGGACATCCATCAAACATGGCACGGGGAAATAGAACAGTCTACACCAGTGAGTGAAATAAAGGGTTCAGTTTCACATGCCTACCACCTGAAGAAGGCCGGAGTGTACAACGGCCGAAACGCTGTGATAAATATGGCAACAAAAATGAGGACAATAGTCCGAATAATGTAAATAATGTACAGTGAACCAGCTTTCCTAGCAGCAGACCTAGCAATTGAATCAATATAATCGTTTCACATCATGCCAGCAGAAAATGTTAGCCCATTTATATTTAGTTAATTTTAAAAGCACGTTAAAGATAAGTAATAAGGTCACCTTCGGAATAGAGAGGATGAAGAAAATGTAAAATACCAAGATAGACTTGACCTTGTCATTTTATAAAAGCAAGTAACAATTTTCCATGACCTTTACCAAACATGACCCACCATCTGTGTGGCTGGTGAATAGATGGAAAGTTAATTTTATTGTGCATGATAATTGATGTAATAATAACAGGTTTTTACTGTTGAGCTGTCATAATTTTCATTTCCAGATGTAATGAGGTAAAATTAACGTTTCTACAATGACTCGTGCTTATAGAAAACTGACAGTCATCGACAGGTATCTTTCCTCTTGAATTCATTTTAAGTTGGATTTGTTCACAGATGTCTGAATTGATGTCCTTGTGATAAAAATGGCTCCTCAGTGAGATAATTGTACTAAGTTGTCTTTCCAAAAGAAGAATTATCTGAGTTTTAAAGTATTCAGTGTTTAAATCAATTCATTAAAATAGGAGTATTTTGTCAGGATGGAGAGTTTCTAAGACTTGAATCAGTGTTACCATAGAGATCTGAATTGGAAATATCCAAGATTTGGTTCAGTTGATGGATTAATATGAATATATATAAAACTAACACAAGGCAAAAGTAAGTGGAGCATTTGGATAACCAAAATTATTATTATAAAATATAATAAATTTATATCTCAATTTTTAAAATCAGCTTAATTATCCCTGTCACTTTGGTCATCTTTTTTTTTCAAGTTGTGAGAAAAGCTAAGTAAAAAGATCCAAATTATTTTGTTCTATAGTTTGTTTAGAGCCACCAAAGATCTCTGTTTATAATAATGCAGCTATTCTGCTATATGTACTGTGGTTCTATAATTGTTTTCATCTTGTGAGCAAGATTTTGGTAAGTTTTAGAAAACATTAACCTAAAAACTCAACTCTTCTTCTTATATAACCTCGCCAGATTAAGACTTCCATATGGATGTATGGTACCAAACCTGTTCAGAAATATCTAAAGTGTTAGGTCATAGTGAGGATCATCATTCTTCAAAGCTCATGTACTATTGTTGAATAATCATAAACAACAAACTGTTCAAATAACAGAAACCAAATCACTTAAGGAATTCCAACATCAACAACAACTAAAATGTATAGCACATGTAACTCAACAGTTACTGAATTGATAAACCAATTTTCCTGATGAATTATTTTAGTAAAGAAATTTAAAAAATATTTAACTGATAGTAGTACTGGCTGTTGAGTCTATAAATGTTGAATGTTTTCTTATAAGGAAACAACTAATATTAGCATTACCAAAGATAATAAAGAAAAAAAAAATTATATATTACTATTTCTTTACCTTCAAAGTAAATGTTGAGGACAAGAGGAACCAAGAAAAACAATGAATAATCAATTCAATGAGCTGTAAATGGATAGCAAAGCAGGGACTGTGTGGTATGGTAAAGCAACAAACATCTACAAAGAATAAGAAGCTGTGGAGAGCAATGATCACATAAAAGAAAGAATTGTTTGTTATTTGGAGTGAATAATAGAAGTAAAAGAGGGTTTTTGAAATATCACACTGTTGATACGTAAGATATCACATCTAATTTTACTATTAAGATGCTTGGAGATTAAGGATTATATCTTTTCATGTTGACTTTTAGAAAAATAATAAGAATGGGAGATACTTTTATTTATTCTAGTAACTTTACGATCATGTCATGTGGGATACATTCAAAAGCTTTTCTATTGTCTATACAAACATTATTAATATTAGATAATAATAATAATAATAATAATAATAATAATAATAATAAGCCCAGATATTGTTATTAAAGACCACAAACAAAAACGTTGCCTCCTTATTGATATGGCAGTACCTGCTGACTGCAATGTATCTTTGAAGATATTCAAAAAGCTGTCAAAATACAAGGACCTAGAAATAGAAATCTCGAAAATGTGGCATATGGGAACATCAACAATCCCTGTTGTAGTTGGAGCCCTAGGACTGGTTGGAAAAGATTGCAGTAGACTAATTGCAGGGATTCCTGGAAGCCCATGCCTCAAGGAGATACAAAAAATTGTTCTGACAAGTACAGCCCACACTTTAAGAAGGGCTTTATCTAATTTTTATTTTTTTTTATTTTTTTATTTTTTTTTTTATTTTTATTTTTTTTTTTTGTCAGTGAAAAGTGTCATGATGCCATTTCTAACCTTAGGTCTCTGGGTGGGACCCGGAAAGAAATGTGTAAACGCCAGAAAGCAAAGAAAATAAAAATAATAATAATAAGATTTTACAATACACAACAACAGAACAATCAAAGCTAATCACCCAGACATTGTGATCAAAGATCACAAGAACGAAATATGCTTTCTTATTGACATGGCAGATTGTAATGTATCTTTGAAGATCTTCAAAAAACTATCAAAATACAAGGATCTTGAAATGAAAATCTCAAAAATGTTGCACATGAGGACATCAGTAAGTCCAGTTGTAGTTGGAGCACTC
Organism: Acanthosepion lycidas; assembly: GCA_963932145.1. Taxonomy (NCBI): domain Eukaryota; kingdom Metazoa; phylum Mollusca; class Cephalopoda; order Sepiida; family Sepiidae; genus Acanthosepion; species Acanthosepion lycidas. Next base: position 78,104,084 of record OZ010576.1, read on the forward strand.
AGATTGACTGGAAAAAGTTCTGATAAACTCATTGAAAGGTTTCCTGCTATGCCTTAAAGAAATACAAAAAATTGTACTCACAAGTACAGCTCACATTATGAAGAGATTTGTCTATGTAAAATGTGTGGGATCTTAGTTTTTTGTTTTTTTTCACAAACATGATTAGTAGAAAATGTCATGAATCCATTTTTGACCTTAGTTCTTTGGTGCATAAACAGAAATCCAAGGAAATAATAATAATAATAATAATAATAATAATAATAATGATGATTTCTTTCTGAATTTCTGGGTTGAAGAGTTATTATTATCCTACAGGAGAATAGCCTAGTGGATTAAAGCATTTCTTCATAAATTTAGTGAGATAATAATTTCAATCTGAGGGTTGGGCAGTATGTACTTGGACTCAGTAGCAATGGGTGAGCAATAACTGAGCATTACTAGAAATAATAATGAGACGAGATATCACCAGACATGGGTAATGGAATGACAATAGTCTACTCCAGTAGATTAAATTAAGCATTTAGTTCAGAATTGTAGGTTACTCAGACTGATATAATCCTGATGAAGGCTGGAGGGCACAATGGCTGAAACTTTTTGATAACAAACAAAAAAGATGAGGACACTAGTTTAAATAGTGTAAGTAATGATAATAATGTTTCATACAAAAAATTAAAACAACTAAGACTATTACATCTAATGCTACTAGAAGAAAACAAATAAGATGGTATAGAAATAAAATCATACAAGAAAGAATGTAGCCTGATGCTTATATTTCAATGACTGATGCTGCTTAGCTTTTGTAGCCTAATTGGTAAGGTACTATTCTGCTATGAAAAGCTTCCAAGGATAAGTTCAAATTGTATCAAAAATGCTGCTTACTTTACAAATGAAGAATAAATATAAAATCAATCTGTTGCAATAAAAAATAACAAAATGAATTTGACTAAAATTAATAATAATACGATTCATTCTATTCAGATAGATGAAATTTTTTTACAATTAATTCTAACATATTCACAATTACTATAAGTACTTATAAGGGAGGTTTATTTTAAGTATTTTCCAAACATTTTTGGATGCCTTGAATATGAACATAAATTACATTTGGCAGCAAGGCCTCTGACTGAGAGGTTTTGAGAAGTGTAGAACCACTTCTTAAATACTCTTGTTCCTAGGCCTACTCCAACCCAGGAAGGTACGACCTGCTAGGGTCCCAGCTATGGGCATATAATGAACCCCCAAACTGGGGTCAAAACATTATGAAAGTATAAAATTTTTTTTTTTTAGTAAAAATATCAGCAATAGATTTTCATAGAAAAAAAAATTATCAGCAACGCATTTTTGTAAAGAAAATTACTTATGCTCCTAAGAAAAATAAATTTAGGTATTAAATGACCCATAAGGAGTTGATATGCCACTAAACAAACAAGCAAGCAAATAGGTGAATAATAAGTAATTAAAACCAAAACTACCAAAACCTACCATGACGGCAAGGGAGAAACATTGTACTTAAACAAAGACCTTATGGCATTTATTTCAGAGTTGTAACTACTGAACTGCTGTAAATATCTGGATAGGTTTAACTACCTTTTTGTGATTGACATATGCTGTCGTACAAGCATTATTACTCAAGCTTTATACTTGAGTAATAATATTTGCTATAAATTTGTACAGAAGGTAAATCTGGATGCGATAATAAAGGGAGAAATGCAAAGCAATGAAGTGCAATAATAAATACATTTACTGGGAATTCTCCCTACTACATAATTACCTTGTAGCATTACTATTTGATATTATTTTCTCATCAATTACAGCATTAATTTGAAATAGGCTAATTTGCAATACTTTCCACAAGAACAATGGTACCAAATGATTTCATATGTCCTGATATTAATTCATTCAAAGAGTTGATTATTTGGACCAAAAGTCTATCTGTTAATGGCAATTGTTAATTTTCTTTACAGAATGATCATATGAATTTTGCCAGTCTGTTTAGTTGTAACATAAAATTCAAATTATGTACTAGATACACTCAATACAAGACTGTAGAAAAAGTGTCATCAATCTATTAGAACATAGAAAGTTGTCTTCTATTTTAAATTCTATTACCACAACCTTTCTTCATGCATTCTATATAATACACCAGTGTTTCTCAACCTTTTTAAGCAATGGCACACCTAGGAGCAAATGAAAACATCATAGCACAGTTAGTAAAGTTTTTAAAGGGTATACATTTAAATGTTATGAAATTAAACCATAAAATAAAAAAATACACACACAAATATGAACTTACTTCTGTAGAACCACATTTCTGTTGCTTCAAGTCTCCTCTTAATCTTTGAGGAGATTATCCAGCACTCATTGCTATATAGGGGGACAGATATCTCATAGCAGTTTCGTACTATTTATGAAGCTTATTTAGTGTGAAACCTGGTATTTTTTTTGCAATTTCTTCAATATTTGTTTGAAAGGGCAATAAGCAGACCCTCATTTCTTCTTCAGTTGAGCATAGTCTCTCTCACTTCTTATTTTTGATGTTATTTAGGGTTGAGAAACTTAATTCACATAAATATGAAGTAGAAAATTACATTAAAATTGATAAAGCCTTTTTAGCTAATGCGGAATATTCCTATTGTATTGAAATCTAAAATGTACCAATGTCTACCGTCGAATGTTTCATTTTGAGCCCTTGATTACTGGTAGCTAATTCTTCTTCACATAACTGAAATCCAATATTAGAAGGAACATTTATGAAGGGATTTCAAATCTAATCATACTTTCTCTACAAATATTAATGACTAAAAATATAATTGTGTTTTTTTTTGTTTTAAACTCCAATTGGGTTTGTTAAATTCACTTATGTGCAAATATCCTTAGGAAAATATGAATCCACCTCTTCTTCCCCTAGCTATGGGTTACTTAGTAGGACTTGTATCAATAAATCCCTAATAATCCCAAAATATTCTTGCTCTCTAAAATTAATTTCTGGCTTTAAATAACATGCAATAGGTTGATGAAAAAACAAATCAATCATTCAAAAGTAGTGAACAAAAACCTCCATTTGTAAAATCTTCACTAGCAAAGTTAAATCGCTCATCAGGACCATTACTGTTGAAATGAATTACCCACATCCTTATCATGCTCACATCCCCTGTTTGAGCGCCAAAACATTTGGAAAACAGTGATGAATGTCAATGGGTGAATTGAGGAATTCAGTAACACATCATTGCTTCAGACATTTTTTTACAATGATGTCCATCCTGTACAAAGCCCAAGAGCCACTCAAAGTAGTGGGTTACAGAGAGAGAGGCACAATTTATGGGGATATGTAAAGAAGATAATGATTAACCCTAGACTTGAACAGGTTAAGATTGTAGATTGGAAGTTAGTTTCACAAGGAAGCAGTTTGTGGGAAGAAGCTGTTCAAGTGGAACTTTCATCTCACCAATGGAATACCAAGGGAATGAGGACAGTTCGCTACAATGTCTGTATTATTGTGGGTCTTACCTGTGAAGGTTAGAACTGATAGAACCAATAAATGCAGTTCATATGAACACATTCCATGGAAATAGCGATAGGGCAGTGAGAGGCTTGTGATGTTTCATCTGTGGGAAAGGGGTTGTAAAGAGGAAGATCACCCACAAGGACGCAAAGAGAGTTTTGTACTTTATCAAAACTGGAAAGTGAAGACACATATATGGCAGCAATAGTCCATTTTCATCCTGATTTGGCTTTTGTAAATGTAGAGGATTTCAGGAGTTAGGTACTTACTGGAGCGATTCAGGGAACCGACCATTTCTCCAGTATCTACAGTAAAGGATCATATGTCCAAGATCCACTTGAGGTCTAAGATTGAGTTTAAGTCTGACTAGGTGCTCAATACAGAATTCCAGTGTTTGGAATAAATTTAAATTAATTATTACAAAATATATTACTCCTTGCTTTAAACTACAAATTATGGAGAGAAAAATTGTCTTGCACAAAACTGTGAACAGACTTTCTTGTCAGCTAATCTAGCAATGGATTCAATATAATCTTTCCACTACATGTCAGCTGAGAAGGTGCAACGAGTCACTCTCCTGGAGGTTAGCATCAGCCATGGAAGATAAAGAGGGTTCTCTCAGATGATTAATGGAGAAAAGTTTAGTTTTGGAGTCATTAAAATTATGAATGATCGATTTGTTTTTAATGACTTATCAACCTTTTGGGGCTTATTTAAGGCCAGAAAATATTTGAAGATTGTAAAAAGTTTTTGAGACAATAATTGTTTACTGATACAAGCCCTATTTAACCCATGATCAGGAGACAAAATTGGAACTCGGCTATCTGATTTCAAATTCCAAGCTGTTATCCAGTACACCGCCTGGAACATCAAAGCTTACAGCACTTGGTATTCCCAAATGGTCACCCATCTAGATACTGACTCTGCTCAATGTTGCTTATCATCATCATCATATTATTATTATTACTGAAGATAGCAGCATGCCAATGAAGTGCCACTAAGGTACAAATATACGAGACCCATTTTACCAATCAGGGTATCACAAGGATATATATCATAACCAAATTTGGTAATAAGTTTTATTGAAAACAGCACAATTTTAGTTGGAGGCCATCAATGCAGCTCTTTTACAGGAACACAGTGTAGAACACAATGAAAGATGTCGGTTGGCTGAAAGTACCTGTGAACAGATGCACATACAAATTTAGGATGGGAAGAGTCACCAGGATAATTATCCTACAATGGTGGGGTTCTGCATCATGTTAACGACCATTAGCCTTTCTCAGGATCAGACAGACCCATGTCAGCTTCTGAGGAAATCTTCCTGAGCATAAGCATGGTAAATGAGCATACAGAATTGACCAATGGAATCAGGGATAATCATCAGGAAATTGAGAAGCACTTTTTGCAAACAAGCACCAAAGAGTTTACTCACACGCAATTGGTGTCATCAGTTCAATGGAGAGTATCATGGAAGGACTTGTGGACTCACCCAACAATCCCTGGTGATCATTTTCAATTACTAAATGACACTATGCTCCGTCAAATTATCACCTTCCTCAGTACCCTTGCTAATTACAATGTTATAGTCTGTACATTATCAAACCTATATTGATTCTAGCAATTTGGCACAGTTAATAGTACACCTATATGGAGACAATTCTAAACTTCACATACCTTATCTTTCTCTGCTCACTTACAAGATCCTGTTATTTGTTTATGTTTCCACTATGTACATTTGGACTATTGCTCTCATCTTTATTGTTGTTATCACAATATTTCGACCATTATACCCTTTGGTCTTCATCAGGAGTATATTGATCTGGGTAACATGCAGGGAATTTTGAACTGAACCCTTTATTTAATCTTGGAGGTGTAGATTGTTCTTATTCTACTGCCCATGTCTAGAGATAACATAAAAGATATATAAATGGAGGAAACATGATAACAACAACAATAGAGTCTGAATGTAAATATAATGATAACCTCCTCATCTCAGAAATTCAGACAGAAATTGTTCATATTTCATCTTAGTATAAGATTATATTATTTTCTGAATCATTATACTATACAAATGTAATACTAATAATAAAATCAGACTCCGCTTTCATAATTATCATTTGCTCTGTTCTTACATTGAGCTCTCTTTGAATTTATATCCTCTTTGGAATTATCCCTTCTAATTATCAAGTGATATTATATATATATATATATATATATATATATATATATATATATATATATATATATATATAATATCACTTGATAATTAGAAGGGATAATTCCAAAGAGGATATAAATTCAAAGAGAATATAAGCGGTAATGTAATACTAATAATAAAATCAGACTCCGCTTTCATAATTATCATTTGCTCTGTTCTTACATTGAGCTCTCTTTGAATTTATATCCTCTTTGGAATTATTCCTTCTAATTATCAAGTGATATTATATATATATATATATATATATATATATATATAGATAGATAGATAGATAGATAGATAGATACTCTTCTTTACAGTTGTAATTAAGATATTATATGACTTGGTGTTGAAATACTGAAAGGTGTTTTCTTCAAGTAGCAAATGGTTTCCCACAAAATCTTGATGCTTGTCCATTTGCCCAGATTTTGGGAAGTGGATTGGAGTCATGAACTTTCCAGCATTCCCATATATATATATATATATATATATATATATATATATATATATATATATATATATATATATATAATGTATGTTCGTGTGAATAGAGAGCTTAGGAATTTACATGTGTCGAAAGAAAGATTGTATCTGCAGGAAAAGAATGAGATTTTCTGATTTAAGTTATTTTAGATCAATATGTTTACCAAAGTTAGTATCAACAGTTTGCCTTGTTGATAAGCCTATCAGATAAATGTCCTTTTAATTTCTGACTTAATGAAGTTATTCTCCTTTAGTATATTTTTGTCTTTATTTAATTCAACCATTACTTTTTAAGCTTTAATCAAAATTGATGAAATTTCATTCTTTGAGACAAATCAATAGTAACAAATTAAAAATTAACAAAGTAACAACTAAATGATGTCTTCTTTTAACACAAAGTTTGTTTTTTGAGTAAGTTTTAAATTTAAAAAATCAAAATTTGTTGGGAATTACATGTAATAAAAGCAATGTAGACATTGACTGATATTTAAGACTCATCTCAAGTGTAAATCAGTTTCAAATCAATAATGTTTACATAAAACAAACTTATTAAAGAATTAACTTCTCTGATGAAGAATCATAGCCAAAATCCAGGAACATTAGCTCTTAGTTCTTTAACAGAAAGCAAGGATCTGAAAGAAAGAAATATAGAAATTCGGTTCTCAATTAAGGGGATAAAAATCAAAGACATAAAAAAATAAGTAAATCTAAATTGGAGAAAAAATTCACAAAACGAAAGTGGTGAAATTAATTTCTTTTTTTAATCAAAGCCAAAAAACCACCAAGTCTACACCTTGAAAATCTTGCCATTTAAATAATCTTGCCATTTTTTGCGTCATTTCTTCTGATTAGTTTAGAAATTGAGGAAAGAACATTGATATCAGTAAAAACTTCAAAGTACTTACTGTCGTTAACATTGTTGCTGTTTGCATTGTTCAGATAAGCTAATGTTAAAGAAGTTCATTATTGTCACGCAAACAATTCTTACCACGGAAAATAGTAGTGTTTAGAAAAGGAAAAAAAAGATCCAATCCAGTTGCAAACACAATGGTCTTGTCAAATAAAGAAATATTGTTGTATTTAGTGGAATAGTTCTATGGTCATGCATGGGAAAATCAAGTAATCTTCCATTGAATATATCTGTCTGTGTTTCTTGTCGCTAATTTCTTGTGTCTCCTCTGATCTCAACAAAAGGTCCTACTATCTTATCTTAACTCAAAAGCAGTAGAGGGAAAGGTTTTAAAAATGACTCTAAAAACGGCTGCGTATGGTGCTTCCTTCCTGCATGTACAGCTTAGTATTCTTCATCAGACATTTTTTGGGAGCCGCTACTGATGCTGCAGGTTAATGTGTGTCTAGTAATTGTTTTCTTTGCCACACTGATAAAATTAATTAGGAAATATGGCGCCAACCTCTTCTTTGTGCCATTTTTTTTTTTTTCGTGTTTGAAAGTTATTTCAGAGTAACTTTCAATTGTTCAAAGTTTATGTCCTGAAGAATTTGTCATCAGTAATACCTGGTGGCCCATCAATGGGGCTTCATTTAGAATACAATTGCAACTGCTCACTCATTCACTCTTCCTCTCTGTCTAGTTCACTCAGCCTTTTGATATTTATCATGACTTTCATTCAACCTCTCACATTTACGCATTCTTGGTTTCATTTCACTACACAACCATTCTCTTTCACTCATTTATTGTCAAATTCAGTCATCTACTTGATCTTACACACACACACATACACACATATACACACAGTTGTGTACACACACTATTTCTCTCATTAAATTAGTTTAAATATAACCTTCCGTGGTCTTCTTTATAGATTCATTTGAGGTGGCAAAAGGACATTCTTATTTACCTTATAATTTACTTTTTTGAGTCAAAGAAAATATTGCAACTTAAACAGAAAAATGTCTCATTTGGACATGACTTATATACATGTAAAAATATTAAAAATATATAAACAACAACTAATCTTTATACATTATATTACTATATTATGTTTATATTATACTATATAGCAATATTATATTATACTATATACTAATAATATATTATATTATACTATAAATGAGTAATATAATAATATAATATATATACTTAAAATAATATATATACTATCCTTCAGGTCATTAGAAATCATAGCTCTTCACAATTTTTTGTCCTCTGTCGCTTTTAATAAATTTTGTCTTATTGTTATCTCTCCTAAACCCGGTTTTGCCTTCTATTTACTCAAACTCGCTAGGTAGATTATGTAATGTTTTTCTTTATCTTTGTTGCCTTCAATCTATCATGTGAGTTTCAAATTTTCCAAACTCTCTTTACTTATTATATATCCCTGAAATTTCAACTCCCTCTTTCTGATATTAAGAATAAATGTCCTTTTTGTTTCGATTTTCTCTAAAACTTCCTCGTTGCTCACATGTTCAGTCCATGCTATTCTCTGCATCCTTCTGTAGAACTATATTTCTGTCCATTCAAGTCTCATCTTCATCGTTGAGGAGGTTGTCCAGCATTCACTGGCAATTAGGTAAACTGATATTACCTGACAATTCAGTACTCTTTTCTTCATTACTAATGAAATTTTCCTGTTTCTTAATACTTTGCCTAGCTTTAGAAAGGCATCTTATGCTATCCTAATGCACCTTCAGATTTCGGTGTTACACTTTCTGTCCTGTTAAAATATTTCCCAGATATTTACATTTTTGTACTTGTTATTATTTACTTATCGATTGACTCTGCCAAATGATTGCTAGTTAAGAATTTATTATGTTAACATCATGATTTTTGTAAAAAAGGAATTAATTGGTTGATTTGTTTTGTATGGCTCATCAATCCTTTATATGTTATTTAAAGCCATTTTCTTTTTGGATAATTTAGTAATCTAGTTTAGTGATACAAGTCTTACTAATTGACCCATAGTTGTCGAGAAGAGGTGAATTCCTACCTTTTTACATAAGTGACTATAATAAACCCATAGGGAATTGGAACTCAGTTCTCTGATTAACAGTTCTGAGATATTATCCATTATATCATGCATGCATCCAAGCTTACAGCACCAGGTATTCCTAAGCAGTCACCCATCTATATAATAACCAGGCTCGACATTTCTTAACTTCAGTGATTATTTTGGAACCAGTGTTTCAACTTGATTTGGCCGTAAGATGAATTGGTGTAACATTTAAGATCTCTTTTGTTAGATTTTGTATATGAATCTCACCAACAAAATGGATGATCAGATTTTGTAATATTTTGTTATTGCTGTCGCATGCTAGACTACAGTCCTAATTTTGCTACAGATTTTAAAAGGTGCCTCCATATCCCTTACATATGGTTCAATAATGCATGAAGCAGCAAGGGAGTGTATTTATAATGTTTTCAAGCATTGCAAGTTTTAATTGAGGGTAATAATTAGTGAAAGCGGCATAGAATCTGCTCAGTTCCATTAAGATCTTCAGGCTGATTTGGATCTTTTTGTGTATGATGGAAACAGGTCAAGCTTAATTCATCTGTGGAGATGAATGCCAAATTAATAAAGATGAGAAGAAAAAAAAAACTTTTGTTTATTTTCTATTAGTATAGTTGATAAACTCTTATTGTTTGTCTGCTAGAAGCAATCTAATAAAGGACATTCAGATAATTTTTAATACCCACAACTACAGACAGTGACAAACAAAGAGAGGGAGGGAAATGAAAAACAGATTACTTTTTGGCATTTCTATTTGTTTGTAGCCAGAAAAACTTTAATGTCTAAATTGAACAAATCTTAACACTTGTCAGATATGATTCTGAGCAAGCAGTTCTTTGAATAAATTAGAAATGCAAGGGGAAGCAATTTTTTTTTTTTTTCAAATGCTGATTGTTTAAATTAAAATGGAAGAAAAAAGATTCTTAAAGTAACACACTGTTCAGCTGATTCACCTTGACTGAAGTTATTAAAATTCTAGAGAACAATAGAAAATTACAATTGGTCGAAATCTCATTAAGTGGATCTTTTGTGACGTTTTGTTTAATCTTCGAAAATAATTTAACAATATGCCATTTTCAAATCCAACTCGAGAATTAAAAAATGGTAATGTAAAAATTGGCTTTTACCAATGGGAGCATCTTCGCTTTAGATATGGTAAATTAAAAATTTTAAACAATTATTTTAATTTTTTTTAAAACAAACAATGGTCTTTGACAATAAAAACATATTTGTGTCATGTTCATTTTTTTGCTGGTATCAAGATTAAAATAATTAAAAATCTGTGATTATGATGAGATGAAAACATTATTTAAAATGAAGCACTGTGAAAATGAGCTCAAATACCATTTTTCTGGTTTTTCAGTGTCTGTCAGTCTATTACAATCTGAACATTTATACAGTTACAGAAAAAGTTTTTAGAAAAGAATATACATTATATAATATTTATAAAACTATTATATAATATTTATAATTAAGCTAACACAAGGAATATCTTGAAAAGGATTTATGAAAGTGTTACAATTTAAATTAGAATTTCTCTAACATGGAATTCAAGGTTGAAATTAAAGATGATTCATTTCCTTTTTGTATAATGGAATATTTCATATAGTGATTCGTATTTGTAATGATGAACTAAGACAATTTAAAACTTCAATTCTAACTTATTCAATATTAAGTTGAATTCATTTTAAAAGAAAAACCACATACCGTAGTGTGCAGAATGTGGAGCATAGGGTGCAAGGGTCCTGGGTATCCATGTTGGGATGGCATCCAATCAAAGAGTGAAATAATAATTTAGTTTATATTTAATTTGATAAAAGTGTTTATTTCATGTTTCATCTGTTTTTACATATTTAAAATGTATTCCTTTCTCACATTTCTCAGTACTAAGTCCTGTAGACCTCACTACTTGAGTCTTAGGGGTATATAATCAAGTAGTTGGCCCCAGGCATCACCAAACATCACCAAACCTCACTGACCACATAATAAGATAGTTGCATTTTATAAGATTCTACTCATAAACATAGATGGGCTGGGTATGTCTCTTCTCTCAGAGATAACAGGTAGGCTATTAAAGTGACAAAGTGGACACCAAAGCAGTGAAAATGATATAATGTAATATGCATACACCTGAGTTCCCCCTCACTGGAATATGATTGGCTGGTGTCCATCATAAATACAGACAGACGTGTAGGTATGAAAGAGTTTAAGTCTATGACGACACCCATAGGACTACGCCATTGGCTACACCTATTACCTGAGACTATGATGAGTACCAGTCGATTACTGCTGCCATGTATTACTTGGTTACAGTAGCCAACTCCACTTAGCTACTTCGATCAAATATATCCCTTTCCGGGACATATCAGAAAAAGAAATAGAATGTGACCAAAAGTAAGATAATATGATGATCTGATCTGATACCTCAGCTCCACATGGTCCAGTATGGCCAGAGATAGAATGTGGTGGAGGTCAACCAGGGAAGGATTCCTACAACAGGAGTAAGAAGGTCGGATTTGGCTATTTCTGGTTGTCATCATTATTTTATTACTTTTTGTAAGTGTTCATAGCAAACTGAAAGTGAAAGATATATATCTATATTTTTGTGATATTGGCTTAATGGCTAAGTTGGCAGTAAATTTACTTGTAGCACCAATAAAGAAATCTATAAATTAAATCTAATTATCAAAGTTGTGGTGGAAAGATTATCTGGTTGAAGTCTGAATGTGTTTCTGTTCATTTTTCATTAACTTGTAGTAATAGGGAAGGCATGAATCTATTTTGCCTTACACTGTCGTCATCATCCCAGTGGAGAATAGGACCTTGGGTTCACCATATTACTGCTGTGGTTTCTATAACAATGAAAGTAGTTTTTTTATGGATTGGAGTTGCTAGTGAGCAGCCAACCACTTTTGAATTCAGAATTGTTCTTTCCCTACACTGCTTGCCACCCAAAGCTAGAGGGCCCAGTTTTCTTGGCTGTTAGCATTTAGCTAGTGATAGAATAAATACATTCATAACGTTCCAAGAGTATTTATGTGAGGATTAATGCAATGGTCCCAGTTGGAATTTGAGCTGTATACGCCAGGCACCATTTTCTGCATTTATAATCACTATGTTACATGCATATCTTATCCCAGTAATAGTACCAATATGATAAGAAAGCTGTTATCCTATTTTTGAAACCAATCATAAAGGCTGTTATGAATTATTTTTCTTCAGAAGGTTGGGGCTACAGGGTTTTTCTATCTTTTGGTAGCCGGTACTTCCATGTATTTATAAAATCTGAAATACACACCTTCTTGTCAATATCTAAGTATGTTTGCATGAGTGTTTTTTTTTTAATCATTTCACCCCAAGCAAGGCGATAATGCCATTAAGACACAACAGTGGGGAGATTTTGAGAAGAGACTTTAGTGAGGAGAAAGAACATTTAGAAAATTAATTTAGAAAATATCTCTGACAAACTTATTTCTGATAATTTAATGGAATTTACAATGCAATTAAGTGATATCATATTTTAGTTTAGTTTCATAAATTTTGTAATTTTTTGCATTGTTCATTTTTTTTCCTTTACAAATTCCATCAAAGCCAGTTGGCCTTATATAATTATATTGCAGATGAATTGATTTTTTTTATAGATTGATTTAAGACTGTTGTGAAAACCTAAGTTCTTTGTATTACTACTCAATGCTCATGTGCATTTACTCCTCTTCTTAAACTGGAGTCATTATATAGCCTTGATATTCCGGATATGTCAATTAGTTAATCTACATATCACTACATCTCCCTGTAACGAAGGGGTTTTGTATGCCTTGTTTTTCTTGTGCTTCTAACTATCATTTCATTTTTAGGGTTTCTTTCTGTCTCCCAGTATCTTAAGGTATTTCTTTCTCTGGGAGATCTTGATCAACCTCATTTACTCTCATTCTCATGGGCGTATTCATGCATTGACTGGTCTTCCTCAGTTTCTGAATCATATTGTTCCTCTTCAGCATCACTATATTTGTTTTCAAACATTTCATTACTTGAAGTATTGATGGATATCTCTTTGTCAGACATTTCATCCTGCAAGGGTAGGTTTCATTTTTGTTCAGCAGTATCATTTTCCCTTATTACAAAAATATATTGCAACATAAAAAAAAGTATGAATAAAAAATAGAAATATATATTTCAAATTTTCTTAAAATGTATACCAATTGTATGTTAGCTTAAAATCAACAGAGATCTAATCAAAGAGCATTTGCATGAATTAAGAAAATACAATGTGACAAACTTCATCTGCAAAGCTGTAGGATAATTGTTGCGAAGTCCTAAGTCTTTCGTGTTACTACTCAAAACTCATGTGTAGTAGCTCATCCTTCTAATCGGAGTCATTATATAGCCTGGGTATTCTGCATATGATAATTAGTTAAGCTATAAATCACTACAAGGACATTTTTATCCTTATTGTAGAAATATAAATTTCAATTTAATAGGCAAAAATGATTTATAGAATAAAACAAGAGCAAGATGGATAGAGAAAAGCAGTGCATTACATAATTGGTGAGCTTGACTAAATGGATGACAAAACAGGGCTTAGGAAAAATAACAGAAAAACAATGCTTATTAAAAACTAAAAGGAGCAGGAAGTTATGGAGAGCTGTGATCACCTATGTCCTGATGGTGCAGGACACATAAAGAAGAAGACTTTTGCAAATGTTATTATCTTTAAAATAGGGTTGTGAAGTTCTGTTTAGAAAACAAAATTTGGTATCAGAAACATTAATAGCTGTATCTCTATCTATAAAAGGCAGGATATGTGTGTGTGTGTAATGAATGCACGGATTTGCACCAAAATTTACATGCAGATGCTCGAAGTTAGTGGAAAGGCCAAGACTGACTTTGCATTTCTCAACTCCCATGGATACTGGAAAAAAATCGATTTTTTCATGCTTCTATGGCAGTTTTCATGTAGTTTGCGGCCATTTTCTACTGGCCAGAGTGAGAGCCAATAGCTGGCTGCCATGAATAGGCAGGAAGATTCTATTGGCCAGCATGAAAGCCAACAGCTGACTGACATGAATGTTAACTAGCATGCTAGCATGCAAAAAAAATCGATAGCTGCATTTGTCACAAGTGGGAAAAATTTAAATCTGCATGGCACTTTACTCCAACTGGCTCATTTGCTTGCTTAAACTCAACGTTGATTCTGATTCCGCAGAACTGGGTTGGGTGTGAAAAAGTATTTGTTGTTAACATTCTTTTTTCATTCGTTTTTTTCCAGTTACGAGTCCTTTTTTAAAGCTGATCGTTTTGTGTTCATTTTGTTTAGTTCTTTTTCGTAACAGATTTAATGTTTAGTATAGAGCTTAGAAAAATTTCACAGTGTGAGATAGGCAAGAAGTAAAGCATGTAGCAACATCAGTACAGCAAAGGGCACTCCTTTAAAGGCAAGTAAGGGCAAAATATTTTAAGTCAAGTGATAGCAATTGCTGTATGAGTCATATGATTTTTGAATCAAGCAGGGGCAATGCCGGGCCATGCTGCTAGTTCAATATAAAATGCTACCATGTATTAAATATGTTAAGGATTACAGAAATATTGATACTGTGTCATTTATTCTTTGTCTGACTTGGCTTATAGGAAGAAATCATGCAATCATTTTCTAAATCCAAATTTCTTTTTACAGGTATTTGTGCTGTTAAAATATCTCTTATTATCCAGTGATTGTGTTCATTTCAGGCACAATACTTCCTTAGCTTTCTGTTTAACAAAACTCATATTTTGATTTGCACATTGGAAAGGTCTATGCCAAAAAAGAATCAGAAGAAAGCCTGAAAATAGAAATATGTTTGTCTTTTGTTTGTAAATGTCTGCAGAACTGGTTTTGTTCCATCAGTGTTGAATGATTACCAAATATCTCTATATTCTTGATAATGTTTGCATTGTGCTCTTCACTGATATGAAGAAAAAATGGTGTCTTTGATTCCTCACAATCATGACAAGTACTTTTCACTGGAATCTGCCTTTGTGTAGTGTTGAGGACCTCTTCTCCTGTGCAATTAGACACTCATAGATGAACATAATAATAGTTTTGTTGTTTGTACATTGCATTAATAGAATTGCATACCCCAACAATGGAGCACACGTTTGTTTTCCATCAACTCTGTGTTCTTTCTCTGTTACATTTTCCAGCTCTTGAATAGATAGTCTTTAGCATCCATCCTGCAATGTCTTGGAGAAGAATAATTTCTCTGCTCTAGTATCCGCTAAAAAGAAGCATCCTCTACTTTTGATTTCAATGTCTATACTTTGATCTCAGAATGAGAACTGAATTCCATATCAGTGGGATATAGTCCACAATCTGGCTTACAGTTTTAATATAAGAAAAAAATTTTCACAAATATTTTATGAAAAAAACGAAACTTCTTATTAATAAAATACTTAACCCACACCTCATGGTATCAATTTAAATTGGAGACTTTTTTTTCGATATATTGGGAAACATTTTGCTTAAATTTTATATTTTCTAGATTTCAGATAATTTTCCAAATTTTCAAAATGAAAGTTAATAGTTATAGTTTAAATATATGGAAGAAAGAAGGGGTCTGTTTAAACTGATAACTGGAAAATAGGTGTTAAATTGATGCCTACTTTTCTCCATATTTTGTGACCATTTCGCTTCAAGTCTGTATTTTCTTGACTTCAGATGAAAACTTGGATATTTTCCAAGGTATTTTAGTGAAATTTTCACTTTTCAAAATTATACTTTATAATTATATAGGTAAAAAGGTAACAGTTTAAACTAACACCATGGTGAATTTGGGTTAAAATAAACCAGTAACAATTTGTTTATCTATTAAATCCATGAAAACATTTAAAAGTGATGAATCTATTTGATTTGCTTAAATAACAAATTTTAAAATGTTTAACACAGGTGAGAATGAAATTCTAATGTGTTGGTATATTTAGTAATTTGATCAACAGTTATAAGAAGTGATTATATATGGTCATTAGTGAAATATTATATAATTTTAGGAATATTTCTAATAAACTAATTGTAAAGCATTTTGCTTGTGACATCATTTTTTATATACTAGTACTTGAAAATACTCCAATACTTTATTTACTAATTATTAAATGATGCTTAATAAATTATTAATTTAAAGTAAAGATATTAAATTTTTAAATGAATAATCATTTAATATTTAATAATCATTTAATATTTTATCTTTATTTTTATTTAATATAATGATGGGTGCTGAAAAGTTCTCAGCTCTTCTTAAAAAATGTTAAGCCATTTTGTCAGATTTGGGTTAGTGTGTCTAGCTGAGTAGAAAACAAATAAAAATATTAACTCTTTAAATTAAAGTTAAATGAATGATTTTTAATTAATATTTTATCTTTATTTTTACTTAATATAAGGATGTGCTGAAAAGTTAATTTGGTCAGATTTGGGTTAATGAGTCCAGCTGAGTTTTCTGCATGCTTTCACATATATGATGAGCCAGTTTATTTTTTACTCTATACATTGTAAAATAATTATCAGGCCTTTATTAAATATAAGGAAATAAAAATAGAGATTATGAAAAATATATATATATAAGTCCTGATTTATATTCTGGGCAAAGATTTTGAGTTGATCTGGGTAGCAGTAATGTCAAAGTTATGTTACTGGGTATGATCAACATGAACTCTATTAAATTTATAAGTCTTGTACCTGAAGAAGCACTAAAAGAATGATAATAAAATTCAAATGACTGAAAAATCTAGAAAAGCAGAAGAATAGTGCAGGACAAAAGAATAAAGTGAAAGTGATGATTCTGATTTGGTAAAATTTGTAATAACCAACTGATATTGATAAAATTTTTAAGCTATATTCAACAAAGACGCGGTTCTTGGGAAGAAGCCTTTTAAGTGGAACTTAACTTCTTATTAACGGAATACAAAGGGGACAAAGATGATTCATCTGTATGTACATGGCATGATGAGTCCCTGTTGCAAAAGTCAGGACTGGTGGGACCAAGGAATGTAGCTTGTCAGAATATTTGCCATGGGATAGAGTAGCAAGAAGTTTGCAAAGTTTCATCTGTGAGAAAGGGGTTGTAGGCTGGAAAATACTTAATCACTTAAAAGGCGGCTGAGACTATTTTGAATTCTATCAAGAGAGGAAGTGAGGACTGTGTAACTCCAGCCCAGATATGGCAGCAAAACTTCATTTTTTGTCTGAACTGGCTCTTCTAACAAGACAGTATAGCAGGGGGAGTCAGATACTTACTGGAGCGATACAGTGAACTGACCATTTTTGCAGTATCTTTAGCAATATATTTTGTATATGAGTTCCACAACTTCCTGCCTTTTGTGACTCGATTTCTTTATTAGACTTCTTTGTTTTTTGGCATTTGGTCTACCATCCATTTTCTCAAAAATGTCAACTTGCTGTTTCCACTGGCTTCTCTTGCCTTCAGTATGACCTGTGAGTATTAAATTCTCCAAGTTTTCTTTTTTCAGTATATTTCTCCAAACTTTCAGCTCTCCCTTTCTCTCATACACTATCCAACATTTCTTGGTAGAATCAAATCTCTTTCCTGCCAAGATTTTTCTTTATTCCTGATAAAATTTTCTAACGTTTACTACCATGTAGGAGATTAGATATTACATAGAAATCCAGAACTCTTTTCTTTGTTTCTAAGGACATTTTCTGATTCCTTCATACTGTGAGAATAAGATTTAATATCCCTTTACTTTTCTGATGAGTTTAATTCTTTGATTATTCAATGTTTGAAGCTAAACCAAAGAGAAAAGGATTGAATTGGGAATTAGTGAACAAATTTCAAAAACAAATTCTTCAGAAGATTCAGTTTTGAATTGAATGTTAACTACAGATTGGTAATAAAGCTTGAAAAAGTCTGAACTCAAAACTCTTGAACAACACTGATTCTAATTAGCCTTTCAATGCTACATTGTCCACAGCCAAGAACCTACACAGCCTATATTGTCTCAATTTTCTTTTTTACTGTTACCAGATTTTAAATTTCAAACAGGCAACAAAGTAACTACTTAGCAGGGGCTCAGTTATTAAAAATATTTGTAATTGAAAGCACAGATTAATGGTAACCTGCCGTATGTTGTATTGCTATGCAAAGTAAAGTAGATATTTTAAAATGGTCTATTGCAATCATTAAAAACGTCTCTCTTGGAAAAGAACTGGTAAAACTCGGCCCATTGTAAGATAACTACAATCTTAACCTCTTCAAGACTTAGGGTCAACCATTATCTTTCCTATATATCCTCATAATATGGACTTTTTACCTCCTTTTCCTACATTCATACAGCAATCCTAATCAGTAACCTTCTACTATGAGTGACTCCTAAGCCTTATAGAGAGTAAACAATTAGTAAAAACAAAATTATAAAATCCATTATATCCAAGAGAATAATTATCAACAATAGAAACATTTTAAGCTGACTGAGGAAATTATTATAAAGTTACTACTTCTTTGTACAAAAATATTAAAAATGTTAGAATTGATTTTAGGCAATGAATTCAGTTTAATTTCACGTTAATGTCTGTAAATTATATTACTATATTTTGATATATTTGTAAAGTTTAATAATTTAACTGTTGAAGTTTGAATATACTGAACAGGTTTTGATTTTTCCAAAGTTTTATGTTTTCCTTTTTAAGCTAATAAAATAAACACAGCAACAATGGAAAATATTTTGATTAAAAAAAACCAAGTCAAATTTTTCAGAGTTTTTCTTTCATCTTTTTTCTTCCCATTTATTTTTACTTTTTCCATAAGTAAAAAATAATTTTCTCAAACTCCTCATCTGGAAATTACCATGAATTTCATCATATGGCTGTTCTTATGTGATAGTTTTAGAGTTTGATAATTGTATGAGAATATAGCGAAAATGTTATGAATAAAAGCAAAATGCTATTGTCTTATTAGAAAACAGTTTTACGGATCAATATTAAGTTATAAAGGAAAATGAAATATAGAGAATAAAAAAAAAGTATCACTGAATAAAACTAATTTTCCTTAAGAATTAGAAAATGTCTAAAAAATATATTGAGTGAAAAACATTGGTAGCACCTTGTTTCAAAGAATAGCCAAATAAATTTCTTCATCATTTATAAAAAAAGTCTCTCAATAATTATTCCTAGGCAGAAAATAGAAAATATTGTTTGAAATAGTTTTATGTACTTAAAAGTTGCCTTGGGAATTGGCAGAAAGTTATCAAAGCCTTCAAGATTGAATAATATGAAGCATCTTTTAAAGTAAGCTTACACATTTTTTTGTTTGTTGGAAATGAAATGATGTGATTTCAAATTCTCAGCATACAATTTATTTACATGATACTTTTTCATTTGAAAAGCACTCAAGGGTATTTTTGATGTCTTTTGTTTGGATAAATTGTAAACTTCATTTGTATACATTCAGCTAAGTGTTAGAGTAAGTGAACTGAAGATCATAAATCATATTTTTTGTGCTTAATTAGAATATTTCTGTGTTTTTTATCAAAAATATTTTTGAGAAAATTTAAAAAAAAAAAACTTTGGATGAACTAAAACAAAAAAATGACAAAACCTTAGTTATAATTATTGCTATTTGAATTTAAAGTTTTGCATTTCATACATACAATTTTGCTAATTTCATCTGTTTTCAAATAATAAGTTAATTTATCAAAGGTTTTTGTTAATCATTAAATTTTGTTGACACTTTATATACATCTCCCCCAAACACTCAAAACACAGCAAAATTATGACTAATTTGAAGATATCATATAATAAATAATGTATAAAACTTTTCTGCAGCCTCTTTTGGCATTT
Source organism: Acanthosepion lycidas (assembly GCA_963932145.1). Taxonomy (NCBI): domain Eukaryota; kingdom Metazoa; phylum Mollusca; class Cephalopoda; order Sepiida; family Sepiidae; genus Acanthosepion; species Acanthosepion lycidas. The sequence continues at coordinate 78,124,057 of OZ010576.1, forward strand.
TGTTACCAATATCACACTGGAAGGAAATAGTTCAGATGGTTCAATATAAAATAGTCTGTTATGCAAGTTAATCTTTTCACGTTAAAATTTGTAATAACCAACTGATATTGATAACATTTCTAAGCTATATTTAAATTTATATGATGAATATACCCTGTAATTCTTAACTTATGATATCAGTTTTATTAGAAATATCTATACTAACTTATGGATACCTTGAGATTTTGGTATGTAACTTGAGTGGTATTCAATAGTTTAATGAACTCAACTGGAGCTCCTTGATTCCTCAGCCTGAGCCATTATTCATTACTCAACCATACCTCTAGATCTATCAACCAAAAAGTCTTAAAAACATGGAGATTTAAATCTCCAAATTCATAAAAATGAAAATTTTTATCAAAAAGAGGAAGTAACAGAAAGATTTCAAAAACTGCACCCACCTCCACAATTGAATATGAGTAGATACGTTTACCTATCATCCTGTTTATTTTCTTTTTGTTTTATTTATAAATAAAGATTTATACTGTACTTGGTTTGTATAATAAAATGTGACGTCATCAATCAAGTTAATCAATGTTTTTAATTACAATAACTATTATAAGTTAAAACACATGTGATATATTGCTCATACAAATACATACTGAAAATTTTACAAGTATCAGTTGGTTAGTACAAAGTTTATCTGAAGACATTGAGTTGCATAATAAAATAGTAAAAAAGATTTAAATGTCTTCACCTATTTAAAAATAAAATTTTATTCACTTAAGTAAATTTGCTGGATCAGTGCATTTAACGTAGAACAAAAAATGTTAATTATTCTCTATGGAATAAAGATAAAAATGAGAATGAGAGTGGTGCGAGAGTGAGAGAGAGAGAAGGGGAGAGAGAAGAGAACTGAATCTGTGAAGAGAGAGTGCATAGAGAAAGTAAAAGAAGACATTGAAAAGATGCGTGTGAAGAGAAAGAGGAGGACTGACATGGAAGAGAGAGTGTGTAAAGAAAAGTGAAAGAAGAGGTTGAAAAGATGTGTGTGAAGAGAGAGAGAGAGAGATAAAGAAACTAAAAGTGATTGAAAAATAGTGTGTATATCTATATCACATACACACGCGCGCACACACACACACACACACACATATATATATATATATATATATATATATATATATATATATATATATATATATATATATACATATATATATATATATACATATATATATATATATATATATATATATATATATATATATATATATATATATACTAACAAGTAGGAATTTTTTTTCTCTGATGCTGGCCAAAGCTAGTCGAGGAACCTAATTGAAATAATAAAACAAAAAATTATTAATATACAACCCAGTATGAAAATTTAAATTTGTTAATTTTTCAATATCTTTTATTGTTCAAAACATATATATATATATATATATATTTATAGAGAGAAAGAAAGAGAGAGATTATATATATATATATATATATATTTAAATTTAAATTTGTTAATTTTTCAATATTTTTTATTGTTCAAAACATATATATATATATATATATATATATATATATATATATATAATCTATATATATATATATAATCTATATCACTGCCACCAGAATGGAGAAAGGGAATAAGGAGAGAGGATGACAATCTTGATTTTCAGATGTGAACAGGTGCCAGTGATGATGTATATGTATATGTGTGGGAGAACGAGCAAGAGAAAGGTGGTGACAGGAGGGAGAGCCAATGAGCAAAGAATTTAAGCCTTCATGCTTCATGAGTGCCGCCTACATTTGAAACCATATCAAAGAATACAAATGAGTCATTAATTGATCAAGAAATAAACATCATCGCTTTGCAGTAATTTCTAAAAGTACTTGTCTGCCCTTCAAAATATAACTTTGAAATAGTCATCTATAATATATAAGTAGAAATCAGAATGCGATAAATAATACCTTCTCCTCACTAAAAGCCATCAAAAAACATCAAAGAATCTCTGTATCAAAAGAAAAAAAAAATAAGATGAAACTCTTATTATATGTTGTTCTTTTATATTTTGAAATGCCTACATGGATACAATGACTTGTTTATAAGTTGCTGGAAATACCAATACTGTTAAATTATTTTAATCTGTTTATTATCATTTTATTATGTCTTATTATGTATCATTATAGATTATCTTCTTTTCTTGCATCATCTTTATAATTTTATTGTATGGATCTTTAATAAAATATGTTTACATTAGTTTAGGTAAAATCAATAAAAATAATTTTAAGACTCTTAGCTTTTTAAGTTTAAAGAAATTATTAGTCTTTAAAATCTTATATTATTTTGCACTGTTACAATATTTCCAACAGTTTTGTAATTAAATAGAAGATTTGATAAAAATGTCATAGTGGACAGAGTTGGTTTATTTTTTATCTATTTAATAATTTAAGAAAGCTTAAACATTTTCATCACATGCTGCTGAAGAAGTACTCTAGGATCTCATGAAACCAATTCAAAGAATATCTCTCTATAGGCTGAGTGTTCAGGAAGAGAAGAGCAGTTATTATTGAAACTAGTCACATGATTTAGCCACTGAACTGGAACTCCTGAACACATGGCTCTATGAAAGACAATGCAGATTTTAAGATGATTATTAATTTTCAGGACAAAGAGATTTAATATACATGGACAAATATTTTTATGCTTAAATCTATTTAGTAATTATGAGAAATTATAAGTAATTATAAGAAAGTTAGAAAGAAAATTTGTGATGTTTTTAACTAAATATCCCTTATCAGAACTATGGGATTGTTTCCCATAGATATTAGTGGCTTTATTATTCACATGTACATCTCTATTAATTAATAAAAACAAAAGGAAAACATATCTTAGCCAATGTGTTTCAGCCTCTGAGAGTGCAAAGATTTTATTTTGTAACAATATTTATATATATGAGCAAAGATGTCATTGGTTTTACAAAATTTTTAGATTTAAGAATGCTCATAAATATTCATTAGGTTAGCTGAAAAGTCAGGCAAGCTATGGAGGGCACCAAGTGATACAATTCAATGTCAGTTTATTTCCCAAGGGGGTATTGGAAATGTATATTTATTATGTTTTAAATACATAATTGTAGCACACAGTCAAAGGGGAAGTGGAGAAAGGCTGGTCTTCACTTACTATCCTACTCCTAATTAATCACAAGCACGACCCATTCATTCAATACAATATACTCAATCATTGCAAGAACTTGTCCATCACCTCTCAATCCTACATATACCACAATGCCAAATATTCACAGAGGACCTACAAAACACCTCATGATGTAATAATTTAATAAATGTTTATAAGGTCACCTTTTTTTATTCTATTTTCTAGATTTTTCCTACAAAAATATATAAAAATTTTCATGAAGCATGAAATGATGGGGGAGGGAATGAACGTCAAAACAAAAGAATTAAACAAAATATTCAAACTAAAACTTAACAGATGTTAGTAGGATGCATCCACCCTATAAAATAATAAGAGAGGCCACTGTGTTCTGCTGTTTGACAGAAAAAAGAAGCACGCTCACTAATGGGGTGGGAAAGAAAAATTAAATGTTGGCATGGGAAAAGAACAATGTCTGACCCAGCTGAGATAAAAAAAAAAAGGGGGACAAAAACAAACTGGGGAGGTTGGGAATCTCGACATGGATGTAAGAATACCGGGAACAACACTTATTTACATTAACTAGAAAAACAAGAAACAGTCTAACTTAACCAAGGAAGGTTTCACAGAAATCCGCCCTGTTGTGCTTAAGGGGACTTAAAAGAGAAAATGAAGTCTAGCCCATATTCATGCAAACCAGGCTCACCACAGATACCCACCTTTCGTTGAAATCTGTCAATATCAAATGCTTTCTATAAGAGCTGATCTTCATCCTGAGCTGATGCCAAAGAATACCATTCATATTGCAAGATTCCCCCATTCACAATGTCCATACCACCATTCTTGCCACATCAAGCAATGTGAGAAACACCATCCATTTCACCCTGAAGAATGAGGGCAACACATTGTCACAGGCATACACAAGATTAATGGACACATGCTGATCAGGAGCAATATGAATGTCAACTCACCAACATAGTCCCAGAAAGGGTGCACCTGAGGACAAGGGTAGAAGGTGTGTGAAACCATTTCAAGGTCACACCAATAACACTCAGGCAAGTCTGTCATGCCCTATCTGAAGGCTGTGTCATTGAGAAGTAGCACATTATGAATCAATTGCCAGGAAAACAAAAACTCGGGGTTACCAAGATAATCTGTTACTGGCACCCAAGATAGACAGAACAGTATAGAATGTCTATATATATATATATATATATATATATATATCAAAGTGGACACACCAGTGTCAACAGTCTGTTTCATGCTTATACCCAATGTTCAGGCCATATGTGTTGTTTTTGCTTGAGTATTTAAATATACAGGTCAGTGTTGTGTTGTGGATAATCTATTGTATTGCTGTAATGATAGTTTTGATGTGATATAATGGTTTTGTTTCAAATTATTCTAGAGGCTATTGTGTGGAAATAATTGTTGATATGGATGCAATTTTTTTGGTGATTTGTAGTGTTTGTTAATTTTTTTATATTTATTATTGATTATTTTAGTGTTGGTTGTTGTTATGTTTCCTTGTATGCATTCGTGGTTTGTTAATTAGTTTATTATTTATTAATTTATTTACTTATTTATTGGTCTGAATTAATCTATTTTACATATTTTTGCTTATTTTATCTTTTATTTGTTTATTTTTAATTTTTGATTTTTAAGTAAAAAAGACATTTGAACAAGTACACATTGAGATTAAAACAAATTTTCTTGATGTTGGGTTGCTGATGCCTGGCATTGAGAGCGTCCAAAATTTTCTAATTCTCTTTTGCAGTTTAATTGACAGAGTATAATTGAGTATTTCTCCGGAAAAAGAAAAAAAAACAATGTCAGAAATGTTGTATACCAATTCTCTTATCCCTTGGGAGACTATGTTTCTATTAATAAAAAAAACACCATATATTGGTCAATCTTGAGAAGATTGACCTGTCACATCTCCTAGTAAACTCTCATATATAAACATTAAACACAAATCAACTGTTCCCCTTCTAATTATCATCAAATATTGGTCAATTATTATACAAAGTTTCAGTAAGTTCCTTTATAAATATCCACCTGATATCAAATGACTTACTTGACACCCAGAGAAACTCACTAAAAAGCTTAATAAACATCCCATGCCCTTTCTATTTAATAAAACCACAATAATGAAGTTTGTACAATTACAGTACTCAATATTAAGAAAATTAGGATAATAATAATAATAATAATAATAATAATAATAATAAATAAATAAATAAATACATAAATAAATAAAATATGAATGTACCCTTATTTTATCTCTACTCTTCAGCAGACTTCATTGTAGGATCAAATTGTAAATTTTATAATCAAGTCTCCTGAAGAGTGGGTGTAATTGCTATAAAATTCAGTGTAGAGACAAAATAAGAGAACATTTAATTTTATATATATATATATATATATATATATATATAGAGAGAGAGAGAGAGAGATTTGTAAATACTGAAAATTTTTTATTCATTTTCACTAATACACACACACACACACACACACACAGACACACACACACACACTCACACACACACACACACATACATATATATATATATATATATATATATATATATATATATATATATATATATACATGATACACCAGTGATAAATGTGCATAATATATATATATATACATATATATATATATATATATATGTGTGTGATACACCAGTGATAAATGATGTGTATAAAAGGAAAAATTGAAAAAAATATAATCAGTAAATTGCTGATACCCCCCTGAAGTGTGGACAGACAGGTCAGCCTACGAAACTCTGGAGTCGGATGCTGAAGGTAACATCAATCACTAAGTGACAAAAATTTACTCCCATTGATACTACTCTCTCTCTCTCTCTTTATATATATATATATATATATATATATATATATATATATATATATTTATATATATATATATATATATGAGATAATGGAAACTAGCAAATAAAAGCATTTAATATAACTTCTCAGCTGGATGGTTGATTTCTGTCATTTTTATTATATTGTGGCAACGTTTGTAATGTATGAAGTTGATGTTGGTCAACAATTTGTGGTGGGTGATGCAACTTTTGAAACAGTGTGTCTGTTTAAGAATTGTGATGAAGAGGTTGAGTAGTTTGAAAAGTAACAAATCTGATGTTCTGATGAGAAATATTGTCTGGCACAACCAACTTTCCTAACAGTAGACTGAGCCATTGATTTAATATAATCACGCAACTTCATGTCAGTGGAAAATATGAGACTAAGAAGATGTAGAGTGTTGCTCTCCTAGAGTTTAGCTAGCATTGATCATGCTGGTGGCCAGCAGAAATTAAATTAAAGCAGTTTTGTTTTTGGTGTTCAAACCATTTCTTGTCCCAGTTACCACTGACTGACAGTTCTTCTTGAAAATGTTACTTGTGTGTAGAGGAAGAAATGACTTCTGGGGTATCAAGGTGTTGTATCAGTGATATGACAGTAATTTTTAGTGATTTATGTAGAGCTACATTGGATGGAACAAATGACTGGGCTTGAGGGTTGTGTCCTTCAGTAAAGAAATAAAATTTTAATGACAACATGAAGGAGGTGGAATCTTATTGGGGGCTAGCATGGTAGGCTGTAAAATTTTAGGTCCCTTCCAACAGATGATGGTCTCTATATAAATGCAGAAAATTAGTAAAATTAAGTGTAAAAGATATCATTCCAATAGAAAATGAGTTGCTCTCCTGGAGGTTAGCATCAGCCATGCTGATGGTAGCCAGAAAAGTTTCTCTATAGTGATTAAATGAAAGAAGTTTTGTGTTGGGGCATTAAAATTTACTACCCCTTATTAGGTGTCTTTTTTGAGAGCAGTTGCCAGTTTTAAATTGTCCTCATTTCCTCCATATTCAAGGAAAGAATTTCAATCAATATTTTTTCTTAGAATTACTTTCTTTCTATGTGCCATGTCCTTTTAGGACATAGGTGATCATGGCTCCCCACCTCCCTCTATCCCTTGCAGCTCTCAAAAAGTTCCTTCCCTCTGCCACCTCCCACTGACCATGTTCTGTCATCCACTTGCTTAAAGCTGCTAGGTATATCATGCATTGTTTTTCCTTGTCTCTCTTTCCCTCCATTCGACCTGTGAGTATCAGATTCTCCAGGCCCGCCTTCCTAATTATGTGTTACCCAGAAACTTCAGCTGCCTCTTCCTGATATTAAGTGTAAGCCTCCTCCTTGTTTGCAACCTTTCTAAGACCTCATCGTTGCTCAGTCCATGATATCCTTAGCATCCTTCTGTAGAAACACATCTCCATCATCTCAAGTCTCTTCTTCATCTTTGAAGAAATCATTTGCTGCTGTAAAGGACAGATGTCACATAACAGCTTAATATTCTTTTCTTTGTTACTAAAGAAATATTCCTGCCTCACAATACTCTACCCAGTTTTTGGAATGCCTCCTTGGCCATTTCAATATATCTAGGGATCTCAGTGTTGCATTTACCATCGACTGTCAGAATGCTTCCCAGATATTTCAACTGCCGAGTCTGCTTGATTCTATTGTTCCCGACCCCTGCAAATCACATTTCGGGCTCGTCTTTTTACTGCTACTTTGCAAAATTATCTGTACACTAAATTATAGTGTCATTCCAGAATAGAATTTGCACTCGATATTACACCAGACCATTAAAGGAGCCAGGTGCATAGTTGACCTGCAGTGACCTTCTGAGTGCTGAGTGCAGGATCCCATTACCTCACATCTAAATGATGGCTTGAAAATGTGGGAACATAAACGAGATAGATATATAAGCAACAATCATTCAGGAAAAGAAAAAAATGATCATATACTTTTCTATCATATAATTTTTTAAAATTTCTTTTTATTTTATGAAGGAGAATTTTCATTATTTTAGCATTCTTGTTATCTTTTCATTAAGGCAAATTAATAAAGAGAGAAATTCTAATTAGTAGGATTCCCATTTCTTATTAATATGATTCCCATTTCAAATACTATGATTCCTATCTTTAATTAATATAATCCCCATTTTTAATATGATTCACATTTTTATTTAATATGATTCACATCTTTAATTAATATCATTCCCATTTATAATTAATATCATTCCTATTTCTCATTAATATGTTCCCCTTTCTAATTAATATGATTCACAATTCTAATATGATTCACATTTCTTATTAATATGATTCACATTTCTTATTAACATGATTCACATTACTTATAAATATAATTCCCATTACTTATAAATATGTTCCCATTTCTAATTAATATGATTCTCATTTCTGATTAATATGATACCCATTACTTATAAATATGATTCCCATTGCTTATAAATATGTTCCCATTTCTAATTAATATGATTCCTATTTTATATTAAAATGATTCCCAGTATGATTCATATTTCAAAATTAGTGATATAACGGATTAACAGATAAGCTAAGAATTATCAACTAGCCTTTGCTAAAGTAGAACATTTCCCTGAGCAACTAAAGGATTAAGAAATTGATATATTGACATTAATCTTACACTGTATTTCATCCAGATTATTCCAATAGTAAAATATCTGTGACAGGTTAAGTCAGAATTACTAAATAAATCTGTTAAAAGATCACCATTTTATATTCCCCAAGCAACAAATTATTCTGAACAAATTTTGCTGAATAATCAGGTTTAAATCTGCAAAATATATTAAACTATATTTACCTGACATGTTTTGTGAGTTTGGAAGTTGCAAATGAAAGCTGAGCATTCAATATAAGAGGAAGTCATCAATAATTGCATTTACAAAATTAAAATTAAACAAAGTAATAGAAAACAAGAAAATTTAAGTGAAAATAAAAAGATGGGAGTTCTGTTAGATAATATACATTCTACATGGAAGTGAATGCTAGACAATTTCCTCACAAATAAAGAGAAGACTTGAGGATAGGGAAATATGATTCTCCAGAAGGAAGCTGAGAATAACATGAACTAAATATGAGAGCAACAAGGAAGTTTTAAGGAAAATGGGAAGGAAAAAAAAAAAAACATCACTTTTATTTAGGGTCAGAAATGGAGTGTTGAAGTTCCTGAGACATATAATGAAGAAAAAAGGACTTGGAGAATTTGATACTCACAGGATATATTGGAAACAAGAGGGGAACAACAAGTAACCTGCCTAACATCTTTGTGCAAATAGATAGCAGAACAGGAACTGGTAGGAATAGTAAAGGGGACAAAACATTACTTAGAACTAAAAAAGATAACAAGTTGTGTAGAGCCATGATCACCCTCACCCTGAAGGCACATTCCAGATAAAAGAAAAAGAAGGTTTTTTTTCTTTATAGATATTCAATATTAGCAAGTTGAAATATCAGATTAAGTGTACTGCTTTGTTGTCAATCAGTTTTAAGTTGCTTAGCATTCACGAACATGTTTGGTCATCACAGGAGCTTGAACATTTATTCTTTGTTTGGCAGAGCAATAAAATTCTGTGGAGATTAACCCAGAATACTGTTTAAACAGAATGATAAGAATCAGTTTTCTGCTAGGCTATAAGTGTTAATGTCAATTCAGATGTCTTACTGAAAAGTTCTCCTCCAATGTATTCTGTAGACGTACACGGACTTGAATTAGTCACAAATATTTGAAGGCAATGTCGAAACTAATTTTTAATCTTATGTCAATGTAACCTGGCATTGGGCATCTGCATAGATGAGGACTTCATATGTTAAACATAGTGGCCTGCAGCTGTCACTTGTTGACACTGGGTTTGCAAGTGTAAAGATGCTGCTTACTATCATGGAGGATGGACCATCAATGAGCATATCCAACTGATCAGCCCACAGGCAAAGTGATTTGACACATTATGAAGATAAAATTTCTCTGCAACTCTCTTCACCCAAACCCTGTGAGTGCATTAACGTTAAAATGGATAATGGATAGATGGCTATTATTGACTATCATTTGTAGCAGTCACAGGAAATGATAATTTGCACTCACAAAATCAAATGAAAAATTATTTTTCGCTATGATTGAATTTTTGGGGTGTTTTAGAAAGCAGTCATTGTGTTTTAATTTCCATGCACTTAGAACATTGAGATATGTTTTGTTTTGATATTTTTAATATAACTACTGACTGACAAAAATCTGTCAGGAGATATGGTGATTGATGGACATATGCTCAATTAAATTAAATTTTTCCTTTGAAGACAAGAATTCCAGAAATTTACGAAAAAAAGGAAGTTTAATGAATGATGCAACATCAGCGATTCTATTATAATGTCAAACTGACACATTATCTTTAAAAAAATCCATGCAATTATTAAATCAAATGTCTTATTGAAGATTCCTATTTAGTCTTTTTCACAGCTTACTAATATGGTGTGGTACGATTTTCTGAGTTGCTGGGATATTGTTGCTTATTCATGATGAAGTGTTTCAATAGATATATTTAGACTTCACTTTGGGCCTTATTTTTGAGTAGATGAATTGCAATTTTCAATTAAAAATGTTAAAATAAAGGACACTTATATTTAACATTAGGAAGAGAGAGTTGAAATTTCTAGGTTACATAATGAGGAAAGAGGGCTAGGAAAATTTGACACTCACAGAACAGATTGAAAGCAAGAGGGACAGATGAATGCATAATCTACCTAGTGAGCTTGAGTAAATGGATGATGGAATAAGGTTTAGGAGAGATAACAAATTTATTAAGAGCTATAAAGGACAGAAAATTGTGGAGAGCTATGATTAACAATGTCCTGAATGGATATAGAAGAAGAAAATGAATTGCAATGTTCGATTAAAAATGTTAAAATTGGTTATTAGGCGATGACTAGTGATTTATAAATGAATTCTTGAGGTCTTAAAGATGACAACCCTTCATCAGATCCTATAGACTGGAGCTACAAAATCAAAAAGGAATTTACTAAATAACATAAACTACATTACTTGGAGATTTCTAACAGCAACAAAACTTCTGCCTATTTAGAAAATCACAAAGTGAAAGTTTGTCTTTTTATTTAAGTTTGGATAATTGTTTCTGGTAAGAAAAATGCAACTACGCCAAGCACAAAGTGGGCTTAGCCTTCATTCAATTTTATCACTTGTGCATATAGAAATAAATACACAACTAAGAATTGGGAGTTGACAGCAAAATGAACAGCCCAACATGCGAATTACAAAATAGAGATGACAAAATCAAGTGGGTACACAAATTATATATTTCAGAAGTATTGTAATGGAGGACAACACTGACATCCAAAGATGTATTGGGATAGTGAAAAATAGTTAAGCAAAGTATTAAGAAACAGGAAAATTCCATTAGAAACACAGAAAAGAGTACTTAACTGTTATATGATATCAGTCCTCCTATATGACAGCGAATGCTGGACAATATCCTCACAGATAAAGAAGAGGCTTGAAGCAACAGAAATGTGGTTCTACAGAAGGATGTTGAGAATACCACGGACAGAACATAAGAGCAATGATGAAGTTTTAGAGAAAATGGAAACTAAAAGGACATTTATACTTAACATCAGAAAGAGGTAGTTGAAAATTTCTAGGGCATATAATGACGACAGAGGGCTTGGCAAATTTGACACTCAGAGGACTTATAGAAGACAAGAATTCAAAGAGGAAAGCAATGAATAACTAACCTAAGAAACTTGTGTAAGTGGTTGGCAGTACAGGTATTGGGAGATAATGAAAAGACAAAATTTATTAAGAGCTACAAAGGAGAGGAAATTGTGGTCAGCCATGATTGCCCATCTCCTGAAGGGATGTGGCACATAGAAGAAAAAGAATTATAAGAAGAATTTTCTTATTCTGTATAAAAATTTCATTTTTTTTATTATATCTACTCTCTTTGCCTAAAATTTCTGAAAGTCTCTGAATGTTCATTCTGTTAACATTCTATTGAAAACAGTTTTTGAATTAACATAAAATTTTATGTATATTTACTATGTTAATTATAGTAAATAATTTTTTACTTTTGAGTCAGCTTTGAGGTGATGTCAGTATTTTATTATGAGAATAGATTCTCTTCAGATATTTGAAGTCATTAACATGTGCAGGCAAACTTAAGATTCATATGTACAATATATACAAACACGAACTCATTAACAAATGCACACATATATTTAAAAAAAGGTAGTAAAGACACAATGGGTTACTGGGTGTGGAAGAGTTAGAAACAGAAACATTGGTTAGAAGCAGGAATAAAAGAAGGGTAATCAGGAGGACAGTAGATAGTGATTGACATTGCTTTTAAATTTTTGAAGATCAAAATTGGATGGAAAGTAGGGAGGCGGAAGAGAGTTCCACATTTTAAAGCAAATGATTTTCCAAACCATCATATATATATATATAAACATATATATATATATATATATATATATATATATATATATATATATATATATATAAACATATATATATATATATATATATATATATATATATATATATATATATATATATATATAAACATATATATATATATATATATATATATATATATATATATATATATATATATATATAAACATATATATATAAAAATATGAGATAATGATATGAATTTTTATATATCAAAAACAATACTGGTTAAAACTGTAAGACAAAATAAATAAATAAACTTTACCATATATATATATATATATATATATATATATATATATATTATGTGTGTGTGTGTTCTTTATTTGACATTAGACAGGCTTATTTTGTCTTTGTCTGACGTCATTCACTTTTGAAGAAATACCCTTCAGAAAGATATGAATCCATATATTCTTACCCCCATGTATGGGTTAAATAGCAAGGTCGACTGAGCTCTCTAGCCATGGTTGCCAACAATTTAGGAGAAGGACCACTCAATTCAAAACTGTATGTAACCCTGATAAAATAAAGCACATACTACAGAAAGGATTATGGATTTAACTGAAGCATATAGTTGTTGACTTGTACTGTGTTGTGTGTATATATATATATATATATATATATGTGTGTGTGTATTTATATATATATATATATATATATATATATATGTGTGTGTGTGTGTGTGTGTACCAAATATTCACAGAAAACAAAGTTAACCCTTTATGTATATATATATGTGTGTGTGTGTCTTTGCAAGATGTATAATAGTATCCAGAACAAAATTGTACATGATGAGACAACATGGAAAAACTTATAAATGATGTGTTTCATTGACTTGAGTCGGTCTCAGCTTTTTCAGGTTGGAATGAAAGATAAATCTGTGTGTAAGAAAAATGTGTTGAGATTTTTGAGGATAAGGGGGGCAATAAATTAAATTACCTCATCAGATTCAATGACCAGAAAGTAGAAAGTATTTGTTCTTTATACATATATAGTAGAGGTGTTGGTGTCTGTTGCATCAGCTCACTTTGAGTTTTTCTTTACCAGCTTGTAAAATGTATTGTGCAAATATTGGTTTCTAACTGATCAGCGATATTATGTATAGTCCTGGTCTTCAGTTCCTTATCAAGAATTGTGAGATTAGTGCAGTTTCAATGCATTTTCTTTTTAGGGAATCCTTTTCTCCCCTGATCCCACTGACATTTATTTAAGTCAAAATTGTGTGTGTGTTTGTGTTAACACTCTGTACTACTCTTTGGAGCATAGGTCTAACTATTAGGTTAATCCTAGACTTGAACGGCTTAAGATTGTAGTGATCAGGAAGTATCCTCTTGGGTACTGCTTTCACAAAACAACAGTTTGGGGAAATAAATATGCTTCAAATTATGATTTCATAACAGAATCTTAAATAGCATTAATGATATTCAAAAGTTTTTAATTACAAAAAGCTAAACAAAAGAAAGAGAATTGTTTTTCTTGCAACTAAGATGATGGATTAAGATACATATAAACAGCTTTTTAGTTGACTTTTAATAGAATAAAACTAAAAACAGTGTAGCAGTCAGGGCCTGATTCTTTAATTAAAAAGAATCTGTAAGAGATACAAAAATTAAAATAAAGAGAAATTAAAAGCATATTTAAGATATAAAAACATTCTAACATAATAATTTCCAGTCAGTTATCAACATCTCAGTACAAAAAAAATACTTGACTGAAAACTTTTGCACATAAAATCTTATGCATTAGTGACACAAAATACAAAAACATTCATTTACTTAAGATAAAATATGTAAAGCATTTGAAATCTTTGGTTCAGATCAATACAACAAAGTCAGGCATAACAGATCATATATAATAGACAAAGAATAATCACAGTTCCCTCTTTATAAAAAGTTGCTATAATGGTTTATAAAAGTTTCTATAATACACAAAGAATACCACAGAAAAATACAGAAACTAAATGAATCAGCACATATAGAATAATAAACAATTTACACTATTTACATTAATAACTTAACTTTCTAAGTAGATGTGCACAAAAACTTGGAGGGTTGAGCTACTAAAGAGAAATTACTGAAATTGAGATATCCAGAAAAGGCATGTCATGTGGAACTAGAACAAGCTTCCCCATTGGAGAAAATAAAGGGTTTGCTTCAAAATCACCTGAAGAAGGGTGGACCATACATGGCCAAAATGTCATGAATATGACAATAATGATGTGAGCCATAGTCCAAACAATGTAAATAGTTACAATTCCTCATTTCAGAAATATAGACAGATATAATAAACATTTTATAAAATGACAACTGTAGTAGCTAATACCAAATGGAAACTAGTAATTATAAACCTCATAGAACTTTAACAAAAATAAGTAAAAACATGAGATATTGTTTAAATGATATAACCAATCAGTGAGATCCCATAATGAGGAAATACTGTAAAATTTATAAATTTCTTAGATGAGGAAAAAGAAAACACTATTTTGGAAATGAGTTTATAATAAATGTCAACACACTTAAAACCTGGAATTCAGAAAACACTGAAAATTAGCACAGTGAAATTTTGATGATTCAGTTAGAAGGTACCAAGACAACATGAAATAAACTATAGAGTGAACAACAGAGGGCAGGAGTGACAGGCAAGAGAGTCTGTACAGGGAAAAATTGAAAAGAAAATAGGACAATTGAAATTATGTGAGAAAAAAGAATGCAAAGACTAACATGAAAATAGGGAAAAAATCGATTATTTACAATAACTTATTGAAAAACCCAAATAAAAATGAACATTGAATGAAAGAGCATAATAAGATATCTGGAGTGTGTTTGGTTCGATTAATAAACCTTAGGTTCATTAAATTTCAAGTAAAAACATTGTACAGAACTTTGATGCATGAGAAATTCAGTTCTGTTGTAAGAATTGGAAAAAAAAAAATCAAGCTGATAAATGAAATGTTGCTATGAGATATGAAGAATTTCTGGCTGGCATTCGACAAGCTTTTTATCTTTTTAATTTATGTGTTTATATACTTAGAAATTTATTTAAAAAAGCTCATTATCTTTGAAATATTTACAGCTAATTTAGGCAATCAATTTATCACAATAGAAAAAAGGGCTTCATATATATATATATATATATATATATATATATATATATATACATATTATATTATATATATATATATTATATTATATTATATTATACATACATACATATATATATATATATATATATATATATATATATATATATATATATATATATATATATATATATAAATGCATAAGATATTCAAATATATATTTTTTATAGATCAACAAATAACCAGCAGCTGCAAACAAGAGGAAGTATAAAAGAAAAAGTGAGGTGGAGAAGGAGAAAGTGAGGTTGGGAGAGAGAGGGGGAGAGAAAGTGAGGTTGGGGACAGAGAAGGGGGAGAGAATGTGAGGTTGGTAGAGAGAGGGGGAGAGAATGTGAGGTTGGGGACAGAGAAGGGGGAGAGAATGTGAGGTTGGTAGAGAGAGGATGAGCGAGTGGGATAAAGATAACTTGTGGCTGAGAGAGTGGGCTTGAAAGAATGATGTTGGAGGAGAGTGAGAGAGTGTATGGTTGGGAGCCAGGAGGAGAGAGAGGGAGAGAGAGAGAGAAAAGTGAGGTTCGGAGAGAGAGGATGAGAGAGAGGGAGTGACAGAAAGAGGGTTGACAGAGAGAGGGTGAGAGAGAATCAGAAAGGGAAAATATGGTTGAGAAAAAGGGAAAGAAAGAGAAAGTGATGTTGAAGGGGAGAGAGAGAGAGAGGTTGGGGGAGAGGGGATGAGAGAAAAAGTGAGGGTGGCAGGTTGGGAGAGAGAGGATGAGAGGGAGAGACAGAAAGTGAGGTTAACAGAGAGAGGAGGTGGGAGAGAAGGAGAGAGAGAAAATACATTTGAGAGAGTGTGGTTGAGAGAAAGAGAAAGGTTGGAGGAGAGAAAAAGAGAGAGTATGAAAGAAGCTAGAATGTGATACAGATAAATGAAAACAAACTTAAGCAACCTATTATAATGTCACTGGGGCTCGTTAAAAATTAATAAATCTATTGGAAAAAACATACTTAGTGAATGACAGTAAACTACTGTGTAGTGATTACATTAGTCAAATATCTTAAATAGTTCATTAACTTGACCATTTAATACATAAAATCAAACATACTGAGTTGGGGATTCATTGTATTTCTATTCAATAGAAACTTTAAATGAACATTAGTGATATTTAGGCATAAATGTCTATTTATCTATAGACATTTATGTAGGTATCTATTTATAAATTGCACAGATACAGACTTAACACACATATTTATGTATGTAACTAGTGAAAGCAAATGCAAAATTACACTAAATAGGCTCTTCATTCAGTTGATTTTCAATGTGCTCTTTTTAGATTTCACATCCTCATTTAAATGTATTTTCTTATCTTTAAATTTTAAAACAAGATCATATAAGTTTTAAAATGTATTTATTACTTTTCTATGAATTCATTTATGACAGAGTTGTGAGCTTTTATTGGGAAATGCTTTTCCTTTGGTAGAGATTATGAATTACTTGGCCTCCAATATGAAGAATCTGTCAAAAGCTCCATAAGAACCATTCTTTGTCGTTGTCAAAGTTAACAATGGCAACTTCCTTGTCTTTTCTGAATAGGCGCTTAATTGCCTCGGTACAAAAATATTCCAAGATTTGTTTTTGAAATGTAATTTGTTTTCAATTCTCCAAACTTTTTCATATTCAGTAACAATTTCAGGATAAAAATAGATGCAATCGAGATCTTTTCAAAAATATATACAGTTGTATATTTTAGTCAAGGAATAAAAAGTAAAAATTTGAAAAATATGTAGAAAAGAAAAACAAATAAACAAAAAATAACCAAATTAAAAATACTAAAAAAAAAATAAATTAAAAAAAAGATATGAAATAATAAAAATAAACAGAATTGGTAACTAACAGACAACCTTGTAAAAGACAATGACAAACATGAATAAAGTTTAAATGATGTATATGAATTAATAAAAAAAGCATTATATGAACTTCAAAGACTGCTGAAATGAACAACATTGATTTGACCAAAGATTCTCTTGTAAATATAACAAAACAATAATAGTCATAATGATTGTAATGATAATATTCAAAAGAATATTAATCAGTTGTCATAATGATAATGGTGACAGTAATAAAATAATATTTTAGGAGCACATCAATAATAGCCCTTCAAAAGTTATTTCAAAGAGAAATAAGAATGGTTGGTAATGAGAAGCAGATCTGATTTCTCATCAAAGAATGGAAACAGAAATTCAAAATCAATTATTGAGATGCTTTATTACTTTCTTTCTTCTTTTTGCTAAATTTCCAGCTTAATTTTATTTTGGGCATGGCTTCATTACTTATTTTGATTTGCATTTAAACTTAGTTCTGTCTACTGATTTGATTTTTCATTTGTACAATGTTTATAACGAGCTGAACACTGCAAATGAATCTAATCTTTTCTCTAAAATAAATTCAATTAAAGAAATGAGAGACACCAAAATAGCATTGTGAACAGAAAAGGATGGCTGAAGGCAGAAATAAACTCTGATAGAATAAGTTGAACGCTAACTTATGGCTTTTTGATATATGAAGCAAGGACTAATGAATCAAAATTATCGGAGCGAATATATTCACTTCCACTTTTATAAATCTTAATTAAGAAATGCA
>OZ010576.1:78147260-78177260 GCA_963932145.1 Acanthosepion lycidas
TGGAGAAAAGCTATTCTTTGCTGAGAGTAACATTTTCAAATTTTGATGCTAATTTTTAAAGCTTTTCTTTTGCTTTTTTAAAAAACATTATAAAATATTTTTTAAAAAATCAGATAAAATATTTTAAAAATATTTTTAAAAATCAGATAAATGTCAACTGAAAAACAAAAACAATCAAAAAAACAACTTACAAACAAATAGGATTCACAAAAAAGAAATTTTTTTCTTGTATTTATTATTTAAAAAAAAACAAACTAAAAAACAAACTATCTTTCTTCATCTCCTGTTCCAAGAGCAATGAAAAAAAACAACAAAAAAAACAAAAAAAAACAAGGAGGAAGTTAGGAAAGGGGAAAGTGCTTGGAAGGGTGGGTAATTAACAATGTGAAATACAAACTTCTGGTGTCCCCAGTGTGATGCTGTTTGGAGGTTGATTGTCTTGTTAAAATTTTAACGACTGTGTTTTGCCAACATCAACCACTGTCCTCTGCCAACACACAACCCAATAATTACATTGTAGCAACTGATTACATGATTACTGTCACACTAACCTACCAGATAAAAATTGGCCCTAGAGAGATTTAATGAAAGATTTGATGCCTCACTTAGATCCTTTACTGCCAATCTTTTTTCAGACGAAAATCTTTTAATTGCGATATGGATCATGTAACCTTCAAGAAACTTTTTAAATTTTCATATTTTATGTTTTTAAAATTTTAAAGCAAGCATTCTTCAATCAGTTACATTATTATATGTTATTAGAGCTGAATTCATTAAATTCTTTCTTGTCTTGTGATTTTGGTAGAAACTAGGAATTGCACTGATCATGCTGCAGGCAAGAGCAAACCATTATCATAATATACCCATGAATGACACTTACTTAAAAAGTAAGTTGGAATTTTTTGTTTTCAAAGAGGAACATTATCCTCTTGAGAAAGAGTAAGAGGAAATCCACAGGCATAATAATAAGTTAAAAGATATTAAATGAATATGAAATCTAATTGAATTGCTGAAATCTTTTCACAATCAGAATATTAACAATTAATTTAATAAATTTAAATTTATGACTATTATGAATGGTGATGATAATGAGGATGATGATCAATAAACAATAAAAACTGGTGACAAATATAGAAGAACTTAATGTGTTGACAACAGTTTATATATAAAATATTATGAAAAATGTTCAAATACAGAAATATAGAATATAATTGAAATTTGATATTTTAATTCTAAATCTGTGGTTTCCAAACAGTGCAGAGCACCTCATATGTGTGGTGGAATAGGACAGCAGGTGAGGTGGAATGATTGAAAGACAATCAAAGATTTAAAAACAATTTCCAAAAATTCATATTCCAAAAGTAAATATGATTTCAAAATTTAAAATATGGATTATTTGTAATTGCATGCATGAATCCTAGTATAAATCGTTACAAATAATTATTGACTGATTTCATCATTGTGATATTTTTGCATTATATGAAGTATTAAGAATATAGTAACTAGGATCTGCAAATTGGATGAGAGAGTTATCAATGATAATGTTTTGATTTTGAATCTGTTGTTATCTCCCTTTATCCTTCTCTCTGGTTTTTACTTTTAAATGTACTTTTTATCACATAAAATTTGGTGAGGTGCCAGCAAATTTTCATTCCAAAAAAGTGCCCCAGAGAAAAATAATTTGAGAACCACTGGTCTAAATGGTTGTCTGCATATGAAAAATTGTATATGTTCAATGATTGCGACTTCAAGTAATCAGCCATTTTTTTTGTTTGCAGATGGTGCTGGGGTAAAATGAGTCCATTAAGAGATGTTACAGCTTAAATTATTCTTGGTGACTCTTGAGTATTGACTTGTCAGGTGAATCAACTCATCAGCACTATTAATTGCTCTATACTATGACTTTTTCAAATTAATGTGTAGATGAAAATGAACAACTTATTTTACAAAGGCTTTGGGTGAACAAAGGAGATAAATAAATATTAGAAAATATTATGAAAAATAATCTATTATCAAACAGAACAACTTTCTGTGCTTGTGTTGTGTGTGTGTACGTATATGTGCATGTGGTGGTATGAAAGCTGTGAAATATTAAAAACTTCAAATGCTACTAAAATAATGACATTATTTATTGCTTTTAATTAAAGAAAATAATAACATTAATAATGACATTATTGCTTTTAATTAAAGAAAATAATAGTTCTGCATCTATTACAAGAATTCAAATGAGTGTCTTAATTATTTTTAATATTTGTTTAACCATATTTAAAAAATGAATATGTGTGTAATACAGTGGTTAGCAGTGTGGAAAGTGAGACTGATATGCAGAGTTCAAATTCCAGCTGAGGCTGTTGTGTTTGCTTTTGCACACACACCCTTATAAAGGCATCAATCCATCTTTCCTATTTAGATAGGGGCTAAATAACAGAAAAGACTGGGCTTTCAAGCCTTTCTTGGCAACCAGTCTAGGAGAAGCACAAATCTAAATTTAAAACCAGTTGGGCATGTGGATAGCAACTCCATCCTATATTAAAACCTATTGGTTACATGGCAGGAACGCTTAGCATTTTTGTCTTAATTTCTGGGATGAGGAGTTAGCATTATTTACACTATTTATATTCACACTATTGTCGTCTTCTTTGTTGTTTTCATCATAACATTTTGACCATTATGCTCTCCATTCTTCTTCAGGTGTATGTCAATATACACCCGAAGAAGTTACCTGATCTGGACAGCCTACAGGTTATCTACAGGTTACCCAGATAGACATACATCTGAAGAAGGCTAGTGGACACAATGGCTGAAATATTGTGATAAAAACAAAAATGTTGAGAGCAATAGTTTGAATATAAGTAGTATATATAACACTTAATACGTTGAGGCAAGGAGAGTCTGCAGGAGTGACATATATTTTTAAATATTTCAAAATAAAGGGGAATTATTATTTTGCTTTTGCTGATGATATCTATTAGTTGGACATATTAATCATATATATATATATATATATATATATATATATATATATATATATATATATGCATTTTTCATATGTTATTGATCCTGACCTGGCATTTTGACTTCTGTCAATTTGTCACTACTGTGATGTGTCGAAATAGTTAGATACAACTTTCAGTTCTATTCTAATAGTTTCTTTACTCGCATTTTCTTTCATTCTCAGTAACCTCTTGTGTGTTAGTAGCATTATCCGAATATCTGTGAAATGATGAAGAACAATGCATACTTACTTCACACAAAAATAAACTGTTGTAGCAAAAACACAGCTGCTAATTATGCAATGAAAATTTCAAGATTTCTCATAGATGCTAAATATGAATTTTGTTAAGACAAGTCAAAATTCAAAGCTTATTAGAAAAAATAAAACAATTTTTTACATATTTCCTTATTTTGCTTTGTTTTATGATATAAAGTTCAAGATGCCATTCCTACTGTCTTTAACTGTTATATATATATATATATATATATATGTTATGTATTTTTTACCTTTTTATTGACACTTATTAATTATTAACTTGTAATAATCTTTTCATTTTATGTATATTATTTAATTTTATTACTTGTTAATTATTTTTATTAATATATATATATATATATATATATAAAAGTGAACATTGAAGTCAATCCTCAGAGGCGACAGACTGTTTCATGTTAAATGCAATCATCAGGCCATATATATATATTTGTGTGCATATGTATATATATATATTTACAAACTTACTTACATATAGAATTATCTATGGCTTTACTGTACATGATACATGACTGATCAATGATAATCAACCAAAAACAAAATTGAAAATTGTTATGGTCCGGTTCCTTGTACTACGGTGATAGTCCAAGGTAGAACCAATAAAGAAGAACTCGAACACAGTTATGGAATAACACAGATATATTACAAACAGGAATATATACAGAGAAGTAGAAAAGTGTTAGTATGAACAATCAGGTTTAGTAGTAATTGTCTGAATGTGAATTTGTTTCGGACTGCCTCTGACTTGATTGACTGACTCGCTCACTCTGACTGAGTGACAGACTTCTGATGGACCTCACTTCAGACTTCAGCCTGAACAGTATTTAGTCACCCCCACACGAGGGCATCATGCGGCACAAGGCCGGTTTAATGTGGGATCATTGAGTCCGTGTGCTCGGCCAAAAATATGCCCTTTGAAACCGTATAAATGGGTTCGGGGTCAGTTTATCTCCCCGAAAGAGACTCCACCCTTGGGCATAAGGCAGAGAGTTCAACCGATCAGCTGGTGGTTCGACTTCAGACTGAGGTCCCTGCTTCCTCTTGAGGTGCAGTATTTATTACGTATGGAATAGTCCATTATGTTATTATGGGTAAAGTCCCATAACAAAAATACCAAAGCTGTCTTTTTGTTTGTTTTCTCTTAATCTCTGACAAAGCTGTAATAAAAGTGAAACATATTAGATTGATAAATGTTTCCTATTTGTTCTTTATCTTATATATATATGTAAGTAAAGTTGTATGAGAATCTGACAGAATGGTAAATATATAAGTGAAAATCAAGCATTCAGCTGCTTAATTTGAATTATATATAATCTCACTAAAGTAGATTTGCTTCTGGTGAAATAAAATTCTTTTTGTGATGATGCTGGTCCATTAGTGAAACATGCCAAAGTAGAAACATTTCCACATTCTGGTGTACACAGATATATATATATATATATATATATATATATATATCAATTGCCAAGAAGAGTCGTATGGTGTCTACTTTGGAAGATGGACAAAATTGTAGCTGACAGAAGGTACACAAGTCGATACCTGATCAATATCGGCTGGGTCACCATGGAGAGGGGGTATGATGTTGAAAGACCTGAAACCTCTAATTAACCTCAGCTAGAAATATCACTGATAATGTGTACTAAAGCATCCAATAGAATGTTTTACAAAACAGATATATAGATAAATAGATATAGATATAGATATATGGTAACTTCTAAAGAATTAATGGATTTTATTTTTTAATTTGACATATTTTTTTGTTAATTCAAACATTATTTTTCATGGTTATCCATATTTAGGTAGATGCCCCTTAATTTTAAACAGCATTTATTTCCTCTATTGGTCTGTGTACTCAAGAAAACTTAAGGCAGATTTTCTTGATTAAGATAGATAAAGAAATAGATGGATAAAAAAAAAATACTGTTTAAAATAAACAGAGTGTCTACCTAAACAAGGGCATCCACTAAAAATGCCATTTGAAGTAATAAAAAATGGCAAGTATGCATATCCTTAGGTGTGACATGTATTTCTGTGTAGTCCTTGGTAAATGTGCCAATATATATATATATATATATATATAAAGAAGGAAAATATATATATATATATACATATATATACATATCTGTAAAAATATGTATATATGTATGTATAGACCTAAATCAGTGTGTAGAATTTTCCTTGCTTCTCGATATATTAAGTATGGAATATAAAATTATCCGTTCATTTTATAAGAGTGGTCAAAAGTTATTGCATTAAAAAGCCAGAAATACTAAAGCTTTTAAGATATTTTATATGAGTTTTGCATCTTTTGGGGGCATCTGTATGCATTTTTCCTGAAGTTATACAGATGCTGATATGACATTAGCAGTTTTAGTGCTGCAGGTTCTGTTTTAATATTATGTACTCTACCCATAAGCTGCTCAATAAAAGCCTTGCAAGTTTAGCTGTGAGATGTGCCTGGGGATCTTTAAAGAATTCCTTGGAACTAACACTACACATATATTTCCAAGAAATTTTAATAAGAAAGGTTGGTTTCCTTATATTACATCAAAATACTACATTAGCTCCTCATAATTAATAAAACTGTTTTTCATGTTTGAGCCAGTAAAGAAAAATCTTGTAGCTTTATTCCTTTTTCTAGTGCCTATGTTTCCCAATTTATAACCTGAATGCATAAATACACTTGTAAATTAATCTACATTTTATTTAAAATTAATATCATTTTCCTGAATATAATTTACTTATATAATACTCCAAATCTTCCTATTGTATTATTATTTTCTCAATTAATATTTTATGTGTGTACATGAATATCTGCCTGCCTGTCTGTCTATAAGTGCCTCTTCTGTGACAAATATGTTTTGATCATGAGGATGATTAAAGAATGGTCAAAAGCCATAGGAAAACAACAAGAGCCATGGACATTTTCTGCACAACCTTGCATCAACCATTCATTGCCTTTTTTATTCTGTCATTTCTCATATATAGGCATAAGAAAAAAATGAATTATTTCCAGCCTTCTGTATTCAATAATGCATATATAAACAAAAAAAATAATTAGCAAAAATACAGTATCTGTCTGTCTGTCTGTCTGTCTGTCTATCTATCTATCTATCTATCTATCTATCTATCTATCTATCTATCTATCTATCTACTTATGTTCACATTAAGATATCTATGTTTATATCTATTTATCTATCTCTGTTCATATCTATCTCTTCATATCTGTCAGTTTATCTTGCATCTGTCTATCTCTGTCTATCTCTGTTCATATCTATCTATCTATCTATCTATCTATCTACCTACCTACCTATCTATCTATCTATCTCTGTTCACATTTAGATATCTATGTTTATATCTGTCTATTTATCTATCTTTGTTCATATCTATCTCTTTATATCTGTCAGTTTATCTTGCATCTATCTATCTATCTATCTATCTATCTATCTATCTATCTATCTATCTATACACAAATGCCAAACATTTTTATACTGTTAAGCAGGTAAATCTGTCCATCTCATTTCACATTTATCTATATATCTAGCTATTAGGTTGGTGCAAAAATAATATCGTTTTCCCACATATGTTACTATGTGAGAAAACGACATTATTTTTGCACCAACCTAATGGCTAACCATACACAAATGCTAGACATATGTATTGGTAATCAGATAACATAATCATCTATCTATTTATTTATCTATGTATATATCCCCAGATGTGAAATATATGAACTGCTAAGGTGATATGACTGTACTGTTGCCTATAAATGTTAATCTTGTTTAGAGTTTTCTAACTTGAGAATATTCACAGCCTTTGAACTCCGTTTCCATCCTGTTATAATTGTTAATAAGATGACATTTATGTTATTTACTTGAGGGAAAAGATACTAACACTCACAAAACCTTATATTTATGCATGCTTTAGTATTAGATTAGAAAGTTGAAAAAGTTCTTTGAATTAGAAGTTTTAATAGCCTTAGCAAATTCAATAATTAGTGAGATTATTTTGTTGCCACTGTTAAGCATAAAGTGATAGTACCCTCATCTTTTGAACAGAAGTAGAAATTTATACCTTGTTTCCTGTTTAGGATTGGGTTTCTGGTTCCTTCAAAAGTTTTTTTCAAATCTATACTTCTAACATCTAAACTCTAAAATTTTATTTACTATCCATTTATTTTTTGTCAATAAGGGTAGATAAATATGCCTATCATCTGGTTCACACTCCTATCTGGTCTTCTGAACAGGAGTTGGGATTTATCGAAACCTATTCAACCTTTAAATTGAGGTGATCCTCAGAGAACTAGAAGTCCTACGAGGATTTATTATTGGCAGATACAACATATGTTAACAGCATAAGATATACAAATGACACAGTGTTGATAGCAGACATAGGAAGGCAACTACAGGAATACCTAGAGGAGATAGTAAAAGAAATGGAGAAGAAAGGACTAACCATCAATTGCAAGAAGACAGAAGAAATGGCTGTCAACAATAGGAACAGTCCAAGCTGTGAATTGCAAATGGGAAATGCTAAAATCAAGCAAGAATTAAAATTTAAATATCTGAAAAGTATTTTAACAAAAGATGGAAAATGTGACACAGAAATCTGAAGGCATAAAAGGAATAGTGTAACATGCTTTCCAGAAGCTAAACGAGGTAAGTTTTCATTAGAAACAAAGAAAAGAGTGCTGAACTGTTATGCAATATCAGCCTTCATATATAGCAATGAATGCTGAAAAATCTGACAGATGATGATGAAACTTGATGCAACTGAAATGTAGTTCTGCAGAAAGATAATGCGAATACCATGGACTGAACATGTGAGTAATGAGGAAGTTTTTAGGATAATGGAAATGAAATGGATGAATATATTTAAAATTAGAAAAAGCCAGTTTATGTTTCTAGGGCATATATTAAAGAAAAAGGGGTTGGAGTGAGTGAGTGAAAAAGAGAGAGAATGAAACAGCAAGTAATGTATCTCGCAAGCTTGTTTAAATGAATGGCAGAACAGGCAGTGAGAAGGATAGTGAAAAGGTAAGAGCTACAATGGATATGAAGTTGTGAAGAGCCATGATTTCTCATATGAATGCTCATAGTGGATTTTATAAGTACAGATCTTGTCACCAATTGTCTGACATTGTTCTAAATTAAGTTTATACAAACAAGACTTTAATTTATTACTTGAAGCAGTAATCTTCCTACTACTGACTTTGAGCAGTTTATTAAACTAGCAGTATTATTTTAAAATTAAATTTATTTCTGAAACATATAATTCTCAAATTAATATCCATGCAAAACTCCCACACATGTATGTTCGGTTGTAGAATTTACTGTCAGAATAAATATAAAAAATACAATTTTTTGTTAAAAAGAGGGAATTCAAGAGAATGTATTTATTCACAGACCCCACTGAGATTAATTATTTAAAACAGTTTCACATGTTTAAAAAGGTGAATTTTGTGATTCTATGATTATCTATTAACTACTATTGTTATAAATAGCAGAATGTTTTTGCTGACAACTAAAATTTTGGCTTTTGAGACTGAAAGAATAATTTCTGCACATGAATAAATAATTGTTCTTCTTTATATACCATGACCCCTCAGGATATAGGCAGTTATGTCTCTCCACAATTTCCTGTCCTTTGTAGCTTTTAAGAAATATTGTCTTTTTGTTATTTCTCATAAACCATGTACTGCCATCCATTTACTCAAGCTTGCTAAGTATTTTATGTATTGTTTACCTCTGTTCCTCTTTCCCTCAATCTCTCCTGTGAGTATCAAAATTTCCAAGCACTCTTTCCCCATTATGTGCCCTAGAAATTTCAACCGTAATTCTTCATGTTATAACTGTGTCCTTTTTGTTTCCATTTTCTCAAACATTTCATTGTTGCTCATGTTCATGGTATCCTCAGCATCCTCCTATAGAACCACATTTCTGTTGTTTCAAGTTTCTTCTTCATCTTTAAGGAAATTGTCCAGCATTCCCTGCCATACAGGAGGACGGATATCTTGTAACAGTTTAGTACTGTTTTCTTTCTTTCTAACAAAGTTTTTCTATTTCTTAATACTCTGCTTAGCTTTTGGATTGCTTTCCATCCTCTACTAAAACACTTCTCAAATATTTAAATTTTTGTACTCTGATTTGCAATTTGCCCTTTGAGCTCATCATTTTGCTAACAACCCTGCATTCTGTCTTCTTGCAGTTGATGTGTAATCCTTTCTTCTCACTTTCCTTCATTACATTGTGTAATTTTTGTAGTTTTCTTTCCATGTCTGCTATGAACACTGTATCCTCTACATGTTTTATGTTGTTGTTAAGATTGTGGCTACTAATAATAAATCCTGGTAGGACATCTAATTTTCTTAGAATTGCCTCACTGTATAGGATGAATACATCCAGTGAGAAGGCACTTATTTGTCTTACACCCTTTTCTATTTTTGTATATATCTACTGAACTAATTTTATATTTGTATGCAGGCATTTGCTGCCAGTATAGGTTCTAAATATTATCATACCTTATATTAATGACTCAACTGTAACATATTAATCTTCTTATAAAACATAAAACTACAATCCAAGAGAGAAGAGTTTTCATTAAATAATTAATTATAATTATTGTCTCATTTTGGTATTAATTCAATTTAGTATTTGCGAACATAAAAATGTGAAATTTTACAGATGTATAAAAACAGAAGAAAATTAATGATATTTTTTATAATTTTCTTTTTGAAAATTGATGTCAAACTTCATTGATAATAAACAGCATATATTCATTCTGAAAATATGTTTATGCACAGCTAGATATAGGGTTTCAAATCCCAGTTGAGCCTGAATAATTATCAAAGAAATTTAATAAATAATTATTTTAGAGCAAGAATGCTTTAAAAATACTTTCTGAAAATAATCCAGAACTAATACTGGGAACAAATGCATATGGATAGAAAATGAATTTGGTAAATAGAAAGGGCATAAGACAAGCATGTATCTTCTCACCAGACCTATTCAACCTTTCAATTGAGGTGATCCTCAGAGAACTAGAAGTCCTACCAGGATTTATTATTGGCAGATACAACATATGTTAACAGCATAAAATATACAAATGACAGTGTTCATAGCAGACATAGGAAGGCAACTACAGGAATACCTAGAGGAGATAGTAAAAGAAATGGAGAAGAAAGGACTAACCATCAATTGCAAGAAGACAGAAGAAATGGCTGTCAACAATAGGAACAGTCCAAGCTGTGAATTGCA
Organism: Acanthosepion lycidas; assembly: GCA_963932145.1. Classification (NCBI taxonomy): domain Eukaryota; kingdom Metazoa; phylum Mollusca; class Cephalopoda; order Sepiida; family Sepiidae; genus Acanthosepion; species Acanthosepion lycidas. Next base: position 78,157,785 of record OZ010576.1, read on the forward strand.
AATGGGAAATGCTAAAATCAAGCAAGAATTAAAATTTAAATATCTGAAAAGTATTTTAACAGAGGATGGAAAATGTGACACAGAAATCTGAAGGCATAAAAGGAATAGTGTAACATGCCTTCCAGAAGCTAAACAAGGTAAGTTTTTTATTAGAAATAAAGAAAAGAGTGCTGAACTGTTATGCAATATCAGTCTTCATATATGGTAGCAAATGCTGGAAAATATCCTCATAGATGATGAGACTTGAGGCAACACTAATGTGGTTCAACAGAAAGATACTGTGAATATGATTTTGATTTCTGAAATCACATCAATAAAATAATATTATATAATGAGAAAAGAGAATTTTCTCTGAAAAATATTATATTCAATATAGCTATTGATTCTTTTCTTATGCTGTTTAAATTTTATTTCAAACATGAATAAAGCTAACAGTGCAAAATGCAGTTAAAAGCAATAGGAGACAAAATGAAGAAACTGATACTTTTCAAATAATAAAAATTAATTTAAACTTGTAACTTCCAGACTTTATAAATTAGCACAGCAATATTACAAAGAGCTCTGCCAAACAATAAAAACCATGTCACATGAAGACTTCTAGCAACAACTAAAGTAGGTAGCACATATAAGTAGAAGGGAAAATAATACTATTATAAAAGACAATCATTCATTAAACCCTATAGACTGGTGCTACAGAATCACAAAGAACTTTACTAAATAGAAAAAATTACATAACTTGAAGGATTCCAACTGCAGCAATATCTAAAATGAGTCAGCACATATAGCTAGAAAAGAAAATAATGACATAATCAAGATGTTGACTTTCGACACTACCTTAAACAAAAGGAAAGAAATTCCCCAAAATACAAGAAAGAGCAATAATATTTGGTGGACTTGAAAAGTCTGTTTTCTTGAAAACCCGTTTAAAGAAAATAGCTTCAATTGGGATTAAATATAGATTGGAATCTGACAGAATGATTGGAGAAGGAACAAATAGGAAATATTTATTCTGACAGACATGACAACTGCTCAGTCAATGAATGCTAAATGTTTCTTGTATGGAAATGGCAATTTTCACCATGATCATTTGCTTTTATCCAAGAAGCAGGTTTAAAACTACAAAGTACCAACTAAAGATATTTAATGACAACTGTTTTAATTGATACTGAATATACAGGGTGTGGTACAAATAACTCCCACATAATGGTAAAAAATTAGCTGGATGAAAACACCATTGCTACTCATGTCTTACTATTATGTGGAAAGTATTACTGCTGCACTTTATATATAAACAAATGTAACAGTTTCATGTTAGAAACAATACAAGCAATTTTTTAAAATGGGTTCTGACTCCATGAAAAGATTCTTGCATAGAACTTTTATGATTGACATTTTAGGGGCAGAAGTAAACAAAATATGTTTGGGTAATTCAATACCTAAATTGTTGAAAAAGAATGGAGTAAAATGTGCTTTTCTGAAAGAAATTTAACATTTATATCATCGAATAACATTTTCAAACACTTTGTTCAAAGCTTTGTCCAGTTTATTTTTTAGAAAAAGAATGCAAAATTCTGATGTCTTCTTTAGGATTATTCATCATCATAGGGTACCATCAACTTTGTGGACCATTCCACTGTTCATAGATTTTGAGCATTTGATGTATTTGGTTATTCCCAACTTGCACTTCATTCGTTTAAAATCCTTCAAACTTTCCTTGCATTTCGTTGACTATGTGTTTTCCTTGATATTATATTCTGCCATAATCTCAGCTTTTGCAATTTTTGCACCATGTCACAAATGTTTAAATTTCTCCTTAAGAGATAATTCTAAGCTTTTTCGTTTTGTTATTACCATTTGAATTCGAGGCCATTTCAATTTCAAAACATAAGATTATGAAGTAAAACAAAATGAGACATCTTGAGAAGTAAAAACCAAACAGTGAGATTCCTTGTTTTAGGAAATGTTACCATCAATGTTTAATTCACATCTGGATAATTGAAGAAGTGTTGTAGTAAGTAGATTTTATATTAAGATTTTAAAGTTTTCAGACAGTTTTAAAACCATGGCACATTATTAACTTGTCACTCATCAAACCTCAAACCATCATTTCAGACAAAAAATGCCTAATAACAAATTTAAAAATCCAGTGTTTGTCCTAGAGATGTGTTTTGAAGACAATAAATTTAAGGGTCAATTAACTGGATTTTGTAAATGTAATTCTTTTTTGTTTAAAACATAAGGAAAATAACATTATACATATTTCTTTTGATCCTTTTCTTGTGTGTGAAAGAAAGTAAAAAAAAATTAAACTAAATATGGAACCTTAGCAGTGCAATAAAGAACTTAGTATTTGCTTAAAAATATCTTTATCTTTATGTAACCAATAGTTTATGAATATAATTTTTATTCTGTATGATTTTATAAATAATTTTATTTTGTATGCTATATTCATTAGTAATTTCTTTTTTTGTTTTTACTTAAATGATATTTTTGATTTTAAATACATTACTTTTATTTTATTATTATTATTATTATCTTACTTGTTGATGTTATAAAATATCTAATTGTATCATTTTTTTTTTTTTTTAATTATTCTCATTGAATTATATATTACTCTTAGTCTTCCAATAGGGAAAAATAGTCAAATGCTGTAATTCAAAATTATTTCATTTTTGAACATCCATACAAAAAAATAACAGTTAAAATGAAAAAAATTATTTTAAGAAAAGGTTCACATTAGAAAGTGACATTAAACTTTACATTTTTCAAGTCTTCAAAATTGTCTTCAAGTAAAAAAAAAACAAAAAAAACAACGACGTGACAAATTTCAAAATTGCATTGAAGAATTACAAGTCATTTTTTTTTAAAATAAGTGTAGATTTTTTTTTTCTGTCCAATCTGAAAGCAAACAATGTTTTATTAAATTATGCAAACACCAACTGTCAAAAAAAATTATTTTTCGAGTTTTATTGAATTAGTTTTGGTAGGGTTCAGGATGAATTTCCTGTATGTTCACACTTGATATTGCATAAATTTTTACTGAAATAACATCTTCAGGGATTTCTTTAAAAAACTCAAACTAAAATGGTAATGTAAAATAAAAAGATTTCATGAACACCCCACAAATTTAAACTTACACATGAAATATCAAAAAGGCGGAGTTGGGGGTCATATATTTCAACAGGTTTTTCTAATAAAATAATCTATTCAGTATACAATTAAAGCAATAATCAATAATTAAATACAGAAACTTTGATTGAATTGGATAATTGACTGATTTTTGGTAAAACCTATAGGAAGCACTTCTTCTGATTGTACCAGAGTCTGATTGCAGCAGGCATCTCTTTGTCACTGCTTGCAATGTGTGCATGCTTATCCTTGATGAAGCGAAGTTACTATTTGCTGATAGAATGAAACAACAGATAGCATCTCACAAGTTTTGTTCTAGAGATTATTGGCAGCTCTGCAAGAGTTTGCTGAACAACGATGAATTCTCAGTCCTACTTCTATTCAATCAATGTCAAGTCCTGACATTCTACAGCAGAAAAGGTTGAATATTTTGCTTTCCAAAACCAAACTGCTCTCATTTAACCACCATAGATAAACTTCTCTACCTGCCATCAGCATGGCTGATGCTTGGCTCCTGGAGAGTGTCTCACTGTGTGTTTTTAGCCTCACATTTTTAACTGACTTGAAGTGGAACAACTACATTGAATCAATAGCTGCATCTACTGCAAGGAAAGTTGGTTCATTGTGTCATGCCAGAAGGTTTTTCTCATCAGAGTCCATCTTGCACATCTACAAATCAACATTTGTGCTGTGCATTGAATATTGTTGCCATATCTGGTCTGGTGCTCCTGCTATTCATCTTGAGATTATTGACAAAATCCAAAGAATTATCTGCACAATGTAATAGATCCAGCCTTGGTATATCAACACCAGTCATTTTCTCCCCAATGTGACATGGCTTCCCTCTGTCTTTTCTACAAATATTTTCATAGCAACTGCTCTGACAAGCTTTTCTTTCCTGGTGGCCCCACTACATGAATTTAAGCATGCTATTAGACTGGCATTTAAGTCCCACCCTTTTACTGTTGAAATAGTTAAATGTAACTGCCACTTCTACTCCAACAGTTTCTTTTCTCTCTGTAACCCCCTGTGTACTAGTGGCATTTCCGCCTTGCTTGAGATGAACTGATTAAAAAAAAATTATTTTTAAAGTTGCAAGTAGTGAAATTTTTGCTTTCATTTTGCAATAATCAATATATGAAAAATATTCATGTATTGCTTGTACCTAAATTTAAAAAAAAATACATTTAATTACTTCCATAATCTGTTAATTAACTTTTGTAAAACTAAGTAATTGATTTATTTATGTACCATCAAAATTTGACCCAAAATATTGAAAACACCTTTAAAATAATTGAAACATCTCTATTTTAGTAAAATTTTGGTGTTGTTTGAAAGATAATAGCCTAAAAGCCAATCTGTATAAAAAGAAAATATTATTTTACACAGCATAATAAGGTTTTAAGACATTTTTAAAACATTCTTATAGTCAATTTATCACCAATCTGTCATTTTAATTGAAAAATGATTACAGAAAATTTAAAACTTTTTAAAAATTTCTTAAACATCAAATATTTGATTTTTAAGAGACATTTTTGCTTCAAAGAAAATTACTAAATAAATAATTAATATATTAAGAGACGACTACCAATATTGTAAAAAATTCTAGACACCTCCAGATATCATACACAAGTTTTTAAAACTGATATAAGCTAAGTTAATTCAAAACTGTTGAATTATTTCCTATTTGATCTTCTGTACAAAAATAATTAAATATTTACAAAAATAAAATAAAATTCTTCTGAAAATATTTCCTACTTGAAAACAGCATTAAACATTATATTTTTCTATTCTTCAGATGCATTTTTATTTAATAAAAATATCTCTTTTGCCATCAGCAATCAAAAGGATTTTATAATTGCACCAAGAAATTACAAGTAAAGTTTTCAAAAATAAATATTCATTGCAGATTTTCCCCACTGTAAAATCTAAAAAGAAATGTGCATTAATTTTTAAGGTTTACAAACATTTTCAAGATATTCCCATTTGATATTACAAAAATGTTTTACTGAAATATCTTCAGGCATTTTTCTTTATAAAACTATAGAAATATTTGTTATCTCTGAATTTTAAAAGTATATACACAACGTGAAATGAGGATAGTTAACTAACCCAAAAATATTTCCACAATATTTTCTTATAAAATGTTCAGTATACAATTCATTTATAAATATATGCTGCAAATTTAATTCAAATTGAATAATTCATTGAATTTTGGTAAATCTTTAAAAAGTGAAGTTGCATTTTTTGCTTTCATTGCAGTAGAAATGCATCTATTTTGGTGGTACCTAGTATTAATAAATGTACACAGCCTTTCATCTTCCAAAGATTGATATAATCTACTTGTTATTCCAGAGTTTGATTCTAATCACCTGAAACTGGCTTGCAATAAGGCTAGGAAGCCTATTAAAACATTGAACAATGTCTGCTTACAAAGCAATCCTTTGAAGTAATTATTTAAATTTGGCCATATTACAATTGTTTATGGGATTTTTCTTCCATAACCCAAAACTTTGACTTTACTCAGATAAACTGTCAAACAGAAATCCTTTCAAAATGGATGAGTTTTTTTATTTGCACCATATAACCAGCAAATGAACAAACCCAACATTGCTTAAATTTCAAAATTAACCAAGAATCAACCAGTCTTTTTAAAAAGATCAAACTGGAAACCAAGGAAAACAACTTCTAACAAAACTAAGAGTAAAATATTTTCTTTCTTTTCTGAGCATTCTCAGATAACCAAGAATTTATCTGGTATTTGTTTAAACATTTGTCCAGAGGAACAACTACATAGTGCAAAATATGAAATATTGTATTTGAGGAAACATGTGGACCCATGTTTTTCCATAAAATGACTCAAAAAAATATCTCTCAGGTTTTATATGTGAAGTTGAGGTATTCAGTTGCCCACCATCAGTGTTTCAAGCTGTCAGGTGCTGACCTTTAAGTCAGAAGGCCTTGAATAAGAATTTGTACACTAAAATTAATTCATATTATTTTCACAGGGTAGGAGCCATGATTCTCAGAGGTTTAGTTCCTTCCCAGACCCCACCCCTAGCCATGGGCTTGTTTGGTAGACTTTTGTTTTTCTACTACTTGTATTTGTGCCAAATTCCATATTCTTGTTTTATTAAATGTAAATGGTTATATCTTAAATGCCCTTGAATATGGTAAGTTACATTTACTTGCACCGAGTTAAGTGTAGCACAAGGCTACAATCATAGTGCACTATCATACAGCATGAGAAAAAGGAGCTTAATATTTTATGATGCCATTAAATTAAAAATGTCTTGAGAAAAATCATTGAATTAAAAATTTTTATCTTTGAAAATAGCATTTTCTTGCTTTTTCTGTTGTTAAACTACCATGTTAATAAATAATTACTTTTCTTGTAACTATCTCTATTTATCATTGAACATTTAGAGAGAGGATATCAATAATTTTACAAATTATTGATTACCAAAGCATTTATTTTAGACAATATTTATTTTTTAATATAATCTCCTGTCTTGTCAATGTACTTAATTCAGTGATGAATATTAATCCTATGAACTGAACATTATGCATTTTACATCATATTAACTATTAACACAAAACTATATATATATATATATATATATAAAGATATGCAGGTAGTGTAATGTTTAGTGGCTCAGGATGAGAAATTGCTGAGCTGAGTTTTATCTCTGAGTTTGTTACTTTTGCATGTTAAATAGCAGAGCAGATTGAACTCTTTAGCATTGGTTGGTAACATAAGAGAAGGAAAACTCGGAATCCAAAACTGTATGTAGCCCGGGTGTAATATACAGCCATGGTAAAGATTATGGACTTCCCAATTAACTGTAGATATATTGTATATGTGAGAGGGTGCTTAAAATTTCTTGGCCCAACCCACTTCTTGAAATTTGTGCAAATGGCCAAATTTTAGAATCCCTTAGATGAGCTGAAAGTGTTTTCATCATCCCTTCATATAAATATTCTCTAAAAAGAATTAAATCATAGCAGCCTGGCTAAAATAATGTTTAATCATTTTAATTTCATAAAAATTAGAAGGGGAGAGTTGAAATTTCTGAGACACATTATAATGGAAAAATGCTTGGAATATTTAACACTCACAATATGCACAAGTTCTGTGAGTGTGTGTGTGTGGGGGGGGGAGTGTGTGCATGTGCGCATGTGTGTGCGTGCGTGTATGTGTGTGTCTTATAAATTGTTGCTCTTTTTAATCAACATTATGATTGGGCTTCCAGTTCATTCTAAAGTCTACTTCAACTCTATACTAATATCTACACCTAAACTCTGAAATTTTATTTATTATTCATATATTTATTTTTCCTCACTGGAGTAGATAGGTTTGTCTATCGTCTGACTCACAATTCCTTCTTGGTCTTTTGAAGAGGAGCAGAAGTTTATCCCTTGTTTCCTGTTTAGGACTGGGTTTCCAGTTCCTTCTAAAATCTTTTCATGCTCTTTTACTCTCAGCAGCCCTCTGCATCTTAGTGGCATTATTGCCTTGCTTGGAGTGAATTGATTTAAAAATACAAACAATTAGAATATACTTAGCAAAGCAAACATCCTAGCACATCATTATTTATGTCCCTTGTTACTTCAAGATATGTACAATTGTGGCTCTCCACAACTTCCTATTTCTATTATATTTGCTCTATCCCCCTATTCTGCTAACCATCTACAGAAGATTAAGTAGGTTACTTTCTCTTTTCTCCTGCCTCTCTTGGCATCAATGTCCTTTGAGTGTTAAATTCTTCAGGCCATCTATTATGTATTTTAGCTTATCTATTTCTGACTTTGACTATATTTTGTCTTTACACTATCAGTAATTTTACACAATTATATATATTTTATTTGGTCATATTCTCTTTACAGAAATATATTCAGATTTATGATAGTTGGAACTCAGTTTTGATATTAGAAACTAATTTTTCCAGCCTATACTGGACTTCAAATATAAAGTTTTAATAAAAAAAAATGAATAAGATCTATTTATAATGAACTTAGCATAAATTCCAAATCCTAAGTAATCTTGTATGCAATTATAATTAATTTTTGTTATTGCCTTCTGTTTTATATGGGTAATTTGTATTTATGAGAAGGAATAAATTCAGGACTCTTTTTAGAGAAAAGCATTGTATAAATATGCACAAGTTCTGTGTGTGTGTCATATAAATTGTTGCTCTTTTTAATCAACATTAAAGTTATCAGCATCTTTAGTTTCTATGGAAACTAACTTCAGAAGTTCTGCTGCATCATTGGCCATCTGATATACATGTTATTATATTTTAATTTTTTTTTTCTTCTTTGAAGCAGAATCCACTGTTTTGGGAATCTTTAATCTTTTTTTACTCAATTATTTTCCACTTCATCCATTGATCTTCTGCTCAATGCTTCACAGGATTTTCAGAAATATTTTCTTCGGGTTTGAAGTTTTCTGATTGAAGAATTCAATTATAATTTGTACGATTGTTGAATCTACATGCAATGTACATCATTATACACTCACATATGGATCAACATTTTCTTTGACTCTGTAGAATTTGGGAAGTTACATTCAGTCAATATGTCTTTTAATCTATTCACTGCCAAGATTCTATTTATTTGATACTTTTCCAAATGAGCTCATTCTATGGTCAAAGAGCTTTTTAGTTGGGTTCAATAAAATTATTGCAACTTTCTACTCATAAAAGTATTCTCTTCCAATGTATTTTGAGTATCAAGACATGAAAAAAATGAACTTAATTTTGAAGTTATTTTATATGTAGATCAGAAATGAAAGTAGCTTGTAGTTTATACCTTTCTAAATATTTTACTATTTAAAATTTTTATTTCCTAAAGGAAACAATTATTGAAGATGAAAGCATAAATTTAATTATTTGTTAAATTTTACATCAGGTATAAAGTATCTGTCAATATTTCAGAGATGAGGTACTGCAACTTTTATGCTATATAAATTGTTTGGACTGTTGCCCTTATTTTTATTGTGATATTCACAATGTTTCGACTGATGATATATGTCATATATGTTGGAATTTTAAACTGAATCCTTTTAGTCCACCGTGGTAGATTGTACTAGTTTCTTGATATCTCAGTATCAATTATTTCCTTTTAGTAACTCAACTTTCCAAGTTTTTGTTCACCTCTGCTGTGGCCAGATATTGAACTCACAACTCTTTTGGCCAAGTCACTGGATTACTTCAACCAATACTTTTATCCACTGGGTCATATCTCCTTGTATTTGAAATTCCAACGTATATCACCTGAAAAAGGTTGGAGTGTACAACAGCCAAAACATTCTGAATAGGACAACAAAGATGAGGACAACTGTCCAAACAATGTAAATAGTATAAATAGGTATAAAGTATTTAATTAAAATATTTAATCTGTTATGAAAATATTTTATTAAAACATATTGCCTTCTTTCAATTTTGGACTAAACGTATTACAAAATATGTTATTTTTTAGTTATAATTTCAACTACAGAAATATTTCCCTACTTTTCATGAATAAAAGTGGACATTCAAAATCTGTGCTCACTGCCTTGATAAAATATACACAAAAGTTAATTTTATATTCTGCCCAATATGATGTTACTTCAACTGAAAAGAGAAATGGTAATAACACAATGTTTTATATATTTATTTCACAAACTGTCACAAGTAAGTCTATTGAAAGACTCATGACTCTAGCTATGTACAAAAGATAGTTTAGTCCAGTGATTCTCAAATTGGAGGCACTTATCTCCCAATAGAGGAATTTCAAATCAAAGAGAAGGCATTTTGACCAAAGGAGGAATTGGGATGAAATTTCCATTATATATATTAGTCAATAAATTTCATAATGGTGAAAAAATAATTGCTAAATGAATTGGTGGAGATCTTGCAAGGGAAGGGTTATTATCTGTGATACTGAGAACCACTGCTTCAATCTCAAAAACTACCTGTTCTATTGCTTGAAAGAAAAGCTTGCAATATTATTTACAACTATCGCAAATGAGTAGAAAAAAATACTGTTTAAGAGTTTTCAACATAAAGAATTTTATTCAATATATTAATATTTCTAGTTAAAAAGAATAATTCAGTGATAAGTCATGAGATAATTTTTAGCACATTTATATAATACACATTTCTTAATTATTATGAAAACAGACAAAAAACAATAACATAATTGCTGATTTAAGTATTTATCATCAAGTTCTGCAAATATAAATTCTAAAGTTTTAGAATAATATTATAGTTATTTTTTAGGCTTTTGGTAAAGAAGGACATTTTATTATGCAAAAACCTTGTGAATCAGACAATTTTAACTGGTATGGTCTTGACATCAGTTTAAACTTTCCATACATCTAAATTGTGATTATAAATTAAAATTTTAGAAAGTGACAAATTCACTAAAATATATTTGAAATACAAACTTTTAGCAAAATGGTCACAGTATTTGAAAAAAAAAAAGGTGCAGTCTAAACTTAAGGTTGAAGAATATGGGTTGAAACAAAAAAATAATGTTAAAAAGATTACTGTCTAACCTGAAACCTGAATAAGAGATGAAAAGTGTCATTGCCTTTGTTAATAGATTCTGTTTATTCAGAAGATTCTTCATTATGGTGTGAGGATAAAAGAAATAAAATGGAGAAATATAATCAAGCAATGAATGCAATTACAAATAATTATTATTAATCATAAAGTGTGTTCAAATAACTTCGATCGATTTTAAGTGTGTTCGAATAACTTTGATCGATTTTCAATGGGACTTAAGTTTAAATGTCTAATGATTTTTTTTTTTTTTTTCAGATATAATAACTTAAGTCACATTTCAACGACGGAAAGATTAACAATCAAACAATATGTTAAAGTTATTGAAGCCTATTATGAAAATGGACATTCAAACAGAAATGCATTTTTGGTTAGCATAATTGACCAACCGAGAGTACAAATAGAAATGATGTAACATTGTTGTGGAGAGGTTCAGTTCCTGTGCATGATGACGAATAGAGGTGTCTGGATTTTGGGCCACATTCTCGTGCACTGCAGGAATGTTTTCTGCTGAATGGTGTAAACGAGCATGCAGTGGTGTTTTCACATCTGCCACCAATCCAGTTTGTTTGAATTTATGAAAAGTTTTTCCAATTGCACTCTGGGTTGGTCTATTGTTGACCCAAAAAATCATGATGTGCGCGAAATGCTTTTCTGTTTGAGTGTCCATTTTCGTAATAGGCTTCAATAACTTTAACATGTTTGATTGTTAATCTTTCTATGATTGAAATTGCCAAAGATTTAAGTTGTTAAATCTGAAAGTAAAAGAAAAAAGTCATTTGACACTTAAACTTAATTCACATTTAAAATCAGTCCAACTTATTGGAACACCCTTTATATGTTGTCTGAACTCAGATTTTAAGACTATTATTCTAAACAAAAGGGACATTGTACTTAACATCAGGAAGAGATACTTGAAATTTCTAGAGCACATAATGAAGAAGGAAGGCTTGGAAAATTTGACACTCAGAGGACATACTGAAGGCAAGAGGAGTTAGAGGAAAGCAGCACATAATGTACCTAATGTGTAAAATGTTGGCAGAACAGGGATTAAGACAGATAGAAGACAAGTGGGTGGAGTAAAACAATGCATAAGCTTAACGAGCTTGAGTAAATGAATGGTGGGAAAAGGTTTAGGAGAGATAAGAAAAAGACAAAATTTATTAAGAGCTACAAAGGCTAGGAAATTGTGAAGAGCCATAATCGCCAAAGAATATTCTATATAATTTTGTGTTTTAAGGTAAATGAACACAGTAATTCTTTAACATTAATAAAGCAATACAACTACTTGTTTATTGATTTTGGTATTTCCCTAATACAAAAGATGCCATTTTATCCTGAAATAAATTTAAAATATTCTACAGATCAAAAGTTAAATGTTTTTTTTTATTTTACTAAAGCTCGTTCATTCTGCATTTTTTCCTATTATAATTTTGTCAGTTAAATTTGGAGGGTCCTTCTTGACGATGGGTTACTTTTAACACCAGAAGTACTTAAAATCATGTTTATTTTTGTATTTACTTTTATCTTATTTTCAGTTTTCTTTTGTCTTTTAATTTATAGTTGCTTTACTCTGGCATATTCTGTTCTCTGCAAAAACAAGATAGAACTTTCTTTAAATGTATCCAAGTGTCAAAAAAGAATTTATGGTTACATCTATCCAACTCAACTGTAAATTGATGAGACTTCATCGCTAGTCTAGTACTGTGCTTAAATTCAAAGAGTCTAGGCACCATAGCGAAGAATTCATCTAAACTATTACCATGAGAGTATTTATGGAAAAGGCAAAGGGAGGCATTCTTATGGCAGTGGGAAAGTGATTGAAGTTGAGATGCCAGAGTGGGGTGAATAATATTGCTGATTCTTCTTTGGATTTTATTAAGGAGCTCTAGGTAAATAGCAGGAGCACCCAACTATAAGTGGCAGCAATATTCTAAGCATGGGCAGTTGGTAGACTTATAGATATGTAAGATAGATTCTGGAGAGAAAAATTGTCTAGCACAAGACAATGACCCCCACCCCAACATACACACACTGTGAAGGAAAGGGCCATAGCTTCATTATGTTAGGCATTGCTGATTTGCTTTCTATGGCTAGGTAGGTTCACATAGGTGAGAGTTGCTAACCCCTATGCCAAACTATTTTTTAATTCAGACTAGCTGATGGGAGAAAAGATAGATTTATACATTTTCAAGGTTATTTATGTGAAAAGCATATGCAATGTCTGAACTTAGTACTTCTTCTTTTATCTGCAGTGTCCCTTCAGAATATAGGCAATCTTGCTGTTCACATCTTCCTGTCCCTTTTATCCTTAGCATTCTTCTGTAGAACCATGTTTCTGTTGCTTCAAGTCTCTTCTTCATCTTTGAGGAGATTGTCCAGCATTCATTGCCATACAAAAGGACAGATAGCATGCAACTGTTAAGCACAATTTTTTTTATTTCCAACAAAATTTTCCTGTCTCTTAATACTCTGCTTAGCTTTTGGAATGCATTTTTGTCCATCCCACTTCATCTTTGGATCTCAGTGTTACACTTCCCAGATATTTACATTTCTGTACCTGCTTAATTTTAATATCCCCTAACTGTAATTTGCATAACCAATATGTTATGAACTTTTCTGTTTGTCCTTAAAATCACTTTTTATATTTTTTTAATGAAAATGGCTATTTATACTACTACTTTTATATGTCCTTCCTTTCAGCATGTGGGCAACCATAGCTCTCCACATCTTCCTATTATTTGTAGTGCTTAGCAATATCTCCTTACTAATAATATCTGCCATTTATACAAGCTTGTTAGGTAGGTTACTTATTGTTTCTGTTTGTCACTCTTGCCTTCCATATGTCATGTGAGTATCAAATTCTCCCAGCCCTCCTTCCTTTGCTATATGTCCCAGAAATTTAAGCAGCCTCATTCTGATTCTAAGTAAGTGTCCTTTTTACTTCTATTTATAACTTTCTCATGCTCTGTGTATGGTATTCTTAGTTAAAACATCACTTTGACTTCTTAGAATATTTTTGGAAAATAGTTTTGCTACCCATTAAATGTTTTTATATTTCGAAATGATTTTTGTTATTTTTGGCTTTTTGCTGTGAGGAAAAAACAAACTACCAACCTAGAAAATAACAGTGAAAAATCATATATAAAAAAAAACATAAAAAAATGATCAACTTTAAGGGATAATGTCTTTTTCCGAAAGTTGGATAAATCTGCATGGTACCTGCATCCAATTAAGAATGCTAGCTGTCTGGAAAATAGTAATAGATAAGGCATTATTTTCAACTTTAAACTTTGGCATTAAATTTACATTATTTTTTTTTGTGTATGTGTGTGTGTGTGTTATCATTTATAGTTATCAGAGGCTAAAAATCCAAATATTAAACTTAGAAACGATTGTTTAATTTAAAATGTTTGTAAGATAGATTTAAACAATTTCTTTTTTCTTAAATTCAAAGGAAACTTTTACAGAAGGTAATAAAGGAAAGGGTGAAGAAAGGACTGAACATAAATTGTAAAAAGACAGAATGTATTGTGATCAGTAAACAGAACCACCCAAGATGTGAACTATGATTTGCTGACACTGAAATTAAGCAAGTGCAAAAATTCAAATATCTAGGAAGTGTTTTAAAGGGGAATGAAAAAAGTGACATCAAAATCTGAAGTTGCAACTGAATAGCAAAAGATGCCTTTCAAAAGCTAAGCAAAGTATTTAGAAACATCAAAATGTTATTAAAAACGAAAAGAGTACTGAGCTGTTATGAAATATCAGTCTTAGTGCAGAAGTATGCTTAGCATACCATTGACTGAACATGTGAGTAATGAGGTTTTATGGAAAATAGGAAGAAATATGACTTATACTTAAAATCAGCGAGAGAGACAATTTAAATTTTTTAGGGTGCATAATGAAGAAACAATGCTTGTAGAATTTAAAATTAACAGAGCATAATGAAGGCAAGAGAGACAGAGGGAAGTCATGAATGACCTACCTAAATTATATAACTTTTGTAAATGTTTGGGAAAACAGGGATTAGGAGAGATAGCAAAAAGACAAACCTTACAAAGAGAAACAAATGACAGAAAGTTGTTGAAAGCCATGATCACTTGTGTCCTGAAGGAACACAACACATAGAAGAAAATAAATCAAGTTAGTTTCATTTTTTTCACTTAGAGATTTTTTATTAGCCAACAATATTCCTGTGAAAATGTTATTCCGTTAATATGTACTTTTAGTACATGGATGATTCATGTTTTTGAAACAGTGAGAGCGAAGAGGGTAGGAAAAAAGCTACCAGAAATAAAATATTGTACAGACATATGGAAATATCATAGCAGTGCAAAACCTGAGAAACTCAAATAAATATACTCATTAGAATCTGTCCTTTAGGATTTATTTGATGGTTGACAAGATGGCTTTCTGTTCAGTTTTTTTTTTACCACACTTTTCTTTCATTGCTTCCCTGATGAGCACCTACTTTCACAGAGGCACATGTGTATACATATATATATATATATATATATATATATATATATATATTTTAAATCATTTTCCCCAAAGCATGGTGTGAAAGCCACTAACATGCAAGTGGTTACCAAGTCTGAAAGAATCTGAGAAAAAAAAAAAACATTGAGGAAGATAAAAGAACAGGAATTACAGAGATAAAAGATGATGATGATTAAAAAATGCTAAAATCTCATTAGAAACAAAGAAAAGAGTACTGTTATGTGATGTAATGTTCCCCTGTATGGCAGTGAATGCAATACAAATTCATGTCAGAGACTTGAAGTAATAGAAATATGGTATTACAGTAGGATGCTTAGAATACCATGGACCATACATTGTGAGCAACGATAAAGTTATACATGTGAGCAACGATAAAGTTATACATGTGAGCAATGATAATGTTTTAGAGAAAAATTGAAACAAAATGGACACTTACACTTAACATCAGAAAGAGAGATGAAATTTTCTAGTGCATATAATGAGGAAAGAGGGATTAGAAAATTTGACACTCAAGGACATATTAAAGGTAAGAGGTACAGAGGAAAGCAGCACATAATGAGTTTGTGTAAATGGTTGGCAGAACAGGGATTAGGAGAGATAGCAAAAGCACAAAATTTACTGAGCTGCAAAGTACAGGAAGTTGTGGAGAGCAGTAATCACCTACATAGAAGATGAGCATATAGATATATACACAATGCATACATATTTCCATGTATATATGAGGGTCTGTCCAAAAGTAATACATCCTATTTATTTCCTTACAAACTACAAAAGATACAATGAGCATAATAGCAATGTTGGATAGAGCAAGTTTTCAGTATAAAAAAAAAAAAAAAATCGGCTCTAAGTTTTCAAAGATCTTTTCATGTTAGACTGTTAACAGTTAACTGGAATGTAGCTTGTCATACATCACTACTGCCTAACTGTGATCAAATTGACTGGTTTTCTTAACTGTTCAGTAAGTGTGAATGGGTGCATTCTCTTCACATGAAAGTATTCAATGGTACACACCTGATGCATGCACACTTTCATGTCAGATAACATTTAGCCAGGTTACTGCTCAGCTCCTATCTGTAGCAAATTAACAAAATGTTAGGCTATTAGCAGAGAGGTTCAGTCTTAACTGACATACCACCAGTGTATTTTATATTTTATTGATGTCACAGACCAATATAATAAAATCAGAGGCATTACTTTCAGAACACTCTAGTGTGTATTTTATATATATATATATATATATATATATATATATGTATAAAATTCACCTCCTTGAATTTATGCAATTTCGAGATACAAAATGCTACAAGGCTTTTACTTTTGAGTTATGCAAAGATATTCACACAAACACACACACACTAATACACACACACAAACACACACTCACACATGTACACATAGATATCAGGAGGTCTTACATGGCTGAGTCATGTCAGATCAAATGACAGTTTCTCCAGTGGATGCAGTGACCATGGTGACATTCAAAACTGTTTCTCCTGGGGTATGGAACACTAACACTGTAACTATTCAACCACAAAACTGATTTGAATAATAAATGAACACCTTGACTTGCATAATAAAACCTGACACTCTCAAAAAAGTACTTATGATTATCATTTAATAAACCAAAACTCTCAGGATATATTATTTACATAATAAAAATTTCTTTAAAATTTTACCAACATTCTTTAATATGAATTTTATTGTGAAAACATTGACTTGCACAATAAAATTTGCCATAGTATAGTTACAGTTTATTTCTAGCTCAAATATTTTTTATTCTTTGATTTAACAAAAAAAAGGGGAAGCAATTCTGAAAGTGCATGAAGAAAACGTTCTTAATGCTTTTATTAAAGTGAAATCTGCATTTTATGATTGAGAATTATTTGGATGACAGGGGTTGAGAGAAAACTTGGCAAATAAAAATTTGCATTAATTGCATAACTCAAAAGTAAAAGCCTTGTAGCATTTTGTATCTTGAAATTGCATAAGTTAAGAGACTTTTCCTGAGGCATATGTTCAGTTGGCTTAAATGTCATCAGTTCAGACTGGACAAATCTACACTTACATATTTCCTTAAATCTTAGGAATTCACTCTACCAATTCTCAATACAAATTAAGCAGAATAAGGCTCCTTTTTCTAATGTATGAGAGATGATCACCCTGATTTCTGTGATGAAATCACATGCAGCCATTGTTCGCAGTATCCTAGCCCCTGGTACACACACCATGAAAATGGCGGCTTCTCTATAGAGAATGCAGGCTTAATGTCATTCCTGCACATGTTGGGATGATTCTTGACCTTTCTTAATGGCTAGGGTTTTTATACATTTTGGTGATTTTATCCATCTTATACTCTATGCCAAGATGTGTACTATATTAAGAATGCAGGTGTGCAAGTGAAGCAATAACTCTATATTCAAAAATCAAGGTTTGATTTTAATCCATAGCTTTTTGTAGACCTCTGTTGAGGGCCCAAGTCAGAAGGAGCAGAGAATTGTTAGCTCTACACATAAAAGTATGATGATAAATGGTAAATGAAAATGTTTCAACTGAAATTATTATTGCAAAAAATCATGTTAATAAGAAATAAATTTCTAAAATTTACCATTTTAAGTCCCAATTATAATTCTCAGCTATACTAAAATAATATTATGGATTTATACAGTCATTGCAATAAATGCTATTTAAGATATTTTCCTGGGGTTATAAAATTTTCTAATTACAGTAAAAACTTACATATTAAAAATATTTAATAGGAAAGCTAAAAGAAAAAAAAAATATATATATATATAATTACCATAAAATGGAAAATAGGTTGCAAGAAGAAAGATGATTATTATTACTTTTTAGAGCTTTTTTTTATAAGAAAAAGTGTGAAATAATGTTCAAAATAGTGGTGAATTTCTAAGACAAGGTTATATATGTATATATATATATATATATATATATATATATATATATATAAAAAGAAAGAACAGTAAGATATATAATCCAGTGTTCTTATAGATATTTTTATTTTTACAAAATAGTGCTCAATGTAAATTTACAGAGCATTAATATTATAAATTAATTGATTTAAAATATGTTTTTTTCGCTACACAGTTCTAACCATGTTTCAAAAATGGAAGCTAAAAGCTCCGAATTTAATTTTGTAATTAAATTAAAGACATTAGTTCCATTTCATTCTCAAGCAAATTTTGAAATAACTTTTAAAATTACTGGGTTTTAAAGACACAGCTAAAATCATAATTCACGTTTCCAAGGTTACAGATAAATCCACTTCCACTAGACAAGGGGTATCTGTGTGTTCATTATGTCTGTATTTTGATGTATCAGTTATTAGTTACGTTTTGGTAGGGGGTAGGGATGTATTTTTCAATGAAATCTAACATCCGTTAAATGCATGTCGTCTGGATTTTTTAAAATTTTATTGTTAATGGCAAAAATTCTTACGGCATTTTTTTCTATTTGTATATTTAAAGATTTTTGGAGGGTGTTTAGGTTAGAATACGTTTTATTTAACTACGATTTGAAATATTTTCACTTTTAATTTTTAATATACTATATTTCTTTTAAGAACAATTAAATGTAATTAGAATCCCTTACAGTATGTAGAATTATTTTCACATCAAGTATAAGTATGTAAATTATTAGGTTACAAATTTTAATTTAAAAAATTTTTTTTTTTTATATTTAAATATTATTTAAGTAAAATTTATGACAATGACGGCAAAAATAGCTACTTAATTTCACTGATTTAGTAAACTTTTATTTTTTATATAAACCTAGTAATATAAAAAATAAACAGAAAATATATTAAAATAATTGCCGAACTTAGTCCATTTCATAATATATGTTGACATTTATTTCTGTTAAGATATACTTTGAGCAGATATGATCGTTAGAGAAAGATTGTAGGAAGTTTATTTAAAACAGTAATTTGACTTTACTAACCAGACGTTTCCTCTGCTAAATGGTATAGCACATGAGCCCAAATAATGGTTCCATGTAGGATACAAGTTCCATTCCTGTTGGAGGCCACATATTTTATATGAAATTTCTTGAACATTTAGTCCAGTAAATGTAATTAGTACTGTTTATTATCAATAGAGCATTTACTTAAATAACTATCTATAAAAATAATGTATAAACAGAAAAATATAATATTTAGAATGTATTTTCATTAATCCAACAGATTTGTATCATTTAAACATTATTTTTTGCCAATACTTGTATTTGAGTTGGTGTTCCATTTATTTATTAAACAGTATATTTATTTTCAGCTCTCTAGGGCATA
>OZ010576.1:78184760-78337260 GCA_963932145.1 Acanthosepion lycidas
GTATTATGTTGTTAGAGAAAGTGAAGGCTGGTGGAAAATGGAAAACTACTGGTCAGAATTCAGATAACCCAAATTGAGCATGGGTTGTTTGAAACCTGTCGGCATAAAATTCTGAGTTAATGGATTGTCTTTGTTTAAGTTTTGGTAAAAGACTAAAAAGGTTCAAAGACAGTATGGTTTCAAGAATTTGGTGGATGAAGATGTCTTGCCTCATCCAGATTCATTAGTGAGATAAGCCATCATGTGGTATTGACCAACTGGTTGACATTTATCCTTTTTCTCTCTCCCCGTTGCTTCCTCCTATAAAGCAAGTAAAAAGAAAATAGTTGTTGATTTAGTCTGTGATGTATTGCTGAAGTTTGAAATATTGAAGCCAGAGATGATATTAAATGCAAATATGTCATAATATAAAATGTACTAGCATCCAAATAGTCTTGTTTAATCCCACAGTTGATTTGGAGAAAATTGACAAATGATAAGGCACTTAAACTTATACTAGAGCTAAAGAATTGACTTTCCTGTGTTATTTCCTTTATAGATTTCTGCTTATATATAGACCTCTCTGTACTTATGTATATGTTTTTGTAATCAAAATTGCCCCACTAAGACAAAAGGGGTTACAGAGTGTGAAAGAATTTTCAAAGAGAAAACATTATGAAGGAGAGAGATCAATAGATGAAAAGAAGAGTAATCAGGAAGACAGTTAATGATTGACATTGCTATTTACACTATTCACACTGTTGTCCTCATCTTATTCACAACGTTTCAGTCGTTGTATGCTCTGACCTTCTTCAGGTGATATATGGTTGAAATATCATGAGTATGAAAATAAACATGATAACAACAGTCTGAACAAAGTAAATAGTCTAAATAGTTACAATACCTCATCTCAGAAATAGAGACAGAGATTGACATTGCATTTAAATTTTTGAGGTTCAAAGTTGGACGGGAGTTATGGGGCTGGAAGAGAGTTTCACAAGCAAGAAGTGTGAAAAAAAATTGTTAGCATAGAACTTACATTTACATCTAGCCAATTCAAATGTAAATTGATGAAATCTTGTTACCAATTTAATACTGTACTTAAATTCATAAAGTAGGTACCATAGTGAAGAACGATATTTATTCTGTAAAATACACAGAAATGTGGCACATAGCTGAAGAGGGGATTGGGGAAAGGACGGTCTTCTTCTGTCTTAACTATAACTTAGCTAGCCGCAAGCACTGACCTAATCGTATGAACAATATTCCTTACACCAAAACAACACATTCAATGCATGGATGAATACGTACCTTTCTTACTACATCCACCATAATACCTCTTTGTCGCTATGAAAATACTAACTAGTCCCTATATTTACAATTCATTGTCTGTGGGGGAGGGGAATAAAATAACAATTCTAAAAACTATCCCCAATATAGTGAAGAGCTCATCTGAACAATTACCATGAAAGTATTTATAGAAAAAGCAAAGGGAAGCAACTTTATGGTGATGGGGATGTGACTAAAAACTGAGACACAAGATCAGGACCAATAATATTGCTGATTATTCTTTGGATTTTATCAAAAATCTCTAAATAGCACCAGACTAAATGTGGCAATAATATTGTAAGCATTGGTGAATGGTAGAGTTATAGATAAGTAAGATAGATTCTAGAGAGAAATAGTCTAGTATGACACAATGAACCAAAATTTTTAGTAGTTGGCCTAGCAATTGATTCAATGTAGTCTTTCAACTTCATGTCAGCCAAAAATGTTAACTCAAGAATGTGCAGTGTGTTACTCTCTCTCTCTCTCTCTATATATATATATATATATATATATATATATATTAAAAGCATTAGTTCTGTTTCATCTTCAAGCAGATTTTGAAAATTCACTTGAAGATGAAACAGAACTAATGCTTTTAATTTAATATAAGTGAATTTGAAGATTTTGGTTTCTGTTTTTGAAACATGGTAATTCCTGTGTAATAATGAAACCATATATTTAAATCAGTTAATTTATAATATATATATATATATATATATATATAAAAGTGGACAGTGAAGCATATATATATATATATATATATATATATATATATATACATATATATATATATGTATATGTACGTATATATATATATATATATATATATATATATATATATATATATATATATATATATATAAGCACAGTGGAGTAATGGGTAGTGGGTTTGATTGAGGAATTAGAGAGTCAAATCTTAAATTATATATACATATATATATATATGCGTGTGTGTGTGTGTAAAAATATATAGAAAACAGGAAAGAAATCGTTAGGTAAATAATCAAAAGTTCTTTAGTATTTTTGTTATTATTTTTTTAAAAATAGTGCTCGATACAAAAGTAGAGAATAAATATAATTATTTATTTAAAAATATGATTCCATCGCTACATAAGAGTTCTCATGTTTCAAAACAAGAGCCAAAAACTTCAATATAATTATTCAAATTAAATTGACTTAAAGTACCAAGCTCTGTTCCATAAAAAATATTTCGCTTGAAGCTTGGTACTTTAATTCAATTTAATTCAAATAAATTTTGAAATATGAGAACTCTTATGTAGCGATGGAATCATATTTTTAAATAAATAATTATATATATATATATATATATATATATATATATATATATATATATATTATAATAAAAAGAAAGAACAGTAAGATATATAATCTGGTGTTCTTAGAGATATTTTTATTTTTACAAAATAGAGCTCAATGTAAATTTACAGAGCATTAATATTATAAATTAATTGATTTAAAATATGCCTTTTTTTTGCTACACATGTTTCAAAAATTCGCTTGAGGTTGAAATGGAACTAATGTCTTTAATTTAATTACAAAATTAAATTTGGAGCTTTCAGCTTCCATTTTTGAAACATGGTTAGAACTGTGTAGCGAAAAAAACATATTTTAAATCAGTTAATTATATATATATATATATATATATATATATATATATATATATATATATATATATATATATATATATACTTAATCCTTAATTAGTAATCAAAAGTTATTAGATTCAAGTAATGCACTTGTTTCACTTTGTTTTGCTTTTACTTAACAGGTTAAAAGAGGGTACTGGTTCATTTTAATCTTTTATTAAGGCTTAATTTTACAGCTTTTGTTCATTGTTCGGATCATTTAACTATCACTACAAGATAACAAAGAACTGAAATCTGCTGTATATTTACTATACTTGTCTCTTAAGCCTGAAGCAGTTAGCTTGTGAATGTCTCAGAGTTAATCTCATAGACTTTACTTTTTTAGTATACTTCTAATCTAATAAGTATATACCTCATAGCTACTTTTGGCAAATTTCAATTTCATTCCTGTACTGGCATTCACACACACACACACACACTTAAGTGAAGCAGCTCTTTAAGTTTATTTTATTCATGGTCTTTTTTGTTGTGCACTTATGTTGAAACTTTGCATTCCCATTTTCCAAAGTCCATGTTTCCTTTTAGGCTGGGTAACCTTAACCTTCAGAATTATTTAGGGGTTCAAATTAAAGAAAAAATTTGCTCTTTATCATGTCGATACCATATTGATCGATTTACTATTTTCAGAAGATTTAAAAAAGAATCACTATGAAAGTTACACAACCAAAATAAACAGTATTACTTGGATGTCGTAGAAGAATTATAGAGAAAGAAAACGGTTCTGTGGAGAAAAAAATTTATCAAAAGATAAGTAGATTTTTAAATTTAACAATGTTGAGATCACCTCTTCTGCTTTCTATATATACGATATTAAAAATAACAAAACTCAGTTAAGTATAGTTGTAAGAATTATGAAATTAAATTAAATCCTAGGAACTATAAGTGTTTATAAAAATACATTGTTTAAATCTATATTTCTGAGATGAGGTATTATTTACATTATTTACATTATTCGAACTAAAGTTGCAATATGAGCTCTGGTAAAAACAGAAAATGATAACAGCAAAAATTGCAATATGTGCACTGGTAAAAAATGGTTACTGAAGACATTAGGTTTATAATATCCAGAAATTCATACAGATGTCACATGGCACAGTGGATAAAGGCGTTAGTTAGATCTAGTGACAGGACCCAAAGGGTGTGAGTTCAATACTCGGTTAAGGCAGTGGAGAACTTTCAGAGGGGAATTAACAGCTGATAACTGACATCCATTAAGCATGGCATGTGGAACTAGAATGGTCTACCACAGTGAGTGAAATAAAGGGTTCAGTTCCACATTCCAACCACCTGAAGAAGGCTGGAGAGTACAATGGTTGAAATGGTGTAATAAATATGGTGACAAAGATGAGGACAATAGTCTGAATAATGTAAATAGTGTACATTGTTTAAACCTTCATATTGTTAAAAAAAATATAAAACTGACACTTTAATATATAATGTACACTATAAAAATTTTTTCAAATAATAATATCCAGGCCTCATGTTTTTCACTGACATGAAGTGAATCTATCAAATCAATTTCTGCTTCTACTGCAAGGAAAGTCAGTTCACTGTGTCATGCCAGAAAGTTCTTATCAGAATCCATCTTGCAGATTTATAAATCTACCATTCATCCATGCATTGAATATTGTTGCTATATCTTATCTGATTCTCCAGCTGTACATCTTGAGATTCTTGACAAAATTCAAAGAATCTGTAATGTAATCGATCTTGGCCAGCCACCTTGACTTCAGTCACTTTCTCACCAGCATGACATGGCTTCCTTTTGTCTTTTCTACAAATATTTTCATAGGAACTCTGCTCTGATGAGCTCTTATACCTGGTGCCCTGACCACATGAATTTAAGCATGCTGTTAGACTGGCAACTAGGTTTTACTATTGTTAGATGTAATCCCTATTTCTATAGTTTCTTTTCTTGAACTTCTCACCTATGGAACTCCCTTCTGCTATCTTGCTTTCCTGTTAACTACAATCTTCAAAATTTTAAATGCAATGTCAACTGTCATATTCTGGCTTTTTGAACTCTGTTCCTTTTTTTTGTCTTTTCCTCAATCTTCCCAATTCTCAGTCTTCTCATTTTCTTTCACTTTAACTCCCCATAAACCCACTGTGGTCTAATGGCATTGTTGCCTTGCTTGGGGTGGAACGATTAAAAAAATGAAAATAAAATTTAAAGTATATTAAATTTTTTTAAATAAATGAAAAGGCTAATTTAAGTTGATTCATTTTACTTGCCATTTTAACAGACGGTATTATTCTATCTGAAATAAACTATCAAAATAAGAAGTTGTTTACATGAATATAGTAATGGTAATATTAGATGTTTTCCCTTCAAGGAAACGTTTGGCATTCATTGACCAACCAGCTGTACTGCTTTCAGTAGAAATTTGTAAAATCTTTCTCTTAAACAATTTTTCAAGAAAATAAGTTTTTCAAGTCCAATTTATTGCTCTTACTAATATTGATGGGGGTTTGCTTCCCAACCTTTTATTTAAAGTAGTGTGGAATGTCAACATCCTGATTATATCATTTTTTCTTCTAGTTACATGTGCTATCCATTTTAGTTGTTGCTGCTGTTGGTAGTCCTCAAGTGATGTGGTTTCTCTTATTTGGTACAGTTCTTTGTTTGTGAATCTGTAGTTCCTGTTGACAATGTTCATAGAAGCATGATCTTTGCCAAGACACATATACTTCACTCACTCAAAGCCATTTTTAACCATTGGTTTCTAAAATTGTTTGTTTTTTGGTTATTTAGTAGCATATTAACTTCTTATGGGTCATTTAATGCTGAAATTTAATTTTCTTGTGAGCATTAATAATTTCTTTTACAAAAATGTATTGCTGGTTTTTTTTTTGTTTTTTTTTTAAGCATTTCACCCCAAGCAAGGCAGGAAGCCACTAGGATGCAAGGGGTTATAGGAAATTTAGAGCAAGATTAGATAGGAGTGATAGAAGAAATGATGAGGGTAGTGGATAGATCAAGGCAACTGGAGATATTGATTGACATTACTTTTATAGTGTTTTGAACCCAATTTGGAGCTTAACTATTTGCCCATAGTTGGAACCCTAGCAGTTGCTAGCACCCTGGTTCAGGGCAGATCTGGGAACAATAGCAATTAAGAGGTGGTTCCACACTCCTCAAAACATCCTGATCAGCAACCTTGCTGCCAGATGTAGTTTATTGCCATAGCCAGGATAAGATTTGAGAAATATGTCATTGTATAAAATATGAACTTACATAAATATTTCATAGAATGATTGAATGAGATGATTACTAATGATGGCTGCAATAAATTAAAAACAGATGACAAAAGTAAAAACAAAACCCTATGAAAGTATAAAAAAACATTTTTTATAGTAAAAATACCAGTAATAAATTTTTACATTACAAAACAAAATGCCAACAATGTAGTTGAAGGCATACAATTTTGTTCAAAATATATTTATTTGAAGCCATAAAATTATGTTCAAAATATTTAGATTTCAACATTAAATAATCCATACAGGTTGATATGCCACTAAACAAAATCAACCAACCAACTGTGTGTGGGTGATCTAATAGTGAATTGGAATAGGAAATTGGCAAGCTGAGTTCAAATTTGAGTTGAGTTAGATTTACTTTCACCCCTACGTCCGCCAACTATTGGTTAAATCAGATTTTTCCAACATATGGCCAAAATGGGCCATGGCAGATTTCTGGTGGGCCACACAAATTGGATATATTTTATGTCAAATGGAAGTCATTTTTTACACTATAATAACTTTGTGGGCCATGAACTAAAAAGGTTGAGAACTACTTGGTTAAATAGTAGTATAGGCTGGGTTATTTAGCCTTAGTTGTTAACCTGTTTGGGTATCCTGTGAAAAATCTATTTGCTAAGGAAATTGTAGCAGTAATGCCTAGTATGTTCAAGCTGTGGTCCCATACTCCAAGGACTTGTGAAAGAGACTTGAGAATAGCACAACATCTAAATACAAATCTTTAGCGTGTAATTCTTATGAAACTTCTATAATTATTTAATTATTCTTCCTGTTAGGCATGAAAGCAAACATTCAGAAACTTCATTTTTAAAACAATTATTTCAAGATTTTCTTGCAGTGCTAAACTTCCAATGATTTTTTTTTCTGCAGGTGTAACACAGTTATTCTTGCTTATAACTTATGCTAAACAGTTAGCTGACATAGTGCTTGACAGGATATAGAATTCCAGATGTTTTGAACACATTTTTCTTTCATTCTTCCTAGGGCTTGGAATACATTTATCTTTTGTTCTTCTCAGTCTTACAAAAAGACTAATTACAATATTTATCAGGAGCACTTATATATTTCCAGAGTTAATAAGTTTTTTCTTTTGTATTGTTCAAAAATATGTTCTATAATGTATACATGTCTTCAACAGATATGTGGTTAATATAATGGTTACTGGCATGAAAAGTGGGATCAGACAGCTGAGTTCAAATCCCAGGCTAGTCTTTTGCATTCACTTTCACACAGATACCCTTAAGAATGGTATGAATCCCTCTCTTCTGTCTCCATCTATGGCTTAAATATGAGAATAAATTGGAGCCTCTAACTTCAGTTACAACCAGTCTAAGAAAAATAAAACTCTGAATTCAAACCAAAGACAATGAAAAATCACTCCCAAAGTAAACCCTGTCTTTCCTAATAATGAATGATAATTCACAGATGATAAAGAGGAATTTGCAGAGGGTTATGATCCCCTGAAGAAACATGGCATGCAGAAAATATGTCTGTCCATATTTCTGAGATGAGGTATTACACTATTTACATGATTCAGACTATTGTCCTCATCTTTGTCACCATATTTATTACAACGTTGTATGCTCTGGCCTTCTTCAGGTGGTTGGAATGTGGAACTGAACCCTTTATTTCACTCACTGGGGTAGACTGTTCTAGTTCCAATGGATGTCAGTAATGTCCTGTTAATTCCCCTCTGAAAGTTCTCCACTGCCTTAACCAAGTATTGAACTCACACCCTTTGGGTCCTGTCACTGGATCTAACTAAGGCCTTTATCCACTGTACCATGTGTCCTCTGTATGAATTTCTGGGTATTATAAACCTAATGTCTTCAGTAACCATTTTTTACCAGTGCACATATTGCAATTTTTGCTGTTATCATTTTCTGTTTTTACCAGAGCTCATATTGCAATTTTTGTTGTTATTATCACTTTTCTCTGGCACTCCTTATTACTGGTTTCCATATTGTATTCATTTCTATGCTTGGTTGGCTCAGGAGATTTTTGTGGCCAAGCATATGTGCTAATTCCTTAAGTTTACGAATTTTCCAATGGTGTTCTTTGTCTATGATCTCAACCTGATCCCACGGAGTGCGATGATCTCCTTTTTCTCTCCATATATGGTCAGCCACGCCTGATTTTTCCACTTTCTCTCATGTTACAGCTTTCTAGTGTTCTTGAAGCCTTACCTTAAGGGGGTGGTCCGTCACCCCTTTATATTTCTTTCCGCAGCTGCACAGGATAGCATACACACAGACGTTAGTCATGTTCTCCTCTATGTGTGGTCTTACTCAAGATTGATATCTGTGAAGTGTCAAGCTATTGAAGGTTGTCCTGATGTCATATGGACTGAAGATCCTTTGTATTTTCTCTGATAAGCCCTTC
This sequence comes from Acanthosepion lycidas, assembly GCA_963932145.1. Lineage (NCBI taxonomy): Eukaryota > Metazoa > Mollusca > Cephalopoda > Sepiida > Sepiidae > Acanthosepion > Acanthosepion lycidas. The sequence continues at coordinate 78,193,379 of OZ010576.1, forward strand.
ACATAAGGCAGGCAGACTGTTTTCTGAGTGCTCTTGTACCTGCCTATCCCAATTTTGGGGGGATGCTACCATGTATCCAGGGTAGTTGTTATGTTGTAGGGTACTACATATAATGACCAATTCTTTATCTAATGTCTCTGGGTCACCACTTATGACTTTTGCTCTGTGTTGTAAGCAGTGGATGATCCCTTTCTTTACACTGTATGGATAGTGGGAGTTGAAATTGAGGTACTGTCTGGTGAATGGCAGTTACAGTATATGGATGTCTTGAACCCATGTTCTGTTCGCGATATTAGAACATCCAGGAATGGGAGTGTGTTGTTACTCTCTTTCTCCATCATGAACTGTATTGAAGGTCTTATTGAGTTCACATGGTCCAGTAGAAACTGAATATCTTCCTGGTGTGGCCAGTGTATGAAGGTGTCATCATACCATAACCATATAGTTGGCTTAAGAGAGATAGATTCTAATGCCATTTCCTTAAAGTATTCCATGTATATATTTGCCTTTGCTGGTGAGAATGGTGAGCCCATTGCTAAGCCCTCATCCTGGCATAGATAAACAAAGAAGGGAAATAACCCCGAAAAAAGACTTACCTGAAGTCTTTATGGAGCAGGATTCCCCTTCCAAACAATAACACCTCTCCTCTTTCCTCCTCCTCACCATCTATCCAACAAGTGTCAAAGTCAAGTTAAATGTTCATTTATTGAATTTATTTATTATTTATATTTATTTCTTATTGTTTTTTGCATGTAAAACTATAGTTATGCCATATAAAATGTATTTTGCTTAATATTTTTGGGTGCATGGAACAGATTAATTGGATTTACATTATTTCTTAGGGGAATATTACCTCAGTTTTCATCCAACTTTCTGGAACAGATTATAGCTGATAACCAACATTTCACTGTATTAATATTATACAACCATGCAAAACTAATTATTAGAGCTGCTTCAGGGTTACATAGTGCCAAAATTAACAACCCTACTGTGCAACAATAGAAATTATATTCTACCATTATGTCTCATTTTCCTATTCAAACATGTCCTCCCTTTCTTGTAACAATAGATAAGCAAATAATTTCTTTATATAAGAATTTGAAACTAAAAAAATATATATTCTTATTTCTCAACTAGACCTGATTAACAAATTCTCGAACAACAATTGCTTCATTAATTTTTGACCATAGACTGCTTTATCATTAAATGTTGAAGGTTTCACACAAGGGAATATTAGATGACCTCAGTGGTTAAATGTAATCTCATTTGAATGTTTCCATTAGCTAATGCAAAGAAAGAAATAGACTCGGACCATCTTTATGACTGACCCAGATTTTTAGCAGTGTCTGGAAGATAGGCTTCGATTTTATAGTCCAATTTAGAATTGGCAACAAATTGTTTTATTGTTTACTCTCATCAGATGTGACAATTATGAGTTGTTTCATTTTGGACTCAGTGGAATAATCCTCTCCTCTTCTGCTCTGCAAGACAAGTGAAGGAGAATTCATTGTACTTTCACTTTTCTTTAAACTTTGGCCTTATTCTTTTAGTTATTTATTGACTGAACCATTTTTTCTGAATGACTAATGATGAACACATTTCAAATACAGCTGAATTGTTACAGAGTTGGGTGGAATTTAAAAAAAAATAATATTCCACTGACTTTATTGTTTTTTAACCTCGTGGGTATCATTGACTTTAAAAGTACAAGACTGAGAATCAACTTTGTAAAGTAACAGATACTTGCTATTTGAAAATAAAATGTGAGTAATATTGATAAAAACATTTATGAAAGTTTAAGTAATTTCTTTTTTCACTAATGCTTGTCAAGAAAAGATAGCTCTTAATTGATGTTGTCCCCTGACTCAGGGTGGTAGCACCTGTTAAGGTCCAAGCTATGGGCAAATAGTGAATCCCAGACTGGGGTCAAATCACTATGAAAGCATAAAAATATATTTTTATAGTAAAAATATCAGCAATAGATTCTAATTGTAAAAAAAAATCTAGCAATAAATTTTAAAAGGAAAACAAATTTCCAGCAATAGATTTTTGTAGTAAAAAAAATAAATTTCCAGCAGTAGATTTTAATATTGAAAAAAAATTACTAAATCTCTCAAGAAAATTAAATTTTAACATTAAATGACCCATAAGGAGTTGATATGTCATTAAACAAAGAAACCAAACCATCAAGAAACGAATGCAATTTTTTAAAATTATTTTAATGGCATGTCTTTTCAGGAAGTAGGTAATCATGGATCTCCAAAGTTTTTCTTCCATTTTGTATTCAGAGTACACTTTCTCCTAGACTTGTAACTATTACCACTTATGGGAGAGCATAACAACCCAAATTAATTAATGAAAATTTACCATCTATTCAAGCATCTGATAATTGATTCTGTTCCTACTGTGAAATGGGTAATAATGTTAAATAAGTTGTTTTTTCTTTTTTCTACAGATTTAAAAAGTGATTTTAAACATTAATACACACACACACACACACACACACACACACACATATATATATGTTTTGAACAATAAAAAATATTGAGAAATTAAAAAATTAAAATTTTCAGACATACTGGGTTATATATTAAAATTTTGTCTTATTATTTCAATTAGATTCCTTGACTAGTTTTGGCCAGCATGGCCATCACCAGGAGAAAACAAATTTTATGCTTGTTAGTAGCAGTGAACTACAGGAGTGAATATATATATATATATATATATATATATATATATATATATATATATATATATATGGGAGTGATAGACTTTGTGCATCACAGATGTACCACTCTGATCCATAACTGAAATGGCAGTTAGCAGTACATTTTGGGCAGAGGTCACAGATACTATATTCTGATCCTAAGGATGAAGAGTAAAATTTTGATTGTAATCAGATGGCAAAGGTACTCTGATACTAGGCAGAAGTGCCACTCCATATATATATATATAAAAAAACATCATTTTTGACAGATACTATGCCAGTATCATATAAAATAGTTTAATGTACAGATAAGTCAAATATATATCTTATGATTGTGGATTGATAAAACTTGCTACTATTTTATATTCAATAAATGTGAATTTCTACTTAATGCTAAGTGTTGCGGGGTTTTAGTATTTTTGTTATAAATTCACATAGAAAGCAAGAGAAGAGGATGAGTCAAACAGGTTTTGGATGCCAAAGTTGTTTTTCTGACTTTTCTTAAGAGGCAACATTTTAAGAATTTGCTATAATTCTTTCTCTTGTAAACATAAAAGAGATTCTTTCCACAAAGAACACTTGCTGGATATGACTTAGCTATTTTAGTTGTCTTCAGTGTTGAGCATTATTTATTCTCTAAACAAATTATATTGCTTTGTATTTCTTTCCTCTTTCTGTTTAGGCTTTTCCCCTTAACTAGCACATGTGAGAAATATGGCATCAAACACATTTTGTTATCATTTATGGCACAACTTTTCCTTACCAATTCAGAAAAAAAGGTCCCACATCATATAATCACACACACATACATATTTTATCCTCATTAAAAACAAACTATTTAAAGTTTACTCCTGATAATGGTTGCCAGAAAATAAAATTTCTTTTTTCCTGGTAACAAAATTGTGAAAAAAACTACATTTCAGTTTACAGTTTGTTTAGAAAGAAATTTCTGAGCTTTACTTCTGGTTCATGGAAGCACTTTGCTAAATTAAAATTGAAACAGGGAAAGAAAATGCTATGTTGTTGAACACCAAAGGTCAATTCCATTTTATACATTTTAATGGATGCAGTGTTTGCATTCTAGACATGAGACCCATGTTTTGATCTAACTATGGTCACAGTTAAATAAATGACATCTTGATAAGATCAGACTGGGAGGACAATCTAACATGCAGCATTGTTGGGACATAGCTGGGAATTATATCATAAGTTAATACAAGCCTTATGAATTGAGTAGATGAAACAATTCAGAAGCAATCAATGGTTGTTCATGTCACTTAATGGACAGATAGAAACTCTGTAGCCTTGACTGGCAAACTATCTAGAAATGTTGTCTGAGTTTGCAATCTGTCACAGGTGTAAATAGCTCATGATGATCAATTTCAAAATGAATAAATCCAGCTGGTTGTTAAATATTTCTGTACTGAAATAACCATCACTCTTGGTAATTAAACTTTATTGTTATTTTTTGCTAATTTGAAGAACTTCACCAATGTAGTTTTAAAAAAATAAATCTTTCTTATATCTTACAGCTTTCAGCTCTAACCTCAAGTCATCTCTAGGATAAATTTGCATTTACTATTAATGATACAAATTGTGTGTTATATTTTTTACTTGCTAACTTATATTTAGTATGAACATAGAATAAGCTGTACTAGAGTTAGTTTGACCCAACATTACAAACTGCTACAAGACCAAAATATTAACCTGAAAACCCAAGTCATGTTCTTAAATAGCCTTGTCAGTTTGAGACTTTCATATGGATGTCATGCATGGCAACAGATCCACTCAGAAATATGTAAACTGTCAGATGTATACAACTGCTTTCTAAGATCAATGGTCAAAAATAGCTTTGAGTGAAGCTGGTGATTCTTGGCACGGATTATCCTTCTTTGGACATTGTGGACTGGCACTATAGAATATGAAAGAACTTTACCAAATAAGAGAAACTATGTCATTTGTGGGCTTTCAACAGCAGAAACAGCAAAAATGAATATCATATATAACTTGAAGAGAAAATAACAACATAATCAAAATGTCAACGTCCCATACAACTTAAAAAAAAATAAGTTTATGAAAGAAATCCCCATCAATAGAAAGAGTGATAAGAGCTACTGGACTTGAGAAACCTATTTTCCTTAAAAATTGTTTTAAGAGGAAGTTTTTTTCAATTTCAGTCAAAAGCAGTACTGGCTGCTCAGTTAATTAATGCCAAATGTTTCCTTGTAGGGAGATGGTTAATTTTATCATTACCAGATGCCTATATCAGTTAGTAAATATTAAGTATAATCCCATATAAATTAGTAAATATTATGCATAACCAATTACCAATTAAGTATAACAATCTAAACATAAATACAAAGTATATAACCATACATAAGTTAGTAAATATTGAGTATTACCATATATGACATAATCAAGATGTCAACATTTCACACTACTTAAAAAAAAAAGGTTATGAAAGAAATTCTCATTAAGACTAGAAACAGTGATAAGAGCTGCTGGACTTGAGAAACCTATTTTCATGAAAAATTGTTTTATGAGAAAGATTTTGTAAATTTCACCTAAAAGCAGTACTGGCTGCTCAGTAAATGAATACTAAATGTTTCCTTATATGGAAACAGCTAATATTAACATTACTTACCTGCAAGTACTTTGTACTCTACCGTGTGTCAAGATTTAGTGAACATAACGGAACTGCAGTCCAAGTATTAAGATTAAAGATTCTCTTCGATTCTACAGAAGAATTGTTCCTATTCATTCAACAATGTTATTTCAAAGTGATGTGAATAATATTGAAGAAAGACAACACTGAAATCAATAAAAAACTAAAGTCACAATAGCATTGTTCTGTGACAACATTTGTACTAATGTTTGGAAAATGTCTTTTAAAAGTCTCAAACTAATCAACTAGTGTGAATATCAAGTAAAAAAGTTAATTCAATTGCAGTATTAAAAAAAAACAAAAAAACTTTGTACATATATAAATGTTTATGTAAGTATGTACACAAGAACACCCATCAGCAAACACAGACATGCATATATAAATAAAATATACACTCACACATCAGATGTGAATACATACATGTATATGCATGTATAAAAGGTAAATAAATTTTCTTTAGTGGTAACTATAAAGTTGGAGTTCTGAGAGCAAATAGTACAACACTTACATAACTTTTTAAAAAACTTTTTCATAAAAAAAGGCAAAATGTCTCTGAGATTGAGTCCTTTATTCCCTTTATACATGAATCAGCCAATGTTATTTTCAATCTTATGTGTATTTTTAAATGAACACTGTCCAATGGGAAGAGATTTTTTTTAAAGCTAAGCAAAGTATTAAGAAACAGGAAAATTTTGTCAGAAATAAAGAAAAGAGTACTGAACTCTTATGTAATATCAGTTCTTCTATATGGCAGTGAATGCTGAACAATCTCCTCACAGATGAAAAAGAGACTTAAAGCAACAGAAACATGGTTCTACAGAAGGACGCTCAGAATACCATGGACTGAACATGCAGGCCACAACAAAATTTTAGAGAAAGTGGAAACAAAAAGCACACTTATACTTAACATCAAGAAGAGATTAAATTTTTCGGGCGTGTAATGAGAAAGGAGGGCTTGGAAAATTTGATACTCACAGGACATATTGAAGGCAACAAGAATCGAGGAAAACAATGTATAACCTACTTAATTAGATTGATTAAGTGAATGGTGGAGCAACGTTTCAGAGAAATAACGAAAAGACAAAATTTATTAAAAGATATAAATGACAGGAAATTGTGGAGAGCCATAAGCATCAACATCCTCATGGGTCATGGCATATACAAAAATTGCAAAGGAAACATACAGAGATTTGATTTATCTGTAAAAATCTTAAAATACACTGGAAATGTAAGATATATGCACATGATTGGTAATCATTTGTATACACGATTTTTTTGGCAGAGGATTTTGTAAAATTTTATAACAACCTCAAAATATGTTGTCTGTGATATTAAGGTCAAGATGTTAATGGTAATCTTTGTAATGTGTTCATAAAGTCTAACTAGAGTTTAATTCCAAGAACTGTCTTCAGTTTAATATATATATATATATATATATATATATATATATATATATATATATATATATATATATATAATAAAAAGGCTTAAACACTAATATTCCATGGTCATAATTTATTCCATTGGAATCGTAAATATGATCCAATTTATCAGACCTACAAATTCAAAAAGAAAACAGAAAAAAAAACAACTCCGGAAATAAAAATAGAATTTAGAGAGAGTCTAAGTATGAGAATGTGGGATGAATGTTAGAGCTAAAGAGAGGGGTAACAGACGAGAGAAGGTGGGAGATTAAAACTTAACAGAGAGGAGTTTTAGAGAGGTGAGTTGAAGATGGTTTAAGTGAGAGAAATATGAATGTTGTTGGATGTCTAATACATTAAAGATGTAACTGGAATGGATACATTTTGTCGTAACATACACACACAATAGATGATCTAATATTAAAGATCAGAAGAAGAGGGAGGGAGAGGAAAAGAAAAGAAAAAGGGGTGGGGGATAGAGATGGGGTGGGGGAAATTAAACTGAAGGGCATTTACTGAAAGGGCGACTGTGTAATTAAGAAAATTTGACAAAATTAATATTGACTACAGGTTACAAATCAAATATAAACATATAAAAAATAAATATAACGATTATCTAATCTAGCAAGGACCTATATTTTTATGTTCAAAAACACATGCGTATACACACATAGACAATAACATATAAACATACATACATGCATATAGGCGTGTACCCACATACACACATATATATACCTATGTACGCACATACACACACACACATATATATATATATTCTCATATACATATACATACATACACATACATACACACACATACACATACATGTATACATATACATACATAAATACACACACATACATACATATACACATACATCCATACACATCCACTCCTACATATATATACACATTTACACACATATATACATACAGACATACACATATGTGCACATAAACATATATACATATACGGTTACATCTTTAATGTATTAGACATCCAACAACATTCATATTTCTCACTTAAACTGTCTTCAACTCACCTCTCTAAAACTCCTCTCTGTTAAGTTTTAATCTCCCACCTTCTCTCGTCTGTTACCCCTCTCTTTAGCTCTAACATTCGTCCCACACTCTCATACTTAGATTCTCTCTAAATTCTATTTTTATTTCCGGAGTTGTTTTTTCTGTTTTCTTTTTGAATTTGTAGGTCTGATGAATTGGATCATATTTATGATTTCAATGGAATAAATTATGACCATGGAATATTAGTGTTTAAGCCTTTTTGTTATATCCTTACTCTGTCCTGGACATTGAGTTCTACCTGGATTGGAATTTTTTATTCAAAAAATATATATGTATGTGTATGTATCTATGTATATATATTTATATATTTTGCATATGTATGTGTATATTTACCACTAATATTATCTATATCTATATATATATATATATATATATATATATATATATATATATATATATATATGTATCACTCTCTAAAATTTCTCTAAAATTCTCTAAAAAATGAGCATACAAAATGAAAAAAGTCTTATCATCAAAATATTTGTTAGGAGGAAACACTAAAGGACTTTTTGATTATTAAATTATATTTTTGTTTTTCTTGCATCAGATATAAAAAAAATATTTTTTAAAATAGAAAGATTTTTAAAATAATTTCATTTATTTGTACATAAGTCCTGAAAGTTTGATTGAAATTTGACAGCTATCTGATTTTTGTATTTTTCACCACAAAATGACAAAAAAATTTCCTATACTGAAATTATCATATCTGCTCTGTTTTGTATCCAAACGTAAACAAAGTAATTTTCTAAAGAAGTAATGGATTCTTTATTTATTAATCCAACAATTTTTTTATTACTGACAAGAAGGATTTTGTTTGAAGGCACTGTTCATGCCTTACTTTATCAGTGAACTTCTTTGTGGCTGAGTTAGTTAAGTCATGTGAATCTAATGACAGTTTCCTTTTTCCCAGGGGTACACAGGTTCAAATCCTATCAGAGAATGCACATCTTTCTTTAATAAGATTTCTTGAATATTCAGGTCAATAGATGAAAATAAATAAACATAGTGCTTGATAAATAAACAGAGTGTCTACTCAAATATGGGTATTAACTAAAAATAACATTTAAAGTGATATAATGAATAAAGACAAAAGGAAAACTTATCTTAACCAACACATTTTGTCCTCTGAGGATTATCAAAGCAAATGTGTCCCTTAAAGGATGAAATTCGTTGGCTAAGATAAGTTTTCCTTTTGTCTTCATTAATATTTTCCTTTTACAGATATACTCTATCTGAAATTTTTACATATATATATATATATATATATATATATAAATAAAAAGAGACAGGAGGAAAAACTATTCTTATCTGACAGATTTCATCCTTAGAGAGACTTTATCAAGGTAATGTAGGATTTATTTTATTGCATGTGTTTATATACAAAAGTGACATTGGTTTAATAAGGCTTTTAAATTTGAGAATATTCATGAATGTCTATCAGATATTTGAAAGGTGAGTCAAAGCATATGGAGGATACAATGTGCCATAATCCAAAGTCTAGCAAAACTTAAGTGAGTAATATTCAAGAATTTTTTCTTTCTTTTTTAACTATTATATATATATATATATATATATATATATATGGAGAGCTGAAATGTTCTCAGCCTGATTCCAAATTGCAAACTTTTCGGGAAGTGTTCTTTCAATATTTATCTCAATTCAAAATACTTGTCTGCTATTAGAAATTAAGTTTGATCATTTTTAAAACTAAGAACTTCCTGTGTGTAAAAATTATGAAACAAAATTCAAATGATAATTTCTGTCTGAGAATACTTTTAAGTCTATTCAAAGTCTAGAGTTTTTCTTTTTAACTTCTTCAAAAATCTTTTCTACTTTCTTCTTATTATTCTGCAGAATATTATGATTTAGTACAGTTTTTGTCAATATCCTGCTAAGAAGTTACAACGGGTGTTAGGTAGGAATAATGGATCATGAAGATGTCTAGTTCCTGGCTCAATCTTTCTGACTTAAACTATCCATTCTGTTATGTTGTTATAGTTTATCACTTAGAAATAAATAGTTTTTCTTACATTTTTTTAAAGCCATTTCAGATATTCCAACTTTAGCAAATATTCCTTACTTGGGAATTAATTTTGGACATGCTAATATGTTTGCAGAATTTGTAAAGAATTCTTCCTGATTTCCATGTAAGCATAAAACTATGGAAATAGCCAATTACTGATTCTAAATCAGTTGATATATTCTTTTAGCCAAAAAAAAAAAAATGGTATTAAAAACTAAAAAAGTGAGTTAAAAAAAGAATCTGGGAAAATAATTCTACTTGTTGTAGTTGTCTCTAATCTGTATAATGAAGGTGTTCTTGCTGTGAACTGACACAAAGTGAAATGACTTTTATCAACTCTGGTTATGGACAGGGGAAGCTGATCTTTTGATGTGACAGGGGAAAATGCAACATTGACAAGCAACATGTCTCAAAGTCATTGAGGCATTCAATATACCAACCACATGATAACATTAATCATCCAGGTACCTTCTAGCAATCCCAGCACAACAAAAACTCACATCCCTCATCTGATTAATGTACAAGAATAATATTCTTGTGGCTGGCTTAAAACATGCCAGTTCCATTGTACCAAAATATTCTGATCCAATCTCCCCTGGGATTGAGAGATTTATTTGGCTCTTCTTTGTGCACTTAGTTTTCTGTTTGGTTGGCATAATTCTTTTAATATGTATGAATTTCAGAAAATTCCATACTTCAGTGAATAATTTTCAATAGAAAAACTTTTGCTTGGATGAAAAATAAAAACACATAGATATATGAAAATTTTTGATCAATTCAATCTTCATGAATTATTTTCTCAAAGAAAATTTTTAAATTTGTACAAATCATTGCAAAATATTTGCCATATTTTTGATAAAACTTTAACACTTGCACACACACACAAATACAGACATGTATATATTGAATTGTATACAAGTATGTGTGTAGATACAAATATATATATATATATATATATTCCTATTCACTGAGAAACGTACACTTTTCAAACAAATTGCATGTGAAGTAAAATTTGAATCTATCATTTAAACGAAAGTTTTAAATTCAAAGTAATCTTTGATTTAGGGTAGAATTTACAAAACATGGCTGCAAACTGATTTTAATATACATACATATATATTAGCTCCCTTACATTATGAATGCTTGTTTACAAAAACCATTGTAGCTACAATGATTTATTTTAAAATAATATTAACAGAGTATGTTCACAAAAACCACCATCACAACAATCACAGTTACATCCTCACAATTCACTCCTGAGGATGATCTTGGAGGAAACCAAAAGTACTTGGGTTAACAAGAACTATGGCACCTTCCTTTATGAATTTCAACTTAATATCAAGAAGATAATTAGAGAAGTTGAAAGGATTATTAGATAAATAAATAAACAATATGTCTATATTATTCAATGAAACATACTTGAATGAATATATATATATATATATATATAAAAACAACCAACACAAAATTTATTATGAATATAGCAACAACATATTAAAATCCATATAATACTTAATGCCATTTTATATTTCTACCAATTTCCATTCAGCTCCCTTACATTGAAATGGTTGTTTTGCAAAATATTTCATAGCTATAATGGATAAATTTAAAATTTTTAAATAATTACAGAGTGTGTTTGTGCATGTTTTTAAAAAATCATCATCATAACGGAATGCAGATTTTATTGCAGTCAAAATAAGTTTGTCTTTGTAATGTTTTTTCTTTTTTAATTTTTTTGATACATCCCATGCAAGGCAGTAATGCCACTAAGAGACAAGGGGTTACAGAAATATTACTGATGAATGAGAAAAGAAAAGAGGACAGTAGATAGTGTTTGACATTGTATTTAAATGTTTTCAGATTAAAGTTCACTGAAAAGCATGGAGCTGGAAGGGAGTTCCACAAGTGAGAAGTGCAAGAAAAGAAACTGTTAGAATAAAATTTATGGTTACATCTAGCCAGCTCAACTGTAAATTGATGCAATCTTGAATTACTTCTGAAAATGATTTTGGAAAAGATTCAAAGTACTTGGGTTAAAAAAAAAAGTATAGTGACTTCCTTGCTGAATTTCATCTTAACGTCAAGAAACTAATTAGGCAATTAAAAAGGATCAGTATAAAAATGAGTAGACACAATATGTCTACATTATTCAATGAAACATATACGCATATATATATATATTGTGCATATGCATGTATTTATGTCTATTTGGAAATGTCAAGAAATATAGATTTTCCCTATTTATTACTTTACTTGTTTTGATAATTTATTTTAAAATAAGTTTAATGAAAAATATTAATTTGTAAATATCACTTGACTGTATAGAAACATAGTATAATCAATAGTATGATCCTATAATATACATTTTAATTATATCTAATCATACTTTTTGATTTAGCATACAAATATAAAATTTCAACTATCTAGAATACATCACACATGGTTAAGAGGTAAAATATTTTGTGGATGACTTTTTATGTGATTACAGGTATTCCTTTTTTTCCAATAATTTTGTAATGCACAAAACAGTATGCTATATTTTTGCTCATATTTAAATATACAGTCCTTCTTATTCCATCAGTGAGAATTAAGTTCTCCTCTAACATCTTCTACCTGTGAAGCACAGCTCTGTGGAATCGCCTCCCAAGAGGTTGTTTCCCTGATAACTATAATCTTAACCTGTTTAAGGCTAAGTTTAACCATTATCTTCCACTCCTATCTGCACAAAGTGCCTCCTAACGTAACCCTCTACTTCAAGTGGCTCGAGGGCCTTGTAAAGAGTAAACCTTACTATATAAAAAAAGATGCAATGTTCTTATATTGTATACATAATACCAAAATATATCTACATTAAATGGTATAATTTATATGTTGCCTATATCAACTTGATGAATATCAAAAACATAACAACTTTAATAATAATCATGGACATTTTTTAAAAGATATTGTAATAATTTCCATATATTTTTTGTAATTTTACTATAGATTTTAATTAGAAGGAATGCGAATGCAGTTGTAAAAATACCTTTTGCATATTTAAAACAGATTTTGAACTATTTTTAATGTCAATTTTTACCATTCAAAATTATCATCAATTATGTCATGACTGACGTCTGCCAAGAGAAAATCTATGTTCCGTAATTAAAAAAATCTAAAAATAAATTAACTTTTACAGAGATCAACAAAAATAAGTAAATTTGATGATTACTTAACTGCATCTTTGAAAATATTAATTACTATATATCCTCGAGGATAGGTCATAATTTTTGACCAAAATTTTGATAAAAATCAAGGGTGCAACCTATTGCTTCGACATCATAGTGTGCCATATCAGTAGTCAAGGCAAGTACCTTGAGCTCAAACATAAGCGAGAGCAAAGAACAAATGAATTTATTCTGACATCCTATTTTACACAATTGCCTCTTCCAGTAATACCGCATCACACATCAAATAAAAGTGCTTCATCTGAGCTGATCATATTTATTATTTATTACCTGATTTACAACAAAAGGCTCTCATTTTCAAGTGATTTTAGGACTGATGTGATTATGGGTATCCAAATTTTCCTCTAAACAGAGCAGCCCTGCACTTGACAATTAAATCAGTTAGTCATGTGCCATGCATGATACACACTTAGGTGATCATATATCTTTTGATACATGACTGATGAGGCAGATTTTTTCCCACAGTAGTAGGTTGCTATTTCTTTCTGTGGTAGACCAGTTACCATCCAAGGCTATAGAATCTGGTCTGTTCTGCTATTTACCCATAGCTTGGGGGAGAAGAAGAGGATTCATAACTTTCCCCAAGGGTATTATCATGTAAGTGAATGTAATGGATTTGACTGGAATTCAAACTTGGCTCTCCAGTTCCTCAATCCGAGCCACTTATCAATTACTCCACCGTGCCTAATTAAATACCATGCAATTCCGATCAATCACTTTTCTTATGTTTTAATATATGTAAGCAAAGTTTTGAAATAAAAATGAATACTTGAAAATATTTAACAAATATTAGTTATATTTGCATTAAAAAGTGCTATGTAACTCCTCAGATTATAGTTTGACCTAGCTGTGAGTCAACCACAAATACCTTCTTTGACAATCCCAAACTAAAGGTGCAACCTATGTACTGGTGCGGCCTATATACAAGTATATACAGTAGATATTACTTGGAACATATTGGAAAATATATTTGTTTACAGTAGATTTCTCTTATCAGTTATTCAAAGTTAGTGTTTTGTGGATATTGATTCTGTTTATCTCTCCAATATGTCATGAATGTCTGTTTAAATTTATGACTGTCTCATCAGACAACTGAAGTATGGATGATTAAAATGATAAAACTTGACACTACTCAGATTCCTAATTAAAATAGTGTCTTATGAGAAGTAACACTCTAATTATAATTCAAATAATGTTATTCTAATCTAACAAATCTTTGACTGGAAAGATGTTTTTCACTGTAAATTTCTGTAATTTCATTGTCTTGTGACAGATTTGCCTTTAAATCAAAAAATAATTTTTCATTAATATCTATCAACAAATTGACATTAAATATTCTGAGCCAAGAGAAGCATTTTGTAGAAAATGAAAATGTTTCAGAAAACCTCTTATGAACGATAGCTAAGAAGCAAGTTTAAAAGTGTCAAAGTGATTGTTATATTGTTGAAAAAGAATTAAAGATTATATTTAGATTATTTATATTCAGACTTGAATCCTTGTCTTTGTCATTATTCTCACAAATGTTTTGTTTTTTGTTTTTTGTTTACACTCCGGCCTTTGAATGGCAAAACTATTGAAAGATTGTGAGAATAACAACAAACATGAGGATCATTGTCAAGATATAAATAATGTAAGTATTGATAAGTTTTCATCACAGAAATTCAAACAGAAAATTTAATAATTATGTCTTATATCCTGATAGTCAACATTACAAATATGATTTTATTAATCATATAATTTTTCTCCCCAAATAAGAAAATCTATTAAGCAACAAATAATACATATTGAAAAAAAATGAAGATTTTTTTGCTAAACTTCACACAATACAAGGCCCAAGAGCCACTTAAGGTTGAGCGTCACTGAATGAGGTATATAGACATAAGAGATGGAAGTAAAAGCAGATTATGAGAATATATAGAATAGGTAATGGTTAACATGAAGAGGTTAAGACTGTAGTGGTTATGGAAAGCATCCTCTTGGGTGTCTGCTCCACAAAGTATCTTGGGGAAAATGTTTATAAAACAATCAGTAAGTAAAACTAATAATGGAGAAACAGGAAATGATGTAAATTATTTTATGGCTCGAATTGTAATCTAAATCCCAAACATTGATGTCCCATTAATATTTTGACATTATTCTTTGGTGTTATTTTTAATGATTCTGGATTTCATCTTTTACAATGGATATAAATTGATGAGTTCAGATTCTCACTGTCTGCCAATTGTTTAAACTTACTAACAGAACCATAGACGGCCATCTTCAGAATTCAAAATTAAATTACCATTGCAGAAATGAGAAGCACTAATTTGATTTCAAGTTGAAAAGATAAACAAATTAGTCCAGCTGTTTCTCAACTTTGGACAAGCAGTGTAGTCTCAATGGTGGTAATTGAATTTTAACCTAATGAAGACCATCTCCTGTCCTCCATTTTGGATGACTAGATCATCTTTGCAACACAGATTTAATTTGCTTATGAAAAGAATCATAAACAAAGAGAAAGAAAATTAATACAACAAATAAGCAATAAATGAGCAATGAATGATCTAAAATTCAATGTGGAAGATATGATGACTTAATTTTGTATCTTGCAAAAAGGAAAAAAATAAAAAGCAATATCCTCCCAAATAATATTCCATTCAGTTAAACATGATTAATTTTCATTTCATATAGTGACATGGTCTCTATTCTTAGCTGTCATTCATATAAAATACCAAATATAAAAACTAATAACGCCAAAACATTAAGCACAATTTCCAATTTTTATTAGCTGAAAATAAAATCAGTCTTTAACTATTTACCTATCTAACTTTCATTTTGGCTTATGATGGACATTAAAAAATCAGTTGCTTTTTATTTATAGCTATTCAATTTGACCTAATTCTAATGTGAATGAAATTATTTGGACTTGCTTAATTCTCTAAGTGTTTACTTTGATGAAGAAATTTTTATATAAGATAAAGTAGATTATATTTCGATTGTTAATATCTTTACTGCTTTGTTAAATCAAGAAATGATTTTTGCTTTGTTACAGTTTTCTAATAGAAAATTTCCAGGATACTTTTGTTGATCTTCACTATAAAGAATTGTGATTGTTTTCAATCTACTATTAGTTTTATTTTAAAAGTCTAAAGCATAAAAACCATCTTATAAGCATATATTGACCTGAAAAAAGATAAAAACAAAATATAATCTCAAACTGGTAATTGGTTTCATGACACTTTGTTCAATATGAAATGACAGTAGCAGCAGTTGACAAAACATAAGGATTAAGTGCCTCAACTTTTGGCAGTTTTGAGTTTAAACTGAGAGGAAAGTAGAGTAAAATAATGTGTATACTGAGCTTAGCTTCAACAAGCAAAAATCTTTAAAAAGAATAAAAAAGGTAAGTATAAGAATGTTTTTTTTACTGCAAACTGAAATCCTTAATACTGTTGATTTGTAAATGTAAATGTATTTCTATTTTTATAGCAGAATTCCAAGAGTGAAAGGCATTTTTGTTTTGCTTTGAAATCACCGAGTTGCCTTTGGGACTAGATTAGTAAAAATATTCAAACAACACATGCTATCTTTTTGCAAGTTGATGACACTTGTATTTGTAAAAACATTGTGAATTTGAACAGAAGTTTTTACCCAGTTAACCAAAAGTAAAGTTTTATATTTAAAAGTAAAGTTTAGTAACAGGTCAGTAGTGCTGTTACTAATTAAAGAGTAGCCATGTTTTTTGTTGTATCTCCAGTGTCTGATAGAAATAGTTTTAATAAATAAAAAAATAAGACACCGATTTCAAACTTAGTAAAGTACTTGTGAAATTTTTTTTATATCCATTGAGAATAAACTTTGAAGTTTAGGTAGACACAAGATTTGCTTTGGTTTCAAATAAATTTTCATTCTTACTGATATCCAGTAAAAAAGTTTAATTTATAGACCTTGCAGCTTTCAGGTTTTTAACTGTTTATGTTTTTACAGGACTTATTAGAGTCAATTTTTTCATTTATATTTGAAGCAGTGTTTTTTCTATATATTAATTTTCAATCTTATTTGATAATGGAGATCTGCTAATCTGCTAGCCAAAAACTGGTAGCCTTAGACTAGGGTAATTATAAGTGAGCTAGTCTAGTTGACCACGCCTACTGAATAATGACTTTAATCCTCACTATACTCGTAGCCTTGTGCCAAACTTAATAACAATGAATAATTTAAACTACAACAAATCTTTCACTTAAAAAATTCATACTAAGAATGCTTTTTTTGTTAACTTTATGGTATATACCATATTTGCCGACCTATTAGATATGAATTTTTTAAAAATTACACCAAAAAATTACCCCATGTCCAGTACAGCAGTATTATGTATGAGAGGGACTTGAAGACAACGAAAAAGTGGGGTTCACCAGGAATCAATGTATGTATAGAGCTTAGCTCTGAAACTAGGACTCCTGGAAGTGAACAAACAATATCATAAAAATATCCCTGAAAAATTCACCCAGGAAAAAAAAATTAAGAAATTTATGGAATTGTACAATATTTTGCTACTTATTTTGTAGAAATACCAGATTTTACAGAAATATTTGCTTTGACTGATATATTGCTACTTGCTTAGTGCTTGTTTTTATTGATATACAGGTACTGGAATTTGCTTTTCTGCATATATGGTATGGGACTTCATTTACCAACAAGTACCATATTTCTGTTTTTTTAGACTATTACCATATGTACCAGTGATACCAATAGATTTCTTTGTAGCTATTATGAATTTACTATATATGCAGATGTTGCTCCCTGAAAAAAAAAAGAAATAAGACAATTTTCAATAAATGCATGATATAAGTGTATTAAAATTCTTCTTTTCCAAAAAATGTCCTAGCAATTAAACCGTACCTAAGTTCTATTAAAAAAAAGGTACCAGTAGTATAATTTGTGCTAATACTCTAAGTGTTTCTTTATAGTGAGAATGTCACATAAAGGTAAGGTTATAATTTTGTTTTTTTTTTAGTTGTTATGTGTACATTTATTTTTCTAAATATTCCATGCCAACACCTGGGTACATCCAATAGGCCAGCAAATACCTGTACATATATGTAAACATTATTTCAACAGTTTTTTATGAGAGTTTAGTGAGTAAAACCATATCTTTTTACCAGTTAATTTTTAATGCTTTATTGTACTTTTTTTTTGACAGAAGCAAATCTGGCTCTCCACAAATTCAATTCTTTTAGTTTTATATATATTTGCCATAATTGTTCTGAGGAAAGAAAGTAATGTGGTTCCTCATTGCTTGCTTCATGGTTTTTAATCAAGAATTCTCATTCTTATAGACTGACTTGCACCAAAGGTGGGGCTAGAGATTCTAGTTTACCTTTCCTTTTGATTTCAACTTATCCATTTATTCTAACTTTCTCTTGTAAATTTCTTGTTCTGAAAAATATTAATTTTGAATGGATTTTCCAACTTACCCTTTTATTGCAACCTAGCCACTTATTTAAAGACTTCAGAATAGGGATAAAAGAAATAGGTTCATGTCTTTTTCCAAGGGTATTGGTGCGAATTATTAAAAGCAAGGCTAGAGAGCTCAGTCTACTTTTCTGTTGAATTAACTCTAGTTTATTCTATTCTCCACATCTTTCCCAACCTGTCAATTTATTTCAATCTCAACTCCATCCTGTCTTGTTCTGAAAAAGAAATTAATTCTCAAACTTATCCTTTTATTCCACCCTATCCTTCTATTTTGGACTTAAAAGAAAGGAGAAATAGATTCATGTTTTTTCCCTAAGTGCATTAGTGGGAATTGAATACAACAGACTTGACCAGAATTAGAACTGTACTTGCCAAGTTCACTTTCCATGCTGATAACCATTTGGCTACCTCTGCATTTTTACTAATACTTGATTGATTTAATTAAATTAAGAATTTGAATTGCTGAGCTTATGATCACCAGTTCAGTTTTTTAAATACTAAGCTATCTAGCCTGACAGATGATATCAATGTGTTAATGTAAAAGTTAATAATATTGTAGTTTACCTTTTCAAATTGAAGAATACGTTCTTGATGTTTTAGGAAACGGTATCAATATATTTAAAATCTGTGTATTTTTAAAGGTGAATTAAAAGATAAGTTAGGAAGACTATTATATTTTTTTTCTAAATTTGAAGTTTATCTAGTCCTTGAGGAAAATTAACTTTGTATATTTTGTATGATGTTCTAAAAAAAAAGCCAGGAAAATGCTTTACGGTATTTATCATAACATTTTATTTTTATTTATTGATTCAATAATTAAATTAGTCATGTGATCATTTTTAACTTTTTACTTTGTCCTATATATATATATATATATAAAATGAACACTTAATTTATGAATATTTAAACTACACAGTGAGCTGATCCAAAGAAAAATAAAAGACCTAACAGGATTTATTATTGGTAGACATAATCTTAAAAACATAAGATCTGTGTTGAAACTCAGAAAGAACTCTTAAACAATGTACTAAAAGAAGGTAAGTGAAAAGATAGCATGCATAATTTTCAACTAAAGAGACAGAACAAGATGTAAGATATTTATTGAGTACATCAAAATCAAACAATTACTATATATTGTAGTATTAGATGGTGGAAATATATAACGCAGGAATTTGAAAACATTTAAGAATAGGAAAAAATACCTTTCAGAAACTAAGTAAAGTATTAAGAGATAGGAAAGTGTCATTAGAAACAAAGAAGAGTGCTGAGCTGCTGGGTAATATCAGGGGCATAGCTAGAGTGTGTGCCACCTGGGGTAGCGTTTGAGTTTGACAACCCCCACAAAAAGTACATGTGACTCATTCTTAAAGTTATAAAACTAGTTTGTAGACCATTATAATATTACTTTCACATACTCAAATATAGTATGCTTTAATTACACACCAGACATACTTGAACTTTATCAGTAATAGTTAAAAAGCAAAAATGACATATATGGTAAAAACTTTCAAAAATTAGAACCATCTTTATTTCTGAAATAAAAATTACAATTTCCTACAAAGTAACTTTTCTTGTTTTTTGGTAAATTCTTCAATGACATCATCAAAAAGTATTTCATTTGTCAATTGTCACCCTACCTACAGACAGTAGATAGGCCAATGTACATGCCATAATTTAAGTTGCTCAAAATCAAAAAGTTCCTTCAACTGTGAGTATTGTCCTGGCATTAAAACCAGATACAGTGTAACCCGGATATAAGAGACCCTGATATAAGAGAAACCCGGGCATAAGAGAGATTTTCTCTGGTCCCAAATTAGAGCCTGTGTTAATGTATATATAATAGACCAAACCCGGATATAAGAGACTTCTTCTCTGGTCCCGACAAATCTCTTATATCCGGGTTACACTGTATTTCAATACAGCCTATACAAGCTTATAGCCTACAGCAGACACTTAAATGCTGCTACCTCTCTGCCCGCCTTCTAGCTATGCCACTGGGTAATACCTAATCTCCATAGACAGTCTCAAATGAAGAAGAAACTTGAAGTGATATATAATGAGGAAAGAGGGCTTGGAGAATCAAACACATAAGAGAAATGAGGAAACAAATAATATGGAATGGAAATGAATCCAAAGTTACTTAGAGCCATGGACACCCATATCCTTAAGAGACATGGGTCACAAAAGAAGGTGAATTAAAGATAACCTTAAAGATAACCTTAAATGGCATTATGATTTATATACAGTAGCAATATGTGTCTTTACACGTTTTCACTATATGTCGTTTTTGCTTTTTAACTGTTACTGATAAAGATTATGAAGTGTGTACCTCATTCCAAAAGCAATGCAAAACATTAAAAAACAAGAAAATTCTGTTAGAAAAAAAAATGCTAGGCTGATATGTAATATCAGTCCTCTTATATGACAGTGAATACTGGACCATCATCACAGATGAAGAAGAGACTTGAAGCAATAGAAACATAGTTCTACAGAAGGATGCTAAGAATACCATGTGGACAATGATAAAGTTTTAGAGGAAAGCCATGCATAACCTACTTAACGAGCTTGTGTAAATGATTAGTAGAGATAGTGAAAAACAAAATTTACTTAGAGCTACAAAAGACAGGAAATTGTGGAGAGCCACAGTCGCCCACATCCTGAAGTGACATGGCACATGGAAGAAGAATTAGGTTGAATCATAAATGACTTCTGTTTTTGTTTATCAAATTGATTCTTCAAAATATTAAAATTGGTTCCCCAAAACAGTAATTATTTATGATTCAACTTAATAATCTGAGATTACTGGCAAGAAATATGTAATATTAATTTGTTCTGTGGTGACTCTGGTATAAGCACCCTAAACAAGAGAGAAAAATGAGTATTTCACACATTCTCATAAGAAAATCCATGTTGAAAGAAAGTTTGTAAAGGCACACATCCTTACACTGATATTAATTGACAAAGTCTAAAAAGGAAGAAACAATTATTCATTTTAAATATTTAGTCTTTTACTCTTGTTCATCTTTATAACAATAACTTTATACAATAAAATTATAATGATAAAATTAAGTATAGTGTTACCAACCATTCCACAAAACATGGGATTGTCCTGCATTTTAATCCTGAAGGATCTGGGCCACTTCAGTTAATGCTGGGCAGGTTTCTCTTGTACATTATCAGAATGAATGGTTCTTTTAAAATTTTTCGTTTTTTTTAAGACATATTTGTTTTTTTCTTGAATTGCCAATTTTGTTTGTGTCTATTCAAGGAATATGTAAAAATACTGATCTTGAATGAGTGCATACCAATATGAAGATACATTAAAAATACATTGAAAATATTTACACTCCTGCAAAAATGTTACATAATGTTTTTTATATTGATTTTCTTTAACTACAGTTCTGTTTTACTCTAAAATTATAATTAATTTTTTATTTTTTTTTTATTTCACTAAAATAAATAAATTATATAATCTGTTATATATTAATTCCTTTTGCTCAAAAATATCAAACTTATTTAATTTGGCATTGTGCCTCTGTAGACACCTAAGTTGAAAATCAGTCCTTAAATGAGTCTGCAGACCCTATGGTTGAGAACTTGTCCACAGGTTATTTAGTTCCCTGGTTGGGAAAGCCCAGATACTCATTTCCCCTCGTAATGAAGTACAGAGATATCCCAGGAAATAAACAATTTAATAATGTTTCAATTATCTACATAAAAATCTGAGATATTAAAATACAGTTAACTCCTTATACAGAATAAAACGTGCGTCTCAAAAAGGACCTCCAATTGGTTGTGAACTGGGGCAGGAATTGGCTGGTCAACTTTAATGCTTCAAAAACAAAACTGCTCTCTATTAATCACCACAGACATCCTTCCCTGCCCTCCATTAGAATGTCTGACGCTCAACTTCTTGAGAGCACCTCTCTGTGGCTGCTCGGCCTCACGTTGACTGCTGACCTGAGATGGAACAAATACATTGAGTCAATTGCTTTGTCCACTGCAAGGAAAGTTGGCTCCCTGTGCCACGCCAGGAAATTTTTCTCCCCGGAATCGATCCTTCAGATCTACAAATCAACAATTGGCCCTTGCTGCCATATATGCTCTGGAGCTCCTTCTGTTTGCCTTGTGGTTCTTGATAAGCTCCAGAGGCGGATATGCAATATAATTGGCCCTGTTCTGGCATCCTGTCTACAGTCGCTCTCTCACAGATGCGCCGTTGCCTCTCTTTGTCTTTTTTTATAAATACTTTCATGACAATTGCTCTGAGGAGCTGCATTTGCTGGTTCCCAGACTTCATGAATTCAAGCGCCCTATGAGGCTGGCATCCCGCTCTCACCCTTTCATTGTCAAAACTACTAAATGTAGCCGTTTATTCTACTCCAATAGCTTCATGTCTCACACCTCTCGCCTGTGGAACTCCCTTCCCTATTCCAGTTTCCCTGAGAGCTGTAATCTCCAACTATTTAAATGCAATGTCAATTGACATCTCCAGTTGCCTTGATCTATCCACTATCCTTCTCCTCATCCTTTCCTCTATCACTCCTATCTGATCTTGCTCCAAATCTTCTGTAACCCCTTGCATCTTAGTGGCTTCCTGCCTTGCTTGGGACGAAATGCTTAAAAAACAAGAAGTGTTTATGTCTGTTGAGTTACTCTCTTGTATGACTGGAACAATCAAACTAGTATGAAGTATTCTATTTCAATATGGAAGATTTTTTTTCTGAACAGGTAAACTTAAGCAAATATCTTTTTTACTTCAGTTATACTTACTTAAATGGAAAGAAATTAAATATAAAATATTGTAGTGATAGTAAAATCACAAGGAGATCCAAGTAAGTTTCTGTATCTCTATAAATAAAGATTTGGAATTGCAAGGTCATAAAGTCATATTTCCATGAACCGATAAGAAAAAGTCCCAACAAAGAGACATCATAGTCTGTTGAACTAATCAAGGCTAAGATCTGTTCTCAACTAGGATATAATGTGAAGGCTCATGGATCAGTCAGAATCTAAGCAACAATTATTATTTTGTTTCACCAGCACATGTATATAAGATAGATAATCAAATTCAGCTAAATAGATGAAGAAATTTTATCAATTCTCTGATGATGTTGTTAATGTAAAATATGCTGGGTGAAAATATTACACATATTTCCAGTCCATATATTCCAACATAAACACACACACACATATATATGGACTTCATTTAACAATTTACACAGGTGACTATGATATCTTAATACATATATATATATATATATATATATATATATATATATATATATATTTACACTCATACACATACACACACACACATACATATATATATATATACATATATATATATATATATAAAACATCATAGTCACCTGTATAAATTGTTAAATGAAATCTGCAGCATATCTTCATTCAAACATGTTTCATTTAATAATATAGACCCATTGTGTCTACTTATATTAATACAGATCCTTTCTTGCTGTCTAATCAGTTTCTTGATGTTAAGATGAAATTCATCAAGTTAGGACCCATAGTTTTTTAAACCTAAGCACTTTCAACCTTTTCTAAAATCATCTTCAAGGGTAAATTGCAAAGACAGCATATTGTAACGATGATAAAATCTGTTTTCTGTTGTGATAATGATGTTTAAAAGCATGTATGAACACACTCTGTTATAAGTTATTTTATAATTTAAAAAAAATTCTGTAGTTGTCATTGAATTTTTTATAAAACAAGCATTTCAATATAATGGGACTGGCCAGGAATTGGTAGCAATATAAAATGGCATTAGCATCACGTATCATGCAACTTTTGAAGACCTAATTTTGAAGCTAATTTGGCTACAGTAAATGAACATATAGTCTGGTCAATGGCATAGCCAGAGCCAGCAATACATATGCTAATTTTATATCTTGTGTATGATGTGAGCCCTTTAAAATTAGCTTGAAAATTAGGTGTTCAAAAGTCACATGATACATGAGTATATACAACAAATGTTATATGCACTTTAATAAGTTGTTGCTATATTCATAATAAATTTTGTTGAGTGATGCATTGAATATTGGTGCTATATCTGGTCTAGTGCTTCTACTATGTATTTAGAAATTCTTGATAAAAATACAAAGAAGAATCTGCAGTATTACTGGTGCTGTTTTCTTCAGTGACTTTCCCACTGCTGAAGCATAGGATCCATGTACCTTTTCTATCAATATTTTCATGGTAATTTTTCTGATGAGCTTTCTTTTTTCATACCTAGACTTAATGAATGTAACAGTAGTACTAGATTGGTGGCAAGTTCTCGTGTTTTTATTATTGAAATGGTTAGATGTGACTAGGTTAACAATTTCTTCTTTTGCACTTCTCACTTGTCGAGCTATCTTTTGATCTTCAAAAATTGGAATGCAGTGTCTATCGTTATCTACTGTATTACTTCCCGTTTTTTTTATTATTCTCTTTCCTTAGTAATGTTTTCTTTTTCTCATATTCTTTCACATTCAGTAACTCCCTTGCTTCTTAGTGGCTTTATTGCCTTGCTTAGGGTGACATGAATAAAAAAATTATATATATATAGATATATATATATATATATATATATATATATATATACTAGGACTCTCTTCGTATTCACAATGAAATTATTTTTGAATTTTTGAATGCCCAACTTATCAATCTATCATTTTATATATATATTGGGTTACATATAAATTTATTTTCTTGCATTAATTCTCTGTTGATTTTTCTTAAAACCTTTTCACAGGATCTCTGATGTATAGTAGGATATAACATTATTATATGATAATGGCTTACAGTCATATCACATTGAAATACCAGTTCTAATATGATAACCAAAGTTAAGCAACATCAAACCTAGTAAGTAACAGTGACCACTTGGGAATACCAAGTACTGTAAGTTTGGATATTTGTAATATTCACTTACACATAGTACTCTTGGGAAAAGTTTAAATCCATCTCTTCTCCCTCCAGCTATGAATTATATATTAGAACTTGAATCAGTAAATCATTATTACTACCAAAAAAATCTTGCAATCAAAAAACAATATTTTCTGGCTTTAAATAACCTGTAAAAGGTTGATAAAGCATAAAAAGCAAATCAGTCTATTAATCAATATAAAATGTCACCCTCACTCCACCATCATAATATCTTGGAAATGTTTGTCTGCAGCAAAAGTTGAAGTGGCAGCCCTACATAAATAAACTGATTTTGGTTGATTAATCCAAAAACTTTGAGAGTTAAGTTACCAAGGGCAGAGAAATCCAAAAGCATGGCATGTGGAATTAGAGCAATTTACCCCCATGGACTAAATAAAGGGTTCAGTTCAAAATTCCAACAAATGTTATCTGAAGAAGGCCAGCATGTACAACAACCGAAATATTGTGAATATGTCAATAAATATGTGGACATCAGTGCAAACAATGTAAATAGTGTACAGGCAAATATATAAAGAGAAGATTGTTTGATATGTTGCTGAAATTGAAAAATAACATAGTTCTACAAGCTTAATAATATTGTATTGATCAACAATATTGCAGTAATTTTGACTGACCCATCTAGAAAATATACAATTCAAAATAATAGCTTCCATAAATACTCAACATTTTAAAACATAATTAGATTGTACTTTTATTTTGCAGACAAACATATATGATGAATGTTTAATTAGTATAATGGCATTCAGCAAGTGCATTGCTTTGCAGCTTTGAACAGAATCTCATTTCATTTTATGTATTTATTTATGTGTGTATATATATATATATATATATATATATAAAGGAATTGATTTTTTTTATTTATTAATCTGAGTGATTTCTATTACTTAAATGTTTTTAGTGGATGCTTGTATTTGAGTAGACGTTTCTGTTTATTTATTAAATAGTATTTATTTGTGTCTACTGGCCTGAATATTTGAGAAATCTTATTAGAAAAATATATGCTCTCTGGCAGGATTTGAACCAGCATTACTCTAGTGGAAACTGTCATTAGATCTCTCAGCGAATTCTAAATAATGCCTTTAAACACAGATTTTTCATCAACTCTTGAAATAAACATGTCTGCTCAGTTTCATCTCCTAACATACAGCAATTTTTAAATGGATTTTTTATTTTTCATATTTTTCTAATAATATGAAAATAAACTGTGTTCAATGAATAAACTGAATGTCTACTGAAATATGAGTAGCCACTAAAAATAATGTTTAACTAATAAATATCTATCTACCTAACAATCTCTTACTATATATATATATATATATATATATATATATATATATATATATATATATATATATATATATATATATATATATATATACACAGAACTCATGCATTTAATAGATATCAAATAATGTTTCATAAGACTGTTTTTCCAAAATTTTATTAACTGCTGAAAAAATGTGAATAAAAAATGATTGATTGTTGAGAACATTTCCAACAACAATTTCATACTGTTTTATTTTGTGAAAATATGAATGATTGGATGCACTCTAAACAGACAGTGAAACATCATCAATAATTGATGAAAAATATTAGTTGATTATCACCAAGTATTACAAAGGTCACCTTACAATGTGGCTGCATTAATACCTCCATATTTTCATGGAATGACATATTTTACAGATATATATATATATGTATTCTTTTTCCATTGATTTGATTCACCTTGAAGTTTGGAGGTAATCAATATTGATCCAGGTCAACATGAAATGAATAACTATGGTTGTCAACAAACAGAACAGCCCAACATGCAAATTACAAATTGGAGATAACAAAATCAAACAACAATTTAAACATCTGGGAAGTGTTTTAACAGAGGATGGAAGTGCAACATTGATATCCAAAGGCATATTGGTATAGAAAAAGATGCCTGCCAAAAGTTAAGCAAAGTATTAAGAAACAGGAAAATTTCATTAGAAACAAAGAAACGAACTGTTATGAAATATCAGTCCTCCTATATGACAGTGAATGCTGGACAATCTCCTTGCAGATGAAGAAGCGACTTGAAGCAATAGAAATGTGGTTCTACAGAAGGATGCTGAGAATAACATGGATTGAACATGCAAGCAACAACAAAGTTTTAGAGAAAATAGAAACAAAAATGACAATTATATGGAACATCAGGAAGAGAGAGGTGAAATTTCTAGTGCCCATAATGAGGGAAGGAAAGGAATATTTGAAACTCACAGTATAGATTGAAAGCAAGAGGGATAGAGAAAATCAATATATAATGTACTTGGCGAGTTTGAGCAAATGGATGTTGGAACAAGATTTAGGAGAGTTAGCAAAATGACAAAATTTATTTGCAAGCTATAAAGGGCAGGAAATTGTGGAGAGCTATGATTGCCAACATCCTAAAGGGACATGAAACATAGAAATAGTAAAACTAAGAAACTCCAAAATTGTCAGATATTCTGTTACGTTCATAAAATTACTGTACATAAGTGTCTCATAAAAATATCCTCTTCGAAAACAAGTAATCAGTTTTATAAAGATGATATCTTAGCGAAAGCTGCTTATCATCTCAAAGGAGTTAATTTCTGTCATCAATTATCAATAGGCTGATATTAATCCTTTAATATATCACAGGAATTGATTGCCATTGAATGCAACTGAGTGAGTTCATGCCAATGCTAAGCAATAACACCTGCCTGCATTTGAATAATAAACTTTATTTCACACAGGCAAAAGTCAGTAAAAGTTTAATTAGCCAATAGCAATTCAAGATAAAGTGTCTATTTTTATGTTAAACTTGAGAATTTGTATTTTCATTCTATTCTATTTTGCAAACATTTACTCCTCACACAAAATTCTAAACAATGATTTTTGTAGTTCGTTTGAAGCTTGAAATATTTTTTTAAATTGTAAGAATTTTTTGGAGATAATGATTTACTGATAAAAGTCTTTACTAACCCATAGCTGGGAGGAGAAGCAATTTATTCATACCTTTCCCAAGGATATTTTTGTGTAAGTGAATGCATAATTCAAATTTGATTATTTGATTTCTCATTCCATGCTGCTATCCATTATATCACCTGCACAACCTTGATGGATACAGGTTATGTAATCAAGAAACTGTAAAATAAGTGTATATAACAAACCTTTATTAAGGAAAAAGAAATGATACATATCTATTCTTATACACACACACACACACATATATATATTTATTGTGTCTTGCATGAAACAGCCTGTCACCTCTGAGTGTGTTGACTTCAATGTTCACTTTTATATTTACATATGCTCTATCCCTGATATTGAGCACTTTATTCTATAAAAATAGCACACCTTAAAAATATATTTCTTCATATATATATATATATATATATATATATATATATATATATATATATATATATATATATATTATGTATATATATATATATATATATATATGTATATATATATATATTTTACATAAATTGCTAAAACCCAATTACAGCCTCTTTCTCTTTTTTTCTCCTTTCTCCCCTCCCATTTCAATATATCACTTCCGTTAAGTTAACCATCTAAATAGGTCAAGGTCTGGTCACTCCTTCTCCCACAATACTAAGTATGATTGAGAGAGATATGAAATTAATCCTTCCCTATACTCTATCATGTCTCTTTAACTACTCCTTTTACACTCTCTGTTAAATTACAAAAACTTACACTACCCATCAATTTTAATTTCAGTTTTTGTTTCATTTCATTTTTGGAAGTGCTATCTAATTATCCGGTGTCCTTTAAAAGGGCTCTGGTGAAATAAATTATTATAATGGTACCTTAAAGTGGTCTGTTTTCCTTTTAATATATATATATATATATATATATATATATATATATATATATATATATATATATATATATATATATATATATATGGTATATTTAGGAAGAAAGTATTCATCCAAAAAAATTTTCAAATTTAGCTAACAAAGTCTTTTTAATCTTTTGTTGTATTTTTCTAATTTTCAAATAAGATGTATGTCTGGATTGACATAGATAAACTGTTCGAAGTTCATGCTTGCTCTGTTGTTTTGTTCAAGTGCTTTCAACCATCTCAGTCATTTATCAAGAACCATGTGCTGTCAGTGTGGTTGACAATATTTTGTTGGCTACATCCTGGTGATATTTTTATCAATTATTTTTTGTTTAATATTCTATACACCTTTCAACATAGTCTGCTGTAATAAAAAATGTTTAATATGGGATGTTTATTATTTATATCAACTCACAGTCCTGTGTTATGGTCACCAGTGATTGGAAATGGGTCTGACAGGACACCCCCAATGATTCACCTGCCCCTCCATTCCATTGTGGAGCATTCGGATCAGAGGCACGGAGTGATCCAGACAGACAAATCAGGCAAGAATAGCTCACATTGCTGCTCTTTGGACTTTGTTGAAGGCCTTCTAGATGAACATTAGTGGCTTTTATTGCTTATGAGTTTTTGCCTGTAGTTATCGTACACAAAAGACCATGTCAGCAATGTCACTTGAAGGTCAGAAATCACACTGGGATTCTGGAAAGATCTCTTCTGCCACAGGGAGGAGTTTATTCAATTTTATCCATGCAAAGATCTTGCCAGTGATTCTTAGGAGGGAGTGCTATGATAGTTTCCATAGTGAGTGATGTCATTTTTTTGAAGATTGTCACAATGTTGACATTTTTAAAGTTCTTAATGACACTTCAAGGATCAGTTGAAAATATCCTTTCTTTCTAAGAATTTGGAAGTATACAGGTTTGTCAATATGAATTTGAATTCTTTTCTCTTCCTTTAATTTAACTATTTTTGATGGTTGATTTTTCAAGAATCCTATCTCATTCTCTTGTCTAATATTTACACAACTTGATACAACCAGCTATGTATTAAATGATCATTTATCTTGATAAAGTCACATCTTGATGGGATGTGATAATCTACATTAAACTAGTGATGTCCAAATTTCTCTTGAAGACCTTATTAAATTAATGGACTTAGCAGGATTGGGACCAACATGTACATTATAGTGAAATATTAAGAATTGAGTAAAACCTTAAAAGTAAATGGTTCCTTAAAATGAATAATTCTGAAAGTTTAATAGGCCCTAAAAATTTTTTAAATAATAATTCAAATTGATGGTTTTATATATTTCACAGGTTTAATTTCAAAGTAATTTATATGATTTTGAAAATCCCCATTCTCAGTAATTTCTCTTTGAAAATTTTATGCCAAATTTGTCCCTATAACAATATTTTTTATTATTTTCTATAATAATAATGATAATAATAATCACACAAATCAATAATGCTTAGTAAAACATAAAATGACTACAATTTACTGCACTTAAAAGAGAGCAAATTTTTGTCTAAAAAGTAATCAATAAAAACACTAAAGCAACAATAGTTAACAGATGAAGAAAAGTGAAAGCCTTATCATTGCAGATGACTTTAAATTTCAAGTATGAACCACTTATAATAGTCAGGCACAAAGATAAATACTTCAAATTTTTTCATCTGGTAACCATTATTTCCAGTATCAAAATACTTATCATATGGATGTCATATATGGCACCAAACTTGTTCAGAAATATCTAAACTGTCAGCTGTATACAACTGCTTTCTACATTCAATGGTTAAAATGGCTTCAAGTAAATGAAGCATGTAGGTCCTAGCCAGGACCCTCTCATTCTTTGAAACTTGCCAACTGATATTGCAGAATTACAAACAATGAAATGTACCAAATAACACCACTTCAAAAAAAAGGTTAGGAAGGAAACTCCTATTACTAATGGAAAGAGCATCAGTAGCTACTGGACTTGAGAAACCTATTTTCCTGAAAATTGTTTTCAGAGAAAGATCTTATAAATTTCAACCGAAAGAGAAAATATTGATATATCAAGATATTGACATTCGACATTACTTCAAACAAAAGGTTAGGAAGGAAATTCCCATCAATACTGGAAAAAGCAATAACAGCTACTGTTGAGAAATTTATATTTTTCTGAAAATGATCACCAGCTGCTCTGTTAATAAATGCTAAATATTCCCTTATAAGTAAATGACTAATATTACTATTACGATAAGCATGCAAAATTTAATTTATCTACAGGTGTGTTTAATTTATTAATCTGTATTTGTGAAAAGTTCATAGAAAAAACTTGGATATAAATTGGAAACAAAATATCAGTTCTCAGTGAATATTTGTTAAATATTGTTGGTTACAGACGTCTTCTTTTAAATTGGAGTTAATGTCAGTATATTTGTTAAATATTGCTGGTTGCAGACATCTTTTTTTAAAATCTAATTAGTATCAGTACTATTTGTTAAATATTGCTAGTCATAGACATCTTTTTTTTTAAGCTCAATTTAATTTAAATCCTTGCTTTCAGTGTTAACAAGTCAACTATTATGATTAAGAAAAGTTCTTGTTTTCATATAATGAAAGAAAAAATGATTTAATTGGAGATGATTTTTTTTCTTTGATTGTAATTTGCAGCATTAAATACATTTAAGGTATAAAAAAAAAAACAACTTGTATTCTTCATGGTTTTTTGCCAATCAACTTGCATCAGCTGTAAGGAGATTAACAGCATTTTTTTCAAGGCAATTGGACTATAGTTTGCAAATAAATAAGCCAGAAAGAAACATAAAAATCCTTAATGGCAAACACATACTTGTAAAAATTATTCCCAAGTTCACTTCTCAAAGTAAATGAACCACATCCAATTTTTCACAGTATATGTGATATTTAATATTTATAATGATTAAATTACTGACTGATCATCCAAAAAAAGATCATTATAAATGGTAGTCATTTTAATGATTTTCTTTTTTGTTGTTTTTTTTTTCATATAGAATTAATGATAGTACATTTCTAGCACAGGAACATTTTTTTTTAGGCAAATAGCTGGGAAAACAATTTTATAGCAACTAAATTATGAGATTTCATTTTCAGTATAATGGGATTTCAAAAGTAGAGTCAAATAAATTAAGTTGAAAATATATTAGAAAATACCTTAGTAGATAAGAAACTGTAAGGTGTATAATTTAAATGGTGAAACTTTTTCTTGTTTTTTTTTTCTCCTCAGCTTTACAAATTGAATTTACTTCTACCCTCAACCTGTTAACCTAATCACATTTTGTTCCCTTTACAGGAACATAAATTCATTCATTCTTTCATTTTCTTACAATCTCTCCCAGTTCTTGTTCTGCCAGTCATTCGCATGAGCTTGTTAAAGAGTTTATTTCAAGTTTCTCTCTTGCCTTCAATCTGTCCCATGAGTAAAAATTTGCCAAGCCCTTTTCCCCCATTATGCATACCAGAAAATTCAACACTCTTTGATTTTGATTACAAGTTCCTTTTTATTTCAGTTTTCCTTATTGCATTCTTGGCATTCTCAGCATTTGTCTATATAACCACATCTCTCTTGCTTCAATTGTCTTTCCTGCTATACAGGAGGATTGATATTATATAGAAGTTCAGCATTATTTTCTTTGTTTATAATGAAAATTTTCTGTTTCTTAATATTTTGTTTAGCATTTGGAAGGCATTTTTTTTACTATCCCAATGAAACTTTTTTTGCTATCCCAATGCACCGTTGGATTTCTGTGTTACCTTCCTTGTCATTTGCTAAAACACTTCCAAAACTTAAATTTCCAATACTTATTTTATTTTGGCATCTCCAGTTCATAACTCACATTTTGCTAATGAGTATATATTGTTTTCTTTTTTTTTTTTTAAATTTGATAGTCCTTTCTTCCTGCTTTCCTTTACTATCTTGTCTAGAAGTTCTTGCAGTTTTTTTTATGTGTCTGCCATCAACATGGCATTATCTCTTAAAACATTACCATATTTTTAACCTTGTCCAAATCATCAACACAATACTTGTTTATAAACCTTACTATACAATTTTCTTAAATGATAGGTTCTAACACAAAACCTATATTGTTTAAGAAAATTGTAAGCTATGTTCTGTTTTCTGAAAGGCTTAGGACAATAACTGTTCAGTTTTTAGTCTTTATTTTCTTTATAAGATTTTCAATTTATATTTGTGTGGTGAACAGTCCTGTAGAAGCAAGTGAGCCAGAGTTGCTTGCATCTGGTGCAACGGAAAATAAGGGTCTTACCTCAATGTGTGGCACATGGCATTGGCAATTTTGCTCCTTGAAAATGGCATTACTCTTCCATCTAGCCATTCCAGCAGTATGTACAGTTTGGCATGCTTCGACCAATAGCAAGTCGTGTGCTGATTGGTCAAACTGGAGGAAGTTATTTATCTATGTAACTGAGAATAAAAGCAAAGAACACTGATTGGTTGTTTGTCCATGGTGTTGGCCTGTTAAAAGAGGGCTGAAGCAGTGAGAAGAGGTAAGAGACGGGTTTACATTTTGAAGTGTGTGGAAAGCAAGAATGGCAGATTGAACCAGCAGTATCTTGAATTGTATGAGTGATACCTGAGTAATAGAGACTCATTTAAGCCACAATTTGCAAACTTAATGAAATTAAGTAATTCATATTTTTGTGTTTCCATTTTAAACTAAAGTATTTCAAAATCCACTAAGTTATAACATTATTTAAAACGGGACCAAGAAATTCCAGATTCATGAGGTCAAAGCTTTTAGCTAAAATCATTCCCATTACATTAGTAAAGTTAGTTTCTACTTTTGTAATGAAGCTGTGCTATCTTACTTTAATTGTAGTCATGCTATTCTAAACTTACCTTTTCCTATTTAACTCATTTCATTCATAGATCGAGGCAATTCAAGTTTGTAAGGGCAATTTGTTTAACTCTGAGAACTTTTCTTTGCTTAAGAAGAGCTATGTAATTTCTCTTGGGGATTTTTAACCTTTTTCATCAAACATTGTTCACTTGCAGCCACAATTAAGCCTTCTACTCTTTGTTTATACTCATATGCTTTTCTTAAAGGCAAGTCTATTCTCTGTGGAAAAGTGCCTTACTTACCAATTGATATTCTATGCTATTTATATTGCATTAGTGATGTTCAGTAATAGTTCCTATATTTGAATGAACATGCCCAAAGACTGTACATTTTACACAAAGGAATTTCAAAGGAACATCATGACAGCCAAAAGCATTGAAACCTCTGCCCACTTCTGCCTTTATGTTTACCAGCTCTACTTATTCTGAACTCATTAATTTTTATATTTTTCTTTGTTTTTATTCCTATTTTTGTTGTTTTTAATTAATTTAAATAATATTTTTTTTAATATTTACAGATCCACCTTTATTATAATTCATTAAACAATCAACAATTCATGATAGTAATTTAAGATATTACTTATTATTAAAATTAGTTTGTTAGTACGTTTCCTTTAATATGATTGCACCAAACTTTTATCACCTCAAGCAAGGCAGTAAAGCCACTAAGACACAGGGGCTTACGGGGTGTGGAAGAGTTAGAAAGAGAAACATTACTGATGAGTAGGAAGAGAAAAGAATAATCAGGAGACAGTAGATAGCGATTAACATTGCATTTAAATTTTTGGAGATTAAAGTTGACTAGAAACCATGAAGCCAGAAGGGAGTTCCACAAGCGAGAAGTGCTAGAAAATAAAATGTTAGCATAGAATTTACACCTACATCTAGCCAGCTCAACTGTAAATTGATAAGATCTCAACACCAGCCTAGTACTGCACTTAAATTCAAAAAGTCTGAGTACCATAGCAACATGAAATGAAAAAGAGTTGTTTCTGGGTTAGTCTCACGATTGAACTAGTAATGATAGCAACAATAATAATAAAAATAGTAATTAGGCAATATATTCATTGGAGTATATGCTGATAGTACCATGTACCAAATGCTGAAAAATAATATCATCATGAAAAATAGTTAGATCATCCTGAACCAGATATAGAAAGCTGTAAATTCACTACTCTTTGAGACTTTTATATGTACTGATGTACATATAAAAGCATATTTTTCTTGTTCTGTTCTCCCAGTATAAGGCTAAAGAGCTACTCAAGATAGAGGATTACTGTTTAAGCAGTATTAATAATCAGAACATCAGAATTTGTGCAAAGAGAATGCATATATTTACAACCTTGCCTTACTCCAGATATCTGGTAATGATTATGTTAAACAGAAATTAAAAGATGATAATGATGAAAAAAGAAATGATTTGAATAAAAATATAGATGAATTTAAAAACAAGAAATTTTTAAAGAAATAATTTGTTTTGAATATTTGGCTGCCTTGTGGAAATGAAGGGAAAACAAGTTTTCAACAGCATTGTCCTCATACTGAATAATAAAGTGTGATTCTCCAAAAGCTTAAAGATTTACCACAAAGTGTAAGGATTCTTTTTAATGCTTAGTGGGAAAGTCATGTGATTACACAGTAAAGTAATTAATAGTAATAATTAATAATGAAAATAATACCAACAATAATAGAGCTAATGTGTTAAAAAAAATATGCATAAAAATTTTAAAAATGTTTACATTTAAAAACTAAAATATTAAATATTTTTTCTAAAATTAAAACAAATCTGTAAAGTTCAAAGAGGTCAGATGATCTTAATGCTTATATAAACACAATGTAACTTTGTAGTTGATGAATAACAAATCTCCCTCAATGATTTTATAAAATTTTCAGCTTGTCTTGTAATTATGATACAAAATTGGTGTCTGAATATCTTTATATATAATAAGGTAAAATTATTATTTATATTCAGTCTATTGTCCTCATCTAGATGATTTGGTATCTATGTCTGTTTTTGGTGGAATTTGTCTGGCCACCTTGATTGGTGTATTGCATCAGGTCAGTAAGGATTCTCGATAATTTCTGTCTGACTTATTGGGATGAGGAGTCATTATTTACACTATTTACATTCAAACCATCGTCCTCACTCCAAATGTAAATAGTGTAAATAATGATAACTCTTCATCCCAGAAATTCACACAGAAGGTTAAACTAAAATTAATATTAATGACACCCACTGATATATGTAAAATTATATAACTGAATGTATGTCAAAATGCCAACATGAACAGAATTTAATATGGTAGAGAGAAATTGATATTACAATAGCATTTTCAAGGAATAAGTGTATTTCTTAAAAAAGACATTTAAGCTTTTAAAATTTTAATATGAAACTAGGTATTAACTCATACAAAATTATTGAAATTGACAAAAAATCATTAATATTTAAAAGTGTGAATTAAGTGAAGTGCATAAAAATGTATGGTGTAGCATTAGAAATTAAAAATTGAGATGTGAATTATTTAAATTGCAAAAATCAAAGAAAAAATTAGAAAAATCTGTTTATTTACTATTGATAAATCCAGATACAAAGTTTAAATAATTGAGGATTAATGTGAGATTTCCATGAAACAAAGGTAAATTTTTGTCCGTGGTTCCTGAAATGAGAAAATTAAATTTTACATAAGTTGGAAGTGATGTCAATAAAATGAAAATGTTCATATCTTCATCAACAACAGTCATTTTAAACTAATCAATAAAATCCAATGTAAACAGTTGTCTTCTGAACAATATCTTTTATTCAACAACTATAGAATTACTGGAGCCTTACAGGTAAATAACTGCTCAGGAGTCTGGTGAGCCTTGCTCTTCTTGAATTGGACAACTCTGACAAGAATGTTGTGCTACCCAACGGGCACTCAAAACAACAAAACTAAATTCTTTATTTCTCTATTTTCATTTATTTCCTAACAGAACAATACTGGCCAAAATAACCCCTACCCATCCTATTCTCAAACAAGACAGTGCCTTTTCCCAAAATTTATTAGCTATCCACTTTACATGAACCTTTCATTCCTTCAATGCAAACAAATCTTCTGGCCTAACAGAAAATCCCAGACCTTTTGGAATGGATGCAAAAGGCTTTAACATCTGTTCTTATAAAATTCCCAAATTTCTTTCTTGCAGCACAAACAAGTATACCTTAATTTTTTCTTAGAGTAAAAGCAATGGACATGAATCTGGAATTGGATTTTTAGGAATAATAAATAGGTGTTTGCCTTCAACCTTCTGATCTGTTTTGACCAACATCTTAGGAGCTGGTGTCATGCAATATTCATTATAAATATAAATTCTTCATTTTATTCATACAGTATTACACTGTAAGTATTTAGTAAGCTTAACTCAGTCTGACATAAGGTAACAAAGATCAACCACATTATACAGTAGAAATAGTCTGCTTGGCTATGTAACCATTACCCTATAGTGAGGTGCCTCGTGATTATAACTACCCTGGGTATGATAATTAAACTACATCCATGTCCTGCGTTCAACAGCAAGACCTCTAATCAGGAGGTTTTTCAGGAGCATGGAACCCCCTCTTAATGACGGGGTAGTAGTACCTGTTAGGGTCCAGCTATGGGCAAATAGTTAACTCCCAAACTGGGGTCAAAACACTATGAAAGTGTAAAAATAGGTTTTAATACCAGAAATACTTTGTAAAAAAAATTATTACCAGAAATATGTTTTTGAAAAAAAAATTACTAGCAATAAAAATCTTGTCAGCATTAAATTGCCCATTGAGGTTGATGTGCCATAACACAAACCAAATTAAACCAAGAGAAAATAACAATTGAGAGTGAGTTCAATCCTTACTAGGTGCTCTATGATTGTGGTTTTGTTACCCCAAATATACCTGGGTTGCTCTTTCAGTTTTATTCTAGTTAACACCTTCTCTTTATTTGTGCATAAGATACAGGTCTTGGGTTACAAAACTTTTATTGTCATTATCAAAAACAGTAGCGTCCTCAGTAAGACAATAAACTGCATCTAACAGCAAGGTCTCTGATCAGGAGGTTTTGAGGAGCATTGAACCCCTTGTAATTGCTGGTGTTCCAAGGTCTACCCTGACCCGGGGTGGTAGCACCTGTTAGGGTTCAGCTATAGGCAAATAGTTAACCCCCAAACTGGGGTCAAAACCCTATGAAAGTGTAAAAATAGGTTTTAATACCAGAAATACTTTGTAAAAATTTTTTAAAATTATTACCAGCAATGAAATTTTGAAAAAAAATATACATTATTACCAGCAATACATTATTTTGAAAAAAAATTACCAGCTATACATTTTAAAAAAAAATTACTTGCAATACATTTTGGAAAAAAAAATATTATCAGCAATAAACATCTTGTCAGCATTAAATAACCTATTGAGGTTGATATACCATAAACCACACTAAACCAAACCAAACCAAACCATAATTACAAGTCCTATGTACCTGATAGGTGTGGTGGAAGATGATGGCAGGTGAGGCAGAATGATTGAAAGACAATCAAGGATTTTGAAACAGTTTCAAAAAATTCATGTGCCAAAAATAAAGATAATTTCAAAATTTCAAATATTATTATGGATTACTTGTAATTGCATGCATGAGTCCCATTATAAGTAGTTATTGACTGATTTTATCATTGTGATATTTTTGCATTATATCAAGTATTAAGAATATAATAACTAGGATCTGCAAATTGGAGGAGAGAGTTATCAATGATAATATTCTTAAATCAAATTCGTGGTTACCTCCCTTTAATTATCTCTCTATTTTTAAATGTTCTTTTTAGCATATAAATTTTGAGGCATGAGCAAATTTTAATTCCAAAAATGCATCCCAGATAAAAAAAATTGGGGGAACCACAGCATTAGGGTAATAGGGGACTCACATTTATTGCACTCATTGAAATAGATGATGTGTGTAGGACCTGATAGTCTGATGGAGCCCATTCTTCTTCAGGCTGATTTTGAATTCAGAATTTTCCTTCTCTTAAAATGTTTACCACCCAAGGTAAGCAAGATAGGTTCATACATTTTGAAGTGAATGAAATATTTGGTCAGAATTTGAATCCATTTACTGCATACTGTTATATCACCCACACATTTGAGCTGCCTAAACATCACATTATATAAAAAGAAAACTGTTGCTAGATTAAAGAATTTATTATTCTCAATACACTGCACATGAAAGTTGAAACAATACTATTACAAATATTGAGAATTTAAGACATTGTCTTACATATAAGTAAATTTGGCACTTCTAAACAAAATCTCTCTTTTACTTAGAATTGTTTACAGAAAACCTTTTTCTAGTGGTACATTTTTAAGATTGTCCCAGTTTGTCATTTTCTGTGAATGTAAAGAGTTCAGTTCTTATTATTAAAGACAAAATATATGAAAGTAAGTGGTTAATATAATAATATAAAATTAATTATAACCAGATTAGGAATATCAAACTGTTTATAAATGTTTTCATTAGTTTCCTTTCATCCATTTTTAAATTTTTTTTTAGAATATTTTTAGCTAATCTATTTTTCAGCTGTATACTAAATTGCTGAAATAAAGAAATAGCATTGAACAAAACTTGAACTCTCTTTTTCTGTGTCAAAAGCTCTCTTTTGAATAAATGACTTAAACTTAAATAAGCATCCAAAGTTATGATGAAGCATCCATAATTATCTATTGTTTTTTTTTTACTTCTAAAACTAATTTCTACTATACGGTTGACTCTAGTTATAATAACTGGACCATCATATTAATGTAAAACCACTTCAAATATTGATGTAACCATATAATTAAGAACTTGGTACTGGGAAGAAGAAAAAAAAGTATCAAGCCATTTGATGGGTATTGATTAAAAAGAATGAAAGATTTTTAATTAAAAGCGGAATCTACATTTTCTTGTTTCTCACTGAGTTCGTTGTAATGAGCCTCACTAACATAGCATTTTAAACTTCTTGGTTTTCATTGTGTTTCTTTATTGCAAATGGACAGGAGGAAGAGGAAAGGGAGGAGGAGGATCTTAATGTAATTCCAATCTCATGTGAAATTGTGAGGATTGCAAAAACATTTCTGAATGAATAAACAAATGATTGGTCACAAGGTTGAGGCTTTCTTGTACATATATGGCTGGTAAATTTTCCTTTTTATTGGTATGAGTTTTATACAAATGCACCATTATTATTTGATGCCTTGTAAACAACAAGTCATGGTAGCTTGAAGAAAAGTGATGTTTGAATGACATGTCAGTCCAACTTGTATTTTCATTTTCCTGATTATATTTTTGGTAATTTGCCAACAAGACTTCACTCAAGTTATCATTAACAAAAATATTACTAAT
Source organism: Acanthosepion lycidas (assembly GCA_963932145.1). Lineage (NCBI taxonomy): Eukaryota > Metazoa > Mollusca > Cephalopoda > Sepiida > Sepiidae > Acanthosepion > Acanthosepion lycidas. Next base: position 78,234,039 of record OZ010576.1, read on the forward strand.
ATATTTTTTGTCTGTTGTTTTTTCATGGCTTAGTGTATTTGTTAGTTCTTTGGTGGTCATACCAACAGTACTTGGGCAGGATATCATAACTAAAATTATATTAATTTCAAAGATTAAATGCAGCCAAAGTTCTGCTTGCTGACTTGGAAAGGCTATCTGTTGGATGATAAATTCTGTTATGAGAAAAAGTAATTGTGATAAATTACAATATTTATGAAAAATATGTCCTCAATATGAAAAATAGCAAATTTAAGCAAAATAAATTTGTGTAAAGCTATAAGTAAATATATAATATAAGTAAAATAAATTTGTATAAGGTTCAGCCAATGTGACTCAATTTAACTCATCTACCGTTTGGTTCTATGTACAGTTATTGAATGAGGTCATGCTCTCCAATTGTCAGAAACAAGAGTGAAATATTTCTTTTTATTTCTATGTCTTTATCTACCCAGGGTTAACTTAATGGTCAGTTATTTTTAAAGTTCAAATAAGAAATTCTAAAACAAAAAGCAAAAATAAAATAAATTATAAGCACAATTATAATTAACTCTGTGTTTGTAAATAATCAACATTTGCTCACTGAACAGAATGATGTAATTAAGCTACAAAACTTTCTTTAAAAAATTTTTTACTAATGTTCACCCAATACGAGGCCTAAGATTCACTCAAGGTAGAGGGTTACTGTGTGAAGTTATATTAGTCTAAGAAAGGGCAAGAAGTGAAATTCTTGGGGCTATGATGGAAAGATAACAGCTAATTCAAGACTTGAAGAGGTCAAGATTTAATTAGTGAATGAAAGTATAGTTAGAAGTATAGAATTGAAGTAGACTTTAGAAAGAACCAGAAGCCAAATTCTAAACAGGAAACAAGAGATAAGCCTTTACTCCTGTTCAAAAGACCGGGGCAGAGTTTGAACCAGGATATAGGGAAACCTAACTACTTCTATTGGGAAAGGAAAAAATAGTAATAATTACTAAATAAAATTTCAGATTTTTGGCAGAGATGTTAGAAGTACAGAGTTGAAGGAACTGGAAATCGAATCCTAAACAGGAAACAAGGGATAAATCTCTACTCTTGTTCAAAAGACAAGGGAGGCGTGTGAACCGGATTGTCTGAAACACAAAAATTATTATTATTATTCCTCAAGTTGTTTCAAAGAATATATTTTTGTTGATTTTAGCACTACATTAGAATAGATGCATTCATCAGGTCGATAAAATAGAAATATCAACAAAGAATACATTTGCCAAAATATGACAGAATAAACAAAAATACGATTAAGAAACTAAACAATCTGCAGAATATTGTTTATACTTGTGTATAAGCCGACTTTATGTATAGTGTGACCCCTGAATTATTTTTGTGAAAAACCTGATTTTTACATATAACTCATGTATAATGCAACCCCAACTTTTGAGCAACTACCATAGTCAAATATTGCAGTACTGAGTATTACCCCAGACATATTTTACAGCAGATAAATGGTTTCATTCTTTTTTGTACAAAGCTACCACAAAACAGTGAGAAAACACTTATGGTAAAATATCTGATACAAAGATTTGTGACATACAGTGGCCATTAACAATTAAGTATAACTCAAGACTTTAACGTTAAAATAAAACAGTATTTAATTACAACCACAAATAAATACTTAACAAGAACACAAAAGTAAGACAACCAAAGATAATTAACCATTTCAGTGAATACCTTGTTAGCGTGGCTTGGCTTAACGTCCAGTAAATTCTAAATCAAACCCCAAATCATCAACACACAATAATTCACACTAATTTGACTGGATAGTTCCACTCAATAGTCACTGTAGTCAGTAGCCTGACATCATTATTTATACACCTAGCAGAAAACATATATTCATAAGTCCTAAGTGTCCTGCTCAAACCTCAGTGTTGGTAATTACTCTATATGACACGAAGATATATAGATACTGTACATTTGTTTTTATTCATGCTTGATTTTTAACATTTTCAAAAGAGTTACCTATGTATAGCCTGACCCTCCCACCAGTACAACTTTTTTGTAAAAAATGATCATAAAATCTTGCACTATACTCGAGTATATATGGTAATCAGGAAAATATTAATAAAATCAACAGCACTGTCAGTAAAATATTGTTCATCAATAAGCCTTCTACTTTAAAAGTTGTTGTGGGAGCACCAGTTTATTGTGGACATTGCTGCCTGCTCAAGAGAGATATGTAGTTATGAGTGAGAGAGATTGTATGGTGGGGGTATTGTGTACACATGGGAGTTTTCTTTAACAGGAGTTAGAAATGGAACTACAAAATATTTTATTGCCTTAGCAAACTAAAATGAAATAATAGAGGTAAATGGAAATATCTATATAGAAGTGTTCTTATCTGTACATATATATATTCAGAAAAGAATTCCTTATTTGCTTGGTAGAGTTATCAGCTTAGAGCATTTGTATTCTGTATTGTGTACAATGTGACATATGGTTTACTGGGGACTAAGATGTATCCTGAGAGGAAATGAGACACATCTTGTTCCTAGGGCATGGGTAAAGTGAAGAAAAATGGACAGATACTTTTTTGCTCTTTTTGTTATACTGCTAGTGATTGCTAGAAGAAGTTTCTTGGTAAACAAGTGGGGTAATTATCTAATAAGCAAAGTTTCAGGAAAGTCTATGAGTGCTGTAACAAATTTCTTTCACCAAAGTGTAAGTATTAGATATTCTTTACTAAATGTATGACATCAACACCTTTGGCCTATTATAACCTAGAGATAGCAGCTACAGTAGACATTACCTAAATATTAATAATCCTTGTCTATGCCAAATAGTTGTTATCTGCCTAAAGAGAGGATCAAGTTACTTTTCTAATTACATTAATTTCAATATGAAAAAAAGAATCTATTGTTCATTTTTAGAATGTGTTGTATATAATTGGAATAGAAAATGGGAATGATGTTAAATGTCAGACTAAAGCAAGCCTAATATGAGAAATTCACTTGTAAAAGAATTACAATTTTGAAATAAGGAAGCAAAATTGGATTTGTTGGTGTAAAGTTTTTAATATAATAAATAGAACAAACATTATGAACAGACTTGGATGTAGAATTTCTCAAAAATGTCATTAAAGTAAAAATTGTCTTTTTTTCCACTAGAGTTCACCCAATACATTGCCCAAGAGCCACTCAAGGTAGAGGGTTACTGAATGAGGTATGTGATATGAATGAAAGAGGAGGAAGTATGAAGTGAAGCTTATGAAGATATGGTGAATAGATAGCTATTGATGCTATTCTTCAAGCAGTTAAGATTGTAGCATTCTGGGAGTCTGTTCCTCAATGTAGCAGTTTTTGGGAAGAATCTTTTGAAATGGAACACTTTTCTTATCAAAGGCATATGCACCTAATTGAGGCGATGCAACCCTGTTTTATTATGGGAAATAATTTTTTATGCAAAATAACATTATTACTAAAAAAATAAAAAATGGCGATTAAGTAAATGTAAAAAAAAACTTGGTGTTTTTATTTTATATACTAATTTTGAATTTTAGACCTTCATAAGTAAAAGGGCACTTTGACGTTATGTAATGGTTAGCAAACTTGTTTCACTAGATCAGTTATGACTAAGTAGTGAGTGTGATCCTCACTGGGTGCTCTATACTTAAAACGATGTAATGAAAAGTGGTTCAGAATGAGAAATCATAGTGTGAAGTTTAAATTCCAATTGGGTTTGTTACATTCACTTACATGCAAATACATTTGGGAATGCTATGAATCCATCTACTCCACCCAACCATGGGTTAAATAGTAGAACGTGTATCTGGAAAAAAATCATTGTTATTCTCGGAAAAAATGTTGTTAATGCAATTGTTCTAACAATCCAAAATGTGTTTTGGATTAAAACAACCTACAAAGGGTTGATAAATGATGAAAAACAAATCAGTCAATCATAAAAAGAAGTAGAGATTAATAAAAAAAAAAAATAAAAAAACACACCAATCAAGAGTTTTTATTTTATATAGTAATGTAGAATTAATTTTAGATCTTCATGAGTAAAAATTTATTGTTAATCAGCACCTGTTGTTATATGAAATTGATCAATAGGTCTCATTGCTTGCAGTTTAATAACCTAACCTGTAAGCTATTACCTGATGACAGTCTTTTCAGTTTTTCAGTTATCTTAGACTATAAGAAAAAAATGATTATAAATCAAAAAATTAAAATGGCTACTGCAATTTTATTCCGTGACAATTAGCTTCAGTAAGTGGTGTCTGTTGGATGCTGATGGGAGATATCTTTTATGAATCTAGTTGATAGTAGATTAATATAATGAAGTTATATGTAGGCAGATTGATTTCCTTCCTGTTGAGGAAAAAATCAGCTCTGAAAGTTCATGAGTGAGAATCAATGTTCAGAGTAGTTTCCTTCAAGAGTGAAATCACAAATGCTTCAAAGTGTGTCACTTCCATTTATGCCATTAAGGAAGAATGTAAATAAATTATCTTTTCTTTGTCATTTCATTCTGCCTTCTGACAGGTTTCTTTCTTTTATGTTATTAATGTAAATGATCAGACTCCAAACAGAAGCCTAGGATCACTTTCTTTTATGATTATTAATAGTTTCATCTTTTATGAATAATTAAAGAAAATCAGTTGATATATAAAAGCCGTGAAAAGCAATATGCCAATACATTTTTTACATCATCTAAGCATCAAGAAAAAATTCTCTGCTTTTAGTTCTTAAAATGCTATTATTAACATATACATATGTAATATATATATATATATATATATATATATATATGTATATACTATATATATATGTATCTATATATATATATATATATATATATATATATATATATACTATATATATATATATGTGTATATATACATACATATATATATATATATATATACACTATATATATATATATGTATACACTATATATATATATATATATATATATACATACACACATATATCTACACAAACATATATACACACAAATATATATACACACACACATATATATATATACACACATGTATATACATACATACATACACATATACATATATATTTATATATGCAGAAAAAATAAATTTGATAAAGTCCCTCAGTGTAAAATGTGTGAGCTAATTATAGCCTTTCCCCTTGTCTCTTTTTATTCATATATATATATATATATATATATATATATATACACAATTGGCAGGCCCCCAGGAACCCCACTCTTCGCAACAGTAAAGAGGAGAAAGCTGTTGTGGATTAGACATGTCATATGCCACAATAATCTAGCCAAAACAGTCCTTCAAGGTACCTTGGAAGTGGATAGACATTGGGGGATGCAGTCTAAAAGATGGATGGACAACATCAAAGAATGGACCATGATGGACACTCTAACATTGTTTCATGAAGCAGAAAGCAGATCTGGTTGTGGGTGGCTGGCAGCATCATCTTCATGCATGTCTCCTCTGCAGTCGGCTCAGTCATGAGAAAAGAGAAGAGATATGTATACACATGTTTCTATTTTGCTTCATTCTCCCTCTTTCTATATATATATATATATATATTTATATACATGTATGTTTTTTGCTTCATTCTCTCTTTCTCTCTCTGTCTCTCTCTTTCTATATATATATATATATATATATATATACATACATAGAGAGAGTGAAAGAAGCAAAAAACATACATGTATATATATATATATATATATATATATATATATATATATATATATATATATATACATAGAGAGAGAGAAAGAAGCAAAAAACATACATTTGTGTTTGTGTGCATGCCTCATCCTTATTTGTTCAGATACATGGGTGTAAAACATAATGAATGTCACAGAAACACACACAGACACACACACAATTTTATTGGTTAAATTTTCTTATTTATTAGAGAAGAATGTTCAGTATCAGAAATGTAATGTTTGTAGTTATAGAATAAAACCTAAGTTATATTTCTTAATGTATTGAGCATCAAAATTTAAAAATTTAAAGTTAACTGCCCCTGCCTTGCTAATGTTTTAAATGTAAAATGCTAAATTGCATTTGCTGTATAAGACTGTTATTCCTTATATAATACTAACTCCATTGCTAAAGCCATTATTAGTTGCAGGTAGTTCCTATTTGAGACAAAGCTCTTACTTAGTTTTTTTTAATTTTTATCATTTGATTACACATTGTTAGTTTGATTGTGTGTGTGTATATATATATATATATATATATATATATATATATATATATATATATATATATATATATATATATACATAAACATACTGTTATGAATAATCAAGAGTGGTCTCCTCTTGTTTTGTTACTCTCCTCTTTGAGAGAATTATTTCTGTTTACTGGGACTATAAAAGGACACTATATACAAACTTTCTATTCTCAGTTGAATAAAGTTTTCTTAAAGCCTACACCTGCATACTTTTGTCATTACAGATACAAGAGAGAGAGAGAGAGAGAGAGAGAGAGAGAGAGAGAGAGAGAGATTTTATTAAATTGATAATCTTTTATCTTCTTCCTCAGACATTGTCATACATATAATTTGAATTTCATCTTATGATATATTTGCAAGTTGTGTAATGGATAGTGGCTTAGGATGAGAAATCAGGGAGCTGTGTTCAAATTCTAGTTAGGTTCATTACATTCACTTATGTGCAAATAATCTTGGAAAGTTATAAATTCACCTCCGCCTCCCCAATATGTGTTAAATAGTAGAACTTGTATATAGAATTAACATTGTTATTCACAAAAATTGTTAATACAATTTTCCTTTGCAAAAATAATTATTCATGCAATCTAAAATATTTTGAATATAGGAGGCACGTTGGAGTAATTGGTAGTGATTCAGATTGAGGAATCAGAGAGCCAAGTTCAATTTCCAGGCAAATCCATTACATTAATTTACATTCTTATACCCTTGGGAAAGATATTAACCCTCTTCTCCTCTTCTATAGACTTGGATGGCAAGTCTACCGCAGAAAGAAATGGCAATCTACTGTGGGGAAAAAAATCTGCCTTGTCAGTCATGTATCAAAAGATCGCCTAAGTGTGTATGACACATAGCACATAACTGCCTGATTACATTGGCATTGCACAAATTTGGTAGATACAACATTAACAAACATAATTAATATAACAATGAAAACATTTAACTAATGTGTAAGTTCAAACTTTATTTTAAATATAACAGTCTAAATTACAGGTGTAATGCTCTCTCTCTCATACATACATATATATATATATATATATATATATATATATATATATATATATTGGGTGTAACAGCAAAATTGTCCAAACTGTGCAACAGCAAAATTGTTCAATTGTTAGATTAAGTTTTGAAGCTTAGAAATGATTAAAGATATCTTACTGGAATTCTCCAGGGTTTTTATAACACCATTGGACTCTGCTTTGAACAATAAGAATGTATTTAGCTCTAAGTTGGAAGGATGATCCCTCTTGCTGTTGTGACCTCCTGTTCTAGTTTTCCACTCTACTGTTCCCTCTTTTTTAAACTTATTCACCATTCTCTTGATGGTACTTGAATGAATTTTGAAGAGGGATGGCAACTGGTCTACTGCAGAAAAGAAATGGCAAGCTACTATGGGAAAAAATCTTCTTTTTCAGTCCTGTATCAAAAGATACATGATTGCCTAAGTGTGTATCATGCATGGCACATAACTGTATGAAGCTGTAAAAAACAAATCACTCAATAAAAATACCACTTATAATTAAAAAACAACATTGTATTCCTACATTGGTCACACAACCACAGAACTCTCTTTTAGATTAACTTATTAAAACTTAATGCAGATCAGCTCGTATCCTTAAAAATCAATTCTTTGAAAGCACTAAACAATGTTTCTGTAACACATCTGTCACTAGGTCATAATATATATTTAAAAAAAGAACATTGACCACCACATCACAAACAACCAAAATCTAACAATAAATATATGACAAATATTAATAAATATTACTAAAATGCAATACAGCATACTATTTAAAGAAAAACTCAAAATACTCAATGCTATCATTAAACAAAAGAAGTAGCATACATTAAATGCAATATTTCTTATCATGTTAATATTTTTATCAATAATTTTTATTGCATTTTAGAATTTTTTCATCATCTTCCTCAGACATTGCCATGTTCTGAGATCCAAATGATTATTTAAAGAATTTAAAATATATGCCCCTTACATACCATTCTGCACATGACGCCACTTGTATATAATACATGTATATCTAATTAGAAATGTGGTATTCCTAAAAATGCCAGAATGAAGCTAATAAATTTTTTGTCTATGGCACTGATAGCATTAACATTCCTGGTAATGACTATAGATGGTCAAACATATTTCAACAAATACATTATGACATTTTCTCCACAAATTTGATCCAGATGTATGACAACTGATACATGAACTGGAAAAATTAAACAGACAGACCTTTAGGTTGATTTTAATAAATCTTGTTTATATATATATATATATATATATATATATATATATATATATATATTTGTGTATTTGGACAGTAATTCCTCTTTTGTACAAATTTAATTAAAAAAGACTGACATGGTACTGTGCTTAAGATTTTATTTAATTTTTCTTGTGTTCATATAATTTTATTCTTTCTTGGATATAAATTATGTAGAAATTATAAGAATATACTTTTGGCCATTATCATGGAGGATTTTATTCTTCTTTTAATGGAATGTATGGATTGTTTTATGTATGCATTTAGAATTATAGGAATGTTTTATTTTCCAAAGACAGTCAGCACATTCTAAGTGTGTTCATAGTTAATGTTACTGTCAGTTGTTTTAATGAAACTTATATATATATATATATATATAAGAGAGAGAGCGAGAGACTGAAGTCACCATCGAGTGACAATAGTCTGATGGCCCGATGATTGTGTTTAAGCATGAAACTGGGTTTTAATTTCAATGTCAACTTTTATATTTACATATGCTCTATCCCTGATATTGAGCACTTTATTCCATAAATATAGCATATTTTAAAACTATATTTGTATCATCATCATATATTTATATATTTTGGAGAGAGTAAAATAAATATCTATTGAAAAAATGTTTAACCAGATTGATTTTGGTAAATGCCACCACTCTTCATCATGTATACACTATTCCCCCCCCCACACATATATGCGTATACACGCACACATACGCACGCATACACACATACACACACACATACACACACATATACACATACACACACATACACACACACACATATATATATAATGAAAGTATAAGTATAAATATTTTCACTTAGCTGATTGGTGTTACCTTCACCATCATGAATCTAGAGTTTCGTAGACAGACGCAACAGAAATTATTCTGTCCACTCCACAGAGGGGTATCAATAATTGATATATATTGCTTTGTCCACCGCAAGGAAAAGTTGGCTCCCTGTGCCGTGCCAGGAAATTTTTCTCCCCAGAATCGATCCTCCAGATCTACAAATCAACAATTCGCCCTTGCATGGAGTATTGCTGCCATATATGGAGCCCGTTCTTGAGAGGCTCCAGAGGCGAATATGCAATATAATTGGCCCTGCTCTGGCATCTCGTCTACAGTCACTTTCTCACAGACGCGCTGTCACCTCTCTTTGTCTGTTTTACAAATACTTTCATGGCAATTGCTCTGAGGAGCTGCATTCGCTGGTTCCCAGACTTCATGAGTTCAAGTGCCCTATGAGGCTGGCATCCCACTCTCACCCTTTCACTGTCAAAAATCCTAAATGTAGCCATCTCTTCTACTCTAATAGCTTCATGTCTTGCACCTCTCGCCTGTGGAACTCCCTTCCCTATTCCAGTTTCCCTGAGAGTTATAATCTCCAGCTATTCAAATGTAATGTCAATCGGCATCTCCAGTTGCCTTGATCTATCCACTATCCTTCTCCTCATCCTTTCCTCTATCACTCCTATCTGATCTTGCTCCAAATTTTCTGTAACCTCTTGCATCATAATGGCTTCTCGCCTTGCTTGGGGTGAAACGCTTAAAAAAAAAATATATATATATATATATATATATATATATATATATATATAATATGGACCAATTCATTTTTTTTGCCAATTTATTTTGTTGTATATAAATGAACTGCTCCATTATCTTGCCAGTAGGTGATAGATAAGGAGGTAACAATGGACAGTTTTTAATGTGTGCCTGATAATTGCTATGTACATAAAAACTCGGAGTTACATTGAATGCTAAGGAACAAATTTATATTTTTAGTATAAAATTTAGCTCTGTTATTTTACATCAAGCACTGTTTTATTATTAGCACCAGCACTATGTACTATTTCATATATATATATATATATATATATATATATATATATATATACATACATACATATATATATATATATATATATATATATATATATATATATATATATATATATACATATATACATACATATATATATATATATATATATATATATATATATATATATATATATATATATATATATATATATATGTAGATATACACCAGTGCCAACCAAATGTTTTCACTTAAAAGTATCAGTTATGATATATTCTATATTTTAAATGAAAAGACCAGACAAGAATCAGTTTGCATCCTTAAAACTAAATTCTTTGGAAGCAATAAGAAATATGTTTATGAAATACATCTGGCGGTAGGCGATAATAAATCATTGTTTTAAAACTATCCAGTAAAGTACATTCATCAAGAATAAAAAAAGAAAAAGTGTAACACTTTAATATTTTTAGCAGTTGTTACCAACAGGCAAACAATTTCTACATAAACTGAAAAAAATTCTGAAACAATCAATTTTGTACAACTTTATTTTAACAGTTGTGTAAGTAAACGTACCCCACAAAAACTAACACACTACGATCAAAAGTAATTTTCTTACTTTTTGCAATCTCACCATGAGCAAAATAATATTTTAATGTTATTGTTTGTACTGGGTGTTAATACACTTATTTTTTTTATTTTTTGCTAAGTATTCTTCATTATTGAGAGTGCAGTGGATCAGATAAGCTTATCAGTTTGAGACTTGCACAGCATCAGAGAGGAGTATTTTTGACAATGTCACTTTAGGCTTTAATATTAATCAATAACTGTTGCCATTTTCTACATATAAGTAATTGCAGTCAGGATCAAATTACACTGTGACTATCATGAAATGAAATATTCTTCACCAATGAAATTGGTAAGGTCTTCCATGGAAGTGAAAGAGCATTTTATGTCAGACAATTTAAGGGCATTTTCAAACACAGAATTTCTCTTTTTACTGAATTTCTTTAAATTAACATTCATTAGATAATAATGATTGCTTCCAGAAAGTACAACACTGATATATCTGAAGGCGCATTGAGATAGTGAAAGATGCCTTTCTAAAGCTAAACAAAGTAAAATTTTGTTAGAAACAAAGAAAGAGTACTGAACTTTTATGTAATATCAATCTTCCATATGGCAGTGACTGCTGGAGAATTTCGCCACTGATGAAGAACTGACTTCCAGCAACAGAAATATAGTTCTACAGAAGAATGCTGAGAATACCATAGACTGAACATGGGACCAACAAAAATGTTTTAGAGAAAATGTACACAAAAATATATTTAACATTAGAAAAAGAAAAGTGAAATTTCTGGGGTACATAATGAGGAAAGAGGGCTTGGAAAATTTTATACTTAAAGCGAGATTGAAGACACAAAGGATAGAGGAAAACAATGTATAATCTACCTAGTGAAATTGAGAAAATAGTTGTCATAACAGAACTCAGGAAAGATAACAAAGATACAATTTACTAAGAACTACAAAGGACAAGAAAGTATGGAGAGCTATGATCGTAAATGTCTTGAAGAAGAAGAATACCTAATTTATTATTAGGTTGGTGCAAAAATAATGACATAATAATGTCGTTTTTTGACGTTAAAAAATACGTCAAAATACGTCATTATTATGTCATTATTTTTGCATCAACCTAATAATTCTGTCATTTAAAGGTAATTTAAATTTCTGGGATACATAATGAGGAAAGAAAGCCTGGAGAATTTGACTCTCACAGGACTTACTAAAGACAAGTGAGGCAAAAGAAAACATCAAATAACTTGAAGAGTTGTTGTAAATGAATGGTAGAACATAGATCAGAAAGTACAGTAAAGAAATAATTGATATGTAGAGCTAGAAAGGATAGGAAGATGTAGAGAGCCATGATCACCCATATTCTGAAGATCATATTAAGCCATTTTACTAAGTTTAATCTGGCACATGCCCACAATAGTGAGACAAATAATGAAAACTGAATTCCTTATATCAGTCTGAAGTGAGGTTGAAAAACCATTTCACTCTGGTTCGCATCCTGGCAATTGTATGCAATGACTTCCTTAAAATTTGAATAATTTTAAGCCAATTACTTTCATAAAGTATTTCTATAATACAGTTTTTTTTTAAATCTCTAAAAGAAAAGTTATAAATATTATAAACTCTATCTTGTCACAAAGCAAGTTGTGTGTGTATGTATGTATGTATGTATATAAGTATATATATATATATTTCTGTTTATACATTATTTTTATAGTCAAATAAGATCATATATTATGAAATAGACTAAGTTCAAAAATTTTAATATATTTTCTCTTTATACATTATTTTTATAAATACAAATATTTAAATAAATGCTCTGTTTACATTAAGGTACACTTCAAGCAGATATAAGCATTCAAGAAATCATGGGAAATTTGTAGTTTAAAAGCAGTAATTTAAACTTGCTAACCAGACACTTCCTCTGTAGCTAAATGCTATAACATGTCAGTCTATATGACAGTTCTGTGTATGTACAGGTTTGATTCGTCTTGGAGGACACATATTTTCTATGAGGTTTCTTGGTCATTCAGGCTGGTAAATGTAATTAATACTGTTTATTATAAACATAGCATTTACTTAAAAATTTTTATCTATAAAAATAATGTATAAACAGAAAATATATTAAAATAATTATTGGACTTAGTCCATTTCTCAATATATATATATATATATATATATATATGTGTGTGTGTGTGTATATATATATATATATATATATATATATATATATATAATTATACGTTTTACCAGTCTGTGACTGGAAGGGATAATTCTGAGGAGGATATAAATCCAGGGAGAGCTCAATGTAGACTGCAGAGCATTATAATGATAATAAGAAGACAAGATGAAGACTTTAATTATCCATTTTGTGTATAATTTTTATTTCATGAACACTGAGATGTTCAACTCATCAGAATGAAATCTCCTCCCATTTACGGAGGAGAGATGAGAGATTCAAAATTATAAACAACATGGATAATTAAAATCTCTGCCTTCTTATTATCCTATGGCCTAGGGGTAAGATATCTGACTGATGTCAAATCAGTCGGGTTTCGATCCCAGCTTGAAGTAGTCAGATGTCTAGCCACACTGAGGAACTGTGATACAGCGAAACAGTCTCTTTGGATGACTAATATATATATATATATATATATATATATATATATATATATATATATATATTCAAAGGCTTTGTTTAATTTGAAATTTAAAAAGGTTTTCTATATTTAAACATTTAAGTCAAATTGTGTTTGTTTTTTGTTTTTGTCAACTATTTATGGTAAAATATATGTTGAATAATCTGTTTTTCAATAAATCTTGTATGAAAATTCACTGGGTTCACTTTTTAAATTTTAATATTTTAGAGTTAGCATATAAATTTTATTTAAATTTAAAATAGTTTACTATTTCTCTTTTGAGAATGTCTTAGCTAGCTCAACCAAATAATAATAAAAGGTTAGAATTGAAATATGAAGATATAAACTCAAACAAATTAGTTTCTTTCTCAGATTATTTCTCAAAATTAATTTTTAATTAATCAGTCCTTTTTTATTTAACTAATAATTGAGGAAAAATAAAGTACAAAATAAATTTTATCAGCAAAGGCTAATAGCGATCATATTTTCTTTTGAAATTCCAGACAAAGCTGTTGTCAAGTTTTATTTATGCATGATTACGTTTGGAATCCGGCTAATTTGACTTTTACTTTTCAGAATTTATGAATCGTTCAATGAATTTTAGGCAGAATAGAAGAACTTATTCCCTCTTTAATTTTGTGACAGTAAAAAAAGTGTTTATAAATATAAGATAGATCTACCTATATGAATATCTGCATAACATTTCATATATTTATATCTTTTTTCATTTTTATTTTTTTGTTGAAAAAATTATATGATGTCAAATACAAATCAAGGAATTAACATAGAAATTACGAATGCAATATAGCATAAAAAATGTCAAAAACATAAATGCTTTCATTTTTTTTTTCTTTCTGTGTGTGAGTTGAAATTAGCAGCAATTTGTGCCAATTGGAGTTTTGCCTAATTGCATGACTCAGCATGGAAAAGATGGGGGGGGAGGGAGAAATTGAAAAAATTCTAAAATAAAAATGAGGCACACAGTGATTTTCTCAAGTTTAAAAAAATAAATTTATTGAAATGATTTTCATTACACATCACAGTCATCATTTTGATAATGATCACTGCTGCCTTAACTGTCATCATTATTAACATTAACAAATTCATTATTAATAATATTGTCATCATGACAATGTTGTTTTGATCATTATCATTATCATCTTTTACAATGTCATCAACATTACAATCGATATTACTATCCATGACATTTCCACTATCAACACCAGTACTAAAAACATAATTATAAAAGTTTAGTTTATTTCTTATTAGATTGTCATCTTGTGTAGATTAAGAGAAACTTAAGAAGACTGTAATGAAGATGTGTTTTTTAACTGGATTTAATTAACTTGTACTGTGAAATGTTTCTAAAAGAAGCTACTATGATTTATTATCAGTAGACTTAACTTTAACAACAGACAGTATGCAGATGACACTGTAATGATGACAGATCTAGAAGGAAAACTGAAGGAACTATCAGATAAGTAATCAAGGAAAGCAAGAAAAATGGATTGAAAATGAATTATAGGAACACAGAATGCATGGTGGTGAGCAAAAGAGACAAACCAAAATGTAAGTTACACATTGGGAATATAAAAATTAAATAAGTACAGAAAATCAACTCTCTTGTCAGTGTAATAATAGAATATGTAATACAGACATTCAAAGTGAATAATGAAAGAAAATAAGATATTAAGTGATTGAAAAATAACATGAGCCTGTACATGAGTCTAAAAGCACCTACCTTGATTTATTGTCAGTGGAGTTGTGTTTAACAACATATGTTATATAAATGAAACTGTGAATAAATAGACAAAATCTCACTAGATCAATATTCATAGCATTGCCAAAGAAAGTGAATTACATCACATTCACATCAATATGGGCATGTGGCCAAGTGATTAGAACATTTGCTTTCTGACCATGAGACCTGGGTTCAAATCTCACTATGGTCGATTTGTCAGGAAGGTGATGTTGATTTTATTGGCCTGGAGGAGACACCTTTGGAAAGTGCCCAAAAACCATACCATGGGTTGATACAAATCTTGTGAGTGAAGTTAGTTAGATGGAACCCTTGGAAGCCATCAATGGTTGTGCTAGCATGAAGTCACAAGTCATTGTGGCTGATGGTTTGAGCGTGCAGGCCTTGTTCAGACTTTTGATCACTAGATAGCATGCACTCTCCCAGAAACTGTAACTAAGGTTCGCTCAGTATAGTTGCAGTATAAAACACAGGTGGGCTCTGTGGGTGTTGAACAAACACAAATGTGCCTGAGCAAGCAACTGCAAAGGGGATTGGATAGCAGGGCTGGTAGACAGACATCCTAGGATATGAGTGGCTGCACCATTTTTAGAACATCATTTTAGTAAATAGTTCCTGGAATAGGATCAGTGCAGAAATAAAGGAAGATATAGGAACAACAAAAGAAAATATTCATTGTCAGAAAATTAAGAGAAATACATAAAGACTAATGGCTGTGTTTCATTGATTACAAAAAACAATCACTAAAATACAATATGAACAGCTAATTTGCAATCTGTATAAAGAAGAAAAGACTTGTATACCAATAGAAAATAAATGAAGGAAAATAGAAGGAAATGAAGGACAAGTTTGTGTTTTCTCACTATATTTATTTAAACTTACAGTAAGATAATTAGATAACCTGCCAGGATTTATTATCAGATCTGTCCAGATCGAAATCCCCTATGTGGCCTTGAAGACGATGAATAATTTTTCTATCCCTACAACTCCTTTCCCACAGAGATAATATCACAAGCTTCTTGCTACTCTATTGCTATTTCCATGGCAACTGTTCTGATGAGCTACATTCCTTAGTTCCACCAATTTTAACCTTCACAGCTAACACCCACCATGCCATGTACACTGGAATGAAACATCCCCATTCCCCTTATATTCCATTAGTAAGGAAGTTTCACTCAGACAGCATCTTCACACGAGCCACTACTTTGTGGAACAGACTCCCAAGAGGATGATTTCCCACAACTACAATCTTATCCTCTATAAGTTTTGGATTAACCATTATCTTTCCCATATATCTTTGTAAATTGTACTTCTTATCTCTTACTTCTCATACAACAACCTCTTTCAATAAATCTCTACCTTAAGTGGATCTTGGGCCTTATATAGGATGTACATTAGTAAAAAAAAAAAAATGAAATGCGGACATAATTCTAATAACATATGTTACACATACAACACTGTATTGATAGTCAATTCAGGAGTAAAACTGAAAGATCTATTAGTCAATGTAATCAAAAAAGAAAGTTTTAAAAATTAATTTTAAGGGCACAGAATACATGGTGGTGAGCAAAAGGGGCAAACAAGATGTGAGTTACACATTGCCACCATCAGAATTGAACAAGTGCAGAAGATCAACTCTTTAGTTAGTGGAAAGTGTGACAGAAAATCACATAGAAATAAAAAAAGGATACCTTATTCAGTTTCTGAAAATATGAAAGGATAGAAAAATAGCATTAATCTGTACTGTGAGATGTTTCTAACAGATTTAGATGACCTACTATGATTTATTATCATTAGATATTTAACCGTAACAACATATTCTATGCAGATGACACTGCAGAAAGGACAGATTGTTCATTATCGAATGGAATGTACTGTAGTAAACAAAAGGTACAGCCAAAGATGTAAGTTACATATCAGGGATGTCTAGATTAAACAAGTGCAGAAATTCATTTATCAGGACAGTATAATAAATCTTATAAAGTCTGACACAGATATTTGAAGGCATGTAAGATTAATGAAAGATACTTTTTAAAAACTGAGTAAAGTATTGAAAAATAATATTAAAAATGGATAAAATAGAGACAGTGTGAGAGAGAGAGAGAGAGAGAGGAGAGAGAGGAGAGAGAGAGAGTTGATATAATAGTGAAAGTATTGCTAAAAGATAGGAAGCTGTGGTGAACCATGATTTGAACATGTCTTAGGAGGACATGTCAAACTGAGACAGAGAGAAAGCAGTTAGTACTTGGCTCCTATTTAAAACCTGCTTCCAACTGCTTTACTGGAATACAGGCTTATCATTCCTGTGAAACTAACACAATATAATCTTCCATAAAGCTTTGGCATAGAATCAGTGCACAAACAAATGCTGTGAAAGAAAAGGAAGATTAAATTTAGCAGAAATCAGAAAATGTCTGTGAATTAAAGGTTCTCGTGTAGCAAAGATCACAGCTGTTATGATGCTAGATTAAATGAAATCAATATCATTATCATGTTGATCATCATTATGATGATGATAGTTTAAGAGTTCAAGTATCAGCATCACAAATATTGCCATCTCTGTCATCATCATCTTTATCAAGTATTGTTTATAATCACTGTCATCATCATCATCATCATCATTACTATTCTAAATATAACCAGATTAATCCTTTTCTTTGTTGATGAGGGTGAGAGAGTAAATTACTGAAAAAAAAAAAATTGCAACAAAATTATTCCAAGAGATTCTTCCTTGAAAAGAGTCATTTTCAGATTTTTTGTAACTGAAAAAGCTTCGTTATTTCATCAGCTTTAGGAACGAACTTGCTTCCAAATTAAAATTGTGCATGTCAAATGAAAAAAAGGGAGAAATTATAACAAAGAGCCATTAAATCTGAAGAAGACTTAAAAAAAGAAAAAAAGAAGCTGAAACTTCTAACCCTTCATATTATCCAACGTCTTAAGCAGAACGGATTGCTCCCTATACTATTCAATTGATGTATCATTTTCACATTAATTTTACATAATACTAAACATTTTTTCTGATATATTCCAATTGAATAATGCACATAGATACATTGGCATAAAAGAAAGAAAAAATGAATGAAAAGAATGCAGTGAGTACAGTTTGAAAGAAAGATAATTTCTGTGGGATTTGATAAATAATAGCAGTAGACCTAAGAACGACAATCATTTCAAATTGGTGTGTAGTTGAAAAGCATTCAGAGAAACAAAGGAATAATGAGTATTCAAAAATCTATCTCTGCTTTTGCTAGGAGTATATTAGCCTTGTCACATTTTGGAAATTCCAGAATTCATTTTTTATTTATTTATTTATTTATTTTTTTTTTTGATAAAAGAGGGGAGGAATAAGGGATTATTTTTGTGACAAATGTTATTACTGCAGGCAACAGAGTTAAAGAGTCATCACTGTTCAATGACAATGGGTTTTACATTCTCCACATTTTCTTTTTCTCTTGCCGTCACATCATTTTTTTTTTGTTTTTATTTTTTTAAGTATATGAAATCTTTCTGATGATTCTATTTTTTCCTTAGCCTCATCGATATTTCTTTAGTGCCTGGGAATGTCGTCTCTGAATGATCTTGGAATGTCTTTCTGATAGAAGGCCAAAATGCCAATAAAAAGTCTACTGATTAACCACTGGCTGTAGTGTAATCCTCATCATGGGGATACAATTACAGAAACGACATCCACACACACAGTATATCATATATGACTATGTTGACATATATACATGAGCAAATTGAAATATATACAATTGCATATGTGTATAAGAGGAGAGAGAGATAGAATGATAAATAAGAGAGAGAAAGAGATATGAACAGGTTGAGTCAAACAGAATGATAAATAAGAGAGAGAGAGAAAGAGTTATGAACAGTTTGAGACAGACTGAATGATAAGTAAGAGAGAAAGATATAAACAGGTTGTGAGAGAATGATAAATAAAAGGGAGCAAGAGATATGAATGGACTTAGATAGATAAAGATACAGACAGTAATATATGCTAACTTTTTCTAATTGCAATGAGAATGCTGATTTTCAATGCAAGAAAATATTTTTACTTCGACAATTGGGATAATATTGCAGACATATAAAGAAGTGCAACAAAGAGATAGTAGTAGATAAGAGAGATAGACAGGTTAATATAGATACGTGTGTCAGTATGTTGATAGATGACTAAGGAGATAGAGAAAGAAAGTGATAGATAAGAGAAAGGAGATAAAAACATGTTTAGATAGACAAGCACAGAGAAAGAAAGTGATAGTGATAAATAAGAAAAATATTGAGACAGAAAGGTAAATAGAGATAAAGAGGTTGAGTAATAGATAACCATTTGAATAAATTCATACATATATATATATATATATATATGTAGGTATATATGTGTTTAATTATCCTTGTTAGGTTTACCCATACGGATTACCTAGTTTTTCCTAAATACAGCTGGTTGAGTAATAGATAACCATTTGCATAAATTCATATTGCCCAATGTAGCAAAACAGTTATCAACACACTAACTTTATAATTAAACACATATATACCTACCTATATATATATATATATATATATATATATATATATATATATATATATATATATATATATATATATATATGTAGGTATATATGTGTTTAATTATCCTTCTTAGTTTTACCCATACAGATTACCTAGTTTTTCTTAAAGTAAATATATATATATATATATATATATATATATATACAATATACTTGTATATGTTTGTATATATACATGCAAATCATGCACACACACAGACACACACACACACACATACATACATACATACATGCATACTTACATACATATATATATATATATATATATATATGGGCTTGTGGCAGAGTGGTTAGAACATTCTCTTTCTGAGATCAGGTTTCGAATCTCACCACAATTGATTTGTCAGGAAGGAGACTTCCTGAGATTATCAGTTCAGAAAGTGTCTGAAAACCACACTGTGAGCTGACCTGAGCCTTGTGAGTTAAATTGGGTAGACGGGACACTTGCGGAATTGTTGATAGCTGTGCTAAAATGAAGTCACAAGTCATCATGGCTGAGAGCTTGAGTGTGCTGGCCTTGTTCAGATTGTTGATCACACTAGATAACATGGTCTCTCCCAGAAACTGTAACTAGGGTCTGTTCAGCATAGTTGCAGTATAAACCACAGACCAGAAATCGGGATCAAAACAAACACCAGTGTTAAGTTATAGTTATTTTATATTAACAATGAAAATTGTGCACACAATTTTGCAATGATCTGATACATATATATATATATATATATATATATATATATATATATATATATATATATATATATATATAGATGTATATCAAAGAAGTTATAGATTTTATTTATTAATCCAATAATATTTTTATTACTTTAAACATTATTTTTAGTAGATAGCTATATTTGTGTAGATGATCCATTTATTTCTTAAACAGTATTTTATTTTCGTCTACTGACCTGACTATTTAAAAAATTCAAGGCCTTATTTTTCTTTACTAAGATCTCTCCAATTTTTGTGCTTTAAAAAGGAAAATAAAATATTGTTTAAAAAATAAACAAACCATCTACTCAAATATTTGTATCCATCAAAAATAATGTTTGAAATTATACATATATATATATATATATATGTATATATATATATATATATATATATATATATGTATATATATATATATATATATATATATATATATATGTATATATATATATATATATATATATATATATATATATATATATATATATATATATATATATATATATATATATTTATGATATTTTTCTCTAACTGCAATATATAATTTGCTGATTTTCAAACCAAACAGATATTTTTACTTGGATAAGTGGAGTAACATAATCATTCTATTCCTTAGAAGTCTGTTCATTTATGTATTTGTAAAATCACGAGTAGCTATAAAATAAAACAATGTAGAAAATGGGATAGGATTTCAACTTGATTGTGTTTCATTGGTGCAATATTATCTTGAATTCATTATTAATTTTACAACTTGTATTTCTTTTATTTTAATTTCTGTTGCTTTTTATGACAACATCCCAAACTGCCATTCTACTGCAGTCAGTAAGTAGTTCAGATTGGAAATAAAGAATAAGCCTCTGATAAAACTTGAATTTGCATCCTTTGAGGCAATTCTGAGAGAACTAGAAAACCTACCTGGATTTAGCATTGGAGGCCACAATCTTAACAACATAAGATATGCAGATGACACAATACTGATAGCAGACATGGAAATGAAATTACAAAATCTCCTACAGAAGGTAGCAACGGAGAGTAAGAAGAAAGGACTAAGCATAAACTACAAGAAGACGGAATGCGTGGTCATCAGTAAGTGGAAGAACCCGATCTGCAAGGGGTTCTTTTCAACAGGAGTGAGAAGTCCCTGGATTTGAATTTGGATTTGGTCATCTCCAATATTACATCAAATTTATATAATAATAATTATTTCATGTTAACTATATGTTAAATAGTCTCACCAAATTACTAAATCTCCTACAGAAGGTAGCAAAGGAGAGTGAGAAGAAGGGACTAAGCATAAACTACAAGAAAACAGAATGGATGGTCATCAGTAAAAATATGATCCTGAAATGCATTTTACAGGTCAGTGACACTAAAATTAAGCATGTGCAGAAATATCTGACAAGTGTTCTGACAGAGGATGGTAAGTGTGATGCTGAGATCCAAAGATGTATTGGGATGGCCAAAGATGCATTCCAAAAGCTAGACAGAGTATTATGAAACAGGAGGATTTTATTCGTAACAAAGAAAGGAGTACTGAACTGCTGCATGATATCTGTCCTTTATTACAGCAGCGAATGTTGGATGGTCTCCTTAAGGATGAAGAAGAGACTTGAGGCAACGAAGGTATGTTTCTACAGAAGAATGTTAAGGATACCATGAACATGTGAGCAACGATAATGTTTTGGAGAGGATGCAAACAAGGAGTAAGCTTATATTTAACATCAGGAAGAGGCGGCTGAAATATCTGAGACACACAATGAGAAAGGAGAATCTGATACTTACTAGGTGAATAAAGGGAAAGAGAGACAAAGGAAAGCAATGTGTGACATATCTGGCAGGCTTGAGCAAGTGGATGATGGAACAGTGTTTGAGAGAGGTAGCAAAAGGACAAAACATATTGAGAGCTACAAGGGATAGGTAGAAGTGGAGAGCCATGATCACCTATGTCCTGAAGGGATACAGCATATAAAAGAAGAAGTAGTCAGCTACTTTATGAAACATATCCCTGAATGTAATTGGCTATTAAAACTCAAATTTAATTAGACATATTTTATTCATTACTTTTATCAAACTCATAATTCACTGCCATCTTTAATCTGCATATAAACTTGTAGTAATAGTATTGACATTATCTTAGGTGGAGAGCATTATCAGTTATTTTGTTGACTAGTATTTCTTTCACCTTAATTTCTAATGTTTTTTCATTGCAACTTCTCAGACAATCATTCTTTTCTTTGTTCAACTCTGGTTTTTATCTAAAACTGCAAATTTAATTGATTAAACATTTTACCATAAAATGAATCTATCAAGAATTCAACAAATTTCAATGCTGTTTTCAAAACCTTACAAATGACCAAATGAAATGAGTCAAACAAAAGATTTCTAACATCAAGTTACAGACAAAAAGAATATTATAATCTACCAAGTATTAACTGTTCAATGTTTATGGTAATAAAAATGACCATGTATATATACATATTTTTAATCCATTACTAGATCAGCTGCTAAGAAAGTTGGTTCTCTGTGTCATGTGAGAAATTTCTTCCTCCAGAATCTATTTTATATGTCTATAACTCTACCATTTATTCACGCTTAGAATATTGCTGCCACATATGGTCCCGTGCCCTTGCTGTTTATCTTGAGCTCCTTGATAAAATCCAAGGAAGAATCAGGAATATTATTGGTCCTGATCTGACAGCTTGGCTTCAATCACTGTAAGGTTGCCTTTCTGTGCCTTTTCTATAAATACTTCCAGGGTAATTGTTCAGATCACCTAGACTTTTTCAGTTTAAGTGCAAACTGGTGTTGAGATCTCATCAATTTACTGTTGAGCTGTCTAGATGTAACTCTAAATTCTATACTAACAGTTTCTTTTCTCGCACTTCTCACTTGTGAAACTCCCTTTCAGCTCTATGCCTTCCAGCCAACTTTAATTTGCAAAAAATTAAATGCAATGTCAATTGCTATCTACTGTCCTCCTCATTTCCTTTCCATGCTCATTATTAATGTTCCTGTTCCTGTGTGTCTTAGTAGCTTTAATGCCTTTCTTGGGGTGATATCAATTTAATATATATATATATATATATATATATATATATATATATATATAATTAAGTTATAAGGAACTTGGTAAACCGAATTGGTAAATCCAAAGAGGATGAAATCCTGAGAGCTCAATGTGAGGACAGAGCTAATATGCAATGAAAAACAAACCACTTTAAGGTACCATTACGATAATTTATTTCACCCCAAATCCTTTTTTAAGGATTCAGGATCATCAGGTAAAAATATTTTTCCTCTCAATTCGTTGTTGGAAGTTTTACCTGATGATCCTGAATCCTTAAAAAAGGATTTGGGGTGAAATAAATTATCATAATGGTACCTTAAAGTGGTTTATATATATATATATATATATATATATATATATATATATATATATATGATTTTTTAAAATTGAAAAATTTAGTTATTGTAAATTAATATCCGGATTTTGAATTATTTTTCTTCTGACTATCCAGTTTTGTGGCCCACATCTACTACTCAAGAGTTAAAATGTTTTTTAAGTGTCCGTTTTCTTATATTTGTATTTTTTCTTTGATTCTGTTAATGATATATACATGCCAACGTTCGCTTGCACGTCCAGTAATCCATTCATTATATTTCAAATATAAATTGTTATTTATTTAATTTGTATTATTTAATTTTAGTTATATGATTCTAATATTTATATATCACACACACTCACATATGTATATGTGTGTGTGTGTGTGTAAAAAAATTTAATTTGGAAGAAAATCTCTACAGCTGAAAAAATAAAAGACATAAACAAAAGCTATTTAATTTGAATCTTTTCTTAAATGTTATTTCAGTAGCTCCTATATAAATTTGTTGTTCTGTATTAATATTATTTGATACAATTGCTTTATAAATTATATTATTAGTTAAACATTTATTATCAAGTGAACAATTATTTTTATTTCAACAATTATGCTTATTATTATTGTGATTTGTATTATTGTAATTGTTATTATTTTTATTTAACATATTTTTATTATGTTTACTTATTAAATTCTCCATATTATTCATACAACTGTAGCTGATTTTTATTGTATTCTTATTAATAACTTTTAATAGTTTAGTATTTTTAGGAAAGTGTTTATCAATTAATTTAAAGAATATTTTTTACTATTTTTGTTTTTATTGTATTGTTATAAGGTGGGTTAAATCAAATTATATTTCTTTTTCTTTTATTTTTGTATGTTCTGTAGTTATATATTCTAATTTATTCTTATATCCACATTTTCTCAATGGTGTTTCATATATTTTTATTTTTATTAAATAATTTTGAATTGCTAGAATTAGTACCAATTCTTTTTGTTAATAGATATTGGTATATGTTTGAATATATTAGGTGGGTGATCTGAGTTTTTGTTTATGCATAAAGGGTTATTATTTGTTTTGTTATATGGTTTGTATGTATTGTTATTTAAATTAAATGTAATGTCTAGAAAATTTACTATTGTTAAGTTAGATTTTATGTATATTATAAATCCTAATTGTTTGAATATTTCCTTTTTTCTATCATAACTACCCCTTGTTACATCTAAGTTATTATTATTATTGCACTTTTTTAACCATACTTTATTGTTGCAGTATAACAGTGATTTTCTACAAATATTTAATTATATGTAATTCTTCTTCTTGAATGTTTGTGCTGTTTATCTAAATCTAACCCTTTATTTAATATATTTTTGGTAATTGATGGATAAAAATCTCTGATGTCTACTTTTATAAAAGCACAGTTATTTTTGTTTGTAATATTGTTAAACTGGTGGTTTCCTTTGTATTCTTCCATGGATTTATATTCAATATTTTTCTTAATTTTGAACACATTTTTTTTATTTGTTTGTTAATTTTTCCTATATTACTTTTTGTAGCATTTAATAATCTACATGAAGATTTATTTGAAATATTATCTTTATGATCTTTTATTTTAAGAAATGGTTCTACTTTGGCTAACTGTTGTATTCTGTTATTTAATTTTAATTTTGTTGCTATAATTTTTGTTTCTTTCTTTTTTGTTATATTCTGATTCATTGTTAGTGGTTTTATATAATTTATGTACCTCTTTTTCGATCAGTTTATTATAATTAATAGGATCCATTTTGTATATTGTTCTTGATTTAGAGGTATTATCATTGCTAAGAAAGTAAAATACTTTCCTCATTAATCTTTTTATAAAATTTTCTATTTTTTCGGTAAGTTTAATGTTATATTCTTTTATATTTGCAGTAGGAATATTTTTGTAGAATATTCCAATAGTATAAGTTCCATAGTTTTTTGGGGAATAGGAAAAGTATTATATATATATATATATATATATATATATATATATATATATATATATATATATATATATATATAATGTTCTGCCTCCTGGGTACATGTCCATCTCATACATGTGTGTAGCTTAGATAGCCAGATAAATTCCTTGAAGGATATTTAAAATTCTGAAGACAAAGTCCTATAAACCAGCAAGTTTATTAAAGGCCAAAAAGTGTTTATCTGCCTGACCGAGGTTGAGGTATGCATTTGCAGGGGATAGATTTAGCTGGATAAGAAAAATATGAACCGTATTCTTGAGTTCCTGCTTTATCATGCCAGTTCCAGCAATGACTAAGGAGTGAATAGGAAGTGATCAAGAACATTGACTACTCTGAAATGTAACTAAATTTCAATCTAACTTTTTAGGTGACAAAGGGAACGTAAAACAATAGACGTTCTGTACTGTGGTTATAGAGCAATATATATATATATATATATATATATATATATATATATATATACAAACAAGAGTGATTAAAAGGAATCAACACGGTCTTTCTGTTTCATTTTGATTGTATTTTTCCAATGTACTCAAAGTTGTGAACAAATTGTCCGAAGGTCATATTTTGTTATTTTTGTTCAAGTATTTTTCACTTTCGCATTCATTATCAGGAACTGATGTGGTGCCTGTGTGGTAGTTAGAATTCCTTAGGGAAGATAGACATTTGAAATGGTCAAGTATTATTATGTCATGTGTAACAGCTATTGGGATCAAGGCTGTTTTATTTTATCTTTGAAGCCCACTCACTTGTTCAGAATTTACCCAAAACACATATCTCCTCAGTTTTTTTTTTATCTGAAATGTAAACAAAGCAATTTCTAAAGAATTAATGGATTTTATTTTTTATTCTGACATATTTTGATGACTTCAAACGTTATTTTTAGTGGATACTCATATTTGAGAAGACATTCTGTTTGTTTTAAACAGTATGTATTTCATCAACCAGCCTGCATACTGAAGAAAACTTAATACAGGAAATGTGACCTCTGGTAGGATTTGAACTTGCATCTCCCTTTGTAGGAGGAACCATTGTTTGATCCAGTGCACTCTTAATGCTCAGCAATGAAGACATTCGCAATAAAGCATGATTCTATTTTGCCTTTGAAACACAATCTGAGTGAGTCTTTATATTAGGTTGGTGCAAAAATAATGACGTAATAATGTCGTTTTTTGATGTTAAAAAATACGTCAAAAAACGACATTATTACGTCATTATTTTTGCACCAACCTAATACTTATTGTATTATTTCTTTTTTTAAAATAAAAGCTGAAATTACAATAACTGCAGTCTATTTTCTTTTATTTTGATAAAGATAAGCACCAAACTATAAAAGATGTACATACAGTAACAGCATATTTTGTTTTCATCAATAAAATGGCTACCTGTCTTAATTACTGCTTTACTTAATTCTTAGCATTCTTTCCAACAGTTTTTGAGAAAATGTGCTCCCTAGCTTTCTTGAGGAACTGAAACAGCTCACTCTAACTCTCTGTGTATTTTCTTCAAACTCTCCTGAAGAAAGACCGAAAAAAAGCAAATACACTGTAATTAAATGTTCTCTTTTACATTAAACAAATATATAATATCTCATTTTTAGGTGTTTTTTAAAGTAATGCAGAGTGTGCCTGAACTTTTTGCCTGTAGTATATATATATATATATATATATATATATATATATATTATAAATTAATTGATTTAAAATATGGTTTTTCTGCTACACAGTTCTAACCATGTTTCAAATATATATATATATATATTATATATCTTACTGTTCTTTTTATTTATATATACATATATATATATATATATATATATATATATATATATATATATATATTTGAAAAAAGACTTGGCACCTTACACACTGAGTTAAAAAAGCTCAACAGCATGTTTTTATTTTTTTTCTAAAAGAATCCTTTTCAGTCAACATTTTTTCAAAGTTAACCATTGTCACTGATGCTGAATATTTAGGATGGATTAGTCTGTGATTAAAGACCAATACATGACAACATGTTTCAGCCAATATAAGATCAGATAATCTGAGTTTTTCTTCTAGGATGGCTCAGTTTTAACATGATTCATCAATAGGCCAACATCTACTTGATAATCCTGACTGTAACACCAAATATATAGATAGGTTTTTAACTGTTTTTTACAGAGTCTGGGATGATCATCATTTGCATATTCTTGAGTCTGTATATATTAAGTTGCACCAACCAGATCTGTGCAAGCAGAAAGAACATTTCAGTCACTCTCTGTGTTTCTGTGGAGGGCCACGCATGAGAATTTTTCTCTTTTACACTAAGGTGGAACTGTTTATCATTTATTTTAATTGTGAATTATTTACTATTAAATTGTTTTTAATTGTGTTCCAAAGTTCCCCAACTCATTCAATATATATATATTTTTTGTGAATATTATCCCTTGGTTTGTCAGATTTGTGCCAATGGTTACTTTTGAAAAAGTGTTGATGAAAAAAGATTCCTTTAGGATAAGAAAAATGAAAAATGCTGTTATGCTTTTTCATATATATATATATATATATATATATATTAGGTTGGTGCAAAAATAATGACATAATAATGTCGGTTTTTGATGTTAAAAATAGTCAAAAAACGACATTATTACGTCAATATTTTTGCACAAACCTAATATATATATATATATATATATATATATATATATATATATGTATATATGTGTATATATATATATATATATATATATATATATATATATATATATGTATATATATATATGTGTGCGTGCGTGTGTGTGTGTGTGTGTGCATGTGTGTATGTGAATTGAGACCAAATATAAATCAGAATCTGACAGAATGGAAACCTTTACAAATTTAACATGTTTCACTTTTAATCCGCCAGAGATCAACTGTGTAATACTGATAGACATTAATTATAAACATGAATGTTGCTTAAAAGTGACAGAAGTTGAGATACCAGGTCAGGACCAATAACATTACAGATTCTTCTTTACAGTCACATATATTTACAATCCTGTATGTAAATATATATCTCTGTATGCATATGCAACTGTGAGTTTCTATAAACTTATAAACTTGGATATATATGTAAGAGTTCTTTTGTACATAATCTTCTTCACTAGAATGACTAATCCATTTGTGATGTCTTATAATTTATACTCATAAGAGTACAACTTCAATATTTTGAGGCAGCTGCTTGATCTCTTATTACTTTCTCCATTAAGCTCCAGACCTTATACAACTCTAATCAGTAAACATTTTTTCAGTTTTTTTTCTCTCTCCATCATTTTCATGGAAAACTTTTTTTCTTCCAACCTCCCTTCCTTGTACTTTCAAACCCACCCTTGTCTTGAGATATCCACCATAGGGTTGAAGGCTGGTAGATCTAATGAATGATGTTGCATAGCCAAAAGCAACTTCTTCTTAAATTACTCTATTGCTTACCCAGCCATTTTTATGAAGTGTAGAGAGACAACCTCCCATCTAATATATTAGGCTGGAGGAGCACTGGCTAAAATTTACTTATGCAAGCAACAGGCCAGCTTCTTAGTAAAAAACTAATATAAAGACCTGTATAAAAATAGGAAAATGTTTCCTGAAATAATGAGGCAGCATGTCTTTTCCTGGATATTTAAAGAGATTGTTGGACACATTTTTAACCATAGAGTAATAAGTGTTAAATTTACAATGTTGTAGATAATTGTCATAATCCAAGCAGTTCAATAAGTTGTGGGTATCAACACTTTTGAGGAGATTTTTAGGCTGCTGGTACATTTGACCTGCAAAAAATTTTAGTGGACTCATGTGAGTCCAAAGGAGAAATAAGACAGAATTTAAACAAATAAATATTAACAAATATATTAATAGTACATTTTACTAAAGGAAAAATGAGAAATGAAATTAAATGTGAAGAGTTCAAAGCAAACTTCAGTGTCTGTAGCTGCGGTAATTACAAGTCAATGGGAGTGAAAAGAATATGTCTTTTTGCTATGAAAGTCACTGAGAAAAAAATGGATACTTTCTATTCTTGTGCCACCTGCAATAATCATCAAGGGTTGATAATTCAAAATCTCACCACCTGTGGTTATCATCAGGGGGCAGTAATCCAACAAATACTCCCCCACCCCAGATTGAAGAAGATTCTCTTATGAAATCTGATATGTAATATATGTTTCTAAATGTTGTGGTCAATGTACAGTGCAACCACTTTTGTTGTTGTTGTTGTTTTTGGCAGCATTGAAATTTTAGGTGAGGGCATGTTGTCTATTGGTTTGCTTTGATTTGTGTTTGATGTTTGTGTGATTTTTTTCAATGTCAGCTGGTTTTAAATGATCAATTGATAATGTCTTTTCTTTCCTTTTTTTGAACCATAAAATATTTTTCGTCATTCCACCATCTGTTACCTTAATATGTATTTAGAACTTTATGAGATAATTTTACCAATAGACAATAATAATAAATAACCATTAGACTATAATTTCTTTGAGTTATGGAAGGAATTCTTAGAGAAGTTTGCTCCCCATAACTAAAAATCAAAGACATGGATTTAAGCAAATATTAACAAATATATTGAAAGGACATTTTACAAAAGCAAAAATGAGAAATTAAATGAAATTTGAAGAGTACAAAGCAAACTTTAGTGTCTGTAGTTGAGGTATTTACATTTTTACAGGAGCAATATATATAGCTTCATATATTATATAATTTAAACAAATGAATATTAACAAATATATTGAAAGGACATTGTAGAAAAGAAAAAATGAGAAATGAAATTAAATGTGAAGAGTACAAAGCAAACTTCAGTGTCTGTATTTGGGGTACTTACAAGTTGGTGGGAGCAAAAAGAATATGCCTTTTCACTATAAAAGTCTCAGAGATAGAGATAGATTCTTTCAAATCTTCATGTCACCTGTAATTATCATCAGCAGATGGTAATCCAACAAAGTGTAAACATTTTGGTAGTTGTAGTATACAGTATGTCATGTTATAATTCATAATAATTTTATATTTTCAAATTATACTATTAAAAATAACAAAATTATATAATTCCCTCTATACCCAAACTGTGATCTAAAGGTTAAGGTGATTAGCACTTACAGGGCATAAACTGGCTTTATTTGTATAACTATAAAACCACCAAAAATAAAATTGCGTATTAATAAAGATCTCAAATGATCAGATTGGAAATTAACAAAAGTTACTTTTTTAAACTTTAAAGCAAAATATAAAGGGTTGCTGAAAACTTCTCAGCTTTGAGCAAAAATGTCCTTAAAAAATCTGATATCTGGTTATTCAAGTTTTTTTTAAAACTATTGTTCACCCAATACAAACTTCAAGACACACTCAAGATAGAGGACTGCTGAATGAGCTTATTGTAAATGAATACAAGGAGGGAGTAAGTTGTGCATTTTATGAGGATATGTAGGAAAGATGATAGTTGATTCTAGACTTGAAGAGGTTAATAGTATACTTATCAGGGATGCATAGTTTCAGGAGTCTGTTTTCCAACATAACAATTGTGTATTTAGCCATGAACTTTTCAGTACTCTTTATAGTCATCTCTATTAAACAAAGGAAGTTAAATTGAACAAGATATAAGACATATTCTTCTAGACATAAGTAAACAAACAGCAATTATTTGAAATCAGAGATTTGCATATTTGCACATACATACAGAACCAACATTTTATATATTAAACTTCAGTGTGCCAAGTGGACACACAAATTTTGAGCTTTGAATATTTATGTATATGTAAATTACACTTGCACATATATATATATATATATATATATATATATATATATATATATATATATATATATATATATATATATATATATATATATTAGTTCAATTTTCTTCTATATGGTGTGTGCCTTTATGATATGGGCAGCCATGGCACTTGACAACTTCCTGTCCAGTGCGGCACTTATTTGCAAATTTCTATAGTGTTATTTGAAGCAGTTTATATTTAGATATTTTTCATTTGCAAAATAATTATGCAAAAATTAAAATTTTTGAATATACAATGTAAAGATGCTGAATGCAATTATTATATATGAGCTTAAATGTGTTACCTATTAAAATTGCTTCCAAATGCAAATCTATGGCCTTCTCACTCCTGTTGGAAGAATTCCTCCCTGATTGACCATGTCTTCAGGGATGTAGTAATACTCACCACACGTGGCCAAATGCAGGCTGGTGAGGCTATTTAACCAACAGTTGGGGGTTGATGGCCATTGAATAGGAGGAGTTCATTTACCCTTTATCAGCTCTTGTTTTTGTGTTGCTAGGGTTCTACTTGATCCTCCTCACAAGACCAAGTTCTGGTGGGGGAGCCAGTTTAGTCAACAATTACTCAGGTTTTTAATTCAGAGTTGTTTTTCTCCTAGACCAGTTGCCACCCAAGGCTATAGGACCCAGTCTGTGCTGCTATTTACTCATAGCTTAGAGGAGAAGAGATGAATTTATACCTTTCCCAAGGGTATTTGCATGTATCTGAATGTAATGAACACAACTGGAATTTGAACTCAGCTCCCTCATTCTTCAATTTGAGCTGCTATCCAGTAATTCCTCATTGTTTATTGTTTAAAACAAGAGGATGTGGTGAAAAGTGCTCAGTCAAAGCAAGAACAGATTCCCTCCAACCCAATCTGATATTTAAACTTTTAGTAAGATTTTGGGAAGTGGATGAGGTCAAGATCTTTTCAGTAGTAATTTGTATAAACTGTCAGTTTGATATTTAATGACATTGCTTATAGTTCTACATACAACAATATAATCAGAAGTTTATTTTTGTCTATTTAATGAATTTATTTGAAATTAAATATTGCTAATACCTTTTAACAATAAACATTATATGTTCTGAATGTAAGTGGATCAATTCAAGATGTGAATAATTTATATAACATAAATTTTTATCAGAAAATTATAGAATAAATTATGAAATATATATTACGGCACTATTAATTTCAGAACATGGGGGAAATTTATTTGGAAGCAAGATTAGTATTTGTAATCTAAGATATTTGAACAACTAACTTAATGTTTAACATAAAGCATTTCCAAAGGTTTTTCAAAGAATCATTCATAATAAGAATTTGTAATGTGAGCAATTAATCAGCTACTTGAGATATGAATTTTCCTGTGAGTATATCAAATTAAAAGTATCAAAATCATTATATATATACTTTTGTTACTGAGGTATGAGGCAAAAGCTGACAAAGGAAATATTAACATTTCTTAAAATGTCATTCATTATTGTTATATATATATATATATATATATATATATATATATATAGGGTGTGACAGAAATGCCTTCCACATAATAGCAAAACATTAGCTAGATGAAGAAACCATTGCCACTAATGTCTTACAATTACGTGGGAGGTATTTCTGTCATACTCTGTATATCCATCACTCTCTCTCTCTCTCTCTCTATATATATATATATATATATATATATACATATATATGTATGTATATATATATATATATATATATATATATATATATATATATATATATATATATATATATTAATGCATATTTCAGCAGAAACCTTTCCAAACATCTTTCATTGAAAGAAGATTGAATTAATTTTTTATTAAGTTTTCCCAGCATCCTAACATTTTGTACGAAATACAGAATATAAAAATGTTACACAATGTTTATTGTCCCAAGTGCTTTTGATCACTTCTATAACCATTTTCGAGGGTGTTTTGACTCTGGCGTTATTTTTTCCTCATGTTACATATATATATATATATATATATATATATATATATATATATATATATATATATATATATATATATATATTGATGCATGTTTCATTGTTGTGTCTATTTATTTTAAGTAAGTTCCTTACAAGTGGAGAACTTTCAGAGGGAAAATTAGCAGGAGATAACTGATAACTGACATCCATCAAACATGGCACGTGGAACTAGAACAGTCTACCCCAGTGATCAAAATAAAGGGTTCAGTCCGAAATTCCAACCACCTGAAGAAGGCCGGAGTGTACAACGGCAGAAATGTTGTGATAAATATGGTGACAAAGATGAGGACAATAGTCCAAATAATGTAAATACTGTACATAATACCTCATCTCAGAAATATAGACAGATACTTTATGAGCTTGAGAATATGGATGGAGGAACAGGGTTTATAAATAAAGAAAAGACAGAATTTATTTAGAGCTGCAATGGCCAGGAAATTGTGGAGAGCCATGATCACCTACATCCTGAGGGGACACAGCACATAAAGAAGAATTAGTAGTATTATGTGTAAGAGTTGTGTATTTAAGAAATTTAATGTGTCCTCTACCAGAGAAAGGAGCTTCATTGAGAGTCTTCTTTTGTCTGAAATCTACTTGCTTGGTTACTGTGAATGAATGTTGCACATTGTACAACCTCACATACTGGGGTCTTACTGCTGTGACTGAATAATCCCATTAGAGAGTGTCTATTTATGAAACT
The DNA here is from genome assembly GCA_963932145.1 of Acanthosepion lycidas. Lineage (NCBI taxonomy): Eukaryota > Metazoa > Mollusca > Cephalopoda > Sepiida > Sepiidae > Acanthosepion > Acanthosepion lycidas. Next base: position 78,268,475 of record OZ010576.1, read on the forward strand.
GAAAGTTTGAAATCTTATTTTAATTTTAGTGTTGGGAAAAGCCAGAAGTCACAGTGAGCCAAACCTGCACCATAAGAGGAATAACAGACTTGAATAATATGTATAAGTTTCTATTAGAACCTGCACATGGCCAAAACATGTCTGTGGTATGGCTGACAAACTTGGGTGATTTGAGTAAGTCTCTGCCAGAAGCCACACTGAGTCCTATCTGAATTGTTATGTTGTTGACAGACTTGGGTAATATGTACATGTTTCTACTAGAAGTCACAGGGAGTTATCTGAACTGTGGTGAGGCTGACAAACTTTAGTGATGTACGGTTTAGAAAAAAATGCACAAAATGTGGATGTGAGAAATAGGCAATTAAGATATTCAAAATGTTTGGATCCTTTCCAATCTAGTCCACAGGATTTTGAGATTTTCTGATCCATGCATTGTCAATCATAGATTTCTTTTGATTGCAATTCATTCAACATGATTTTCTGCTTGTTAAAGGCTTTTCAGTATGTGGATCCCTTTCAATGGATTCCTGGCCAAGTTTGATATGTCAGTAATAAAATTTTATCTGGGCTTCACTCATTAAATCATCATCCAGAAGACTTCTTAACTGAATAGTTTCTGGAGAGCAATGTATATATTTCAAGGAAATTTGATGCATGTTTACTGGGAATGTGATAGTCACATAATACACAAGCTCACTCAACACGGAGCTCACTGTAAACTGAGCAACTTTAAAGGACCTCCAGAATGTGAGACCTTTCAATGGATTCCTGGTCAAGTTTGAAGCATCAGTATGAAAATTTGAATCATCCCCAAAAGTTTTTTAAGCATTCAAATAGTTTCCACAGGCAATTGTCAAAGTTTCAAATCTTTATTCTAGGAAGAACTGATAGATTTGGGTGATGTACAAAAACAAAACAAAAAACCTGCACAAAATATGAAGAATAGGTGGTCAAGATATTCAAAATGAAAGCCACAAATTTTCTGATCCTTGCATTGTCAATTCCAGATTTCCTTTGATTGCATCCCAAATTCATTCAATATTTTCTGCTTGATAAAGGCCTTCTAGAATGTAGATAACTTTACAATGGAGTTTGAAGTATCTGTACTAAAATTTTATCTCAGCTTCACTCATTAAATCATCACCCAGAAGACTTATTTGAATAGTTTCCATATTTTGAGAAAAATTTGATACATATTTGCTGTGAATGCAACAGTCACACAATACATAAGCTCACTTAATGGTGCCAAACTGCATTGAATAATCCCATAAGAGAATTCACATACAGGGTACAAGAGATAAATTGTTGGCTAAATTATGCAAAAAAGAAAATAACACTGACAACTCATTTTAACAGATATATTTACCAAAATCACACAAAAATATCTTGAAATACTAAGGAGTAAATTTATTCAGTAAATCGCCATTGGTTTCAACCACAGCCTCCAGATAACTTTGGAATCTCTTGAATCTCCTGAATCTATTCTGGATGGTCTCCTTGTTTAAGTTGGTAAATGCTGCCATAATCCTTGTCTTTGGTGTTACAAGGAGTTTCATTGGTCTCTTGCTCATCTGCGCCCCACACATAATAATCAAGGGGGTTACAGTCTGGGGAGAAATAGGTGGCCAGGTGTAAGGGGTGATTTGGTCACAGAAATTGTCTGGGTTCTCCTGCTTGTATGGAGTCCTGTTGCAAGATACAGGATTTTCCAGCAGCAACCCTCTTGACCCAGAGAAGCACTGCTTCTTCAAGGCACTTGATGTAGGTCTCCATATTGAGCCTGAGGCCTTTACCAACAAATCTGGGAGTTATTTTCTTATCAGACTGAGTTTTCTGAGATGCCATACCTTTGTAGTGACCATTAAACTTATCCAACTCTTTCTGAATCCTCAGAACTGTCTTCAGATTGACACCCGAACACTCTGAAATGTTCATATTGGAGCTTCCAGCATGAATGCCAAGCAGTTTCCACATTTCTGGTGGCAGGAATTCCTTCATGGTGCTCTTTGACAAACTGGCCCTACTATACTGTGCAGGTGACAAAAGCAAAAACAAATAACACACATGTATGAAATTAAAAATATAAAATGGCGACTATTTACTCATTGCACTTTGTATATGTCTGTATAAGTCCTTATGATTGCTTGCCAAATTATATCAAGGCCATGAAACTCATTCTCAAGATATTCAAAATGGCTAGACACTGCATTTATTTTATTTTATTTTTATTTTTTTTATTGAATAAATAGTTACCACCCCTTCTTATCCGTGTTTCTATTTAACATTTTACTTTGACATTTAGAATAAATGGTTCTTCCCAACCCTCCCTGCTGTTTGTTTTTTCTTGTTTTTTTTTTTCTTATTTTGTGGGTTTGGGGGGGGGTCACATGCTTATGGTTTTTTGTTTATAGAATATAATTTTTCCATTCTTTCTTTACCTTTTTAGCCAGCCATCCCTGATGATCCGCTTAGGTGAAACCTTGGTAGGTTTGTCTGGCTCTCTAGGTTTAAATAGGTCTCCTCTACTCACTGTACCAAGCATTTTATTTAGTTGTTTTGCATACTTGTATTGGGGTTTTTTCTTTGGGCTCTGGACTTGCATGCTAGATGATTATTTTCAGCTAATGTACATGTTCTTGGTTCTTTCTTTTTTTTATACCTTTTTTTTTCCCTTTGGTATTGGTTTGATTACTTGCAAACAAAGACACCAAAGGTTTTCTGAACGAGTATAGTTTCTTATACTTATAAGATTTCTATTATTAATAGCATATATATATATGCTCTACTCTGTATTGAGCACTATTTTAAAAATAATAATTGTTGGTTATTGGAATTTATTCCGTATACACCAATCCTATACTTGGATATATATATATATATATATATATATATATTAGGGGGGGTCTATAAAAAAGTGGGAAAAGTGTTTGTAAAATGCAATACATCCTTTAGGACTTCATCAGACTAAAGTGATACTTACATTGATAGAACTACATATGTGCATGAAGGAGAGGGGAAACAGAAAATTTTAAATTAATTTTTTTCTTTTTTAAATATATTGTTGCATGAAAACTTTTACACTTTATCATAGATTTCTCTAAAATTGTTCTTGATATATATATTGTTTTCCCACATATATATATATATATATATATATATATATATATATATATATATATATGTATGTATGTATGTATGTATGTATGTATGTCTATACACAGTTTATCAGATTTGTTTTCCTTTTTCCTTTTTAACAATATAAAAGAGAGAAAGGAAAATTGAGAATTCTGATATGTCACATCACCAGAGAAACAGTAAAACTTGATCATATTTGACAAAGATTCTGTCTTGAAGTCTTGACTTTTACACAAAGAAAATGAGTAAGATCATGACAAAATATGTTATCGTTATTTCTTTTAGAAATTCTATTTTTCATTGGTATAAAAATGCATCTGTGCCTAGGTATAGATTATATATCCCCACCCCACCAAAAAAAGAAATAGTATGTAATATGTAAATAAAAATCTAATGATAAATATGCATATAGAAAATAATTGACTTTTTGGTGCCTGGAATGGAAGATTGGAAGCTTAATGTTCAGTAATTTAGATTAGTATTTTGAAGCATGTCTTAGGCATCTGTGAGCATTTTCAACATTATCAAGTATGACCTGTTTTAAAATACCACATGTAGTGATAATTTTCATTTTGAATTATATTAAAAAAGAAGAGAAAAATATAATTAATATAAATTGAAGGTATTTAATAGATATACATACATATATATATATATATATATAAAAACATATATATATATGTGTGTGAGTGTGTTTGTGTGTGTGAAAAGTGTGTGTATATAAATATGAACATAAATATATATATATATATATATATATATATATATATATATGTAATATATTATATATATTATTATTTATATATTATATGCAAGGTACTTATTAGAAAGCGCTCAATATCAGAGATAGAGCTAACACATTTGGTTGGATTGATGTGAGTTTGTGACCCTAGGTTTCACGATCACAAAAGCACATAACCCAGGGTCACAAACTCACGTCAATCCAACCATATATATATATATATATATATATATATATATATATATATATATATATATATATATATATATCAGTTGTTTCACAATTGTTGAAACAAAGTAGTGGCATCTCAGATGGAAGGGAGCTATGGGAGACTGAGGACTTTGATGAGGAGGAACAATGGTTCAAGTAGAATGTTGCTCTTCCTCACGCTGCTAATGTTACCATGACATGGCTCCGTGAAGTGTTTGGGGAACATCTCATCAGCTGTAAAGCAGAAGTGGAATAGGCACCTCACTCATCTGACCTGAAACACCCAGATTTTTTCCTCTGGGGGTTCCTCAAGGACAACATCTACCAAGGCAACACTCACACCATTGCTGCATTAAAGGCAGACATCAGTGAGAAGAAAAGCAATCGCGCAGGAGGAATGTCATGCATTATCAACAACTTTGCATTCAATAGTACCTTCAACTGAATGGCATACATCTGGGGTATGTATTCTAGGGCTCCTCTTGATATATTTGGTTCATGTTTGAGACTAAATGGTTGCAGATACTAAAATATTTTACTTTTCAATAAATGTAATTTCCATTACTCTATCATTTATGGTTCTTGATTTGTGCCAGATCATTTTGTTTCACAGATTGTGAAAGACCCTGTGTGTGTGTCTGTGTGTATATATATATATATATATATATATATATATATATATATATATATATATATATCTTTATATATATATATATATATATATATATATATATATATATATATATATATATATAGGGAAGAGTTTATAGTTGTTCCAATGAGAAAAAAGTGTATATACTAAAAAGAGAGAAACTGGAAAACGTTTTTGGTTATAATGTGGATTTTGATTTTTTTTAAAATACATTATGCTTTATTTTCCATAATTTTGTTACACGTGTTTCATAAGGCCAAGAGTGGATATTTCCACATATTATTAAAAGGAATTAATTTTTCTTATGTTTTTTAATGTTAAACATTCTCTTTTTTGTGTATTAGTGACACAAATGTCTTCCTTGAATATATATATATATATATATATATATATATATATATATATATATATATATATAGTTTAAAAAATAAAAATTATGGGGATCAACCAATCTCTTTACCTTGGTTTTAAGCTTTTGGTATCTTCAGGTGATTTTGGCCCTCCAAGAAATCACCTGAAGATACAAAAAGCTTTAAAACAAGATGGCATGATTGGCTGATCCCCTAATTTTTTAAAATTAATAGCTCTGCATGTTAAATTTTTATTTTCCTTAAATTTTTATTTCCCTTATAGGTGCATTGAGCCGTTTTTAATACTAGTGTTTTCTGGTCTAATTCAAAACATAACTATATATAAATTTTATATATCAAGAACAGTTTTGAAAGAAAAGATGTATGGCAAATAGGAAAAGTTTTTGTGATGTGATTCATCTATTTGGACTTCATCGAACTGGGTTTACTTTTTTGTGACTATACATATTCATGAATGAGAGACACTGAAGTTTCAAATATATATATATATATATATATATATATATATATATATATATATATATATATATATATGTATATGCATAGGCAGGATATTTTAATTCAAGCATGTTTAGTTAAATAATTTAGACATAATGTCTATTTATTTTAGTTTTTACCTTTTCATGACCACAAATTAATTTATTTTTTTGGTGGCTGTAGAAAATTGATTAATAAAAATTCCCAAATTTTCTTTCAAATAATTTTTATTTTTCCAAGTACTTTCAATCTCATCTGAGACCATCTTCAAGGGGTTAAAATATCTGAGCATGTGTATACAGTAGCTTTGGAAATTCAAAATATTTTTTCACTGTACATTTACATTGTTCCAAATTCAAAGATGTAATAGGTGTAATTTTGAAATTTTTTATTTTAATATTTAAAAAATGAAAAAGATTTTAGTTTTTTAGATATAATAATTTAATTCAGTATTTTATATAAAAATTTGCTATACTTATAGTTGACTTTATTTTTTGCCACAATTCTTTTATATAAAGGCCTTCCAGAATTTTAAGTTTTTGTTTATTATTATTTGAAGTAATGATGTATTTTTGATGAATTTTCAACAAATATTGACATGCGTTATCCTTTAAATGTTCTGAGATTGAACTATGCTCATTCAAGTTAGATGTAAGCTATCTCGTCACTGTTATCATTGTAAAACCAATATATGTATTAACATTTTTATCAGAGATGCAATCTCCCAAAGAACATTTAAAATGTAAGATGCATATGTATGTATGTATGTATATATATATATATATATATATATATATATATATATATATATATATGCAAAAGGAAAACTTACATTCATTACCTCTATTCACATATGCTCTACCCTTGATATTGAGCAATTTTATCCATAAATATAACATATCATAAAACTATATTTTGTATCATATATATATATATATATATATATATATATATATATATATATATATATATATATATATATATATATATATCATAAAACTATATTTTTACCATATATATATATGTATGAGAAAAAGTACAGTATCAGTTTTTTTGCTGGTAATAAAGAAAAATATGAAGAATATTCATTTCAAAGACTTTTCATTAGCTTTTCTGGCATGAGTAATTTTAACTTTGATGTCAGATCTTTACTCTGGTTGAGAAAAATGCTTAGAAAATTGCTGTTTTCTTAGAAAACATGGTCATTAGGTGTACATTTATGGGCAGACACGTGCACACACATACACACACACACATATATATATATATATATCCAGTTCCCATATGATCACTGAAGTTAAGCAACATCAAGCCTGGACAGTACCTAGATGGGAGACCAGTTTGGAATACCAGGTGTTGCTAATTTGGATGTGTGGTTTGTGCGATGGCTTGGAATCATTAATTGGAGAACTGAGTCCCTAGTTGGGTTCATTATATTCACATATGTTCAAATACCCTTGGGAAAAATATGATTCCACCTCTACTCCCACAGCTATGGGTTAATTATTAAGGCTTGTATCATTAAATCATTATCTCCCCATAAAAAATTCTTATAGTTTAAAAATATTTTCTGGTCCTGGTTTCAAATAACCTGCAAAGGATTGATAAGCTGTAGAAAATGAATTAATATATATAACAAAATACTTAATAATGATAACAATAACAGAATACTTAATAAAAAACAGTTAATTAGCAGATGTAGACATAACATAAAATACCTATTGTGTCACTTACCACCAGACTAGTGTATTGATTTATTGATGTAATTATTTTCTCACTAAACCCAACCCTGCAATACAATATTTAGTATTTTTGCCCACCCACAAGGGATTTTTCTTTACCTATTTTCTTTTTCCCATGTATAGGTGTGGTTACCCACGGCTTTTTTAATAGAATTATTTTAATTGAAATTTTTTTAAATTTTTATTCTCTGTGATGCTTTAGGGTATTTCACAAGTTATTTAAAGCTCACCCCTCCCTTTTTTCATTTCTATTCGCATCATCTGAAGGTCATGTGAGCATGCAACTCAGGTTATAACTAAAGCCATCCTTTCATAGGATTTAAGTAGTTAAGTGTTTTTTGCTCAGTCTAGGCAATCTAGGCTTCAAGCACTTTACTGAGTAGGTAAGTTTGCCTTTAAGCCTTTTTTTTCTCTTTCTTATTTCAGTATTGTTGTTTTATTTGAAACTGCATCTGGATAAGAGTTTTGGGTTTTGGCAAATTGTCTGTTGGTTCCATCAATGGTTTTTGTTTTTCGTTAAAATATATATATATATATATATATATATATATATATATATATATATATATATATATATATATATGAAGAAATATAGTTTTAAGGTGTGCTATATTTATGGGATAAAGTGCTCAATATCCAAGATAGAGCGTATGTAAATATGGGAACACTGAAGTCAACACTCAGAGGCAACAGGCTATTTTATACTAGATGCAATCGTCAGGTGACCTGATGATTGCAACTATCATGAAGCACTCTGTTGCCTCTGTGTGTTGACTTCAGTGTTCACTTTTATATATATATATATATATATATATATATATATATGTAGATATATATATATATATGTGTGTGCATGTGTGTGTGTATGTGTATATGTGTCTGTGTGTATGTGTTTGTGTAGCTTAGGGCCTCTCTTCATCTAAATCCGGCCTTGACTACAATCTTGGCTTGAGTCAAGTGTTATCTTCCCCACATATACCCATAAACTGTGTCTCTTACTATGTAATCCTCTATCTGGAGTGGCTCCAGGGTCTTGTACAGGATGAACATCATTGTGAAAAAATACTTTAATCTTTACCAGGAGTTGTAGAATTATTAGGTTGGTGCAAAAATAATGACATAATAATGTCGTTTTTTGCTGTATTTTTTGATGTCAAAAAACGACATTATGACATCATTATTTTTGCACAAACTTAATAGTTCAGTTGTTGAACAAAGATTGGAAGTAGTATTTTTTGTCCATCACTTGAATGGCTTTTTATTAACTTCACTGCTCATATAGGAATCTCTCGCAGTTCATGTGTTTATGAATAATGAGCATACAAAACGTTTGTCTAGTGAGGATGTAAGAAAATGAAATATATTGAGATTTCAGTACATTTGGGGCCAACAGGATGTGAAAGAAGGATATTAGTTCTTCTTAATTTGCCATTTGTTACAATGTGTCAAAATTGGTATTAGTTAAATATACCAAGGAAATATCTGTGTGCTATTAAGCCCATATACAACACCAGTCAATCAACAATTTAATAACTTTATCCCTATTATGAGCCAAGCAGAACAAGGAAAATATTGACTAATCAATGAGTGAATGATATATTTAGAAAATATGACAAATAGAAGCCACAAACAATACAATTAAATGGATTTGTTCACTTAAATACATGCAGAGAGCTGTACTCATATACACAAGATTTGATCAAAAAGTATTGGGATTGGTGTTATAAAAAGAAATCTGCCACACATATCAATTCCGCATTTAACCTCCTTCAAAGTAGAAGGCGACTTCTGAAGCCACATCATTTCCATTGATAGACACATTCCTAGAACTGCTTTTTTTGCAGTTACCTCATCACATACATTTGGATTTCATCGGTATCTTCAAATCTTGTTCCTTCCAAGTGTGATATGATTGTTGAAGAGGCAAAAGCTGCAAGGGGCAAGATCTGTCAGATATGGTGCTTGTTTGAGTTGAGGAATGATGTCCTTAGCCAAAACTGCTTTACAAGCCATGCTCACTGATGGAACATCCTGTTGTGTGGTGAGTCAACCGAGTATCGAACTTACACTCTTTGGGTCTTGTCACCCGGTTAAGGCAGTGGAGAACTTGGAGAGGGGAATTAACAGGAGATAACTGATAACTGACATCCATTAAACATGGCACATGGAACTAGAACAATCTACCCCAGTGAGTGAAATAAAGGGTTCAGTTTGACATTCCAACCACCTGAAGAAGGCTGGAGCATACAATGGCCAAACATTGTAATAAATATGGCGACAAAGATGAGGACAATAGTCCGAATAATGTAAATAGTGAACCCATGTGTTATATTTCATTTCCTCTCTTTCTCTTTCTCTCTTTATTGATATATATGTGTCTGTGTATATGTGTGTGTGTATGTCTTTGTCTCTGTTCATAAGGAGTGCAAACATTTCCTTAATGAAGCAAAGTTACTCTTTGCTGATAGAATGAAACAATGTATAGCATCATGCAATTTTATTCTAGAGTTTATTGGCAGCACTTCAAGAGTGTGCTGAACAACAGCAAATCCCCAATCCCTCCTCTATTCAATCAATATAAAGTCTTGATCCCTGCAGCAGATAAGGTTCAATGCTTTGCTTGGAAATTCTCTTCCTACTCAACACTCGTTTAGAGCATCCACACCTTATTTTGTCCCTAGATCAGAAGCTCTTCTGATGATATACCCATAATCCGGTCAGTGGTCTTGAACATCATTTCTAAATTAGACTCCCATAAGGCAAGTGTAGGTAACAGGATCCCAGCCTTTGTCCAAAAGAAATATGCTCCTGAGCCAGCTCCAGTTCTCTTCAAACTCTACAGTTATTGCTTTACTGCTTCCTACTTTCCAACTTGTTGGATGTCCTCTGTAGTTTCTGTTTTTAAGAAATCTGGATAACTTTTGACCCTTCTAACTATTGCCCTATTAATCTCCCACTGATTTTTGGCAAAGTATTTGAGGCTTTAATCAATGCTGAAGTGATTAAGCATTTTACCTCTCATGGCCTACTCTCTGACAAACAATATGGCTTCCGTTTTACCAGGTCTATCACTGATGTGCTTACAGCCATCACTGAATATGTATATCAAGCTCTTGATAACAACAGTGAGCTTCAACTGTGGCTCTAGATATCTCAAAGCTTTTGTCAGGGTTTGGCATGCTGGTCTTCTACATAAGGGCTACAATATTACAGGATGATTATTTGAGTTAATCTAATCATTCCTATCAAATCATGAAATGATGGTCATTTTGAATGGGCTCACTTGCAAATACTTTCACATGAACACGGATGTCACCCAAGGCTCTATCCTAGGTTCTATAATGTTTCTGATCATCAATGATCTTGATGTCATCAGTTCTCAAGTAGGCATTTATACAGTTGACACTACCCATTTACACCTGTCCCAAATAGCAAAGTCCATCAGTGCTGACAAAGTTAACCTGGCTGCTGCCCTTGAAAAAGACATCCAATCAGTGGTTAATTGGTCAGGAAATGGCTTTAAATTTAAATGCCTCTAAAACAAAACTGATCTCATCTAACCACTACAAAGAATCTTTCCTGCCTGCCATCAGGATGGCTGATGCTAGACTCCTGGAGAGCAACACATGTTTTCAACTGACTTGAAGTGAAATGATTACATTGAATGAGTAGCTGCATCTACTGTGCTGAAAATGGGTCACTGTGTTGTGCCAGAAGGTTTTCCTCATCAGAATTCATCTTGCACATCTACAAATCTACTACAAAATCCAATCCTAACTTAGCATCTCGACTTCAGTCACTTTCCACTGATGTGATGTGGCTTCTCTCTGTTTTTTCTACAAATATTTTCATGGCACCTGCTCTGATGAGCTTTTTTCCCCTAGTGCCCCATCTAGATGAATTTAAGCATTCTTCTAGATTGGCATATAGGTCCCACCCTTTTATTGTTGAAATAGTTAAATGTAACTGCTACTTCTACTCCAACAGTTTCTTTTCTTGGACTTCCCACCTGTGGAACTCCCTTTCATTTACTTGCTTCCCTGAAAACTACAATCTTCAAAAATTTAAATACAACATCAATTGCCATCTTCTCTCTTTTTGAATCCCAATCATCTTTTATTTTCCTCAATCCCCACTATACCCAGTTTTTTCTCTCACTTTCGCTCTCTGTAACCCGCTGCATGCTCGTGGTCTTAAGCCTTACTTGAGGTGAAAAAAAAGGTAAAAGCATTATTTAGTCTAAAGAAGTCTTTTTGAAGGAAGAAACACATCATATAGCATTTATTTCTAGTTTGGCATTCAAGATGTAATATATGAATTTGTGTGTGTGGGTGTGTGTTCGTACAATTATAGATTATGCCATATCAGCTTATTGTGTGATGTTCTTATTAATAACAATGGATTTGACAGTTAGTTTTGTTCTTGACTAGATTTTTATTATAAATTGTATTATGACAAAGAGGAAAAAGCATTTTGTGATTAAATTTTGCTCTCGTCAAAATATCCTCCTTTAGCCTTGATTACTGTGGCAAAAATTTCTGGCATACATTGCAAAAGTTTCTCAAAGTGTAAGTTTCATTATTGATTCCATTCTTTTTGTCAATGATGCTCAGAACTCTTTTTTCATTTTTTTTTTTCACTCTACTGTCAAGTACATCTCATGCTAATTCTAGGGGTGGCTTCAAACTTTTGAACTGTAGTGTATATATATATATATATATATATATATATATATATGGATATATATATATATAGATGAAGAGAGAGAATTAATGGAGTTCCTAAATAATTTGCTGGAAACAAGTAATTCCAAGAAATGGATCCTCAACATTGTTGTTTTGTTAATATTGATTATGAAGTTTGTAAATCTAGAAGATTTTTTTTTTGTGGAGGCTTTTCCTATCAGTGTTCAAGGAGTACAGCTGCACTTAGCCTATCTGCCAATCAAATTAGGAAGTTTGTCAAATGCAATAATAATAAGCAAATTGAAATGCTTTTTCTAATAGAATGCAAAATGAAAATGAGAGATATTCAGCTGTTCAGGAATGTTGAATATATATTTAAACCCCCATAGATTTGCATACATATCTTTGTTCGAATAGATTTATATCAAACTCTAATTCTCATCTCAGGATTAAACATTTTAATCTGATCATTTAAGTAATATGACCTGCAAATGGAGAAGTAGATATTCATTATTGTCTTATGTATGATTAATTTTCTGACAGTGTAGGAGTGACAGAGAAAAACAAATTTTGCTTTAATTTTGAAATAATTTTAAAAATAAGTTTCCTTGTGACATTAGTGTCAGATTTAGGATCTATCAAGAAGTTGAGTTTTCGCAATCACAAATAATTAATATCTGGAAATTGATTCTTACTTTATTGATTGATTAAACGACCGCAGTGACGATCATATAAACTCCACATTCCTTTCATTATTTGCATAGAATGAGCTTCACCAGGGTTATGTATTGGTTTTGAATTCAGTTTTCCTTTTAGACTGGTTCTGGCAGAAGAGATGGATTCCTAGCTTTTCCAAAGTTATTTTTACAGAAGTGCATGTGATGATAATATATATTTTTTATATATCAAGAAAAATATTGGGGATGAAGTGGAAAAATTTTTCTTGCAATGTGTTTCATCATTTAGGGCTTCATCGGGCTAAATTTGCTATGTTCATGCGACTACATATGCATTAATACAAGAAATTTGGGAAATTAAAGTTAAAATTTTTAATCTAGCTGATTATATTTAGTTTCTTTATATTCCTGGCAGAACTTCTATTATCACAATGTGTGATATCTACTAACAAAAGTGATGGAAAAAAAGAAGATAAAGAACTAAATGAAAGCAGCTAGGATAAATAAATAATAAAAAATACTAAATTCACAGCATCCCTCAACACAAGTGAATGTAATGAATAGAATTCAAACTTGGCACTCCAATTTCTTTTTCCAAACTGCTAACTGTTGTACCAACCACACATACAATTCTTCCTACTGGAATATCAATTTACAGATATTTAATTTAGAATAAGAATGTTTGCTTATTTGTATTACCTCAGCATATGACGATAAACTACATCCGCATCCTGGGTACGGCAATAAACTACATCGAACAGCAAGGCCTCAGATAATGTTTTCGGAAAAATAATGTTGCCAGCTATACGTTTTTGAAGCAATAATGTTGCCAACTATGCGTTTTTGAAACAATAATGTTGCCAGCTATACTTTTTTGAAACCATAATGTTGCCAGCTATACGTTTTTGAAACAATAATGTTGCCAGCTGTACGTTTTTGAAACAATGTTGCCAGCTATACGTTTTTTATTCCATACAAAATAGGCATTTAAAAGTCATATAAACTGGATTTGGCATTAAATAACCCACAGTGGTTGATATGCCATAAAACCCAAACAAACAAACAAACAAACAAATTGTATTACCTAAACTGTTAGTTATTTCAGTTTTATGTTGATCGGTTTGTTTTTGGTGGCTTATCAACCTTTTGCAGGTTATTTAAAGCCATAAAATATGTTTAGATTATAACAATTTATTTTTGGAGGTAATAATATATTAGTGATACAAGTCTTACTAATTAACTTATAGTTGGAGTGAGAAGAACAGGATTCATAGCGTTCCTAAGGGTATCTGCACATAAGTGAATATTAGCAAACTCACGGGGATTGGAACTTGGCTCTCTGATTAAAATTCTAAGCAATTATCTATTACACCACCCACGCATCCAAGCTTACAGCTCTTGGTATTCTCAAGCAGTTATCCATCTAGGTAATGATCAGACTGGATGTTGCTTAATTTCAGTGGTCGTACGGGAACCAGTGTTTCAATGTGACATGCCCATAAGCCAGTTATATGGGAAAATGTCCTCAGAAGATCATAAATACAAGATAATGTTATGTGACATATGCCAAATATTAACATTCTTATTTCATAATACAATAGCCCAGTGGATTTAAGCATTTGTTTGTGAATTTGATGCAATTTTAATTGTGTTTTCAATCCCTTGTCTGGTTAGGACAGACTTAGACTCAGTCAAAACCTGATGTACAATAAATTAATAATACTAAAAAGAATAAGATGAGGATCTGTAGACATATTCAGTGAAATGAGAACATTCTTACTCCTTAAATTAATAAAGGGTTCAGTTTGAAATTTCCTGAAAGTTACCCAACTTGACAGACCCAAAGAAGATTGGGGGACACAATGGCCATAACATTTTGATAATAACAACAAATATGAAGAAATTAACTGCTCATAACAGAATTTTTTCTTTAAAGTGAACAAGTCTTTTTCATTCAAGGTCAGAAACAAGCTGGATTATCCATGGTCAAAAGAAATAAACATTCTAAATGATTAAATGGTGTAATTATGTCTAGGTTTAGCTAGTCAATCGAGGACCTCATCAATCACAATCCAGGAAGTTGAAGAGGCCTGAAGGTAGCATGGTCAATTATCAGAGATTGTGTAAAATTGTTACATAATGAGAAAAGGAGAATTTGTGTCAAGATCCATCACTTAGTGAACAAGCTTAGACATTCTAAGTTTGGTATTCTCTATGGTTCTCCTTTGAAGAGAACTTTTGACCAGGACCCAAAGGTGAGCAGGAGGCAGACCAGACAGAGGTATGTACACTGATATACACCAAGTTCACATCATCTGTGATGGTCCTGGGGTGTATGTTGCTCTAGCTTCTGAGGCCATCTACGAGGATGAAATATCCATTATTTCTTGCTGAACATATGTAAACATTAAAAAAAAATATCCTGACATTTTTCTATTGAAAGCCTTTTTCCTTATATTATAATTATATATAACTTCTTTGCTGTTACTTAATGGCATGTGATATTGTTGTATTCCATGCTAATATGAATATATACTTGAAAAACAAAGTGGATAAAATAACTAAAGGTTTATTGTAAAAAAATCAGCACAATAAGAATAAAGGTAACAGTTATGCATAAATCTGAGTCATACTCAACAGATCCCAGCTAATCTCTGCAGTCCACTGACTTACAGCTACTTATAGGTAGATACTACCTATAGTGTAGTCCCTCATGGGGGTGACAGGTTTTCCATTACATCAGATATGATACTGAATGAGTTTGGGTACCAAATGAACATTGACTTTATGATTTTCATATTCCATTGGTAAGGAGGAACTTCCACTCAGACTGCCTCTTTCTCAGAACTGTTTCACTGTTTCCCAATCACTACAATCTTAACCTCTTTAAAAGTTCTAGGGTCAACTGTTATCCATCCTACATATCCTCATAATATGCACCCTTTGCTTCCTTCTCATACATCCTTACAACAGTCTCATTTAGAAACACTTTATCTCTTGGGTATTGCATGAACTATAGTAAAAATAATACTCAAGTAAATAGGTTAGAGAATATGAAACTTTGCTGAAAACTTCGACATTCATCTCTAAAACAATTCAAATAATTAATGTCTTTGGGATTGATTCAGTCAATGAAATCCTGATAAATTTTATTTTTAATGCTTCAAATCTGTTCTTGGATCTGTAAAAGGAACATTCAGAAATGTTGAATGCAAATGAGCTACAATCATTGCTGATTGACAATGGGGAAAATTCAAAGAAGATCTGAAGTTTCTGTAAACAATTGTTTCAGAGATTTTGGCATGAAATATACAAAAACAATTTTTTTTTGTCGCTTCTGTCACAGAAGCCACAAAAAAAAAATTGTTTTTGTATATTTCATGATCCAGATCCAGAGATGAGTAATGCATCCAGAGATGATCCAGAGATGAGTAATGCATCTACAACCTCAGCACTGAAACAAGAGCTCATTCCTGATCGACTCAGCATAGCTTAGAGGTGGCACAAGGCTCCAAGTATGGAACACCTATTGAAGCCAGTACTCAGACGTAATTATTCTTTAGCACAAGCTTGTTAGCAAAATCAAAGTGGTCAAAGTCCTTTTTTCTCAGTGGAAGTAACCCAATTTTCCACATGTAATGATGGTTGGTCAAAATTGGACAAATGGCAATGTTGCTTTTTAAATCAGGCAGATATTATTCACTATAGGTATATTCTCTTCCAGGCAATAAAATGAATACGCTATAATACATTAAACTCCTATTGAATGTAAAAAAATAGAAAATGAGCAAATCACTAGGCCAGTAGTGAATGGCTACTTACAATGTGCCTGCCTATCTTTCATATATAGTGCAAGTTTTTTTTTGTTAAAAATATTGCATCACCTATGTTTGACATTTTCCTGCAACTTTTGTGTTTTTCCTAGTAAGTACTTGGCACCTCCTGCTATCCTATACTTTTACAAGATCTAGGTCAAGCTGAAAATGGACTACTACTACCATATATGGGAAGGAGCTGCTCAGTTTTCACTTTCCAGTCTCAATAGTCCAAAAGAATCTTTGCATATTTTCCTGCCCTATTTTTATTTCTATGAAAAGTTTTTAAATAAACCACATTCTTTAGTTCCCCCAGTTCTAACTTTCATAGATATGATCTTACATGCTGCAAACGTTATAGTGAACCACTCTCATTTTCTTCTTATTCCATTGGTGAGATGTGGGTTCCACTCAAGTAGCTTCTTTCCACAAATTGCTGCTTTGTGGAACTAACTCCCAAGTGGATGGTTCCTCAATTACTACAATCCTGGTCTGTTCAAGTTTTGGATCAACTATTATCTTCTCCATATATCTCCATAAACTGTGTCTCTTACTCTGTAAACTCTTTACTTTGAGTGGCTCTTGGTCCTTGTAAAAAACAAAGTACCTTTGAAACAGTGGATTATATTAATGAGAATGTATCAAGGCATCTGAATGCCATTTTGAAAGAAAGCTTTTCTGACTGTTTTGAAAAATGAAAAGGACTCTGGGATAAATATCTGAGGTCAAAAGGTTAATAATTTAATTGGGTACTAAGAAACCAGCAAACTCAGTAGACTATTTTTTTCACTAGTATTAAATGGATGGATACTTTCTACATGAACCACATATTCACATTGTAGCTATTGTAAAAATCTGAAAAGATACCATAAGTAGAAATATAAGAGGACAGAATTGAAACCTTTATCAGACTTCTAAAATTCTAATCAAACACTGCATTCTGGATATTTAATTTCATTACTTCTCAATTATATATTGCTTCCAGATTAATACAACCATATTAAATTGTATCTGATCATTTACAAATCAAAATGGAAGAGAGGCTCCTTTAGATATAAATAATTTTAAAATAAGACAATCAAATTTAAAAGAAGCTACAAAAGAGACTGATTTTACAGGAGTAAATTTTTTTAGATATTTCTTGGCTTCTACCAAAATTTAGCAAATTTGTCAGACAAAGTTAATATAAGCAATGCATATATATATATATATATATATATATATATATATATATATATATAAAATCTTCGGAAATATCCATTTTTCCAATTTCTGGTTTCAGAGTTAATCCTTCTAAAAATAGGATCTTCTTCTAATAGGATTTTATTTGGGATTATCAGAATCACAGATCTTGAAATTTTTATGTATTCAGTAGTTATTAATGCAACCAGTTCTGATTTGTAGATGATCCTTTCTTGCAGGAATGCATTAAAAAATGGCAGACTTATTGGAGCTGAACAATCAAAGGTTCAAAGTAAGGGAAACAAGAACTGAAATGGCAGCAATGCCTTTGTCATAAATGATTCATGGCTGCATTCTTATAAAAACTTCTTTTTCTTTTTTAAGACAGAAACTTTGAAATAAAATTTGCATTTCACCATCAATGGACACCGATCTTATATGTTAAATTGACTAGGGTAATGCAATAGATACCTGTTTAGATTACTGGCTACAAGTTTATTATTCATTTTTTGATGTTGAGCTGATAAGACAGATTAGGAAATTAAATCATTCTTTTTTCTTTTATATGCCTTCATGGTCCTCCACAACTTCCTAGCTTTGTAGCTTTTGTAAGGTGTGTTTCTTTTCACTATTCCTCCCTGTCATTGTTCTGTCATTCATTTACACAAGATTGTTAGCTTAGTTTCCCTGTCATTGGTGTCAGTATATCCTGTGAGGTTCAAATTTTCCAAACACTCTTTTCTCATTATGTGCCCTAGAAATTTCAGATATCACCCCCGATAATAGATATAAGTGTCCTCTTGTTTCCATTTTCACATGCCCCACCCATACTATTCTCAAAATCCTTCTTTAGAATGAAATCTATGTTGCCTCAATTCTCTTTGTGTGTGAGAAAATTGTCCAGCATTCACTGCCATAAATCAGGACTGATATTACATAACAGTTATGCATTCTTATCTGTGTTTCTTATGAAATTTTCCTGTTACTTAATAATTTATGTAGCTTTTGGATGGCATCTTTTGCTTTGCTGTTGCTTTTTTGCTGTTGCTTTTTTGCTGTTGCTTCATAGATTTTTAAAAATTGATCCTTTATAATTTATTTATGTATAAGATGAACCAAGATTTACTTAGACAATTTAACTTGTTCAGAAGGTTGTAAAGAATGATTTTACTGTTGAGTAGTGCCACGATAATAGCAATATCCCCAAATAATTTGGATCTGTGGCAACCACAACTTGCACATATGTTTGCTGGATCTATGCAATTAATGAATCCAGAGGTTTGTTTTTTTTTAATTTTAAGATTGAAACAATGAGGACAAATTCTAAGAGGATACCATCAACTGAATATATAAGTAATGATGAAGTTCTGGGCAAAATGGAAATTAAAAGAACACTTATACTTAGAATCAGTGCAGTTAGGGTGCATAATCAGAAAAGGGAACTTAGAGAGTCTTGTGGCAAGAGAAATGTGATCCTACAAAAGGATATTGAGAATATCATGGACAGAACATGTGAGTAATAAGGAAAGAGTGCTTGGAAAATCTGACACTCACATGATATATTGAAGACAAAAAGAAAGCAGAAAATAACCTAGCTAAGTAGCATATAAATATAAGTATATATATATAAGTATAAATCGTTGGAAAAACAGGGATTAGGTGAGATAGAAAATAGACAATACATACTAAGAGCTACAAAGGACTGGAAGTTGGGGAGAGCGATGATAGTCAGTCCTTAAGGAAGATGACACATGGAAGAAGATGATGACATTCCATATTAGAAGAGAGATGTCTATACATTACACTTTCTGGGATGAGGTTCATTAAATTGTCACAGGACACAGATGGAAATGAAATGTTATATCTATTCTTCTCCATGACAGTGAATGGGGGACAATTTTCTCACAAATGAGACTTGAAGTGACAGAGGTGTAGTCCCACAGAAGAAGGTTGAGAATAACATACACAGAAAATGTGAGCAATGAGGAAGTTTTAAGGAAAATGGGAATAAAAAATCACTTATATTTAGACTTAGAAAGAGAAAGTTCAAATTTCTCAGTTCCATAATGAGGAAAAAGGTAATTTAATATTCACATTACATAATGAAGACAAGATGGAAATGGTGTACAAATGAAGAAAAAATTTGTACATGGATGGCAAAGCAAGAGTTGGAAAGTATGGTTACATTGCTTAAAACTACAACAGACTGGAAGCTGTGAAGAGCTATGATCACCTACATTCTTAAGGAACATGGAAGATAAAGTGTTTTTAAAGAAAGTAAAACACTAATGATTATGAGGCAATGAATATCTGCTTGGAATGAGGAATCAGAAATCTTTGAATTTCAGACAGGTTCATTACATTCACTTATATGCATCTACCCTTGGGGAAAAGGTATGAATCAGAACAGGACAGACTGGGTCCTATAGCCTTGGTAGGCAATTAGTTTGCCGCAGAAAGAAATGACAACCTAAAATCTTCTGTGTAGTCAGTCATGAATCAAAAGAGCCCAAGCGTGTATCATGTATAGCA
This sequence comes from Acanthosepion lycidas, assembly GCA_963932145.1. Classification (NCBI taxonomy): domain Eukaryota; kingdom Metazoa; phylum Mollusca; class Cephalopoda; order Sepiida; family Sepiidae; genus Acanthosepion; species Acanthosepion lycidas. The sequence goes on from OZ010576.1 coordinate 78,288,695, forward strand.
CTTAACTGACTGACTGACGATACTAACATTATGAATCTTGAGAAAATGAATTATTTTCAATTACAGACGGCTAAAATTTATGCTTAGTTATTTAGTGCTTTTAGTTACGTCTTGTAACAGCAAAGAAAAATGTGTTTATTGATATTTGCCAAATTTAACCATTGAGTAATGATTATTGCTCTAAAAGATGAGTTTATATGTAGATGACTGTGTTGAAAAGCAGGCAAAGAAAGGAAACGACAAGAACTCCTACAGAAGGTAGTGAAGGAATATGAGAAGAAAGAACTAAACATCAATTGCAAGAAGATAGAATGTATGGTTGTTAGCAAAAGGAACAGTCAAATACGCAAATTACAAATTGGTGATACCTAAATCAAAAAGTACAACAACTTAAATATCTGGCAAGTATTTTAACAGAGGATGGAAAGTATCCTAAAGTGCATTGGCATAGTGAAAGATGCCTTTCAAAAGCTAAGCAAAGTATTTAGAAACAGAAAAACTTTGTTAGAAACAAAGAAAAGAGTGCTGAACTTTTATGAAATATCAGTCCTACCATATGGCAGTGAATGCTGGACAATTTTCTTGCAGATGAGGAAGATACTTGAAGCAACAGAAATGTGGTCCTACAGAAGGATGCTGTGGATACTATGGACTGAACATGTGATGAAGTTTTAGAGAAACTGGAAACAAAAAGGATACTTATATTTACAATCAGAAAGAGGAGGGAATGTTGAAGTTTTAATTACAATTCTAGAAATTTAAACCAATTTTTAACTATTTACTAAATAGCTTTGTTAGTTAAGATGTCAGTCCTTTGTCCAGCATTCACAGCTATATCAATCTTCTCACAGATGAAGAGAGTTGAAGCAAGAAAAATATGGTTCTGCAGAACAAAGTTGAGAATATCATGGACTGAACAGCAAAATTTAAGAGAAATTGGAAACAAAAAGGACAGTTAAATTTAACATCAAAAAGAGATAGTTGAAATTTCTAGAGCACATAATGAGGAAAGAGGGCTTGGAAGATTTGATACTCACAGGATATATTAAAAGTAAGAGGAACAGAAGAAAAAGATCATATAACCTACATAGCAAGCATGAGAAAATAGGTGGCAGAACAGGGTTTAGGGTAGATGAAAAAAAAAATTTTTATTAAAAGCTACAAAATTGTGGAGATCCATGATCACCAATAATCTGAAGGGACATAGTACTGCTTTTCTTTTTATTGAATTTAAAATCAGAGCCAAAAGCTTTCTTTTCAGGTTTTATAAATAATTTCTGTTACTATTTGGTTTGAACAAATAAGTGGGGTTCATTTGATTTCTTAATTACAAAGTATAGATTGCTAAAATTTTGTTTTAATATTTTTATAGATAATGAAATTTTATGCATGCACATTTCTGATTTTTTTCCCCTTTTCAATAAAATCTGTTTGTCAATTATGCTTTAAAATATCATGAAGCTCTTAACTTCTCTTTATTAATTTTGGATTAGCAATTTATGATAGATTTAGATGCCATTCAGCATTTTTGCTATATTAAATATCTAAGTCAAACTGAACACTAATTTAGAGAAGAAAAACGAGAATAGTGGATTGATTTATTTGAAAAATTCAATGAGCTGCAGTTAAGTTTGAAATATGAATGTTGTTAAGTTATAAAGTACAACATTTTTAATTAATCCAGTGAACTTTTTGTGATCTAACATAAATCAAAATTTGAGAAATGAATTAGGTATATATGCTGTCTGATTAATTATTGAATCAATTTATAAATTTGTTAAGTAAAATCTTTTCCTGACACATACTTGTGACCTTGACCAATTAGCAGTTATAGTATATTCTATCTTTCCAGTACTGAGAATTTAAAAAATGCAGCAATTTTTATAATAAAGTAACTTTTCACATTGTCTTAATTTTCTTTCCCATTTTAGAATATTTTATCAAATTTGAGTTATCTCTATCTATATAAGGCAGGATGTGCGTGTGTGTGTGTGAGTGTAATGAATGCACGGCCGCAATTTTCAATAGATTTGCACCAAAATTTACATGCACATGCTCCAAGTTAGTGGAAAGGTCAAGACTGACATTGCATTTCCCAACTCCCATTGATAGTGGAAATAATCGATTTTTTCATGCTTCTATGGCAGTTTTCATGTAGTTTGCAGCCATTTTGTACTGGCCAGAGTGAGAGCCTATAGCTGGCTGCCACGAATAGGCAGGAAGATTCTATTGGCCAGTGTTAGAGCCAACAGTTGACTGACATGAATGTTAACTAGCATGCTAGCATGCAAAAAAAATCGATAGCTGCATTCGTCACAAGTGGGAAAAATTTAAATCTGCATGGCACTTTACTCCAATTGGCTCATTCGCTTGCAACGTTGATTCTGATTCCACAGAACTGGGTTGGATGTGAAAAAGTATTTGTTATTAATATTCTTTTTTCATTCGGTTTTTCCAGTTACGAGTCCTTTTTTAAAGCTGATCGTTTTGTGTTCATTTTGTTTAGTTGTTTTTTCGTAACAGATTTAATGTTTAGTATAGAGTTTAGAAAAAAATCGCAGTGTGAGATAGGCAAGAAGTAAGGCAACATCAGCACGGCAAAGGGCACTCCTTTAAAGGCAAGGAAGGGCAAAAATATTTTAAGTCACGTGATAGCGATTGCTGTATGAGTTGTACAATTTTTGAATCAGGCATGGAGAATTCTGGGCCATGCTGCTAGTTCTATTATAAGACTTTTCTCTATAGAAATAGTTTTAATGATTAAAATCTTAATTTTCTCTACCATATGCTACTAATGCACTTCAGTATAAGAATGTACATTTATTAACAACTAGCTTAAAACAATACTCTGTGCAGACTTTTAAGCTAGCAACTGCAGAGGACTAATTAGGTTCAACTTAAAAAACAGCAATGATAATGTTGAAGAAATAACTCTGATTTCCTCAATTCACTTCATGTTACTTCAAAACCTCACTATAACTCTAATTTGGGTTCTATGTCCCATTTTGGCCAAAAGTCTGATTTGGGCTAAAATTCAAATTCAGGTCGAAAATCAAGTTCTTCAAATCATAAACTCCATGAAACTTTAATTGAGTTGAGTTCTTCAAATCACAAACTCTGAGAAACTTCAAAACCTCATGTCATAAAGCCTCTCACTTAACTATGATTCCTTGATATTTTGAAGAAATAAAATTGATTTCCTCAATTCATAAAAATTTTGGAGATAATTTCAACTGAATTAAAAACAAAAAATTTTAAATTCACAAATTTTTTGTGTTGCTTTAAACTCAATTAAATTAAAAATTTATAAAATCACTGATTTCTTTCGGTTATTATAAAATTTGAATTTTTAACTGTTCCCTCCTCATCCAAACTTAAATCCCAATGGTGGATGTTCAAGCACCAGATGAAGGGCAGACGTTCAATCCCAAGATCACCCTGATTTCAGAAAGGTATAAGAGCTTATGTAGAGAAAGTATGGCCGAGTTATAGAGGCTTAAGATACATGGACGGACAGGCAGAATTTGATGTTTATTTATTTAGCAGAAGAAAATATTTTACAGTTTTCCAACTTAGATTAATTTTCTGTTGCCTTTTCTTGAAATCATTACAAGAATGAAGAAATATAAAGATTCTTTTGTTAAATTACAATAAATTGTTCTTTACATATTTTGTTCAGTATGTACATGAACTCCAAATGAAAAACAAATTGTCATAAAAAATTATCCCATAATCTACATATATTAATAAGAAATATTAAATTTGACAGAATAAAGAACGATTCAGAGATGTTGAAATATTTTTTAATTTATTTAGCTTCAACAGAAATTATGAGAATGGAATGAATGATATGGAGTTATTTTTCTGTTTTAAATTCTATCTTTTGTTTTCATTGATTATGTAGATATCAAAGTCTATATTGACATTAGTGTTCATGTCTGTGTTGTAAAATTTAAAAATTGATATCTGTAATATAGAATTTAAAACTGACACAAACATAAACATTAATGCCAATATACATATGAATATAAACATGAAGCATTATCAATTACCATTAATTATTTTGTGCAGCATATTTCGTTTTTATTTCAGTTGCTTTCCAATGAAAATGTCAGATGAAAAATAAACATCAGAAAAACAAAAACACAGGGTGGGATGGGTAAACTGTTGGCATTTTATATTTTTAATTTCACGCATGTGACAAGTTTGTTTTTGAATTTGTTGACTTCAGAGTATAGTACGGTCAGTTGGGCATTGTCTGTGAAAAAAAGAGCACCATGAGGCAATTTACTCCATCAGAAATTTGGAAATGGCATACTGTACTGCTTGGCATTCATGCCAGCAGCTCCAATACAAACATTTCAGATTGTTTGGGTGTCAATCTGAAGATAGTGCAGAGGATTCAAAAAGGTTTGAATCAGTCTGAGGATGATTACAAAGGTACAGCAGCTTGGGACTATCACTCTGATCATTCTGATAAGAAAAGAACTCTAGAATTTATTGGTGAGTGCCTCAGCCTCAAAACAGAGGCCTACATTAAGGAGATAGTGCTGCCCTGGGTCAAGAGGGTGGATGTTGAAAGACCCTATGTCTGGCAACAGACATAAGGTCTTCCAGCAGCAACTCATGCCCCACAAGCAGGAGAACATAGTCATGGTTATCACACGATTTCTGTGACCACATCACTCTTTACATCTGGCCACCTAACTCCCCAGACTGCAACTTCCTAGATTATTATGTGTGAGGCCCAGATGAGTGAGAAACCAACAAAACTCCTTGTAACACCAAAAGATGCACTGAAGGCAAGGATTATGGCAACATTCACCAACTTAAACAAGGAGACCGTCCAGAAGAGTTGCAGGAGATTCCGAAGTAGTATGGAGGCCATAGTTGAAGCCAATTGTGATTTTATTGAATGAATTTACTCTTTAATATTTTAAGGTATTTTTGTGTAATTTTAGTAAATATATCTGTTAAAATGTGATGTCAGTGTTAAGTTTTGCATACTTTAGAGGACAATTTATCAATCGCACCCTGTAGAAGAAAATCAATATGATCAGTGGAAGTCTTCTATATTAGAAAAGTCATAAGAATCATCTCTTAACTAACATTTATTATGTAATAATAAGGTTAACAAATAGGACTATTCCTTACTTAATGACATGGACCAATTACAATCACCTTATCCCTAAACAAGTTGGTTACTGACTGAGAAGTTATAACTGATCACTATTTTAGGCATACAATGTGTATAATGGGTTTGTGCCAACCAGTTAAATATAGCATTAGTATCACTAAGCAGTATTTGTAATGTTTCTGATATATTTCTAAATGTTTATGCAAAAAAAGTAGTTTACAGAACAGAAAGCATAATAAACAAATTAAAAAAATCCTCCTTATATTCTGTACATTACTTTGCTTTGCATATTGTAAAAACATTAAACTTTTATTAATTTCACTTTAGTTATTCATTTTGATTCAATTTGAAGGAAGGGAAAGCAATCACAATGTATTAGGTTGGTGCAAAAATAATGACGTAATAATGTCGTTTTTTGACGTTAAAAAATACGTCAAAAAACGACATCATTACGTCATTATTTTTGCACCAACCTAATACCATGTACATTACCAGCTTGTTCGATTTATTTATTTTATTTAAGACAAGTATCTGTCTTCTCACCAGACTTATTCAACTTATGCAGTGAGGTAATTCTAAGAGAATTAGAATTCCTACCATGATTCATTATTGGTGGCCACAATTTTAACAATACAAGCTATGCAGATGACACAGTGTTGAAAACAGAGAGAGAGAGAGAAATGAGACTACAAGAACTCCTACAGAAGGTACTGAAGAAAAGTGAGAAGAAAGTGCTGAACATCAGTTGCAAGAAGATAGAATGGATGGTTGTTAGCAAAATCAAGCAAGTACAACAGTTTAAATAGAGAACAGAAAGGGTGACACTGAAATTTGAATTCTCATTGGGATAGTGAACATCATCTTTCAAAAGTTAATCAAAGTATGAAGAAACAGGAAATTTTGTTAGAAACAAAAGAGTACTAAACTGTTAGGTAAAATTTGCCCTCATGCAAATACTGGGCAATCTCCTTGAGACTTAAAGCAACAGAAATGTGGTTTGACACAAGGATACTGAGAATACCATGGATCAATCATATGATCAATGAGGAAGTTTTAAGGGAAATGAAAATGAAAAGGACACTTATGCTTAACATTAGAAAAAGAGTTGAAATATCTAGGGCACATAATGAAGAAAGAGGGCTTAGAAAATTTGATACTCACAGGACATATTGAAGGCAATAGGAACAGAGGAAAACAATGCATAACCTACCTAGTGAGACTGAGTAAATGGATAGTAGAACAGGGTTAACGACATTGCAAAAAGACAAAATTAATTAAAAGCTACAAAGGGTAGGACATTCAGGAGAACCATGATCACGTCTGGAGGGACCAGTGCAAATAAAAGATTAGCTCATTGATAAACAGATAAATTATGAAGTGAAGAGTGGCTGTATTTTAAATATCTAATTTTGCCTGTTAGAAAATCTATGAATGACAAATTAGATTCAAACAAGCAAAAAAATGTAGCATATGAATAACTGTGCAAATTGAAAAGATGACTGTTTGAAGATTTCCACATAGCATTAATTAGTTTAGATCAAATTATACTGTATTATTCCGAGAACATTTTACAGAAATATAAGAGATAAATTATATTTCCTTCATAAGTAACAATATCTGAATGTTCCTTCAGGCCTTCTTGTATCATATTCTCATAACATAATCAAACATATATTCTTAGTGATAAATTGCAACTAATCAACTCCTATGAATAAATGTCTTCCTAATTAAAAGTAAGATCAGATCATAAACCTTATCTTATAAGTCAGTAGGATACATTTAATGTTCATTAGAAAGCTTCCCTAAATTTATAAGCTACGAGGAATAAATATTCCAATATCTACTTTTTAAACATCAACAGAGTAACTCATTGCACCTTTTCGGGCTAATGTATTCTGCTGACATGAACTGGAAAGATTATATTGATTCAAGTGCTAGGCTTGCTGCTAGGAACATTGGTTCACTGCGTTGGCAGCAATCTAAAAATGATCTATAATCTGTTGTTAATTGAGGAAAGAAACTGACTTGTTAATTTTAATGATTCCAGAACGAAACTACTCTCTTTCAATTGTCTGAAAGAACCCTTTTTACTTTCCATCATCATGGCTGATGCTAAGCTCCAGAATATTGACTCATTATGGCTTCATGAGCTAACATTTTCCACTGACAGGAACTGGAAAGATTATACTGAATTTTGATAAAATGAAATGATGAGTCTGCAATGTTATTAGTTCTGACCTAGAATCTTGGTTTCAGTCACTTTCCCACTGTTGTAACATTGCTTTGCTGTGCCTTTTCAATAAATACTTTCATGGTTAATCTTCTGATAAACTTTCCTCTATGGTACCTAGACTTCATGAATTTAAATGCAGCACAAGATTGGTGGCAAGATCTCTTGAAATGGCTAGATGTAAGCATAAGTTCTATGCTAACAATTTCTTCTCTTGAACTCTTCCAGTCAACTTTGATCTTCAAAAATTAGGTGCAATGTTGTTACCGCCTGTCTTCTTAATTCTTGTTCTCTCTCTTTGATAGTGGTTTTTGTTTTCTCATATTTTCTAACACTCAGTAACTCCTTGTGTCTTAGTGGTTTTGTTGCTTTGTGAAATGATTTATAAAGCAAAAAAACAAATATGTTCATAATAGATTATTTCAAATGCAGCTTTTCAACCCCAAGAGTTATTCACTTATTTTAAAATTATCATTATGAAATTGGTTTTTGATTTTTCTATGATAATGTAATTATATGAAGAATTCTAACTCCAACTCTCTTTCAACACTGTTGTATGTCTGTGAATTTAGGTTCCCATACCATCACCATTTTCAAACTCTTGAAAGAATTCTCAGGTTGCATTGTATCGCATGTCAGTAATTGGAAGCATTCCTAGGAAATGGTCATTGAAGTTATTTTTGCCAATCAATAGCTACATTTGGTTGGCCATGTCATCCACATAACTGAGAACTGAGTTCCGCAATGTGTTTTGTTTGGTGAATTACAGTCAACACATAGAACTGTTGGTAGTCAGTACAAGTGATATAGGGATGCCATCAGATGCATCTTGAAGACTTGTAATATCATCCATAGCCACTTAGAAAAATTGGCTGGAGAACAGGTCCATTGGTAGCTTGTCTACATAGATGCTGTTCAAACCACAGAAGCAAAGTTGGTCCAGAAGGCAAAGGAATGCCATTGAAGATGTCACATGCAGAATCCTTCCTCAACTGACAACCAAGATCTATTCAGATGCTTTACTTGTAATAAAAAGTGTGCCATTCTTGTATTAGTCTAATCAGTGTTAACTACTGAAGGTACTTCTCATTATTAGACAATCAGTGTTAAAGTTCATACCTTATATCCCTAGGATGATCTTTTGCTACATCAAAGTTAACTAGTATAGTTTTGATCTTATTTTTGTCGAAGTTTCCATTTCAGCTTTCTTAAAAAAATAGAGCTTATTGAACTACTTCTGTCCTTTCTAAATGGATCCTCTCAGGCTTGGAAAGTTTTACTGAACAGAAATAAAATACCAACAGAAACCAAAGAGCCAGCCTTGGTTAATGCTAGCATGTGTTGGCATCCCTCCATAATCACTACTATAATCTCTACCATGGATAATGGTGTAGTAGGACTCTTGCTGCATTCTGAACTGCCTGCAATAATTGTAAGAATGTTCAAGAAAATATAGTAAGTTCAAGCCAAGACTGAAAACAGAAGTGGTTTCTCTGGAAAATATCAAAGTTTTCAAGAGACACAAAGCGTCAGTGCCATCTATAATAAATGGCCCTGAGATTGTTTAACCCTTACCAGACAAAGCAAAGCTCTTTGCAATGAACTTTGCCTCTGATTCTACTTTATGATAGACTTCCTAACTTCTCTCTTCTCATGGAGCACAAAATTTGTAATATCCCTATAATGGCACAAGAAATTTCCAGGCTTATCAAAAGCCTTAATTCTAAGAAGGCTTACAAGTCTAGATAAAGTCCCAGTGATTGTTCTCAAGAACATCAGTTTAGACTTATCTCCAATCTTGGCAAAACTATTTAACTGCTGCCTGAAGGAAAGATGTTTCTCAAGTTTATAAAAAGTCAACTGCTTGGCAGTAGAGGAAGGATTCTGCATTTAACATCATCAATACATTCCTTTGCCTGCTCGACTAACTTTGCTTCTGTGATTTGAACAGCATCTATGTAGTCATGTTGCCAATTGACCTGTTCTCCAGACAACTTTGCTAATTTTCAAAATATCTTTAAGAATGCTAGTGAACACCCATCTTCACTAATATCGACTTATAATCAATGTGAAACTTTTGAACACTACAACAGGAACAACCTCCTGAGTGATAATTAATATGGATTATGTTCTGCTAAGTCCACTGCTGATGTCCTTTCATTACATACAAAATAAGTCAGGCACTAGACAATAAATTTATCAAGAGAACCATTGCTTTAGATACATCAAAGGCCTTTGACAAGATGTAGTCCCTGATGTGATGGATAAATAATAGTAGCCATGGGATGCAAACAGGATTAACACCATTTAACTATATAACAATTGATGATATTGATTTATAGAATAAAAAATGAGTCTCTATCACTGAGGCATCCACTACTCTGTATTTTACTTTAGGAAAAGTAGAAGAGGTATATATAGGAAAAAAATTAGACAAGCTGTGAAAAGTTGTTCTTTTGCAGGTGAATATATGACACAATTTAGAAGAATTTGTGAACTGAGTTTATCAAGCTTCAACTCTACTCATCAAACCTTGTGCCATCTAGCTATTTTCAAAGCAGAAAAGCTGCATAAAAAGAAGAAAAAGAAAAATTTAGGAGCCTAAAAGTAACTTTAGAAACAATGTGCTGTGTGCAGGATAAATATAGAGAATACCATGTATGTTTCACGGCTCTAGGTCATTCTCTCTTTGGTTGGGCCAAGAACATTCTAACCCCCTTGTTGAGACAGTAGAACCCCACTTGTAGAACTATGAACATCCTGAAATATGGACATCCACTATAAGTAAATGAAAATAAATATACAATTTAAAATAAATAGTGTGTTTACTCAAATATAGGTATCCACTAAAAATCACATTTAAATAATATATATATATATATATATATATATATATATATATATATATATATATATATATATATGTTATAAATTTACTAATTTAAAAATATGGTTCTGTTGCTACACAGGAATAAGCATGTTTCAAAATCAGAAACTAAAAACTTCAAATTCAATTATAGTACTAAATTAAAGTCCTTTTGTAGATTTGCATTGAGCACTAGTTTGAAAAAATCATTAATAAGAACACTGGATTATATATCTTAATGTTCTTTTTCTTTATTATAATATATATATATATATATATATATATATATATATATATATATATATATATATATATATATATAAGGTAATGGATAAATAGGTAGTGGAGCTGTGTTAGTTTAGCAGTAGTATCCACAGGATGCAGATAAGATTTAACAGTATTTAACTATAGAATAATTGTTGAGTCCAAAAAGATGACTCTCTCTCTCTCTTTCTCTCTCTCTCTCTCTCTCTCTGAAGTGCCCTCTGCTCTAGGTTTTATGCCATTAAAAGTAGACTTGATATATCAAAAGATTGTGATCTTGTGGGGCATGTCACGTTTTCCATTCTTCATCCTCTTTCCCACAGACACAATGTTGCAATCACTACCATTATTTTCATAGCAAATGTTCAGATGAGCTCTGTTCTTTAATGCCATCGTTTCAGAACTTTACAAGACACAACATTCTACTGGGTGTGATGGGTAAATTGTCACCATTTTATATTTTTAATTTCATACATGTACACTGTTTTCTTTGAATTTTGTTGACTGCACAGTATAGTAGGGTCAAATGTGATGTCTGTTATTTGCCCAAGAATTGCTAGTTTGTGAAACAAATTCCCACATTGATGCTTCCTCAAACACTACAATCTTAGCCTCTTCAAGTCATAGGTCAATCATTATCTAGCCTCTATATCCTCATAATCTTCATTTTCTTCTTCCTCCTTTTACATTCACATCATTCAGTAACCCTTAACCTTGAATGGCACTTGAATCTTTTATTGGGTGTGACTTAGTAAAAAAAAACAAAAAAAAAAACAGAAAGATAGATACTGTATGTATATCCTATGAAAACTATTTGGTTTTAGACAGTCCTAGAATTAGCCTTAATAGCTATACCTAAGCAATGTCTTTATTTTTTACAACCTCAGTTTCTCTTTTACTGTAACTAAATCAAGATATTTATTTAGACACTTCTAAAAGCTTCTATCTTGTCTACACTCTTGTCTTGCTGTCTTGGTCTTCTGAGGTGCTAGTCTCAATTTGAATCATCCAAATCTACATGTATCAATCTGATATATGTCATGTGTGATACATGCTTAGGTGATCATGTATCTTTTGATACATGACTGATGAGGCAGATTTTTTCCCACTGTACGTTGCCATTTCTTTCTGCGGTAGACCAGTTGCCATCCAAGACTATAGAACCAAATCTGTCCTGCTATTTACCCATAGCTGTTGGGGGAGAAGAAACAGATTCATACCTTTCCCAAGCATGTAAGTGAATGTAATAGATTCGACTGGAATTCAAACTCAACTCTCTGATTCCTCAATCTGAGCTGCTATCCACTACTCCACTGTGCCTCCATATATATTTTTGAAGAGCTAAATACAGAGACCTGGTCCCTTCACAGGTTTTGAATTCAGAGTTGTCTTTCTCCTAGATCAGTTGCCATTCAAGGCTATAGAACCCAGTCTCTCCTGCTATTTACCCATAGCTGGGGGGAGAAGAAGCAGATTCATACCTTTCCCAAGGTTATTAGCATATAAGTGTATGTAATACACTCAAGTGGAATTTGAACTTGGCTCTCCGATTCTTCCATGTATGATAAGCCTTTTTACTTTATTAACATATATTCCTTTCCTGTACACAATTAAAAAAACTAGTCTACTTATCAAGTTGTACCTATTTCGTTTATTATATGAAAATCTTGTTGTCGCTTAGTCTGTTTTCATTTGCATAAATCCTTTTCATAACATTATTTTAAAGATTCCTTGTCATATGCTTATGAGCAGATATCTACAGCTTAAATTTAAAAAACTATAACTAGATTTCTTCAAGTGTTGTTAATGAGTTTTATCATTAGCGTTGCAGGTTGTTTCTCATTAACCTCACCAGTAAGCTATCAAATTGTGCATGAACAAAGATTATGTACAAAAAAATAATTACTAAAATTGAAATTGTTTTTTATTCTTCACAGCAAGATTGATTCTGACAAGAAAAGTCATTATTCTGCTGCGAAATTAGCCTAACATTAAATGATTAACAAAAATACCCCCAATTAAAACTGCCATTGGTTAATGATTAAATTGAATAGAACAGAAAGTTCAAGATATCATTTTAAAAGACAAAAAAAAAAACTCTCAATATTTTACAAGATCTTCAGGAGAAAATTAAATTGCTTCAACTATCTGATAATTAGTTGATTAGCCTTATTTACTAGCAGTGTCTGTAACCCTACAATGTCAATTAAGTGAAAATAATTTTAATCTTTGTCGTTGATTGCCTGTTCATTAAAAAAAAAGTATTATTGATTATGCTATCTGCGCTAAAAGCCAATTTCTCTTTTTGCCTCCAAAATATCTGCCTTGCAAACATACCAGCAACTCAACACAAATAGCTTTTGCCTTTCTAAAAATTATCTCTGATTGTTAAAATTAAAATAAAATAAAATAATTAAATTAAACATCTGCAGATTTATTGGAGCAAACGAAGAAAATGATAATTTTTTTAATATTTTTTTTTTATAATTTATTTTGTGTTGTAGCTCACTGGTTAAATCATTATGAAATTATATTTTGTGGCATTTTATTCAAAATCTGACACTGTGTTATATGCAAATTCTAAATTTAGGGTTCATCCTGTATGCCACAAAATATAGTGACTTTTCCTATTGCAACACAGTAGCGAAGATTATAAAAACAGACTTGGTGTTTTTTATTAACCATATATTTCTTAGCTGCTGACAATTAAAGACTTAGGATATCTTTAAACAAGAAATAATAAAACATTTTCTCAAAAAAGTTCTCCCACAAAGATGGATGTACAGCTAGTGTGTTACCAGTGTGAAAAGTGTAACTGGCAAATTGAATTCATATTCTGGTCTAGTCTGCTGTGTGAACGTTTACACTAATACCCTTGGGAAAGACATGAATTCATTTTTTCTCTCACCAGCTGTTGGTAAAATAGCAGAGTAGACTGAACCCTCTAGCCTTGGGTAGTAACCATTCTAGGAGAATTGCTACTTTGAATTAAAAATTTCCTGTCCTTTGTAGCTCTTAGTAATTTTTTTCTTTTTGTTATCTCTCATAAACCCTGTTCTGCCATCCATGTGTTGTTTTCCTCACTCAGTTAATATTCCCTGTGAGTATAAAATTTTCCAAGTCCTCTTTCCTCATTATGCACCTTAGAAATTTCATGCAGTTACTTTTATAAAAAAAGTATGTTTATTCATCAGTTGGAAATACAATAAATTAAAATAATTTGTATGTGTACAAATATTTGTCCCCCCACTGCATGTATATATATATATATATATATATATATATATATATATATATATATATATATATATACATACATATACATATATATATATATATATATATATATATATATATATATATATATATGTGTGTGAAAAGTGTGTGTATATAAATATAAATAAATATATATATATATAATTATTTATATATCATATGAGCGGTACTTATTTGAAAGCGCTCAATATCAGAGATAGAGCTAACATATTTGGTTGGATTGATGTGAGTTTGTGACCCTATATATATATATATATATATATATATATATATATATAGTGGAGGAAGAAATGCAGAAAATGCTGGTTACATCAAGAAAATGCTTATGATTAGAGCTAAGCATTCCTTGTAAACTTAAACCAGCATTTGTTCTATTTCTTCACCTGTGCCACATATATAAGAATCCATGAATGAAACCCTTATTCTTTGACTATTGCGGACTGGCAAGAAAGAATCACAAAGAACTGCACCAAATGACAGAAACAACAGAAACAACATTACTTGTGGATTACCAACAGCAGTAATAACTAAAATGGATATCGCATGTAACTTGAAGATAAAATAATGTCATAATCAAGATGTTGACATTACATACTGCCTCAAATGAAATATTAGAAAGGAAACTCTTATCAATACTGGAAAGAGTTTTAAGAATTGATGGACTTGAAAAACCTATTTTCCTGATAAATTGTCTTAAGAGAAAGATTTAAGAGAAAGCAGTACTCGCAGCTCGGCCAAAGAATGCCAAATGTTTCCTCATAGGAGAATGGCAAATATTACCATTACTCTCATTAGTTTGAAGAGGTTTTGAATGATGAAATGAATAATGTAGTTTTTTTTTGTCTTTACATTTCTACTGATTAGTTTTATATATAGATTTGCATATCATATCTTCCAACAAAAATGATACAAACAAAAGAAAAATAATGAAGAATATCAAGTGTATCAAAATTCATGCAGTAAGTCAATGAAATCTTGCTTTCTTGACCACACTCTCCCCACACGCATACACACACAGGTGGGTATCTTCAACAACTTGCTAACTACATTAGTTGTTATTAGATTTTTGTTGGTATGTTTTGTATACATGTTGTGACATTCTATTGAACAGGAATTGTTATGTTCCAGTAATAACTGCATCAACTCTAATATGTGTGTATATTCAGGATGTGTATGGGTGGGGTTGTAATTGATAATGGCCTGGGAATGAGAAATGGAACTGCCCAGCACAAATTTCCAGTTGGGTTCATTAAATACACTTATGCCCCTAGGAAAAGTATGAATCCATTTCTTCTCCACGCAGCTATGAATTGTATAACAGGACAGGCTGGGTCCTATAGCATGGTTGGCAACCAGTCTACTGCAGAAAGAAACAGAAACCTATTCTGCCTAGTCAGTCATAAATCAAGAGACATGATCACCCAAGCATGTATCACATATGGCACTTAACTGATTTTATATTCCATGGGTAGATAAGAAGCATTATAATTACCATATTTGATGGCATATAAGGTGCACTTTTTTTTACTAAAAATATCTTTTAAAATTCCCTTGCATCTTATATGCCATATGTAGACTTAAAATTTGCAATAGTTGTCTGAAATTAGCTACTTGGCAACTTCTATTAGCTTAAACTTTAGAGTAACTTTCATATACCTATTGTTATTATTTAAAAGACTATTCTGCAGGTTAAAAATGTTATCATTGATAATATTCATTATATTAATTTTATCATGTTTAATATTAGTACTTTGTTTCATTAAATTATATGCAATTAATTCAAATTATATATTTGTAAAATATATTTGTTTCATTAATAATTTTCTTGCGATAACTTCCGGTTGCATTGGTATAAATACAATCAGAATTTTTATATCCTAATTATTATTCTATTAAGACTTTTACAAGACGCAGGTTGTACAGATCATAAAAATAGGATATAATAAAATTTTATAGGCTCATGTTCTTTTTTCCTATTATTTTTTGTTTAATTGTAATCATGATTTGTTTAACCAAAATAATAACATAGCATAGCCTAGGCTTTACCATTTACTAATAATTTTACTAATTACTAATTTTTTCTTGATTTTCCCTGCTGAAATTGGGGTGTGTCTTATACATCCATGTGTCTTATATGCTGTCAAATACAGTAATTGATGTAAACTCTTCATATATCTGTGACTAATAAGGTAACTTAAGATTATTATATATCTATATTTTCAGCAACTATAAGAAGTATTACATATGGAAATAGAAAGATAGATACAACCAAGCTTTAATATATATATATATATATATATATATATATATATATATATATATATATATATATTTACTTAATAAAATAAGTACAATTTTTACAGACTGTTTTGTATAAATTTAATTGAGTTATTCTGCAGAGTTGTCATATTTGATGCTTATCTTGGAATCTAATGATAAACCATAAAAGGAAAAAGGTTAAAATGAAAGACATTAAACCTGCTTTTGTGGGAGTTAAGCTTAGTAATGCAAGATTGATAAATAAGTATGTTTAATACGTAATGGTTACACCCAACTAAAACAACAAGGGCATATAAATAAATCTAAAATAAACATTTTTAGATAATGTGATTCTAATAAAATTTCTTAACTGACAAAATGTGTGGTATAAACTGAATATCAAGCCAAAAAACAGTCAAAATCTAATGATTTTTTTGATTATCTTGACTGATTGGTATTAATTCTGTAGATAGACATTAAATGGATTATACCAGCCAAATACCTACAAACACAGAGTATGTTGTAATAGAAGATTTTTTAATGTTTTTATTATTAATAAAAATAAATAACAATGAATTCAATAACAGACTATATTTGTCTATATTTCTGAGATGAGGTATTGTTATTATTTACATTATTTACATTGTTTGGACTGTTGTCCTCATCTTCATTGCCATATTCACAACATAGTGGATAAAAGCATTGGTTGAATACATGTGATTTGTCCCAAAGAGTTGTGAGGTCAATACCTCAGCTGAGGTGAACAAAAACTTGGAGAGTTGAGTTAAAAGGGAGATAACTGATACTGACACATCCAAGAGTGGCATGGCATGTGGAACTAGAACAATCTACCCTGGTGGACAAAATAAAGAGTTTAGTTCAAAATTCAAATCACCCGAAGAAGGCTGGAGTGTACAGTGGCCAAAACATTGGGATTATGGCAACAAAGATAAGGACAACAGTCAGAACAATGTAGACTATATTTATTAGATCATTACAAAAATTTGTGCCTGAGTAGAAAATTTTACATGCTCCCAAAAATACATTTATTAGTCAAGTACATCATGTCCATTGATTTTAACAACCCTTTGCCATTGTTTGACAAGATTGTTGAATTAATTTTCATAGAAACTTCATATTTTCATTGCAAGAAGGTTGTGAGGTAGTTTTTGACTGATGTGTACAAAGTCAATTTTTTTGTCATTTAAATTATTCTTGTAGAGACCAGAACAAATGAAAATCCAAAGACGTCCAGAGATTTGGGAGGGTCCCATTTCAGTCCCTTTAAGCTTCTGCAAGGTCTGTTTTGCAACATGTGGTCTTGCATTGTAAAAATGACACCTTTTCAATTTAGCAAAAATTGACCATTTTTCTTGAACTCAAGTCTCTTCAAATTGTGAAAGTCAGTTGAGATATCAAATTTTAAAATCTTAGCACTCTCTTCTGTTAAAATTATTGGTTTGTTCTCCATGATGACAAGCAAAGTGTTGTCATTGACATTGGCAGGCTGCCTTGGAGCATGTTTGATTGTTTAGGTTAAAATCATCATAATAAAACCTGCCAAACCACTTTTCGACAGTCCAAAGAGCTGGAGCATGATTCAAATAAATCTTCTGAATGTTTTTTTGTCACAGTTCTGATGCTCACTCCTTTTTGAAATTCATAAAGCATAATATGACAAAAGTGTAACTTTTCATCCTTCATCTTTAAGGACATCTTTGTGGACAAAACATTAGCATTTGACAAAGTCTTGACTTGCAACTCAACGATGAAATGTTTCAAGTCAAAACACTAGAAATTGGCACAAATGCTTGTTTCAAGTTGCAATCATTTTATATTAACAATGAAAATTGGGCATATTAGAATTGCCCGTGCTTGATTAAAAAATCGTATGACTCATACAGCAATCGCTATCACTTGGCTTAAAATATTTTTGCCCTTCCTTGCCTTTAAAGGAGTGCTCTTTGCCGTGCCGATGTTGCTACATGCCTTACTTCTTGCCTATCTCACACTGCAAATTTTTTCTAAGATCTATACTAAACATTAAATCTGTTACGAAAAAAGAACTAAACAAAATGAACCCAAAATGATCGGCTTTAAAAAAGGACTTGTAACTGGAAAAACCGAATGAAAAAATAATGTTAACAACAAATACTTTTCACACCCAACCCAGTTCTGCAGAATCAGAATCAACATTGAGTTTAAGCAAGCGAATAAGCCAATTGGAGTAAAGTGCCATGTAGATTTAAATATTTCCCACTTGTGACGAATGCAGCTATCGATTTTTTGCATGCTAGCATGCTAGTTAACATTCATGTCAGTCAGCTGTTGACTCTCACGCTGGCCAATACAATCTTCCTGCCTATTCGTGGCAGCCAGCTATAGGCTCTCACTCTGGCCAGTACAAAATGGCTGCAAACTACATGAAAACTGCCATAGAAGCATGAAAAAATCGATTATTTCCACTGTCGATGAAAGTTGGGGAAATGCAAATTTGGTCTTGGCCTTCCCACTAACTTGGAGCATGTGCATGTAAATTTTGGTGCAAATCCATCGAAAATTGCAGCCATGCATTTGTTACACACACACACACACATACATCCTGCCTTTTATAGATAGAGATAATAATAAGAATCAATTCAATGAGAGATTATTTTAACTTATTTAAGTAATATTTTGTTCAAGTAAATGAAAAACCTTGTTTTTTTTTTCATTTCTTTCACTTAGATCTAATTAAAATGAAATTAAAATTCAGTTTGATTAATTCTCTAATGATTTTATTAATAATATTTCAAAATAATGCTTGTAGTAATAATAATAAAAATTGATTCAGTAAACTTAATATCTTTTCATTGTTTAAATAATTTGTTACAGTTTTAAAAATTCTAATTAAACAGATTATTTTGACTTATTTAGATAATTCAGTTAAATTTTTTCGGGTCCACTCAAATAATTTGTTGTAATGAGAAATGTCAGACAACAACAAAGGTTACTATGAAGCAGTCTATATAATTTTTATATTTGAAAAAAAATTGTTCTTTGTTTACATCTAAAAAACAAAAAACAAGTAAAAATCATTTTTAGAAGCTGATTCTTTGTATGTGAACTGTTGTCCTCATCTTTGTTGTCATTATCAAAATAGTCAATATGTTAATAGTGCAAATAACAAGAACTCCTCATCCTAGATATTCAGTCAGAGAGGGATTATTCTTATTTTACATTTTCTGTAAATGTAAACAAACTGATAGTTTTTTCAGCTAAATTATGACTGAATTTTGACAAGGCAGTTTTAAATTCTTTCTATGCAAACATGATAAATTAAAAAAAAACAAACTTTATCAACAAACGCATTGCTTATATATAGCAAGTTTTAAAATTTGCATTAGAAATAAATATGAAATATGAAATATTTATTCAAATATGCTTTTCATATTAGGTATTAGGTGGTGGGGGGCAAATGGATAAAATGAGAATTTCTTATGAGAAAATGTGACAACAAAACAAAATGGCTGAAAGTAACCAACCAACTGAAAGCAAGCTTTTCTAATGTCTGCTCTTTTTCATGATAAATTTACTGATCAACCTGGAGATGCTAGTTAATGATAATCCATCCTTCAGGTAATGTATATGGATGTGCGGATAGTGTAATGGTTAGTAACTCAGAAAGAGAAAGGTCAGTTCAATTTGAATTAGGTTTAACTTCATTAGATTCACTTTTGCTCAAATTGCCTTGGAAAGATATGAATGCATCTCTTTTCCTCCAATCTATGGATTAAATAGCAGGATTGACTTGACTCTCTTGCTTTGAGATGGTAATCAATCTATGAGAAAAGAAACTTTGAATTCAAAACTAGCCTAAAGAGGGATGGGCTCTGTCAGACTACCTTACTTTAGGCACACCACTACTGCTATAGCTGCAGTACACAAGATGCCCCTATGACACTAGTAAATTGCAGAACTTATAACGTGATGATAATCAATCAGATTATTATTTACTTATAGACTATTGTCCTGATCTTTGTTATTATTACAAGGTTTCAGATATAGTACCCTCTAGCTTTCATCAGGTATATGTTGATCTGGTAACCTACAAGAAATTTCAAACTAAACACTTTATTTAATCCATGGGGTAGATTGTTCTCATTCCACTGCTCATGTCTAGGGTTACCTAGTATAGTTTTTATTTTAGTCCTGCTCAGTTACCTCTTGCCTCATTTCCACTGAGTTCAAGGACATTTTGAACTCAAAATTAGTATTCCACTAAGTTCATGAACTTTAATCAACTGAACTATTGTCAGATTATTTATTTATTTATTTATTATTTATTTTTTTTAATGCTATGTCCCTTCAGAACTTAGGCAATCATAGCTCTCCACTGAGTCCTTTTCTTTATCATCTGTGAATTGTCACGACTTTGTAAAAGAAATGGTGCAGTTGTTACCTACTGCCTTTTTCAGAGTTTTGAATTCAAAATTGTTTTTTCCCAGATTGGCTACCACCCAAGGCTAGAGAGCACAGTTTACACTGCTATTTAACCCAAAGCTAGGAAGAAATAAAATGGATTCCTAACTTTGAAATTGGCTGGAATTTGAAATCAGCTTACCAATTCTACATTCCAGGATCGTAAACATTAGGCTACAAGCACATCCCCAGGTTAATATGCATTGCCTAGGATGTTTTATTCAATTTTTGTTCTGCTTACATTTGTTATTTTAGAAAGAAGAACACTTTTCTAGGCTTCAGTGGTACTGGATGTATCACTTATTGAGATAAAATATCTTAATAGGAAGACCTTTCTTAAACAAAAGATGGCTAACCATGACATTGTAATAATAAAAGAATCTTTTGGCAAGACTCTTAATACAAAGGTTTTAATTACAAAAGCTGCTTGTCCAAAAAGTTAAACAATGATTTTGAAGCAGGACCTATATTAATTATACATCCTTTTCAGATAAGTGGTTATTATAATAATTGATTATTCATTGGAAATATTGATTAGCTCCCACTTAAAAGGGATATTAAAATACCTCCTTTTTGAGTGAGATAGCACTAAGTGTCAATTAATTTTTCCTGGAGATTTCACATGGTCTAATCTGTTGATCTGATATTAAAAAATAAATAAAAATAAAAATATAAAAAGAGAATACAAAATGTATGAATTCTATTAGTTTTGCATAAAGATAAGCTGAAAAAACAATTATCATGCTTATTACAAAAAGTAATGACTTTAATCGACCACATTCAATTACTTGCACTTTATCACTATTCTCTTAGCTTACAATTACAGCCAAAACTATTTGATAGAGATGCTTTTGAATTTGAGTTTGTTTAATTGGACTTTTATTAATATGTTCAATGCCAACATCTTTTTTTCATTGATATGTGGAGGCCAAGAATAATGTTCATTCTGCAGAAACTAAGTGTATTTATCACAGTTGTGTGCAGAGAATAAAATGAAGACAATGTATGAATTTCACAAAGGGGACATTACATAATTATCATCATTTTGTTGGTGCAAATAAGTTTACATATGCCCTTTTTGCATGTTTTTTTTAAAAATTTTTGAAGTCAACAAACTGATATGTATAAGATAATATAGACTTATATCTTCTGATACAAAGACTTTTTTGTGACACTAGGTACTAATTCTTTAAAAATTATTATACTAAAAGTACATATGTTGAGTTATACACTTTTAAAAATTTTTTCTCATTTCCCCCAAAATTGACTTATGCCCTTTTAAGAATACAGATATTTTGTAGTGCTTGATTTATGTACAAACTGAGTGGTCTTGCAGTCCAGGTTCCGCTGTGCAAACATTAAAACAAAGAAACAAATACATTAAAGAAGCACATTATAGCAAAGAAAGCTTGAAGGAAAATCTTGTAATCCTGCATTCTGATAAGTGCAATAAGAAAAATATAGCTATGAAGCATGACATACTTGTTAAAATTTAGAATATTAGAATTGTTATTGAATATATTTTTTCATCTTTGTATACTACTTCAGTTTTAGATATTGGAATTTCATTACTGACATACATGGAGATCCACATTCTTGTACTTTTAATTTTCATTAAGTTTCTCCTAAGTAGGTGTTACAGCAGACAGATGTCTCTAACCCAAGCCCCTAATATCTTTATCATGGTCTTGATTATTTGGTGTTTGACTGGTAAAATAGCAAAATTGTTAATTATTTAGAAACAAGAAAACTTTTTGGGAAACAAAGAAAAGAGTGCTGAATTGCGATGTGGTATCAATCCTCTTGTATGGCAGCAAATGCTGGTCAATCTGCCCACATATGAAGAGAAACTGAAAGCAACAGAAATGTGGTTTTGCAGACGGATACTGAGAAATCCATGGCTGGAGCAAGTAAGCAATGAGGAAGTCAGAAAATGATAACAAAAAGAAGATTTATACTCAGATGAGAAAGAGGTAACTGAAATTTATTGGACACATAATGAGGTTTTGTAAAATTTAACTCTCACAGAGTACATTTTTTTAAAATCAAATTTACCCCATACATAGCAGTAAAGCCACTAAGACACAAGGGCTTACTGGGCGTGGAATAATTAGAAAACAGAAAATATTATGAAGGAGTAAGAACAATAGAAGAGCAATTAGAAAGACGAATAATGATTGACATTGAATTTAAATTTTTGAAGATCAAAGTTGGCCAGAAAGCAAGTACAAGGGAGAGAGAGGATGACAGCGAGACAACTACCTGACAAGCTTGTGTGAATGCATGATGGAACAGTGAGGGAGACTTGAAAAAGGGAGAAATGTTGCTAAAGGCCACAAGGGATAGGATGTTGTGGAGATCCATTATTGACCATATCCTGCAGAGACATGACAGAAGAGAACTGAACATGTTAAAAGATTAATATATAAGTTATGTATCAGAAAAGTAACTTCTAGTATTTCAGATTGATACTTAATTTCATTCAGATAGTATCAATAATAATAGTAATATATGTAGAAATACCTAGGTTAGTATCCAGGTATATGGTATGCCCTCAAGGAGACAGAGATGCCTGGATTTGCTCAGATATCACTGAAAAGAGGTAGTCTCCTTGAACCTTGCTTGGCAATCCACCTAGTGTTGCTGACACTAACAAAAATTAGTAGGGAAAGAATCAACCAACTCACTGATGGGAATATATAATGCAATAAAAAACAGTCATGACTGCGAATCAATTGAAGGGATCACTGGAGGAGGGAAGGCAACTAGAAGAGTCATGGTCAGGCTTGGTAGGTGGGAAGGGGACAGCTAGGCCCCTCCTATTGTTAAATCACAAAATAATCAAGCTAATCTGTATTTGCACATAATAAAGTAGCTACCCATCTGTATTGGGGCCTATGTATGAAGTATGAACTTGAAGTCGAATAGAAATGGTAATGCCATAAACCAAAGTAGGTGATTGAAAAAGACCAGGTCAAAATTTCATGAGATTTCAGTCACCAAACAGATCACATCCTTGAGACCACCAAATCAAGCATCACTGTTGTCAAAAAAAAAAGAAAAAAAAAAAGAAAAACAAGAAAATGCTTTCTCATCGATGTGACTCTTCTTGGTGACCATAATAACAAGGCCAGAGAAATTACACTGACCTCCTGTTTGAGGTTGCCAGACTGGGACTTTAAGACCACTATTATTCAAGTATCATTGGGGTGTGTAACATCAAACCTACATAACGAAAATCAAAATAAAGCCTTCTATTCCATCATTTCAGAAAACTACCTTGCTTGGCACTGCAAATATTCTGGGAAAGGTGCAATCTGTTTGAGATCATACAACTTGGAGAACGCCTATAGTGCAAGATTTCCATTTGAAAAAGAGAAACCGAGCAGAAGAAGAGACATGATAATAATAAGGTTGATGGTAGACTTGGAAAGGAAAGTAAGAGCTCAAGATAAGGTAGTAAAGCAAAGTCAGAAAAAAGGTCAAACTATAAAGAAAGAAAGAGGGACAGTGTAAGGGTGAGTTACAGATTTGTCATATCAAAATGATGGTAAAGATGTTTGACTATTTGGGTAATATCATAACTGATGTCAGAAAATATAAAATAGAAATCCAAAGGTACACTGGAATAGCAAAGGATGCCTTCCAGTGGCTAAACAAAGTATTAAGAAATAGAAAGATTTTATTAGAATTAAAGAAAATGCTATGCAATATCTGTCCTCTTACACAGCAGTGAATACCAGACTATTTCCTCACAATTAAATATGATACTCAAAGCAACAAAGATGTGGCTCTACAGAAGGATGCCAAGAATATCACGGACTGAGTATGTGAGTAACAAGAAAGTTTAATGTAAACAATAAGGACTCTTATACTCAGGATCAAAAAGAGATTTAAAATTTCTATGACACATGAGGAAGGAGGGCTTGGAATATTTAACACTCACAGGACATATTAAAGGCAAGCAGTAAATGGGGAAGTAATGACTGGTCTACCAATTGAGTTTTTGCAAATAGCTGGCAGGATGGGGATTGGGAAGGGTGGTAAAAGATAAATGCTGCTTACAACAACAAAGGGTAGAAATTTATGGAGACAGAAGGGATATGGCACAAAAAAGAAGAAAAAGAAGAATTAGTATATTATGGAAAATATCCAGCTACAAATATTTTGTTATTATTTGATATTAGCAGTTTGTATGAACTGACAAAAAGTTCCATAATGCAAGGTTATCTCAATAACAGTAGTTTAATTGCTTGTTGAATATATATATATATATATATATATATATATATATATATATATATATATATATATATATATAAAATTAATTAAAGAATATCAAACACTTAAAATTCCATATGTAATAATTTTTATTTCATGAGAGCTGTAAAAAAGCAGCTCTCAATCTTCAAACTCTACAAACAAAAGCAGCTCTACAATCTTCAACAACTACAAAGCAGACTTTGTTTTTAGGTCTTGAAGATTGAGAGCTGCTTTCTTGAAGCTCACATGAAATAAAATTTATTACCTATGGGATTTTAAGTGTTTGATATTCTTTAATTAATAATAGTTTTGCTCTGTCTTTTGACATAGAGCTCTCCTTGGATCTATATCCCCCTGGAAATTCCATCTAGATTACCATATTGTATCATTACTATATATATATATATATATATATATATATATATATACACACACACACACACACACACATATATATATATATATATATATATATATATATATATATATATATATATATATATATATATATGACACTCAGAACGGAAAGAGAAAAAAAGAATAGGGATAGAGTATAAGGAAACAAGAAAATGATGAAAAGGAGAAATAACCACAGCATTTCACACACACACACACACACAAAAGAAAAAAATCAATGTAACACCTCTTAACTGTTGCATAATTGATTAACAAAATCAAACTTAGTACCAAAAATGACAAAAATGGCAGTCAATTGCTGAAACTTCCTGATGAGTGAACTGAACAATTACAAAAAGTGTTTGTCCAGAGTTTAGGTGCTGAATCAGCTAAATGACAAATTTTATTTTAGAGTTATCTAGTATATATATATATATATATATATATATATATATATATATATATATATATATATAGATACACCTAGTGAGCCTAGTGTTTACTCATATCGGAGTTTTTTCTTTGGGCTTCAGACCTGCATCTGTGCGATTTTTTTCGGCAGAAGTTCATGTTTGTAGCTCTTTCTTTTTTTAAAACCTTTTTTTCCCTCGAGATTGATTTGATTATTGGCAAATCAAAAATTTGAGGGTTTTTCAAAACGTGTCTAGTTATCTATATTTGTATACATATATATATATATATACATATATAATATGCTAAGTAATTTTTTGTAAGGAAGAAAATAATGAGTAAGTTATCATTTTAATCAAAATAATTTAACGAATTAAAAAGTGATTTTTTTGCATAGAAATCTGGGCAATTACCTGATTTTCAGTTCCTAAAACCATTACAAAATTATGTTTTTTTTCTCTCTCTCTTTGGGTCATATTTTATAGCATACTCTGTTAGACTATTAAGTTCCAGCATGTTTTTAATTTTGTAGACTTTATGGAAAAATTCCTCTTTAAAAATTTTGAAGCCTAAACATTTAAATTTTTATATTTTTCTTTTAATAATTTTTATTTTCATAAAATCTGATTAAATAATTTTTATTTCCTTTTTGTTGATTTCCATATCATGAATGTATTCTATTTTTATATTTGTTAATAAACTTCTATATGAAATTTTAGTTGCATTTATTAATAAATTAAATAGTATTATGAGTACTTTTATAAAATAGTAATTGGATTTTGGATTTTTTTAGTATATTCTTAAGATATTAAAATATAGAATAATTTGTCTGTTTATTTAAAGTGTTACATTCTTTGATCATCATAAAGTTAAATTACTCACAAATTAGTTTTTATCTTTTATTTTCATATATAATGTGATCCTCATTGTATTACTGAAGGGAAATGTGAAATGACCAGTTTGTAGTTTTTTCAATATATGTCTTATAATTAAGAATATTTTTGATGCTAGTGTAGATCACAGTTATTGGATATCTGTATCCACTTCTTTACTTCAATTTACTTCTAAATTTCAACAATTCAAAATATTCATTGATATTTTCATGATATTATTTGTGTATAAAAATAAGTAGTGACATTATACATAAAAACATGCAAATGGTCGTCCCAAGTTCATATATAAATTATAAAAGGGAAGAAAATATTTTATGGTATACCAACATGCTATAATGAATAGTTGTTGTAAGAGACATGAAAAAATTACTTATAGCTTAGAAATCTTCCATTTTAAATCTCTACTTTACTTGAAAAGTGTTCCTAAACAGAGATGAAACAATGCCTCATCCATTATCCTGATGATTCTTATAATTAATAAAAATTAATTATAAGAATCATAGGTTTCCTTAAGGAAATATTAATTAGAAGAGATCAGCTCAAAGAAGTGAAATTTTTGTCATGTAATATTTAATTCAGGAGATTGTATTTCTTCAAGTGATCAATGCAATAACATTGTAGAAATTGTGAACAACACTTTTCCTGGATTTCATAAGAACCTGGTTGATATTGGCAATAAAATTCTTGCATTTCAGTTTGGGCCTGCAGTAAATGTTGGAAGAATCTATATTTTCACTATCCTTTGCTCGAAGTATAAATAATAAATAATCCAGGAAAATTATATAGTTTAAAGTTTCCAGAATATGACAGTTGTTGGATATTTAAAAAAATACATGTTGATTATATTTTAAATTGACCAAATCAATTGCTGGCCAATTTATTTCTCCATTTTGCTCACTTTTCTCATTAATGCTTACCTTTCCGATTTGTATTTACTGAACATGGAAAACCTATTTTCCTGAAAAATCCTGTCAGTATCATCTGTTTAAACAAATCTCTTTCTACAAATGATCAGGAATATTCTTGGAATTAAAATTTTGGGGCAAGTTTGCTTAAATCACTATAGAATTTATTTTTTCACGTCATATTTCTACAACAATAAAGAAATATCATTTCTGTTTGATTTCCATGGTAAAATATTTATCTAACAGTCTATATTTTCCTAATAAATATATATATATATATATATATATATATATATATATATATATATATATAAGCAACAATCAGTTTTCAATCAATTCTTTGCAGATATTCTTAATTCTTTGTCAGAATAATTTTAATGTTAATGTACACTAGATATAAATTGAGCAATTTATTTGTAATACAAATCTTATTGATTTTGTAAGTAATTGCATATCATTGACTTTAAAGATAAATTCATATACTTTGAATGACCTGGCAACAATGCTCGCAGTTTTGAGGCATTTCACATTACTATTTTTATGAGTTAATGGTGTCTTTGTTATTTCTTGCTTTGTGAATAATTTGACAGAATTTTCATCTTTTAATAAGGACATTATAGCTTCTGAAAAAGAATTTTAAATTTTTGTATAAGCTATTATTTTTTTATGTGGTGAAAAATATTTTTAACTGTGGAAACAATGGAAGAAAAGGTATCAACATAAACTTTTATTTCACAATTCTAAATTACACAAGATGAAGAAATAAAATATTTGTGTTTGCTCCCTTTTTAGGTATCAGAAGAATCTAAGCCAGGGAAGCCATTTTGAAATATTTTATTTAGAATGGAAGCAATGATGTCATCTACTCTGACTCCAAAATAAAAATTCTTAATGTTGAATTAAAAAATACTGAACACTTCAAATACTTTGGTGTATGTATTAGCTATAAGATATTTAGTATAGGAGATAAGTAAATTGAATATATAATAGACTGTGTTGTGGGTAGTTTTGTTGAACACCACAAGATGCTATGAAACCAAAATGGTAAACATGGATAAATATGCCTGCAATAAGATGGAATGTCAAAAGAATGTTTTTTCCTGTGACACTGTTTTTTTTTTTTTTAACTACCTTCACTCTTTGGCAATTGTTTTAAAAAGAGATGATTAGAATTGTAACATGACCTAAACATATGAACACATTTTCTTGAGAATTGACAGCAAAAATAAAGAATAGAATTTATTTATTGGATTGTTTATTTACACTATTTATTCATTATACTTTTTATTGGAATGGTTGACAAAACACCGGCTAATTGCCAATTGATTCAAACTTTATAAAATGGTAAATAATAAGGATCTCCTTATAATTGGTTCACTTATTTTAATAACTTAGTAAATGTTTATAAATTTATGAATAAAAATTGTTTCCACATTTATTTCTTTATAAATAGGTAAATGATAAATATTGTATTGCATTAGTTTTAATTGTATTAGCTTTTTTTTAGAATATTGTAAATATAAAATTATACTTTTAAATATACAATCTAATAAATAAATAGTGTTTATTATTTTTGTTGTCAATTCTCAAGGACAAAAAACGTATAAATCATATGTTAACGTTTTATTACAATTCTAATCATCACTTTTATTGCCAAAGACTGAAGGTAGTTTAAAAAGCGCTGTCATTGCTGGCATGTTTATCTATGTTTGCCATCAAAACATAAGTATAAGAACATGAGTTATGTTTTTAAATAGCTTTGTGAGATCTAGACTCTCATAAGGATGTCATGCATGGCATCCAACTTGTTCAGAAATGTAGAAAGTGTCAATTATATACAACTATTTTCTCAGATTAATGATTAAAAATAGCTTTGAGTGAATGAACAGTGTAGGCCTTAAGGAGGACCATCCTTCATTGGATCTTGGGTACTGATTCTGCAGAATTACAAAGAATGAACATTACCAAATAATAGTAAATACACTTGAAAACTTTCATCAACAAAAACATTTAAAATGGGTAGTACATATAACTACCTTTATTGTCATTATATATTATATTGGAAAATAATCTATCATTTACAACTTTTGTTTTGAAATATGTAGAGGTAATAATTTATTCACTTAATTGTTTTACACATAAAACTGAGAAGCCTGTTTGAGTAGAAATATTAAAAGGTAAAAAGGAGCAACTTAAATGATAAGAAGTAGAAAATTTTTTAAGTTTAAAAAAGACAAAAATCACGACCTAGCTAAGGTGTATATTTGAAAATTTATTGTATATGAATAGAAGCCAAATGTGTTCACAGAGCTTTAAAGTCTTTTACTCTTATAATATATTAAATACATTAACATGCACACACACACAAATAAAGAGTGCAATAAATAAACTGTCATCTAAATTATGCAAATTGGAAATAACACTGATATCTCATTTTAACAGACATATTTACCAAAATTATACACAAATATCTTGAAATACTAAAGAGTAAATTTATGCAATAAAATCACCATTGGCTTCAACCCACAGCATCCAATTGTCTTCAGAATCTCCTGCAACTCTTCTGGATGGTCTTCTTGATTGAATTGGTGAATGCTGCCATAATCCTTGCCTTCAGTTCATCTTTTGATGTTACAAGGAGTTTTGCTGGTCTTTTGCCCAATAATCAAGGGAATTGCAGCCTGAGGAATTAGATGGCCAAATGTAAGGGTTTATGTGGTTACAGAAATTGTTTGAGAGCCATGACTGGGTTCTCTAGCTTATGTGGTATGGTGCAGAATCCTGTTACCATACTTAGGGTCTTCCAGCAGCCACCCTATTGACTCATGGCAGTGCCACTTCCTCAAGGCACTTGTATTGAGTCTGAATCCTGTAGGAATATGAATGGAATCATAATATTACCATCACTAGTGATCACTCCAAATACCTTCGTAATCACCATTAGTCTCATCCAAATCTTTCTGAATCCTCTGCACTGTCCTCATAATGACACCCAAACACTCTGAAATGTTTATATTCTGGTATGAATGCTAAGCAGTACAGCATGCTATTTCCAAATTTCTCGCAAAGTGAATTCCATCAAGGTACACTTTGTCTCACAAATGGTGCCCAACTGACCCTACTAGGCTGTACAGTCAACAAAATTGAAGACTAACAACATGCATGTACTAAATTAAATATATAAAATGGTAAGAGTTTACCCATTACACGCAGAATATATATATATATATATATATATAGAGAGAGAGAGAGAGAGAGAGAGAAAGAGAAAGAGGGAGAGAGAGATCTGTTGATTTTATTGTTGCACCAATTTAAACAGTTTCTCAATTCTCTGGGCTCCTTTGTTAGATTTGCTTCCAGTCCAATTCTGTGATTAATGCATCAAAGGGACATGTTGAGGTGATGAGGGTTGCATCACTCTTGGTGCCCCTATCAAACAAACGTTCTTGGATTTGCAAATTAAGAGGATTTGCAGGCAGTGAAAATAGAAAAGGAAAAAATAAGGTATGTTTCTTGTTTCTTCACAGGAGGACCAACTTCACGAAGATCTTAATATTGTCAACAATACTCTAATGATATGATATATTGCCTGCAACCATTATGGCAGCAGAAATGTATTCAGCAACAAAATTATTTATCCATTGTGGAACTAGATTAGTAAATTCTATCAAATGAGCAGCATGACCTTTTGTCAAATAATTTATACAACCTTCAAGCAGATTACTCTCAGCTAAAAAATGGAAAAAAAAAAAAATAAAATAAATGAAAAGATAGAGAATTATTTAGACCTCTGTGCTAAGTCCTATGTCCTCCATTTCTTTTTGTGATAAATAGATTTGGTTAGGTGAACCTGCATACAATATTGAATTGCACAACATTTATGCCGAATGTGCCAGCTAAATTGTTACCAGAGAAATGGATTCTTCAAATACTCTATTTTAAGGTAAGTATTAATCAATGCAAATATGTACTCTACTTATCTTGCTAGCTTGCTGTGAAGCATTTTGCATTAATGCAGAAAATGAAGTCAGGTTTTCCTAAAGGGAAATGTCTGTGTGTCTTTCAGGCAAAGAATTTAGGGAGATAAAAGGAGATAATAAAGTTTTGCTTTCTTTAATTTGTACAAAATATTGGTTTCAGATTGGCTTCTGTGCAATGTAAACAAGAAGACATTTGTCCAATTTCTAGTTTGTTTTATTCACTTGATAGCTTTCCATGCAAAATGAAATGATAATGTGTATCTTCATGACCTGCTAGAATTTGAGATGCAGACTAAAAGTAAAAGTTTTGTAAAGGTTAGTCATTTTATTCCAGGTGCTAAGTTAGGCTTATTATTAATTTTTTTCTAACCTAGAAACATGAAAGATATTGACAATAAAAGTTACTTGTTTCACAGTTATTGGTCATACTTTGTAAGGCTTATGTTACCCCAGTTATATTTTTATTTTCATGTATCGACTGGGCATTTTAATAATATTATAGTTCTCCAAATATAAGTCTTGTGAGCCGCACAAGGTAGAATGTACAGTTAAAATGGTTATGATGAATAAGTTATGTGATATGAAGGATAGAGGAGGTGGTAGGAAATGGAGATTATAAGGATAAAGAGAATAACTAATGATTGACCTTTGAAGAGGTTAATGCTGTAGTGTTCAGGGAAGCATCATTGAGGGAGCCTGTTCCACAAAGTAGCAGTTCTTGGGGGAAAACTGAGTGGAACTTTTTCTATACATTTGGAATATGGAGGAAATGTTTCAAAGATTTAATATGCATTTTTGATTAAGAATTTTCCACTATTCAGTTATGTCTCAAGTATATGAGAATAACTTTTAAGGGTGAATAATTTATTTTTGAAAGTGAATGATTTTATTTATAATCAAAATGGTGGTTAATTTAATTTAAAAAAATCTTTTCATACAACTTATCCATTACCTTGAATATTTGTGCTGATATCTAATAATTTCTTTAAATGGTTGTGGATGTTATTGAGATGAGCATTATTAGCACTTCAGTTTTTCTTCATTATTTTTAAGCTCATTATTTTATTTAATAAAATTTTCTACAGAGCAAATCAGATAGAATACAAGTCCCAAAAGTTAATATCATGGAACTGTTATTGACTTTATCTATTTTTTAAAAGAAACTGATCTTTAAAAACATAAAAATATTATCTATATTAAAAGTCAAGGCTTGACTACTGGGTACATGATCCTGAAGGAAGACAACAACTTGAATAAAACAAGTGACTAAAGGAAACTGATAAACCCATATACAGTGATGATAATTATGGCAGCAAAAAATGAATTCCTATAAAACCTAAGTATTAACAACTAAGGATTTAAATAAGATAATCTCACCTATTATTGCACAAGATCTGCTTCAATGAGCAATTATATTCAACCTAATTGCAATTAATGGTAGATAAAATAGTAACAATAGTTTATTTGTGGTGATTTGATTGCTGCCTAAGTAGTAGTATTTGTCAAAATATTGTGATTACCTTACTACATTTTAGTCAATTAGACTTATTCCATTTAGTCCACGGTCTTTCAAGACCATTAGCCTGTTGGAACCCATCTACACAGGTTTTTGTTGCTGTGAGTGTCAGATTTCCAAACATTTGACAACATCAAATACAACACATCTTTTAAATGAAGCATAAAAAAAGTTATTTCCTGAATAAAAAAGAATGTCAGTAGAAATAACATTTATATATTCTTTTCAGAAATATACAATAGTAATAAACTGTTAAATTAAGTGTTCTTAGAACTTTCTGGTTAATCCCTTCTTCTGTGTGCATGGACAAGGCCTTAGTCAGTGGCTGCTGGCTGTCTCTCTTCCCTTGTGTGGATGTGTGTATATGCATGTATAGGTCAAACTAGACTCCAAAATTGTTTTGAGGCTTGAGAAGCAGTATACTTCTATTTTTATATCTGTAAGAGGATTCAAAATCTAATTTCCCATAGAGATGTGAACTTTTTGAATACAAGGTTTTCATTAGTTAGAAAATAATTTCACACTGGTTCACAAAAATCTTTTTTTCGAATTTACAATAGTGGTGAAAGGAGTTATTATTGTTATTTTCTAAATGGTTAAAAAATAACATGTGGTAGGTCTACAATTATGCCCACAAGTATTTTGGTGGTATTTGCCCTTGTGATGGGATGTTATTGGTTGAAAAATATATATAGGATTTAATTCCTATAAGCCTGCTATAGGAATTAAATTGTAGAAATGTAAGAGAAAATAAAACCATAGTTAACTGAACTGAAAAAGAAAAGATTTTTCCAAATAAATCTCCTGAAATTCAAATATCTATGGTTATGCACCATTTTAGATTTTTTTTTTTATGGAAGTCAATCTTTTCACAAAAATTGGTATTAACAAATGTTGGCAAAATGTTCAAGTTATATTTAGAGAGTCAGCCAAAATTTAAAGACCAACTAGCAAAGATTAACACTTCTGTTCCAATCTTGCTTGGAATGACCTTTCCACAAATTTATAGCCACAACATAAAGATGCAATTTCTTCCTAGCCGATAAGACAAGCCACTTATTGGTCTCATCTGCCTTATTTCTGTTTTGAAATTGAAAATATTGGCAAGATAAGACGAAGAAAAAAAAATCTGGGTTTAAGAAAACAGCAAAAAGCGATTTAAGAAAAATAAAAGGTTAATAAGTAACTAATGTAGATTGATAAGTGAGAAAATATCTGAAGAATTTAAAAAGATGCAGACTATTAAAAACATTTTTCTTTAAATACTGCTTTATACAGCACCACCAAAAGCGACTACAGAGAGCAATTTTAAGATGGACAATTTGAGCAATTCACAACTGCATTGTGAACCATTTTTATTTTATGTGGAATTCACATGTCATCATTCTATTCTGTATTATCTTGTGGTGATGGGATCCAGAAAACTACCAGTTTTAGCCCTGTAGTTGTTCATCAAATCTTGACAGACTCACATTTAGTGGTCTTTCTGTTCTGTATGATCCACCTGGAACAAATTCTGTGATATCTCAACATTGCCAAAAACATTTCCAATACACTGAAGCTGACATTCAACTATTTACACAGTTTTCTCATAAAAATCTGCTGATTCATATAGATTAACTGATTGATAATGTACACCATTATCAATGATATAAGCAGTTTCAAACCTGATGTTTGTAAATAAAAACATAGTACAGCTAACTGTTTAAGAAGTCAGAGTATAAGAGATAAGGAAATGGAACATAGAATAGGCTGTGCTATGGGTAGTTTCCCTGAACACCACAAATTTCTACAAAATCTAAAATCTTGCGTCATGTTCTTATATAGCCTCATCAGATTGAGACATATGGATGTCATGTATACTGCCAAACTCATTCAGAAATATCTAAATTGTCAGCTGTATATAACCAATTTCTCAGCTCAATGATTAAAAATGGCTTTGAGGGAATGAAGCCTGTAGGTCTTAGGGAGGACCATCTTTCTTCATACATCATGGTTTGGTTTGTTTTTAAGGCAGATCAACTCCTTATGGATCATTTAATGCTGAAATTTAATTTTTGTGGGGGATCTTTGATAATTTTTTTCAAAAATATATTGCTGGGAATTTTTCTCTTCCTTTTCCAATAATGTATTGATGGTAATTTTTTTACAATGAAATAGTTTTGCTGGTATTCCTACTGCAAAACTATATATTTTATACTTTCATAGGTGCTTTGACCACAGTTTGGGCGGGGAGGTCATTATTTGCCTATAGCTGGGACCCTAACGGGTGCTACCGCCCAAGGTCGGGGTGAACCTGGGAACAGCAGCAATTAAGAGGTGGTTACATGCTCCTCAAAACCTCCTGATCACAGGCCCTGATGCTGTATATAGTTTATCATCATATCCAGGATGAACAAACATTATAGACTGGCATTAGAGAATAACAATGAACTGTACCAAATAACAAAAACCACATCAATTGAGAACTTTAAACAGCCACAATAGTTAAAATGCATAGCACCAGTAAATGAAAGAGAAAATAACGAGAAGATCAAGCTGCTGATGTTTCACAATTTTTCAAGGAAAACGTTAAGAAGGAAGCCCGTATCAATACTATTAGGCTGGTGCAAAAATAATGACGTTTTTTGGCGTAATGTCAAAAAACTTCATTATTTTTGCACCAACCTAATAGAAAAAGCAATGTCAGTTACTGGACTTGAGCAATATATTTTTCTGAAAAATAGCTTTTAAAGAAAGATTTTATAAAATTCCAACCAAAAGTAGCATTGACTATTTAGTCAATGAATGCCAAATGTTTCCTTATAAGGAAGCAGCTAATATTATAATTACTATTTATACGATAAACAGGACCCCACTTATATAAAGATGAAAAAAAAAAAAATCAATATTTTTCAATTCTGACAGGGTGTTGTGACTTGATGAACATCTAATGAACGATAATCTAAAAAAATTATCTCCCCCACCAAAAAAATCCCTATTTTTTATGAGCAGGCTAGTCAATTTAAGTAGTGCCCCTAACACTTTTCGATGATGTCTGAAAAACAACAATTATAAAGTAATCACCATTAACAACAGAATGTCTAAAAATGATTTGGAAGAGAATAATATTTTGTCATGTAAGAAGAAATCTGGGAAAAGTTTCAAAGTGGTTGAAAATATCATCTGAAACGTTGCCAACTTATAAGTGATGGAGAAATATATTAGGTCACTAAATTAAGGAAGAGGATAGATAGATTTTGGTACATTCTGAATGATTTCAGAGTTGTTTTGTACAAGCCACTTAAGGGTATAAAGGGTATCATCCTCTTGTGCTCTCTCTCCCTCTCACTTGCGATCAAACCTATTCACAGATTCATGACCATTTTTTACTCTGAGTAATTCTTGCTATCTTATGATCCCTCTTTGTCTTTGTAATATTTATTCTCTCATTCATTTACGTAAATATGCAATATAACTTACTTGCTGTTTTTTTCTGCTTCTCTGGTCCCTGTGAGTGCTAAATTCTCCAAACCTTATTTTCTCATTCCCCACCTCACCATATTTTAGTTTTATCTATTCTAGTTTCTGTTATTTTTAAAATTCTTTCAATTCTTACACGATCTGTCCATAAGTTTAAACTGATTTTTTTTTTCATATGTTGGGACCATTTGGCATAAAGTTTCTATTTTCTTGATTTCAGATGAAAATTTGGAAATTTTCTGATATATTTCAGTGAAATTTTCATTTTTTAAAATTATAGTTCATAATTATTATTTAAATATATGGAAAAAAAAAAGAAAATATCTGTTTGAAATGACACCAGAAGAATATGTGTTAAATATGTGTTTTTGATACAGAATGTTAATGAAAATAACAAAACAACAACAAAAGATCATCACTACTATTAATATTGCTACCATTATTTCCAGTAGCATCAATTCCACCATTATCATATAAGGGTTGATATGCCGTTAAACAAAAACATCCAACCATATCCACCATTATCAATGCTCTATTTACTTATTTGTAAATCATACAATGAACAATACGAAAAAGAATGAAATGTCAACAGTGTGACATCACCAAAGAATTTGGATGGGCAAGCAAAACAAAACAAAAACAGAAAGGGGTGATCGTCATCATCATCATTGTCATCATCATCATTATCATCATCAAACAACAATAATGAAAAGGGGATACAGAATAATTAGTGATGACAGTTGAGATAGCAAAAATAAATAATAATAATAATAATAATAATAATAATAATAATAATAATAAGGAAATATAAACAAAAATAAAATATTGCTATAAAAACCTGATAGTAGATTACAATTACAGTAAAAAAGTATATGTCAGAATGCATAACTTTTTTCTTTAAGTAGAGAGATTAAAAAAAACATTTTGTCATATGAAAAGCAAATGAGAACAAGTTTTTCATTTACATAGAAGAAAACAGAATAAATGAATCTACATTAATGTCTACCTCTAAGCAAATTGAATGATACACTCTGCTTTGCATTAGGATTAACATATAATAAAGAATGAAAAGCAATTAATCTTTGTAGATGTAAGAAAAATATAGACATATTAACTAAATGATCACTCAGTATCAATACAACATATTAAAATGGCCTCATTTTTTACCTTTTACCATATTGCAAATGGATCAAATTTAAAAGATCTAAATATACATTTCCGATATTCAGTCTTAAAAAAAATATTGGAAACATTAAAACACCTATATATATATATATATATATATATATATATATATATATATATATAAAATATTCCAAAACAAAAAATTGACACCTGAAAAACCTAATGAATCAAAAAAATATATTATCCTACAAACTAACTCTATCCCATCAACAACTGAAAAGAATCTATCTAAACTCAATTTAAATTTGTTGGTACTACATCCAAAACAATAATAATAATTACTGATTCAACTGTAATAATTGTCACAAAAATAGATTGGAGAAACCTCAAGGAATCTAAATAAAATATTATATGAACACAAAAGGGACATTTTACAAAACAATATGTCAAATGTGTTGGTTGCTCACTGTAATGAGACCGACAACAATTTTGACCTAAAAAATGCTACTCTGATCAAAAGGAGAAAACAATTCACTACAACATAAATGTCTAGGGAGTGCCTTGATCACAAGGTCATCTACCATAAATTTGCTCCCTGGCTCTTACAACATTTCACCATTCTTGGCAGATCTTCTATTATCACAGTGTAGTATAACCTACTAACAAAAGTGATGGAAATAAAAAGACTCTAAATGAATTTGGATAGATATAAAAGGAAAAACTATAAAAACAAAAAATTCTAAAATCCCCAGCACCCTTTATGTGTAGTCATACCAACATAATAAATTTAGTAATGAAGTCCTGAAGGATGAAATGTGTCACAAATTCACAAGTAAACTTTTTTATTTCATTAAATATGCCAGAAAAGGTAAATTTAATTAATTTTTAATTTAGTTTTCCAGTATCCTTACATTTTTCTATCTTTAAAATAACAAAAAATAAAATACAACTTAAACAGTAAAAACACGAGAAAAAAACTAACAACATCAGAAATCCCCCCCACCTTAAAAATGACTAAAGAAGTAGCCAAAAGCACATGCGACAATGAAAAATGAAAAATTTCTGTACTCCCTTAGTCCTATAAAATGGAAAAAGTATACTGGAAAAATTAAATAAAATGTTAATTAATCTTCCTTGTCTGCCATATTTAATGAAAAATGTTTAAAGAAAGGTTGCTGCTCAAATATACTTTATAATAATAATAATAATAATAATAATAATAATAATAATAATAATGCTAATCTGTACCACTCCAGTAAGTACTTTCCTCATGCTATCCTCTACCTTCATTAGAGACAGATCAGCCCAGATATGGAGTACTGTTATCATATTTGGACAGGAGCTGCCCAGTCCTCACTTTCTAGTTTTGATAGTGTTCATAAAGTGTTCTTGTTGGAGGAGAATTATTTTCCACTCTCTAACCTCTCTCTCACAGGCAGGTGGGGTCTGGCAAGCTCACACTACTCTTTCCATGGAAAGTGCTCAGATAAACTATATTCCTTGGTTTCGCCAAGTCTAACCTTCATGGCTAGGACCTGCCATATCACTTACATAGTAGCAAACCACCCACATTCTTTCCATATCCCATTGGTGAGAAGTAAGTTCCATTCAAATAGCTTCTTCCCATGAACCACTGCTCTGTGGAACAGACTCCTAAGTGGATGTTTCCCCAATCAATGCAGTCTTAATTGGTTCAAGTCTAGAGTTAAATTCTGTAATGCAGAAGAAAATTTTATTGAAAAATCATTTAAACTTCTTCACTACCCCTATAATTTCCATGTTCATTCAAGAAGAAAAGAAGAAAATTCCTAACAAAGTAAAATCAACAACAAAAATATTTCTAAGAAGCTCACAGTCTTCTCCTGTACCATGATCTTTCAGATGTTAAGTATTTGTCCTTTTTACTTACATTTTCTCTAAAATTTTGTCATTGCTCAAATGTTGAATCCATGGTATTCTTATCATCCTTCTGTAGAACCACATTTCTGTTGTCTCTTATTCATTTGCAAGGAGATTGTTCATTTAGTGACATATAGGAGGATTTACATTACCTAACAGTTCAGTACTCTTTTCTTTGTTTCTAATGGAATATTTCTATTTCTTAATACTTTGCTTTGCTTTTGGAAAGCATCTTTTGCAATACCTATGCACCTTAGGATGTCAGTGTCACATATTCCATACCCTGCTAAATTGTTTCCCATAAATTTGTAATTTGCACGTTGGTCTGTTCCTTTTGCTAACCAGCATACATTCTGTCAGGCAAGTCATGCTTAGTCCTTTCTTCTTACTTTCCTTTACTACCTTCTGTAGAAGTTCCTGTAGTTTTCTTTCCATGTCTGTTATCAACATTGTTATCATCTGCATATCTTATGTTGTGAAGATTATGGCTGCCAATAATGAAACCTGGTAGGACTTCTAATTTTCTCAGTATCACCTCACTGTAAAGGTTGAATAAGTCTGGGAAGAAGACACTTCCTTGTCTTACACCCCTTTCTGTTTTTATTCATCTCCTACCCATATGCAGGTGGGTTTGCTCCCAGTATAAGTACTGGATTATTCTAATATCCTTCGCAAATATGTCATGGTTACCTACTGAACAAAAACCATTTAAATTTCCCAAGCACAAAATTTATAATCACTGCCTGCAAAATAAAGTTTTTGTTACAAAAAAAAAAAAAAATACAGACTCACAATACATCAAAAGCTGTGATATATGACAGACTGCCTGCAGTGCCATAAGAAATATATAGACAAAACATCTAGAAAATTAAAAAAATCTAAAAGTTCACATTTTATGAGCATAATTGACCTCTGCTGGGATAACCTATTAAGTTCCTTAGTATCATATTTCTATGTGATACTAAGGAATCATAACAAGCCATAATTTTGATTTGAAAAATGCTACATTTGTAAAAATTGAATGCAAGAGCTACAAACAATAGGAATTTGGGTGGGGGCATGATCACCTACATTCTGGGAGGGACACAGAAGATGCAATAAGTACCCATTGTATACTCTTCTTTACATTACCAATATTTATATTTGAATAACTTTGAATATAAGTATGTGGCATGTAAGATCCAAACATTTGTCGAAAATGCAACTTTGTATTACATATTTGTTTCCAATTGATGTAATGAAATGACCTGTCACCCCCATGAGTGACTACACTATAGGTAGTAACTAACTATAAGTATCTGTAAGTCAACTGACTACAGAGACTTGCTGAAATCTGTTCCAGCAAGACAGTTGAACTCTCTGCCTTTGTGCAGAGAGGAACCCGGACAAGGCTCTGACGAACGGCAGAGTTTCATTCGGCGAGGTTGACCAACCCAATTCTGTTTTTACAGTTTCTACAGACATTTTTTTGCCAAGCCTATGGGTTCAGAAAACCCACATAAAACTCGGCCTTGTGCCACATCTTTCCCTCATGGTGGGGAGGGAGGGGCAAGTAAATATTGACTTGCTGGTATCTGTTGAGTACGACTCAGACTTACGCGAGAACTACCGACATTCCAATAGTATTGCCTTATGATGACCTTGTGCATAACTGTTATCTTATTTCTTATTGTATTGGTTTTTACAATAAACCTTTACTTATTTTATCCACCTTGTTTTTTCAAGTATATATTCCTATTAGCATGGAATATAACAGCAATATTAGTCAGACTAGACATGGCAACGATATTCAATGCATGGGCAAATATTGAATTGAATAAATAATAAAGCAATATAGAATTTCAAAATTCATGCACGCATAAGCACTAATTATATACATGATATCTACACAATCAATGAAAAAAAAAAAACAGCATAGAATTTAAAAATTAAAGCATAACTTTGTATCATTTTCTTATATAGGAATAGTGTTGCTGCCAATACTTGAGCTTGAACATCGATCGCCAGTGAGCAAACACAGATGATCCCATCATTGAATTAAGTGGATCACATGACCATGGGAGAAAAGCATAAGTAGAAAGTAGTATGACATCTAACCAATTGCCATTTCTACTTTATCCTCTATTACTATACGGACCACTGTTCTCTATTCACTATACCATTTCTTTTTACTGATCACTATATGAATTACTATTTGAGCAAGTATTATCAAGCAAGTACTAATAGTGCAAGTGATATTTGAAGGCAGCTGGCACCAGTATTGTTCAATGGCATACTATAGTTGTATCTGCAATTACAAAGTTTCTACTACAACGAGAATTACGAAAGTGACGAGTATTTGTTGGTATTACAAAAGTGGCAACGAGTGTTCATTGACATCACAAGGCATTCAACTCTAAAACTTCTGATGAAGCTAAAGCAATTATGAAGCATGTTAAATTTATAAAGGATTTCCTACTTTTGTTCACATTGTATATTTATATTTGGCATATTTTCAGGTACTTTAACCCTATGATACATTTTTTAATATAAGTAAAAGTTATAACATCATCCAATTCACTTATCAAATTCTCCACATTTTCATTTATTTTATTTTCAGTAACTTCATGAAAGCTTTTTTTTTTAATGCTGTGAAATATTTTCTGAAAGTCATATTTACAACTTTCCACAATCACTACAATCTTAACCTGTTCAAGTCTAGTTTTTTTTTCTTTTTAATCATTTCACCCCAAGCAAGGTGATAATGCCACTAAGATGCAAAGGGCTGCTGGGAGTGAAAGAGAAGGAGAAGACTTTAGAAGAAACCAGAAACACAACCCTAAAAAGGAAACAAGGGATAAACATCTACTCCTGTTCAAAAGATTGGGGAGGTAGTACCAATCTATCAACTCATATGGTTAGCTGTTAACTTCCCCACATATCCCCATAAACTGTGCCTCTTACTCAATAACCCTCTACCTTGAGGAGCTTTTGGGCCTTGTGCTTGGAGAACATCATTGTAAAAGAAAAAAAGACATATGAGGAAAAAGATTCCTTGCTAAAATCTAAAGTTCAAATTCTTTGTTCAGAAACAGTGAATAACACCAATTTGGCAAGCAGCGGAGAAAAGACAACATAAAAAATAGATCAGAGCTTATTAATAACCTTTGTTATCAAAGTAGATATATTACATCTGTCTAGATAATTAAATAACTCATTAACTATGTTAATTAAAATTGCTTACATAAGTAACTCATTTTCCATAACCCATTCATATCTGCTGTACGCTGATGATTAGACATTTGTTTTTTAGAATATTTGCCGAGTTCATCTGTACAGCTTCCATTACTTAAAAGCAAGAAAATAAAAGAAAAATGTTTGATCAGTGTCTGTAATCCCTCTGGTTATCTCATTTATCAAACAACCTTCAATACAATGCACTTTTTTCAATCGATAATCTCATAATTCGAAAAAGAAATAAATGTTAACAATAAAAGGTAGATCAGAGAAGTTCTAATTTGTGCCTCTTCATAACTTTACAATTTCTGAATTAAAACTCTTTTGACCCCCACTAATGGTACGCTATGTATAACTTGGCATTCTGTTTGACATAATGTTTTACTCAGAATTTTTCTCTTTTGTTTTTTTTTTTAAATAAAAAATCATTTCACCCCAAGCAAGGTGATAATGCCACTAAGATGCTGGAGTTTATAGGGAGTGGAAAAAAAATGAGAGAACTTTAATAGAGAGAAGTGAAGAAAAGGACAATAAAAGAACAGATTTCAGGATGGCAGAAGATAGCAATTGATGTTGCATTTAATTTTTAAAAGATTGTAAGTGGCAGGGAAGCAATAAATTGGAAGAGATTTTCACAGGCGAAAAGTACAAAAACTGCTAAAATAAAAGTGACCGATACATCTAGCTAGTTCAACAATAAAGCGGTGAGATCTAGTTGCCAGTCTAGTAGCACACTTAAGTTCATGCAGTTGAGGCATTAAAGAGAACAGCTCATCAGAACAATTGCAGGAAAATATTTACAGAAAAGACAGGGGGAAGCCACTCATGACGGTGAGAAAATGACTGAATTTGAGATGCAAGGTCACGATATAATTTTAGTCTAATATATAATATAACTTTTCTTACTTATAATTGTAAACTAATTCAGTTATTCCCCCCCCCACTTAATAGATAGGTCCAAACAACAGCAGCAGCAGGTTTGTCTCCCTTCCTTGCTCAATGAACCAAATATAAACAAGCTAAAATTTTATCTTTTTCACTTTAACTTCTGATGTTTGGAGAGTCTATGCCACTTCAACTTCTGTGGACTGTAATTAATTTATACTGGTCTTTTTGTTGATCTATCATAATAGCAAAATTAATCATTTTCCATATTGGAAACATTCGCCATTCATTGAATGAACAGCATTACTGTCGGTTTAAATTTATAAAATCTTTTTCTTAAAAAAGGTTTTTCAGAAAATTAGACTTCTCTAGACCAATAATTGTTATCACTCTTTCTAGTATTGATCGGTGTTTCCTTCCAAACCTTTTGTTTTTGGTAGAGTGGAAAGTTAATATCTTGATTTTTATCATTATTTTCTCTTCTAGTTAGTTAAATGTGCTACCAATTCTTGTTGTTGCTGCTCCTAGAAATGTTCAAGTGATGTGGTTTTTGTTATTTGGTTTTTGTTTGTCTATAAGGACTGATGAAATATCATCTTCATTTAGATGTACAGGATTTAATTTGTTTGGAGTCATTTTTAATCAGTAATCTGAAAAAAATGTTGCCTATAGATGATAGTTTAGAAATTTCTGAACGAGTCAGACATTATGCACAATATCCATATGAGAGTCTAAATCTAAGGCTATTTAAGAACAGGATTCTAATTAAAAGTCTGATATGTTTTTGATTGATGTGTTTTTCAAACATTTGTAGGTTATTTAAAGCCAAAACATATTTTTGGATTGTAAGAATACTTCTATATTTTTGTGAGTGAATATTGGATTAACAATTTTTTGAGAATGATGATGATTTTTCCAGATATAAATCCTACTATTTAACCCATAGCTCAGGGAGATAATCTAAAATATAGAACATTTCTCATTTATAGTCTTGCTATATATTGTAGTTATAGTATAATCTTATATATAAAGTACAGTGTATGTGTGTGTGTGTCCAAACAACTCCTCCACTCCCACTGGTCCGATTTCAATGATTCATAGTTAATTCAAAAGCCCTAGAAAGTTAGGTGCAGGGAATCAGATTCAGGGTTGCCATATTATGCGAGGTTAGAAATATATATTATACTAGCCATTATCGTTGTGTTCATGGTTCAAGGCGAGTAACTCTTATTTTCCTTTTGTATCCAAAATTGTAGCTAGCTTAAAATTTTAAACTAGCTAAAATTTTAAACTAGTTT
Source organism: Acanthosepion lycidas (assembly GCA_963932145.1). Taxonomy (NCBI): domain Eukaryota; kingdom Metazoa; phylum Mollusca; class Cephalopoda; order Sepiida; family Sepiidae; genus Acanthosepion; species Acanthosepion lycidas. The sequence goes on from OZ010576.1 coordinate 78,333,437, forward strand.
AAAAGCCACCCTATGAGGCAGCATTTAAGCTAGCTCCTGTGGAGGACTCTTGATGTGGCCATCATCACAATAGCTAGAGAGAAGTAGATGTGATAACAAGCAATAAACTACAAAATAACTTAAAATTGATCACTGCATTTAAGTATTGAATTAATGTTTTAGCTTACCGTTTAAAAGTTCAACAATAATTCTTCTGCTGCTACTTAATTTAAAAAGGATTTGATATACATAGATCCCTATTTTCCGTACAAACAATTATTTTTATTGTATGGGTGACAGAACAGGGGACATTTTATATGATAAAATTAATATAGTGTAAAGATGAGAAAATAGAAATTAGAATTAGTTATACTTTCAACATTTGAAGAATAAGAGAAACATAATAGCTAATTAAATAGAACCTATATTATGGAATCTATATGAATAAATACAAAATTGGAGCTCAATGCTCCCATGAATTCTGAGATTAAAAAGCCCCAGCTTTAATTTATAGTAATTTGGTATTTACTCCCTCAGTGCACTCTACCCAAAGACGGAGACACAACTGAGAGATAATGAATTATTTGGTATTTACTCGCTCCCCAATGGAGTTGCATTGTGACACAAGGTCAATTTAATGTGGGGAGACTGAGTGTGTACACCCGAGCTAGTAACAAAAATTGCCCAAGCCCCTGCCATCATTGTATTTACCCAATAACCTATGAAGTCAGGTTGTGACACAAGGTTGGTTTAATGTGGTAAGCCCAAGTCCCTGCAACCATCAGTTGCGCTGACCTCAGTGTGAGCACTGATCCCTCTCTCTAGTGCAATGAGAGGACAAGGCCTCAAGCAGCTGTTCCCCAGGGCTGGCACCTTTAAGTATAATTTTCCTCATTTGCAACTCTGTCTTTTGATGGAGCCACCCCTGAGCGCACTCTGCCCAAAGACAGAGACGCAACTGAGAGATGATAAATAAACTTGTGACAAACTACTCGAGAGTTGTTTTTACTGAGTCTCCTCACTAAGATGAGTTGTGACACAAGGGATAAACCTCTACTCCTATTCAAAAAACTGGGGAGATGTGTGAACCAGATGATAGGTGAATCTGTCTATTACTATTGAGATACCTACTCCTATTGATATTTTAATAGCATTTAGTGTAAAATAGTTTCTGGTTTTATTAAATAGAAATATGTATATGTCAGGTCACTTGCTGAGTGCAACAGGGACCATGTAGCTGAGTACTTTCTGTCATATGGTTGTGTTATCAACAATGGAAACAGTTCCCCTACCAGGATCTATAATAACATCTATAAAGAATAAATTTTTGAAAGTCTTTTGTAAAGCTCTACTGAAAACCATCAGAGTTTACTGTAAATAACTTACCCGTAATGAGATAACTTCATTGGACAATAATATATTTCTAAGAACTGAAGAAACCTAATATGGAATAAATTTTAGTTTTAAGTGATCTAGAACTTTTTTTGCATTGTTGATACATATAGAGGAATTCCAGACAGATGTTAATGGAACTATATTTTTTGTATGAATGAATCTCCACATAACAGAAATTTTCTTTTTAATAGAAGCGTTTTTGATTTGAAATTGCAATCATCATGAGATCACTTGAAAGACATGTTTATGTCAGTTATTTTTAAGAGGAGATATCAGTATGAAAAGAGGGTCTTGAATTGAGTCTATCATGTAAATATAGGGATTCTAAAAAAATTTGTTACAGAATAAGTGTGATTAGATGATAAACAATTTATTAACATTTGCTGTTAAGTGAAATGTTTTTTCAGAATCCCGAAAATAATGTCAAAGATGAAAAAGAAAATAATCAGTTGGCACCATATTTTGAAATTAAAAACAAATAGTGTTTAATAATCTACTAGACTTGAAGCAACAGAGATGTGATTCTACAGAAGGATGCTGAGACTCCCATAGCCAGAGCACATAAGCGATAAAGAAGTCTAAGGAAAATGGAAATGAAAACGTCAATTGCACCTAAAAAGAAGCTTGAAATTTCTTGGACACAAAATGAGAAAAAAAAGCTAGGAGAATTTATCTATAAAAGGCAGGATGTGTGTGTGTGTGTGTGTGTGTGTGTGTGTAACGAATGCACGGCCACAATTTTCAATGGATTTACACCAAAATTTACATGCACATGCTCCACGTTAGCGGAAAGGCCAAGACTGACTTTGCATTTCCCAACTCCCATTGATAGTGAAAATAATCGATTTTTTCATGCTTCTACGCCAGTTTTCATGTAGTTTACAGCCATTTTCTAGTGGCCAGAGTGAGAGCCTATAGCTGGCTACCATAAATAGGCAGGAAGATTCTAATGGTCAGCATGAGAGCCAACAGTTGACTGACATGAATGTTAACTAGCATGCTAGCATGCAAAAAAATCGATAGCTGCATTCATCACAAGTGGGAAATATTTAAATCTGCATGGCACTTTACTCCAATTGGCTCATTCGCTTGCTTAAACTCAACGTTGATTCTGATTCCGCAGAACTGGGTTGGGTGTGAAAAAGTATTTGTTGTTAACATTCTTTTTTCATTCAGTTTTTTTCAGTTACGAGTCCTTTTTGAAAGCTGATTGTTTTGTGTCCATTTTGTTTAGTTCTTTTTTCGTAACAGATTTAATGTTTAAGTATAGAGCTTAGAAAAAATTTGCAGTGTGAGATAGTCAAGAAGTAAGGCATGTAGCAACATCAGTATGGCAAAGGGCACTCCTTTAAAGGCAAGGAAGGGCAAAAATATTTTAAGTCAAGCGATAGTGATTGCTGTATGAGTTGTATGATTTTTGAATCAAGCACGGGCAACGCCGGGCCATGCTGCTAGTACAGGATATACTGAAGGCTAGAAGGCAGAGGAAATCATTGAATAGCTTACCTAAGAAGATAAATGGATGGCAGAATGGAGAATGTGAGGGTTAGTAAAAAGACAAACTTTGTAAAGGATAAGAAGATGTGGAGAGCTATGACCACCACATAATAAAAGCACATAGAAAAAAAAAAGATTTTATTATGCAAGTCAATATTTTCAGAATAAATTTTGCATTAATCAGGATTTACTTATGTTTATATCAACAATATATCATGGGATTTGTAGTTTAACTTGACAAAAAAATATTGATAACTTGTTTTATAGTATCAGGTTTTATTATGCAAACAAATTAAGGATATCATAGATTTTTCTAACTGAACACCATACACCAGAAATATCAGCAGTTAAAGACACTGGAACATTGCAGAAAGGATGGCAGTGGCAAAGGAATTTCAAAAGAAAGAGACACAATGTCATAGAGAAGCAAGTTTGAAATCAAGGCTACAAGACCAACGGAGGGTTAATGTTTTGGGTTGGAAATCTGGTGGTATAATAATTATGAGTTCAATCCCGGGTTGGGTAGTATTGATATAATTAGACACAATGGAAATAGGACAAGAAATACTGTGAAGTACTATAAAGACAATTAATCATGGCCAGCAGAATGAGTACCATTTCAGAATGTAATGAGGAGACACGGTGGAGTAATGGATAGCGACTTGGATTGAAGAATCGGAGAGCTGAGTTTGAATTCCAGTCAAATCCATTACATTCACTTACATGTTAATACCCTTGGGAAAAGTATGAATCCTCTTATTCTCGCCCTCCCCCCAGCTATGGGTAAATAGCAGGACAGAATGGATTCTACCGCCTTGGATGGCAACTGGTCTACCGCAGAAAGAAATGGCAACATACTGCAGGAAAAAATTTTGTCAGTCATGTATTGAAAGATACATGATTGCCTAAGTGTGCATCATGCAGGGCACATAATTGACTGATATTGAATAAAG